>NW_026845477.1:125937202-126545729 GCF_025583915.1 Anolis sagrei ordinatus | reverse complement strand
TCCCCCTCCCTTTCTCTTCCTTTCTCCCTTCTTTCTCTCCTTTCTCCCCTTCCCCCCCTCCACCCCCTTTCCTCCTCCTCTTCTTTCCCTTCTTCCTCTTCCTCTCTCCTGCTCTTCTTCCTGTCCCCTCTCTTGCCCTTCCCCCCTCTATCAATGCATATCATATAGAGTCGCAATAACCCTCTAACGATCATAATGAAAAAACAACGCGGTATCAGTAAATAAAGTCTCACGACCTAGCATTCCCTCTTCCTCTCCCCCCCCCCCCCCTCCCCCCTCCCCGCCACACCTTCAATCACAGGCTCTAGGCCACCTCCCCTTCTGCCCCCCCCGCTACACCCAAGCAGCAGAAACAATACACAAAAGGGGGCAGGGGACCACATGGGTAGCAGCTATACAGATGGCGGTCGATGTTCCGACGGCTTCTATAGAACAGTTCTTACAGTGCATAGATTTTAGGAGCAGTCCATCAGTGATCGTAACTGATCGCAATTAGTTAGTAGCAACACACATTCAAAGGCACATTAATAAAGTGCTAGGTCTAAAGTGCTCTGCTTAACAATAGTAAAGTGCGGCACGGAGGGACAAGGAAGGGGCGAAAGTGCTGGTGCAATCTAGCAGCAGATGGCAAGCGCCTAAGTGCTCTATCTGGCTACAGGCCTGCCCAGAAATAATGCTCTAAAATCTAGAACTAGATCAGATCATAAAAAAAAGAAATATCCATGTAATTTGAGAGCTTAAAATTGGTTTAAAAAAAGGAATCATGCTATTTGAAACCAAATGGAGGCAATTTTAGCAAAAAATTTAAGGCTAGTAAGTGTTTAAATTACCATCAAATAAAAATGCTAAAGGAGTGAAACCTGCTTAGTTTCACTTAAACAGCAACCTTCTACAAGCCTCCTATACTAGTTATTTGTTATGTATATAATTCAGATTGCTTACTATATTGTATATGTGTGTGTTGGTATAGAGTTTTCCTTAAGTCTATGTTGTAGGGCGACTGCAGACCATGTGATCAGATCTGGGACTACTCAGATCTCAGACTCCATTTTAGAAAGACAGAGACTCCATTGGAGTACAGAACACTGAGATGCAGGCATGTAGCTGGGAGGGGGGGCTTGAGGGGTTTCAGCCCCCCCAAAATTCTCAGGGTGGTCCGCGAAAAGGCCTTACCGATACATAATCTGATCACCATGCTCAATATATCCCATATACGTGGGGGCTTTGGGATAACGATACAGTAGGTTTGTTAGGGTAGATCCTCAGCCCCCCCCCCCCAAATCAAACCCACCCCCCCCCAGCCCCCCCCCCCCCCCCCGAATCAAACTCAGCACCTCTCGAATCAAAATCCTGCTACGGGCCTGCTGAGATACTTTAGACTTTCATAAGAAAGAAGCCTGGGTTATCTGCACAGAGAAAGCACTTCAAATCCTATCTATAACTGGGTTTATAATAAATGGACCTGTATGCTGAATATATGAAGTCTGTAAGTAAATCAATTATATTAATTTTATTTTTTTGTCTCTTGAGAGCATGATTTAAACCAAGACTTTTTAAAGGAGAGTAATTTTTTTGGGCAACTGAAAATAACACTTCTGAAACTCTGCTGTTTTTGTGCATCTTTGTTCCTAACAGTTCAAAGGGATAACCAGGGATTTCTGTCTAACAGCTGAGACACCTAAATTTCCTTGCATGAATACGAGTAGATATTTACCACTAAGGAGAAGGTTGACTCAAGTGAGCTTTTAACTCTTCTCAGGAAGATCATACTTTACAAAAGGTTGCCATCTCTAACAAGGTCATGCCTTTCCAAAATATCATGATTATTCAAATTGTATGGACGCCAATTAATCAACAAAAGGGCCACACTTCCGAAAGCCTGTGGAGATTTCTGGTTTCCCAAAAAGTTATGAATGCCATTTTCCAAAATATAATGAATTGTCTATCACATTTAGTTACAATTCCCATCAAAAATTAGTACATAGCAAGAGATGGAGAAAGTACACCCTAGGGACATTTTTGTGGCCGCTATATAAACAAGACCTGATTTGTATTCCATGAAAATAACTTTTCCAGTGTGCTTGTGTTACGATTTCAACATTTTATGCGAAAGTAGCAGAAGTGAAAGATTTAAGAGAACAAAAATGAATACATTCAACTTGGTGTTTTAAATGTTTTCAAGCAACGGCTACATTCAGACGTCACAAGAAACGATGATTTATCCTCCTGGCAGCCTCTGGCTCACAACCCCAGTTTTATAATTCCCGCAGAGCCCCATATTTCATGCACATATTTATATAAATACAAGTTTTCCTAGGAAGAGGAGAGATGAGGATGTCACTGATTTAGAAAGGGCTAATGATTCTGCTCTTTGTACATCAGAAGTATGTTGAAGTACAGTGAAGCGATCAGTTTTAAATGCCTCTCTTGGTTATAAATAACATTTTCCTAGGAGAGTATTATACAGAACGTAGCATCTTCTACAATAGGAAGCAATCAGTTGACCCAATTCACAAGTGAAACACAGCACTAATTAATTGTGGAGGAAATTGACATCTTTCTACTAACTGTAGCATGAGCTAAAATTATTTTTTTCCCCAACCATTCTTCTCTATGGCATTGTAACTTTGACAAATGTAACTGAGATGATCTTTGTCTCTTCTGGAAAGAGTCTTCTGTTTCTGTTTGCCAGAAGACAATTTTGAACTGGAAAAAAACAATGTAGTATGTTTAATTTTAGGTCTATTTACTGTGACATTGTCAAAGTTAATATCATTTGAACTCAATCAAACAAAGGAGCTTTTAGGAGTGATTCTAAGGAAAAATGGATTTGCAATAGCCATAGCGGAAATCAACAGCGCTCTTGCAGAGATAAGTGGACATTCACATTATACAATGGGGTTTCTGCCTTTACAAAAAGCAACAACTTCATGTTATATCAAGCTGCTTTTGATACTTCCAAGTTTCTGAAGCATTCTGCCATACAGCATTAAGAGCTGCATTCTGACAACTTCAGACGCCTCACTGGGCAAGAATTAGGGGTTAAAGTTGTTGCCTGTTCCTTATAATGAAAGAATTGAAAAGCACTTCACCCAAATTTCTATACTTTCTTTGGATAATTCTGAGAAATGGCTTGGATAAGAAAGGAAAGATGCACTGGCAGGTTAAGTGGCCCAGCACCTTTGAGTGTTCTGGCACTTTATATTCCTTCCCTACAGGTGAAATTACCTATGGTGTAGCTGTCAATCATCACTGATTTTGTCCTAATAACCACAACAAAACAGTAGGAAAGAGACTTGATATAAATTGTCCTCCTTATCCATTTCACATTGTGCTTTTAAGGCACATGTTTGGAATACGTATGACATCAACTCTACTGTTTGGTGAGTTGTTTCCAAAGTTATTTCTCTGCAGAAGCTCTACTTTGGCACTGTAATATACATCAGCTTGGGGTTGTTGTGTATGGAAATGGATTCTGGTTGGGGTGGTAATAGAGTTAATATTTGTCTAGGTATATTTGTATAAAATTAATTTATATAATGTGAAAAATTTTGTATGTAGAATGCTCAAAAGCAGAGTATATGCAGTTCCAGTACAGAGTAAATGTATATTTCTATGCTGGGAGATACCCAAGAGTGGGAAGGGAAAGAAGAAGGAGCCTGGCTAGAGAAAACTTTGGGTGTACACTGATGACTCCTTTAAACAATGAATTGTTTACCAATGACTGCAACATTTTTCTTTCAGTGCTGAGAGTAAACCTCATGGGTTCAACCTAGATGTTGTTATGCTTAGACCAGACCCACAGAAATCACTTGAGTTCCACTGATTTCCAGACAAATCCATTTATTTCACCTCTAAATATGACTATCTAGTTTCAACCCATAAACTCTACAAATCTTTCTCTTCCTCTTGAACCATCCCTTCAATATTTTCTTTTCCCCTCTCACCTGATACTAGTGAGAAAAAATATTAGCAGTTTTTCAAGGCCTATGAAAAACTTATGACATGTATAGGGTTGCCATAATTCAAGGTGCAGGTTCTTACCTACAAAGCCCTGAACGGTTTGGGACCCGTGTACATGCGTGACCGCATTTCTGTGTACGGACCCACGCGATCTCTTCAATCATCTGGAGAGGCCCTGCTCTCGCTCCCGCCCCCTTCACAGGCGCGATTGGTGGGGACGAGGGAGAGGGCCTTCTATGTGGTGGCCCCCCAACTCTGGAACTCACTCCCCAAGGACATCAGACAAGCCCCCACATTGGCAGTCTTTAGGAGGAGCCTGAAAACGTGGCTGTTCCAGTGTGCCTTCCCTGAATAATGGAAACAATGCCCTGCTCTGATTAATTCTCTGCAATTGTCCTCAGAAGCACTTTAACTACCCGTTGGGTTGGTCTCCCTACATTATCTTTTAAAACCCTCCTGCTTAGATACATCCTACCTCTGTTCACGCCCAGTGTTTATTTCAAAAAAATTAATTTATTACATCTGGCCTGGCCATAAGGTTTTAAATTCTCTGTGTTATTGTTTATATGTGAGTTATATTAATTGTACTGCTTTATCTGCTTACTGTTTTGTTTTTACTGATGTGTTGTTGGGCTTGGCCTCATGTAGGCTGCCCTGAGTCCCCTTGGGGAGATAGTGGCGGGGTATAAATAAAGATTATTATTATTATTATTATTATTATTATTATTATTATCAGTCTACATAGGTGGTCTGAAGATGAACACAAGCACAATTAATTAGTCGATAGCTTAGCCTTAAAAAATAAATGTAGGTGGCAATCTCAGAAGAACCTAATATGAATAAGAACAAACAAAACTTGAGACTGGCATCCTATTCCACACAGAAAACTGTCATGAAACTGAAAAGCTAGGCACAAAAGCAACAGGACACCTGTGCACTTCCCTATCCATTTCCTACACCCATCATGTGATCTTCAAAGGAAGGTCACTTCTAAACAAGAACGTTAACTACTATGGTACAGATTCCACCAAAGCCAATGGCTATGGGTTTTGGAAGGGATTGTTCAGAAAAGTAACTCTTCTAAGTTTTTGTCTGAACGTGGCAGCTTCATTTATGACATTTAAGCCAAAGAAGAAAATTCAGAAAGTTAATTATACGTTGCCCAAACAGTATTTGTCTCTGTCTTGACAGAAAATCTATTCTGATGATTAGTTCTGCATTCTGATACTAGGAAAAGAAAGAAGACAAAAAACCTTTCAATTTCCTTTGAAAATAAAGTAGGCCCTTTGTATCCACTGGGTTTGCTTCAAGAACTCTCCAGGGTACAAAATCTGTAGGTGATCAAGTGCTGTTACATACAATGGCACAGTAAAATAGTATCCTTTGTATAAAAAGGCAAAAAAAATAAAGATTTACTTTTCCAATTTGTTTTTAATATTGAATCTGTGGATACAGAATCCATGGGTAGGGAGGGCTGACTGCATGCGTTTATATCTTACCATGTTTGTCTCCAACATTTGAAAGGCAAAAGATATCTGGAATCTGAGAAAGAAGGGTTGGTTTGGCTATCATGGTCAATCACTGTTAGACATACCCTTCAAAATATATGGAGCCCTCCTCAACCAATAGTTCCGTTCATCCTGGGAAACAGCATTGTGGAAATGCCCATTAAGGATCAACTGAGGGTACCTTTGCAACTCTCTTCTTCCCTCCTTTCTTGCCACCTCACGACTCCACTCCTTCCCCTACTCAGCACTGCCCAGAAACCAGATCCAGAGTCTTGCACATGAACTTTCAAGAAGCAACAAAAGGTGCTGTGGGGAAAATGTCCCCTGTATGTGTTCCACAAACAAAACATAATTGTTGTGTCCTACCTTGCAGAATCGTATTTCCACATATATTTTTATGCATGGCTATTTTGTTGAGGTATTTGTTTAGAAATGAATGCATACAGGAGGAGACACATCTCCTGGCTCCACCTCCTGATATTCATTGATATACTACGGCATCCTAATATTCCCATACATCAAAGGAAGGCCTCTGTGTTTCTCTAGGAGTTTATGCATAAAAGAATCAAGCAGTGAAACAGTCATTTGACATACTTAATGAAGGTGAGACAAGGAGTGGATTTAAAAATCTGAATGCTGTCCCATAAAAGCTAAGCATAACACAATATTGTTTCCTGAACATGTCAATTTGAGATTCTTGTTAGATGTGTGAATAATCAAACATGCAGGCCTATATTGCACCTGATGTACAAAACTGTATAGCTTGGGAATAGTATTGTCACGAGAGTTGGTTTACTCAGTTTCCTATTTAGGAAACAGTCTATGAACTCTAAGCAAAAGCACCTGCATGCAAAAACATCCTGCGGAAACTAAGTGACAGCACATGGGGTGCAGACCTAAAATTAATAAGAACCTCAGCCCTGGCCTTGTCTTACTCAACTACTGAGTATGCCTGCCCTGTTCAGCACAAGTCTGTCCATGTGAAGCAGGTAAATATAGCACTGAATGAAACATGTAGAATAATCACAGGATGTCTCAAACCTACACCGGTTGATATTCTCTATAAGCTAGCTGGCATTGCTCACCCCCATATGTGCGAAGGGGAGGTGGTGCTAACTGTGAGAGAAATAAGGTTGAACACTGTGAAAGTCAACCACTATATGGCTATCAGCCTCCTCCCAGCAGACTCAAATCAAGGAAAAGTTTCATGAGAACCACCACTCCTCTTAATATTCCCCCAGCATCAGCAAGAATATCTCTGTGGGCAGCAAAACCAGGCAATTCCAACTGAATGGACTCCCATGGGTGTCTGTCTCTAGGAGCAAACCAAGAATGGGCCACTTGGAAGTGGCTGAACAGACTCAGAAGTGGAGTTGGCAGATCAAAAGACAACCTGGCTAAATGGCACTACCTAGAAGAATCCTCCACTTTGTGTGATTATGAAGCAGAACAAACAACTCTGCATCTGTATGCTTGCCCACAATGCCCTGACTCATGAACAGAGGAAGAATTGTTGGAGGCTACCAACAATGCCATTGCTGTTGCCCGTTTTTGGTCAAAAGATATTTAGCCACCTGCGCTCCTTGTTTGAAGTTACAGACAATGTGGTTTACTGTTGCCTGTTTTTGATCTAAAATTATTTACTGGGTTGTTGTAGGGTTTTTCAGGCTATATGGCCATGGTCTAGAAAGCCTTCGACAATACATTAAAATTATTTAGCTGCTTGTCCTCCTTCTATTTTATCTGTTTTATGCTTAGTTATGCAATGCTTTTGACACAAAATAACTACAGAAATCAAAACCCATCCACATATTTAAAAATAAAGTTGTTAGGCTACCTAAGGACTAGGCCATTTCCTAGGACAGGCTCAGAAATATAGAACTAATCAAATTGTTGTTTTTCCATTGCAAAACAAAATTGGGAAATCACTTTTAATTTGCAACAAAAATGGAAATAACATATGGAAAACTGAAACTAGTTAGCCAACCTAGTTTAAAAAATATAAAGACTTAAAATGAAATTAAAATAATATTTCACATGGCTGGAAATCCATCATTTAAATATTCCATCTTTTACACTGGAGCAGTAATCAGTATTCAATGCGATCAATAGATTTTGACACCAAAAAAGTGACTTTATGAGCATATTCATTTTTCTTTATTTCTTATCTCCCATCCATATTTCTTAACTTTGTATGTTTAGCAACACTGTTTCCTCTCATTTCTTTTCCATTTCCTTAGATGTTTATGGCTGTCTACTATCCTGAAAAGAACATTCTCAAATAACATATTAACCACTGCTTGTACTTTCAACCATTCATGATAATACATCAACACACAGATTAGACACCAGAGTTTCATGTACTTACATCAGTGTCGGGTCCCTTGTCTGCCCCAGGACATGAGAAGGTAACGAATTCATGGCACCTTTTGTGAACCACAAAACAGCAAACTAGAAAGAGAAGGAAAAAATATACAGGTGACTACAAGCTCCAAAACATCTTAGAGAGGTATTCACTCGAGCCAGATTTGATCAGCTCGAGACAGTGGTTAGATACGGGAGATTTAACAGCATCCCTTATAATGAACAGAGTTGTATTTGCGGGGCACCTGAAATTGAGAATATAGCACACATATTATTTGATTGCAAAGTGTATCAAAAGGTGAGAGACTTCCACCTTGGTCCATATATCAAACGGACAATGTATTGGGATTCTCACATCAGAACAACATATTTTATGTGTGGCCAAGATCCAAAAATGACATATAAAACAGCTCTGTACTTAAGCAAAACAATACGTCTGAGAACCACATATGTAGGGCTTATTGGGGTAAATTGTAGGGGTGATAATGAAATATGATGTATATACTCAGCTTGATCAGTTTATCAGTTTTATCATGTCTTATCATATGTATTTCCTGTATTATTATAAGTGTCTTATTTTAACTTACTATGTGGAGTGTGATCAGGTCTTGTCAGGCCTTGTTGTTCTGTTTCTTATTGTGATATGGCCTAAGGGCTAATCAATAAAATTACTACTACTACCCAACAGAGGTGATTCTCAACCTGTGGGTCCCCAGGTGTTTTGGCCTACAACTTCCAGAAATCCCAGCCAGTTTACCAGCTGTTAAGATTTCTGGGAGTTGAGGGCCAGGGCATCTGGGGACCCACAGGTTGAGAACCACTGCCCCACTGGGTGTGGCCCAAACATGCTGCTGACTACCATCTTTTAAATATAAGGGTCAGTTTACATGTATGCAAGTGTCTACTAAAGTGGTTTGAAAACCAATTTGTCTTGTGAATTGTCTGAAAGACAAGGACAAAGTCATTTACAAATCTTTTGACTTTTTCAGGACATAGCATTCCTTCTGTTTAGGTGTGTTTCCAAAGATTTGTAACTTTATGTTCACAAAACATGAGTTTCAATTAGAATGGCATCCCACAAAACCTTGATTTATGCTGGAGTTTATACCTGGGGACAATCGGGAACCTACAATCTGTTCAAAAACTTTGGAACTGTCTCAACTGATAAAGGAAACAAGGTTCATATGTCAACATGACACACTAGTTGTTTTGCATGTAGGTGGTCATCCTCAAGACAATTTAAATTCAGCTTTAGAGCTTTGCTTGTGTTAACAGAGCAATTCCCTGACTGTATGCCAGGAGAGAAGGGCTAGAGTGTTGCAAAAACATCATTTAGCAATTAAAGATTTCAAGGAAATGGAAGTATCCACCCACAAAGGATGCTGCTTGCTGAGATGCCACCTGACTCACTGCTTTGGGCTTGCCTCCTTTCAAACTCAGTAGTGAGTAATTTCTGCCATGCTGGAAATAGTTGCATCATCTAATTCCTCCCAATAAAGAAACGTGGCACCATTAAAATGCGAAAAGAGAGCTGTATATTGCACCTCTGTACAAATAACTCCCTTGGGACCCCAAATCAGAGGGCACAACCTCATAAGTTTGAGACTTTCAGAAAACATAGGTAGAAATGAAACATACATTCAAATATAGTGATTTGCCATCACCTGTCCAAGCTCACTGCACAGAAGTCCATCATAGATTCTATTCCAAGTTCGCACCTTGCCAATAATATGCAAAGAACGCATTGATAATTAAGAAACAATGTAATCACCTAGATCAGTCCTCCACTTTCACTGGTGTTAGGGACCTGTGAAAGTGGAAAACTGTTAATAAATTGCTATTTTTAAGGAATTTATAGGTTTTCCAGCATGATCCTATGGATGACTTTGGCTGGAAAATGACCACAAAATTGCACTTTAGGATTTATTCTTAGAGAGGTTTTCTCTCTTGAAATCCCCGAGAGAGGTTATGCTGGAAGACCTAGAAATCCCTAGGCCTTCCAGCATAGGCAGAGAACCATAAATTCACACAGGAGGAGCCAGATACTCCCCTAGAGAACAAATCAAATCTGTGAATAATCAAATCTGCAAATGTCACAACTGCAAATGTGGAGGGACAAATGGATAATGGCCACGGCCACCGAACAGCAACATAATAATAATAGCAACAACAACAATAATAATATCCAGCATATAGATCTCGTTTGCTGTGACATACTGTGCTTTTGTGTCAATAATAATAATAATAATAATCTTTATTTATACCCCACCACCATTGTACCAAGGTTACACAAGGCTAAAGGGTGGGTGGGTAACTGAGTGATGCATCCCTCTGACCTCCCTGCCCTTCATGGATAGTTCCTTGACCACGTCTCAGGCTGGACCTCCAGCTCTTACCCTTGCTGTCTGGTCACTATAAAAACAGATTATGGCAAATCACTATATTTGAATGTATTACAAATAGTACATTCAAGAATATTCTCCATTATTAACAAATGCCACATATGCTTGAGCTTGAAGTCTTCTGCTACCTCATACCTTCATCTTCCTTTGAAAGGCTCAATTATTAATGGTAGATTATAGTAATTAAAATTAATGGCACAGTACAGTAATCATAGATTGCAGTTATGTTCAGGAATTAAGTATCTTCTCACTTCAGAATCTATTATTATTACTAATACTGCTGCTAATTAGCAATGCACACACCTATGCCTTTCAATCCCAGCAATCCATTAAACGAGATTTAGAGATTTAAGCTTTGTACTTTGTAAAGACAGTATTGTTCTGTGACTAAGAAATATTAATAATGAAGACACGCTGCATACATTATATTTAATAGTAAAGCATATATATTTCAAATAGTGATTTGTAGTCATGCTCTTCTTATTTCACATGCGGCAATTACCCTAAAATCTTACAAAATACTGGCTGTATTCAGACCTCAAGCCTACAGATGAGTTAACCAGCTAGCTCAGTGGTTCTCAACCTGTGGGTCCCCAGATGTTTTGGTCCTTAAACTCCCAGAAATCCTAACAGCTGGTAAACTGTCTGGGATTTCTGGGAATTGTAGGCCAAAACACCTGGGGACCCACAGGTTGAGAACCATTGAGCTAGAAATTATCTTGCACAAACCATAAAAACTAAATGGTTTCAACTTGACAAAGAAGAAAAAATTCATTGCAAGTAGAAGAGACAGGGCTCTTCATCATCTTTCTGTAACTTAAACAGATCTCTCTGTTGCATCTTTGATGCTGGAAATCTCACATACAATCCCACTTTCCTCTCCTTTTTCAAGCACAACAGATCAACTCCTAAGCACAACATGCACACATCTATACCAGTGTAAACCCTTAATACAATGTAATTAAACAGGATAAGAGCCAAAATAGTAGGTGGAGATCATATGAGAAATACAGAGGTCACGTTAGCACAAAGAAACAATTGTTTTGTCCTTTCATGTTTATCCCCACTTAATAATAATAATAATAATAATAATAATAATAATAATAATAATAATAATAAATGTGGGACTTTCGAATCCAGACTGACAAAGTTTTGGAACATAATACACCAGACACCACGATTGTGGATAAGAAAAAAGTCTGGATTATTGATGTTGCCATACTGGGTGACAGTCGCATTGAGGAAAAACAACAGGAAAAACTCAGCCACTATCAAGACCTCAAAATTGAACTTCAAAGGCTCTGGCATAAACCAGTACAGGTGGTCCCAGTGGTTATTGGCACACTGGATGCTGTACCAAAAGATCTCAGCCAGCATTTTGGAAACAATAAACATTGACAAAATCATGATCTGTCAACTGCAAAAGGCCACCTTACTTAGATTTGTGCACATCATTCGAAAATACATCACACAGTCCTAGACGCTTGGGAAGTGTTCGACTTGTGATTTTGTGATACGAAATCCAGCATATAGCTCTCGTTTGCTGTAACATACTGTGCTTTTGTGTCAGTAAAATAATAATAATAATAATAATAATAATAATATAAACTTATGCTCAGGAATTAAGTATCTTCTCACTTAATTCCTGAACATAAGTTTATGTTATTAGTATTGCATAGCAACAGATCCTTAAAAAACAATATTATCCTGGTCTTCTTTGGATGATAGCTTCCGTCATCCTTAATCACTTGCCATACTGTGGGTGACTGATGAGATTGACCTTCCAGATATATGGGGGATAGCCAACCAGAAAATACCACTATATGTAGCTGAAGAGAACATAGTTGATCATATGAGGGGGGAAATAGGACATTTAGAAACAACACCAGAGGGCAACATATCCACCATCTGTAGACACTCAATTTGCGACCTAATAGAAATTGTGTGCTCTGAAATTCTTTTCCTGTCTCTATAAATATCTCCAAGGAATCTCTCCATAAGAAAACGAAGAACCCTTAGAGAAGGAGGGAGTGTTGCTAAAAATACAGTCTGCAATTCACAGAACAACCCAGTATCCACCATCATTTGCAATTAGTATTCCATAATACAACAGGGGATATGTGGCATTAACGTACAACTGGCAGGAAGATTCAAGCGCCCAAGAATTCTGCTACACAAAGTCCTATGTGTAGTTCCAAATGTGACCCAAGCCCAAACAGAGCTTGAGCACTAACCCAGCATGGAAAGACATAATTAAAAAAAATATTAAGTTTTAGGAAAGAGAAACATTACTTTCCAGGAGCAGATTGCTACTTTAGCTGGCACAGTCAAGGTCCTGTCCATGCGCTCGCAAACAAAAGAGGCTCACATCATCAAGCCACCCATTTTTGAAAATGGTACAGTTTAGGCGTTTGAGTCATGTGAAGGAGGACGCCAAAGAAAAACACAAGGGAGTTTCAAATGCCAGGAATGTTTTCATTCTAACCCAAGATGAAAAAAGCTAACATGTTTTTTTTCCTGTGGAAAAAGAAGGCACTTAAAAATTATAATTATTCCCATGTGTAGTCAGGAATTCATGGAATAAAGTGAGATATATTTTAAAGATAAACATAATTAGATTGGGCTGCAAAGCTAGTAAATATACATAAAACATATTTACTCCCAAAGGGTTGCTTTGTAGGATGTAAAACTTATCAGAAGTGGATAACATTGTGAGGACAGCCAGGAGCCAACTCAATGTGATCCTAGGTTATAAAACCCAGGTATTATAGATGGTCACTATGTCTGACTCAGGTTTTCTTTTCATGAGCTGATATAAAGGGAAACGATCTTTACAGATCCTATGCCTATCTTCTGTTATCCATAAATGTAAACAACTACAATGTCATCAATCTGGAGGATTTCAGTATATACTTTATAGGTACTGTAGACAAATGCAGTAATTTATGTGTTTATGATAACACATGACAGAGACTATATGATAATAATAATAATCATCATCCTCATCATCATCCTCATCATCATCATCCTCATCATCATCATCTTATCCAGCATTTGGAAACAATAAACATTGACAAAATCACGATCTGTCAACTGCAAAAGGCCACCTTACTTGGATCTGCACGCATCGAAAATACATCATACAGTCCTAGACACTTGGGAAGTGTTTGACTTGTGATTTTGTGATACGAAATCCAGCATATAGATCTCGTTTGCTGTGACCTACAGTGCTTTTGTGTCAATAATAATAACTTTATTCTTATATCCCTCCTCCATCTCTCCAAAGGGACTATGGGTGGCTTACACGGGGGCCAAGCCCAAAAACAAGGTTACAGAGTAACGCAATTAAACGTGTAACTGTATAATATATTAAAACAATAAAAACCAATAAAATAAAACATGAACCAAACATCAAACAAGAGAAGTAGGCATGTGCCGATTTGAGACTTATAGGGCAGGACAAGGGCTACTGCAAACGCAAACTGTAGGGCCGGGGCTGGGAATAAAATACAGGGGATCCAACCAGAAAATTAGGGCTAGGCAGACTTGATCAGTAGCTAAACCATTATTCAAAGGCACATTGGAACATCCAAGTCTTTCCAGAAAGTGGACAAGGTGGGGGCTATTTGCAGGGTGTGAAGGTGTTTCTAAAAGCACACATATACACTTAACCAAAACCACTCCAAAAAGAGAATAACTTTGATACCAATAATGAGGCTATTTAGAAGGGAGATATTTTGCAAATTTTAATATAACATTGCTTATTTGCTCCGGATAGTTTATTTATTATTCAGAACATGGATATTGTAAGTTCAGAGTTCACTGCTTCAAATATTCAAAACACAATATGTTTGCTATTAAAGCATCTTAATCAGTAGATTCAGTAAACACAGAAGTATTTATTGTGCTGATATCCGTCCCTCATGTGGTTTTTATTCACTTTAAAAACAAGTAATCTGCCAAGCACTGCTCCAGTTCAATTTGTGTTCACACTAATGGTAGTTTCAGAAGATAAGTGGCTGGAAAATGATGCCCTAGATCACTCAATCCACTTAAAAATGAATATATCCAAATGGCATTCTGCTCAATTCACAAAATAGTTTTATTTGTTAAGGATATATACAGAATGATGTTCCAAATCTGCATTGGCCTTTTTGGCTGAAATCTTGCATACCGTTTAGTCTATGAGTGTCTAAACTCCAAAAAATATTCTCAGTTCTTCAGACAAATGGTTGGAGTTAAAAAGGGAAGAGGAGAAGGAAGAGGAGGATATGTAGAGCAGAAGTAGATGGGAAGAAGAAGCTAAAGTCCAGGTAGATACAGAAGGACAGAGAGCCAAAAGCCCCTCTGTCCCTCTGCCTATCCCCATCCTTCCTGCAACAATTCCTTGCAGATACCTACTTTTCAGAAACTAATATATATCTTAAGACTTAACTGTGGTATTTTGCTTGTCCATTGTACTTATGAAAAGTCTTCGTGCCAACACTTGAAATGTATTTTCCTTATTATCTCAACTTACTGCAGTGCTTTATTAATTTATGCTAAAAAGGAGGTGGGGTGGAATGAAAATGAAATACGCAAAGTAGATTTTTACTTGATACTTTCCCAAATCTGGTATCATTATTAATTCTTTCATAAAACCTAAAGTAACTTTTAAGGAATCCAGGGAACTTACAGACTCAGATCACATGAGCCCAACACAATTTCCCAAACACCTGCTTCAACTGGTCCTTTTTTCTCCATGACAGAGATAGTAAATATTATCTCAGATCAACCCATGAACTTTAGCTGATATAAACATACCATTTTCAGATGTGAAACCTAAATTTTCATTTCCTGTGCCTGTCAGATAAGGAAACAGTTAAAGCTTAGTTCAATGGACATCTGATCACAAAACGTTTCTTGTCTATCACATTAAGAATTGCCAACCATAATCTGTCCCCAGGCTGCAAGACATATCATGGTACAATATATCAGAGGTCCAGTATTTGGCTGTTTCACCTTGTAGTCTAATCAATAGACTTGTCTGGATACCTTGAGTTCTATGCCTCTTTGCATAATCTTTTCTTTTTGGGGAAATGATGAAACAACGATGCTTTCTAATCTTTCTTCTAAATCAGAAATACAGTGGTTACATATAAGTACAAGCAATCAGATCCGTGCTGACCTCTGATCAAACTCAGGTCAAATTAAGCTTCTGAGTTATAGGTGTCACAGTAGGAAGTTTTTGAACACAGCAAATGAAGACACCTACATGAAGTAGGAAAGGCCATCATTGGAAAAGGTAGTGTCATAACGAAAGTGACATGAAATCATGAAAGACGCCTATCCAATCTCAGTTGAAAGACCTCCAAAGATAGATATGCCACCATCCTCTGAGGAGGTCTACCTTTACATTTTGTCCCTTTTGGCCTTATAGAGATTTGAGGACCTAACAAAAATATATGCTTCCAATTACCAATGCAAATGACATAATAGTGTGCAGGATTCTGCCTAACACTAGCCCCATTCAGTGTTACAGGCAACCAATGGAGAATGACTTGAAACATCATGAAACAGGTGATGCTGAGAAAGAGTACAGTCACTCACAAAACATATAGCAATGAACCTCCCAAATCAAGTGGGACCTGGGCCAGATCCAACACAGATCTACCCCTCAAACAGCCAAAAAAAGACTTTGGAGGTCTCCATCCATCTGGGGTGTGAGCTGGGAAGTTGAGGGTGAAAGGGAGAGCTGAAAGGGAGGCTAGCAGTGTCCCTGCCCACCCGTTCCAATCTCGGATCAGCACAGGTGGGTATCTGAATGCCACCCTGCCAATAAGGTGGAGTTTTGGCTGGCTGGCTGGTCTCTACAGCGAGTCAAGCCAGCATTTTTAGGCCTGTGTAGAAGCAGCCTTAGTGGGGAAATACCTCAAAGCTTCTCAAAGCTTGGCCTCATGTAAGCCGCCCCCAGTCCCCGTTGGGGAGATGGTGGTGGGGTATAAATAAAGATATTATTATTATTATTATTATTATTATTATTATTAATAATAATAATAATAATAATAATAATAATATTACAGTCTGCCAGATACAGATGTTCAATTCAATTCAAAATCTAAGTCATTTTTAAGGACTGGGTATTCTTGAATTAATGCTATATCATCTCCACTAACCACTTCATCAGGCTGGACGCCCATTCCTTACCATCTTTTGCCATATTCTGAGATAGCCACCCATCCCACGTCCTTTCCCTTGCTTTCTTGGGTTTGGAGTGGTAACATTTGACTCCTGAAGATGGATTTCTGGGTCCATTTCCATGCGTTTAGGAAACGGAGCCCCTCAGAGCCCCACCAGAAGTGCCCTTATGTCACGCGATGGCCTTTGTGGGACTTCCACTGGGTTTTGTTTCTTAAGCGCATAGAAACAGAGCCAGAAGTCCTAAGTGTGCACAAGCTACTGACAGGGTGTACCCTGTGATCACATATCAAATCATTACCTTTTTGTCTTTTAATGGGCAATTAGGACAAGAAGACAAAAGCCAGATAAAGTTTGTTTATTACACAACCTAAGTTCCTGAGACAGCGTGAAAATGAAGTAAAAAATGAATGTGTTGAATATTTCTGCCCTTCCATACTGGGAGGTGGGTTCACAATATGGCCAGGTGGAAAGCTCTGTCATGGCCATGCACTGAGGATAATGTTCACCAGAAACAGGCCATGGGCAGAGCTGGAAGCCTATTGAAGAGCACTTTAATAAGTGTACTTTCAAAATATTTCCCACATGTAAAAGAACAATCCTTATCTATTATTACCACAGAGAGGGAAATGAGAAGGAAAAGAACAATGTAGTGTTCATTTTTCACCCTTCAGGGAGGGCCAATTGCAGATTAATTGCCTTCTTGGCAAAATGAACTATTATTGGAGGAAGTTCCCACATTTTAATAGAAATGTCAAAATGCTATTCGGTTCCAACAGTTCATATCACATCACATATTCATTTTAGAAAAGTTCTGAATACACAGATTTCCAGAGAGTCAGCATGTCCACATCATCTTTGGCTCTTTGCTTTGCCAATTGGCAGCTGCAACTAGTAGGAAGGGTAAGGCGGACCTCCTGGGAAAGCCAGCTGCCAATTCTTATGCAGCACCTTTAAGCAAAAATTGAAATTTTAACTCTTTGAACAGCAACTCTCAGAATCTCCCAGCCATACAATCACCAAAAATAATCTTTTTTTTTTCAAACCTTGTTTTAGGTTCCTCTTATATGACCTTCACAAGCTCTTCCTTAATCCCTCTCTTTACTAAATGCTTTAGAAAAATGGGAGATTAAAAACAATTTGTGAACTCCTTGAGTTTGAATCCCCACTTTAATATATGTTGTTGTTCATTCATTCAGTCGTTTCCGACTCTATGTGACTTCATGGACCAGCCCATGCCAAAGCTCCCTGTCGGCTGTCACCACCCCCAGCTCTTTCAGAGTCAAGCCAGTCACTTCAAGGATGCCATCCATCCATCTTGCCCTTGGTCGGTCCCTCTTCCTTTTTCCTTCCATTTTCCCCAGCATCATTGTCTTCTCTAAGCTTTCCTTTCTTCTCATGATGTGGCCAAAGTACTTCATCTTGGCCTCTACTATTCTTCCCTCCAATGAGCAGATGAGCTTTATTTCTTGAAGTATGGACTGGTTGGATCTTCTCTTCTAGATCACAACCTGTGGCCCTTCAGGTGTTTTGGACTTCAGCTCCCAGAATTCCTGCCCAATCAACAAGCTGGCTAGAGCTTTAGGTAACTGGGGGCCCAAACACCTGGAGGGCCACAGGTTGTGCCTGTTCTAGGTGGTGTAAGGTAAAGGTAAAGGTTTCCCCTGACATTAAGTCTAGTCGTGTCTGACTCTGGGGGTTGGTGCTCATCTCCATTTCTAAGCCGAAGAGCCGGCAATGTCCGTAGACACTTCCAAGGTCATGTGGCCAGCATGACTGCATGGAGTGCTGTTACCTTCCAGCAGAAGCGATATTATTATTATTATTATTAAACTTTATTTGTACCCCGCTAGCATCTCCCGGAGGACTCGATGCGGCTTACACAGGCCGAGGCCTCAACACACAACATAACAATACAATCTAAGCAAATCAAACAATTAAAAACAGAATAAAGCAAAATGAACAACAGRCACAATACACTAAAACACAATAAAACTGGGCCGGGCCAGAGTAATGGGTACAAGAATTAAAAGTGCTGATGTGACAGGAGGTGTATATAAGGCTTCTAGGGCAAGTGCGATGTGCGATGTGCAGCAATCATTGATTTCCTAATCTGGGAAGGTGCATCGGAAAAGCCAGGTCTTCAAGTTCTATCTGAAGACTGCCAATGTAGGGGCCTGTCTAAGATCTTTGGGGAGAGTGTTCCAGAGTCGGGGGGCCACCACGGAAAAGGCCCTGTCCCACGTCCCCACCAAGCTCGCTTGCGACGCAGGTGGGATCATGAGCAAGGCCTCTCCAGATGACCGAAGTGAACGTGTGGGTTCGTAGATGGAAATGTGGTCACACAGGTAGGCTGGTCCCAAACCGTTCAGGGCTTTGTAGGTAAGCACCTGCACCTTAAATTGGGCTCGGAATATAAACGGCAGCCAGTGGAGCTCCTTGAACAGGAGGGTTGACCTCTCTCTGTAAGGGGCCCCAGTTAGCATCCTGGCTGCCGTTYGTTGGACCAGTTGGAACTTCTGAGCCATCTTCAAGGGCAGCCCCACGTAGAGCTCATTGCAGTAGTCCAATCTGGAGGTGACCAAGGCATGGACCACTCCGGCCAGATCCGCCTTCGCGAGGTACGTTCGCAGTTGGCGCACGAGTCTCAGTTGTGCGAAAGCCCTCCCAGGCACCGCCGAYGCCTGATACCGGTACCTATTGATCTACTCACACTTGCATGTTTTTGAACTGCTAGGTTGGCATAATCTGGGTCTAACAGCGGGAGTCACACTGCTCCCTGGATGTCAACCACCAACCTTTTGGTCAGAAAGTTCAGCAGTGTAATCTGCTGCACTATCAGGTGGGCCCTGGGCGGTCTAGGCAGGTCCAAGTTCTAAGAGTCACATAAGTATGACAGTAAGTGCTTCTTTCACACTAAAATCATTGAAACATGACCTTACTACCATGTTTCTCTCTTTCAACACGATTTAAGTGGAGAAAGTAGGCACCTAAGTGCATTAATACTGTGGGGCTTACTGTCTTGGTCTTTCACCTGAGTTCAAATGAGTCAGACAACATCTACCTGGATTTTTCTGCTCCCAATATGTTTGCCGTAATGAGCTGTTTACTCTCTGCCCTTCCAATGCCACATTCTGAACATTTCTGACCTTTCTTGACTGCACCTTGGCTATTCAGATCTGCCAGCTGCTGCTCTTGCTTCTGCTGCTGGTTGTTATTAATCAAATTGGAGGAAAAATACTCTATTCCCAAAAAGAGATAATTAGCTTGCTGGATACACATATGCCACAGTTAGCTCTCTAGTTATTTCTCCAGCATCAATTTAGTGCTGCACGAGGAGGGAAGCGTTTTCTCCCTTCTCTCCTCCTCTCCCAGCCTAACTAAGCGTACAAGGAAGAAAGACCCAAGCTGCCTGGAGAGAGCCTATAATCCCCTTTGCCAGTTGAAGCAATCTAAAAGGTTACTCCTGTGCACTTTACAACATTCCTACCAGAATTTAAAATACAACAGTTTGAAAACAAGAGTATGCACAGAAACTGCACTGCTCTAAAGGCCAAGATTAGAATAAAACTAGCAATGAAGTGTAAGGTTACACAAAGCATAGTCTGACTTCACAGCTTGAAACCTGCCCTGCAAATAGACGGCTAACCCAGTAAGATGAGATTAATGCTGGTTTTCTTCCTTGCTGCTACCAGGCCAGCAGAAATACAGTATAACAGCCAATCTGCAAAAGGCAGCTGAACAGTTCTCCCTTTTCAAGCTACATTGAGAATAGTGATATCATTTCCTCTCATTACAATGAAACATTCTGATCTTTTGACATTTGCCACCCCTCCACAGAACCAAACTGCAGGGACATGGATGAGGCTGAGTTCTAGTTCTGCCATTTCCTTCTGGTTGTCAGACATAATTACTACCTCTACCACTTCTATGAGGCTTCCAATTTCACTTTCCAGTGACCTCAGGTGAAATACCATCTGTACATCATCTAATATATAGAAGCCGCAGTGGTGCAATGGGTTAAACCCTTGTGGCAGCTGAACTGCTGACCTGAACGTCAGTGGTTCGAATCTGCAAGGCTGGGTGAGCATCCATCTGTCAGCTCCAGCTTCCCATGCGGGGACATGAGAGAAGCCTCCCACAGGATGGTTACACATTCAGGTGTCCCCTGGGCAATGTCTCTGCAGATGGCTGATTTTCTCACACCAGAAGCGACTTACAGTAATCGCAAGTTGCTTCTGACACGATAAAAAATCATCTATGTATCTTCTTTTAAATTACTGTACAAAACAAATGTACACCTTTGGTCTACATTTTCCCATATATTCACTTTAACATTACGCTCAACATTTTGGGTGCTGGAAAACAGCTGGAATAACAAAATAAAACAAACTTATTCATATGATCTAAAAGAGAACTGGTTTAAAAGATGTATCTTTGATACATTATACCATCCAAATTAAGCAAATATTACAAAAGCCTCAATAATAATTGCTGGAAATGTGAAGGTCAAGAAGGAAGTTTTACCACATGTGGTAGTCATGTAGTAAAGCCAAAAGATTCTAGAAAATTATACATGAAGAAACACAGAAAGTTCTAGACATCAAACTCCAAATGAAACCAGAATACTTCCTACTAAGCTTCTTAGATTTGAAAATAGAACATAATAAAGAAGTGCTCCTTAACTATTTGACGACGGCAGCGAGAATAACCAACGCGAAGATGTGGAGACAAAAGGAAATCCCTTCAAAAGAACAATGGATAATGAAAATTATGGAAATTATGAACATAGACAAACCGACCCAACTTCTAAAGAGACATCATGGAAAGTCGATTAAAAAGACTGACTGGCAATTATTTCGAGATTATATGGAAAAAGAGAAGAGAACATTAATAATTTAGCCAGCGTAATTAGTTAGAGCCTTCACCAACAAAAGATATACCTGAGGAGGAAAATCCCAAAACAATGATACTGTAAGAAGAATGAGATACCCAGGATGGGGAGAGCTTGGAAGTACAATTATATATTTTTCTTTTTTTCTTTTTTTAAAATTTTCTTTTTCTTCAGTTTCTTCTTATTTCCTACTTTTCTATCTTCTACATAATATTCCCCCACTTTCCTTGTAATCATATATTATTTCAATAAAAATTTATTTTAAAAAACATTTTGGATGCCACCTTATCATGTACCCTTTTACTGTCTCACCTTTCATCTCTAGTTTCATAAGAAATTAACATCGTTTTTGTGCAAGTATCATCCTTACACAATAATGAATAATACTTATTTTCTCCAACATTTGTGGCTACTTGTCTTGGCTTAATCTATCCTTAAATTGAAAATAAGCAATTTGCCTTCCTCAAAAAGCTTATCTCTTGATTTAAGCTCCTAGCTGTCATGTTCGAAGTACAAAAGATCATCATAAAACAACCATTTCCTACTTCTAAGACATTCTTTCCTTTTTCAAAAAATAAGTCTTCCTGCAGTGAAGTGTCTGTACAAATAAAATAAGCATTCTAATACAATTATTTTTAAATTCAGCATATGCCATAACTTTGTCATGCCAAGACATGAAATTTTTAAACCATTTTCAAAATGAATTTCTGCGATCTGGAAATCCAATCTAACACAATTTTTAAATATCATTTTGTTCCTGATTAGATTACATCTTGGTTACAATTTGACTCTTTATGAAAAAAAACCCCACCTTCGTGCTATAAGAATATAACAAACATACCTTCAGTCAAGGTTCAAATTGAGCACCACTATTGGTTAATTGGTTAATTCCTGCCATTAGCTGACAAGCATAAAAACTTTGAGTTGAGTTGAAACTTTCATGGCTGTAAACCAAAATAACTTCATCAACACAAAACGTCTTAGACCCAAATCTCTACACCTAAGGAGACCGAGGAGCTTGAGTTTCAACTGGGGCCCTTCCACACAGCTATGTCACTCAGAATATCAAAGCAGAAAATCCCACAATATCTGCTTTGAATTGGGTTATCCAAATCCACACAGCCATAAATCCCAGATCAAAGCAGATAATGTTGAATTTTATTTAGTGTGACAGCGTGGGTGGCGCCACTTATATGTAAAACTGTAAGTTGCAGGATTAGAACTCTTGTATCATGCCTGATTTTGCCTTTTTACTCTGTAAATGTATAGTTGGATTGATTGTTTTTATAGCTGTCAATCAATGTTGTTTGCACCAGTTGAATTGCTCCTCCTGCTCAATGGTTTGACCCCCACCTCTTCCTAGAGAGCAGGACAGTGTTTCCGTTTCCATTCCACCATCAAACTTTCTATCAGATGAACGTGAGAGAGAGACTTGGCTCTGAAGCCCTTGATTAAGTTACCTCTCAGCACCAATTCTGAGGTTCTTACCCTTGAGACTTATGCTTCATGTTCAGATCAACCTGGACAATGTTGAGAAGTCTCAAGTGCCTTCAAACCAGTTCTTTGGCACCAGAGGAAAGCTTTGTGCCTTCAAAATATAGGCCATTGGAATTGGGGTTGTGATTATTCCGATATTCACAGCCATTGAGAAAGAAGGACCTGGAAAAGCTTCTCAGCTGCAAAACCCCTTGGGCCCAAGACAACCAGAGACTGTAATGTATATTTTCCTTTACCCCTTTGAAACTTCCAGCTTATTGCCTTAAACGGATAACTCTTTGTGAACAATTAAACTTATTTTGAGTTATCTACAGTGTTTTGGTCTTTGGGAGTTCCAGTTTTCCTAAAGGAGGGCAAGAAGCAATCCCCTGGGGGAAAAGATGTCACGTCCATGCCTCCTTCACTAAGAATTATAGCCCCCAGGCGCGACGGCACATTTAGCTGTGTGAAAGGAGCCTTTGACAACAAATTTTATTCGGTTCACTATTTGGCTGTAAAATTGTGTATCAGGTTTTATCTCCAATCTGCTTCAAAGATTGAAGCAGACATATGAAAACTGGACAACTGCAGCACTGGAAAGAGAAAGCCATGAAAGTGGATGGCAGGCGGTACAATAAACCATGAATAGTTCAACCATTTTGTAGGTTTAACCATTTTGTAGGTATTCTTCCAAATTAACTCTGAAAAGCAAATCTACAAAGTATGGGTGGCAATCATACAGCCCTCCAGATGTTACTGGACCTGGCACTGTAGCCAAGGTCCACCAAGTTTTGAACATACAGACCAACATTGCATGCTCAATCACAAAGGAAAGGAAATGAAGTGTTTATTATATTTGTGTTTGTTCAACAAAACAAAATTGGAAAAAAATAATCTTATTTCACACCTTTGTTCGCTCACTTGAAACAGCTTGCATTATTATGTGGGTTCACCCATTCATTCATCTTTATTTTAAACCAATTGGATTCTGAAGTTTTAAATTGCGTATTATTGGATACTAGTTTTGTCCACCTACATCACCAAGACCCAGAAATACCTTTCTGTTCCTTGTGACTCATCACCTTCAAAAATAATTCTGTCCGTCAGAGTGCTATTTCTCGTTACGTTCTACTTGCAAGAAAAGATACGTGTCCTGCTTTCCTCCACTCAGTTCTTTACAAAGATGCTGGTGGATGGCAAATTAGAATTTTGTAACAAATTTGTACGTGATCATAAGCAATCCAAAAATTAATGGTGAAAGGCAGCTGGAATTGTTAAGTACGTATATCCATTTCCTACCAGTTAACATTTTATACTGGAGGCTTATTTGAAATGTCTGCATTCTTTTAAAAAAATCGGAATTCCTTTGCGTGTGCATGGGTGATATGCCTCCCACAAGCCGATCCCAAGAAGACACAAGTTTTTGGGGTCAACAATGGCACAACTCATTTATTGATTACAGGAACAAGGGTTGGCAGCCATGCAAGGGTCCTGGATCAGTATCGGGCAGCCCGCTGCTGTCCGATACTGCTTAATACACCAGGGTGCAGCCAGCACAATACCGGGCCAACATTAACTTGGCACCCCTGGGAACCACCAGACTTCCCCCCTTCCACTAAGATGGGGGGGGGGGCGGGTAAACAAGCCATACCCAGGGCCCATGCCACACACCAAACACGGAGTTGTGACAAGTTAACATAAACAAGCTAACAGCAAGCTAACAATGATCCAAAACAAATCCAACATGCAAGGTAGGTGGGATAGATCAGCTGAAGCAGTCACAGTGTCTGCCAGGGGGCCTTGGGCAGCCTCAAGTAGGCTGCCCAGGTGGAGGGAGAGGCCGCCTCAAGTAGGCTGCCCAGATGGAGGGAGAGGCTGCCCCGGCCACTCCAGCGGCGGGGTGGGGCCAGCTTCCCATAGGCTGGAAGATGCCATAATGTGGCCATAATGGCAGTGGAGGATGCCCTGCACCGCAACATTTCTGGCCCAGTAAGTCAGGTCATGCCTTTTGTAAGTATCCCCTTAGTCTTCCTTGTTAATCATTATATTACTCTAGCATTAGCTATCTGCCCTGCAGGAAGTGCCAAGAAATTAATTATGATACACTACACATCAGTCAAGAGCTACATAAGAAGAATGAAATTTTGGCATGAGATAGTTGCCAGTTCCCTTGTACATCAATGCTGCTGCCTGTGAAGGATCTAAGAACGCTTGTCTCTGGTAGATTATAATGAGGAAAAATTGCTTTGATCAAAAACTGTAATGATAAACGAGTGTTCAAAAGCGCTTTCACTGCACATTTGCCAATCTTACCCAAATCACTTGCCACACTGTAAAAAGGAGCAGAATTGTGATGGAGCTCTAAGACGGTGACCCCTCGGAGGAAATGAATGACCTGTCATCTTTGGATCTGAATTAATACATTCCCATAGACATGCCTTGAAGATTATCCAAGTTTTCAGATTTAAAAGACTGCGATGGGAATGGATTATGCAGCCACCAATACAGCCTGAAGAAGACTAATATGATGGGAGAGGCTTTGTATTTATCTTTTGAATCTACTGGTTCACAGATCATTCTTTTAATGAGTTCAGTTCCTCCTAAAGTTATTCCTTTTTCTCACATATATTCCAAGGTGTTTGTTATTATATTTGGGATTAGTTTATAAAAAGAGATTACTGGATATCTAGTGCTTGGTTAATGGCTTTTAATAGCCATATTGAATGCATAACTTTTTCAAGGAGTTTTATCCCAGTGACTGATTCCATAAGTGATGGATCAGCTCTTTAAAAACAGAGATTGTTCAAGTGATATTCTCAGTCCTAAATAAGGTGAGATAAGAAATGGGTTTCAAGATTATACTTGCTCTTTCTAGTGTGTACCCTCTCTGTACTTTTAGAAACAGAATTTACTTGAATAAGGGCTCTACCAACCTAGAGCCCTCGATGGCATAACGGGTTAAACCCTTGTGCCAAAAGGACTGCTGACCGAGAGGTCAGTGGTTTGAATCTGGGGAGTGGGGTGAGCTCCTGTCTGTCAGCTCCAGCTTCTCATGCAGGGACATGAGAGAAGCCTCCCACAGGATGATAAAATATCCAGGTGTCCCTTGGGCAGCATCCTTGCAGACAACCAATTCTCTCACACCAGAAGCAACTTGCAGTTTCTCAAGTCGCTCCTGACACATACACACACACACACACACAAAATCCACCAACATTCTACTTTCACAGAAGATCTCAGTCACTTAACATGGTTTCTTCTAGTTCTGCCACCGAAAGAGACCAGGAAGACTAGAACTGAGAATTCAAGACTCCTGCAGATTGCATGTCTGCGTATAGAAATTCAAGAGTGTAATTTGAATTTGGTTTATGAAGAACCATACTCAAGTTAACATTGTGTGACAGGGGGAAGGAAAACATTGCTTAAGAGTTATTGTTGCTTATTTGAAGAAATGTTAGGCCTAATTCACACAAACTTTCCCTCATTAATCTCACTTCCTGCTTACAGTCATTTATTATGTAACTGGTAAAATTAATTAGGAGTAAGTGGAGCTTTGTACTCCTGCGGGGGGAAGCTACAAAGACCTTACCTACTGTGATAAGCATTCATTATGAACAAGATAAAATAATCCCTTTCCAACAGACCTGAAAGACCTGATATCAATAAACATGTGAGCAACCATACCACCATCATTATTTCTATCGGACCAACAAAAATATCATAGTCACTAAGAAACAGACATGGGAATGCAACCCCAGAACCTAATGTGTATATGAATGCCTCTCTCATAGAAATCCATTGAGTGACCCTGGCCAGGTCACACTCTCCTAGTCTCAGAGAAGGTAAAGACAACCCCATCTGAACAAATATTGCCAGGAAAACCTTGTACTAGCATCACCTTAAGGTTTTCAGAAGTTGGAAATGACTTGAAGGTACACTACAGCAACAAATCTTGCAGCCACTGTCCCAAACATAAATCATTACACCAGAGGCATATTGCGTTTTGCCAAATTCTTGTAGATATCTGACTTTCAAACTCTGTGTTGAAGTTGACTTTGGGGAAAAATATGTATATGCTCTGGTAGATTCTGCCATCTGTCCAGGAATGACATCTGGAGATGGGAAATTCCAACTCACAAAGGGAACCACCCAGTTCAGGGTTAGCAAAGTACTGAAGGCATGTCTTCGGGAGACCCCACACTCCATGCCAATAGTAATATTTCTAATATTATCCAGTCTTAAAAGAGACTGATGTAAAAGAGACTGATGTAACACTGTTTTTCTTCCAGCTATGAAAACAGCAATTGTGAAAAAAGCAACTTTTAACTAACCCATTAACATCTACAAATATTGACAATCTAGGCAACTGCTAATGTGACAGATTCCCTGCAGGAGCAATCCATATAAACTTCACCACTGCATATGTTAACTGTAACAAAAAACAAAACAAAAATATAGCAGAAACTGCATATACAAAGATATCAAAAATGAATTCCTGTGTGAAACAAAAACAACTGAAGAGAAATATTGACAAGCTGGAATGTGTCCAGAGGAGGGCGACTAAAATGATCAAGGGTCTGGAGAACAAGCCTATGAAGAGCGGTTTAAAGAGCTGGGCATGTTTAGCCTGAAGAAGAGAAGTCTGAGAGGAGATATGATAGCCATGCATAAATATGTGAGAGGAAGTCACAGGGAGGAGGGAGCAAGCTTGTTTTCTGCTTCCCTGGAAACTAGGATGCGGAGCAATGGCTTCAAACTACAAGAAAGGAGATTCCATCTGAACATGAGGAAGAACTTCCTAACTGTGAGAGCCGTTCAGCAGTGGAACTCTCTGCTCTGGAGTGTGGTGGAGGCTCCTTCTTTGGAAGCTTTTAAACAGAGGCTGGATGGCCATCTGTCAGGGGTGCTTTGAATGCAATATTCCTGCTTCTTGGCAGGGGGTTGGACTGGATGGCCCATGAGGTCTCTTCCAACTCTATGCTTCTATAGGGAACACATCAGAAAACAACAGCTATTCACGAATACATATGTTAAGTCAATATTGACCAAATAGGATTGGTCTCCATAACTTATCTCAAGAACAGTGTATACTTTGGTACAAATAGAGGAATGTTTCTAGTTCACTTTCTCAAACAAACTAATCACCATGGCAAAACATTTGTTCAAATATATATATATATTAAAAGACAAGCCAGTGGAAAAAAACAAAGGCATTCAAACACCTTCTTAAGAATGCAATTATCACGGGAAAATGTAAAGTTCATTCAACAGCAGAGTTCTTTGTATGCTTCAATGAGAAAAGTAAATAGAAAATAACACACCAGACTGCAAGCATACATCTTTAGCAGGGCAAGTGAGATCCTTAAGTTGTTTGACTATTCTGGCATACAGCTTCATGTTCTGGTTCTGTATAGAATGAGGGCTACTCATTATTTTCCCAACAAATGTAAAGACACACAAAAAAAATCAGTATTAAATAGATATGGTTAGAAGTCCAAATATTTCTGAGTCCCAAGTAGAAAAAGGAATTCAAGACTCAGGGCTCTTACACTCAGCCCTATATCCCAGAAAATCCCACAATATCTGCTTTAAACTGGGCTATCTGAGTTCACACTCAGATTTTCTGCCTTTATATTCTGGGATATAGGGCTGTGGGAAGGGCCCTAAGAGATATCACACCAGTTATTCAAACTGTTAGATGCTAAACTGTGAAGCGAGGACTGTATAATAGCACTAGAGGCAGATGTGCCCTTTGCTGGCAGCAGCCTCCCATTTCCACCACTAATCAGAGGTGACATCTCTTGCAACCAGTATCTGAAAGACAACACATGAATATGACAGGGAAGATTACATGCCTCTGTTACATTTTGGAAACCTGAAATCCCAAGGGCCTGAAGTGGCAAGGACATTTTTTTTAAAAAAAATATCCCATATTCCGCAGATAAACCCCAATAGTTTTATTCTTCCTTCAAGGTTAAGCATCATGGCTCTACATGGCTGTTTTTAAATATATCTGAGATTTTGTAATATTCTTAGCTAGCATTTTTACTTGTATATTTTCCAGGGTTTTGTGTGCTTTTTAAAAGATTTCACATAGACCACTTTTGCTGCTATATAAGTCAGCATAAGGAGCCCCCAGTGGCGCAGTGGGTTAAACCACTGAGCTGCTAAACTCAGGTTTGAATCTGGGGAGCAGGGGTGAGCTCCCACTGTTAGCCCCAGCTTCTGCCTACCTAGCAGTTTGAAAACATGCAAATGTGAGTAGATCAATAGATACCACTCCAGTGGGAAGGTAACGGCAGTCCATGCAGTCATGCTGGCCACATGACCTTGGAGGTGTCTACGGACAATGCTGGATCTTCAGCTTAGAAATTGGCATGAGCACCAACCCCCAGAGTTGGACACAACTGGACTTAATGTCAGGGGGAAACCTTAACCTTTTACTAAGTTGGCATTATAATCATGAAACTTGCAAAAACCCATTACTGAAGAAACTAAGATTGTCTACCATTTTCAACAATATTGGATTTTGAACCTCAGCCACAATGCTTGGATGAATTTTGGAGGTTCCTGTTTAAAACCATCCCTCATCCCATGTTTTTCATGTCACCTTGCCTGAGGAAGAGTCCTGGAAGAAATCAAAAAATGTATAAACTCTTTTGTGTTAGCTTTGCTCATCTGACTAAAGAGAAATCAAGCACAGATCAAACATTATCTACAGTTCACAAAACGATGGCACAATCTATTGTATCCTTTCATCCGTTTTAAAACCCACTACATTGAAATATTATAAAGGTCTACCTGAAATATAGGATGTATTTTTAGTAAACAAATTACTTGTACCTACATACACAGAAGCCCATTATTTTTCAGAAGTTGCAACCTTGAAGAGTCTGTCTCATTTTCATTTCTCCTGGCACACACCTCCACACTTCTAATTGAGAACACTAATCTTACTCCCACGGCAGCGTGCATGAAGGCATTCCAGCCGGAGAATCTATTCTGAACTCCGCAAATTAGAACAGTAAGGCTATAATGGAAATCTGAAACTAGCAAGAGATGGTCAAATTTAATGATAACATATGTCTGCACAATCAGTCACATTTAAATCAGTATGGTCTTTCCTCATCTCTCCTTTCCCCACATTTCCTGATTTAATTATGAAAAAGAAATTAACTCCTTGTAATGCTAACTCTGTAAAATAGCTGCCAATGTTCCAAGAAAGCTCCATGTCAATATTGGTGTTTCTAACACTGTTGTTGTAGGTGCCATCAAGTTGTCTCCAATCTACGGTGACACCGACAGGTTTGTTCAAGGTCACTCAAAAGGTTTCATAGCCGACAGGGAAGATTTGAATCCTGATGCATGGAGTTAGACTCCAATGCTCAAACCATTATACCACACTCTTTCTAATATTAGCCAACATTAATAGGTAGTAATGCTGTGACACTTTTTTTTGCCTTTCAGCTATTAAAAAAGTAGTAAATATAGCAATATTTTGTGTGTTCCTGCATGGCAGGAGATTGGATGGCCCTTGTGGTCTCCTCCAATTCTATGATTATATTTATCCACAAGCCCTATCCTCTAAATCAGTGGTTCTCAATCTTCCTAATGCCGGGACCCCTTAATACAGTTCCTCATGTTGTGGTGACCCCCAACCATGTAGGTTTTTTTGTTGCTTCTTCACAACTGTAATTTTGCTATTGTTATGAATCGTAATGTAAATATCTGATATGCAGGATGTATTTTCATTCACTGGAACAAATTTGGCACAAATGCCCAATACGTCCAAATTTGAATACTGGTGGGGTTGGATGCGGATTGATTTTGTCATTTGGGAGTTGTAGGTGCTGGGATTTATAGTTCACCTACAATCAAAGAGCATTCTGAACTCCACCAAAGATGGAATTAAACCAAACTTGGCACACAGAACTCCCATGACCAACAGAAAATACTGGAAGGGTTTGGTGGGAATTGACCTTGAGTTTTGGAGTTGTAGTTCACCTACATCCAGAGAGCACTGTGGAATCAAACAATGATGGATCTGGACAAAATCTGCCACAAATACTCAGTGTGTTCAAATGTGAACACTTGTGGAGTTTGGGGGAAATAGACCTTGACAATTGGGAGTTGTAGTTGTTGGGATTTATAGTTCAAAGAGCATTCTGAACCCCACCAACGATAGAATTGGGCTAAACTTCCCACACATAACCCCCATCACAAACAGAAAATACTGTGTTTTCTGATGGTCTTTGGTGATCCCTCTGAAACCCCTCGTGACCCCCGCAGGGGTCCCAACCCACAGGTTGAGAAACACTGCTCTAAATTGTTTTTGCACCAGTCTGCCCAGCCATGACCAGAAATTGATTATTATTGTTCATTGGTTGTTGGTTTGATGCTTGCTTTGATATATTGTTATAATGTTGTTGTTTCATTCTGTTTTATGCTGTTGTTATGCATTTTAATGGGATATACTTTAACTGTGTTGATCGGGCTCATCTCTATGTAAGCCGCCCCAAATCCCTTTGGGGAGATGGAGGCAGGGTACAAAAATAGTTGTTGTTGTTGTTATTATTATTATTATTATTATTATTATTATTATTATTATTATTATCTCACACAATGCTTGAATGATCACACTTTTAAAAATAATGATTATGACTTAAGTTGAGAAAGGAAAAAACTTATCTAAGCCAATAGAAACTGAACCAAAGAGCATGATGATGATGATGAATCTTTATTTATAATCCGCCCTCTGTCCCTGAAGGGGCTCAGGGTGAAGGGACTCAGGACTAATGACCCTAACAGATGAAAAAATTGAAGCTGTGTTGAATCCAAGCCTTTGCATACTTTAATGGATTGGAAATTAATTGGACTACTTTCAAAATGGCCTGACATTATGAAACATTGAGTCTATGTCATTGGGCTGGGGGATATTTTCATCTCCGGTGTGGCCCCGCTTCATTTTGGCTCTTTTGCTAATTCTTCATAACCAACTAGTAAATAAATATAGTAAAAAAATGTTCTCTTGGCAAAAGGGCAGTTTTGCTCAGAGAAAAGACTAGGCCCCATATTAATCCTAATCCTAAACAAAGATTACACTGTTTCCCTGATTTTGATCTATTGTGTTGTTGTTGTTTTGTTTTTTTAACTGCCAAATGATAGCCACTTCCCAACACTTGAAGTAATTGTGACCTTTTAAAAATGGATTACCATTTCAACTCCTTGCCAATCTTCCAATACTCTACCAGACCTGGTTATAGTCTGTCCCATCATCTTCCATGCATAGGCAGACATGTATATAACAACCCTCCCTCATGTCGCTATAGCCTTCAGCCGCCTGTTTCTTCCATACAACCAGATTCAGAGGCCTACTGCCTCTCACACTGAAGGCAACACATAAACAGCATGATTAAGAACCAGGGATGGTGTTGTCTTCCAGGAATTGGTCTCATTTCTACTTACAGCCATAGAGGTTGGTGGATATCACTGTATCCTGTGGGAATGAATGAAAAACAAAAGAACAGCTGTCCCTTTATAGCCACAAATTATGCATCTATGAATTCAACAATCCACAATTTGAAAATATTCAGAAAAAACCAACCATTTTACTATGCAATTGTATGTAATAGGACTTGAACAGCCATGGAATTGGGTATTTTGGGGGGTCCTGGACCAAAGTCCAGTGGATACCAAGAACCCATTGTACTTCCTTTTCTCCCTTTTATTATTCCCAAGTTTATGCAATACTCCTAGTTATATTATGAGGAGAGAGAAAAAGAAACATTCCATCTAGGTTTACTTTCTTCATGCCATGCATGAGTTTATGTACATTCATCATGTTCCCTCCAATTCACCTGTTTTTTCCTAAACTGAAAAATCCAAGGGGCAAACTTTACACACAAGTATATTGCTTCAACATCCCGATTATGTTGCTTATACTTTATGGCAGTTTCTCCAAAAATGAAATATCCTTTCTGAGATGTGGCAACCAGAACCGTACACAGTACTCTAGTGTTATTATGGCATTTTCTATTTTCTTCAATGCTTCTTCCTTAATAATCACCAACATATAATGTTTCACAACCATTCACTAATTCTATATGAATTGAGTTTGATGCTCCCTGCAAGTAGAAAAACACAGGCCACCCATCACACTCCCACAACGAGAAATATTGCATTATTAAAGTGGATAAAAATGCTAGTTTTTAAATGCTATGTAAATCTCATGGTATCATCAGAGATTTCATTCCAGAGATAATAAAAAGGCAGCCCTAAGATGCCTAATACATTAAGCAAATAGTTTCAATGTTCAGGAGCTATAAGTTACATTGTGCTCGTATTTAGAACTTTCTGTTCATATTAAATTTCTCGGTTCGCTTAACAGAAAGTATACTATACTTTCTGTTAAGGTCAATCAGTATAGCTGAGAGGGCTGGACCAGTTGCTACCATCAGGGAAATGTAACGGGAAGTGGATAATAATGAATCCAACCAGCTCTGCAATCTATGCAAAGCCCTGCTCCCCTGTGCTCTGTTCACACTTAAATCCCTTCCTCATCACTGGGGCACTTCCTCTCTCTTGCCATCTTAAAAAGCCTACTAACTCTTGAACTCAAAGAGACAGAGAAGACAGAAGTCTTAGTTCAGACTTGATGGGAAAGGATGGTTTCTCAAAACGCACGAAGGTTTAGGCTAGTATGTCCCTCTCCCACTGGCTTCCTTCTTTTGCCAGATGCAAAGGAGAAAAAATGTCTGCTTCTTCTTTTAAGCAAATTGGAGTTTCTCATAATGTCTTGACTCAAGGAAATTACAATAAGTTTGCATCTTCAACCAGTAAATGCTATTTTGGACTGTAACTTTCCCAATGCCACATCCAGTCTGGCCATTGGTAGTTATCATAAAAAGTAATCACTTCCCCAAGTTCCGGTTCTTCAGCTACAACACATATCATTACTGATAGAAAACTACCAAGAGATGATGGGATTTTAAGCCAACACTCAGAGCCAAGGCTAGGATAGGCTGGCATTTCAGTGAACATTCAGTTTAAGAGGCCAGGCACAAACCACAGTTCTCCCAACTGGCTGCCATGAGTAACTGTGATTGGTTTCAGATTGGAAGCAGTATTGACTGTCAATAGGAACATGGCGGTTGGGTAAAGAGCCCTCTGGTTTTTTCAATGAGCGGCCGAGCTTCTCATATGCTTTGGCAAAAATGTTTAGAGTAGCTTGTAGGCTCTTCTAACAATCGCTAACCAATCCCTCTCCACTGCCAGAAATACAGCTTAATGGTGTAACATTAGAAAATGTTGACAATTTCTGCTCCCTTGGCAGCCACCTCTCCACAAAAATCAACATTGACACTGAAATGCAACACCGCCTGAGCTCTGTGAGTGCAGCATTTTTCGAATGAAGCAGAGAGTATTTGAGGATCAGGACATCCATAGGGATACCAAGGGTGCTTGTTTTTAAAGCTATAATCCTCCCAATCCTGCTATACGCTTGCAAAATGTGGGCTGTCTACAGACGTTGCACTCAATTCCTGGAACAATTCTATCAGCGTCGCCTCCAAAAAATCCTGCAAATCTCCTGTGAAGACAGGTGGACAAATGTCAGTGTGCTGGAAGAATTGAAAACCACTAGCATTGAAGCAATGCTCCTACGCCATCACCTCCACTGAACTGTCCATGTTGTCCAAATGCCTGATCACCGTCTCCTAAAGCAGTTACTATACTCCCAATTCAAGAATGGGAAATGTAGAATTGGTGGACAGGAAAAGAGATTTAAAGATGGGCTTAAAGCTAACCTTAAAAACTGTGGCATAGACACTGAGAACTGGGAAGCTCTGGCCCTTGAGCACTCTAACTAGAGGTCAGCTGTGACCACCAATGTTGCAGAATTTGAAGAGGCACGAATGAAGGGCAAAAGGGAGAAATGTGCCAAGAGGAAGGCATGTCAAGCCAACTCTGACCAGGATCGCCTTCCACCTGGAAACCGATGTCCTCAATGCGGGAGAGCATGCAGCTCAAGAATAGGGCTCCACAGCCACCTATGGATCAATTGCCAAGACACTACACTTGGAGGACCATCATCTTCAGGCTACAAGGATTGCCTAATTAAGTAAGGTTGCGTAAAACTATGTTGAAATCTAAATCATATGACAATATTATACAAACATTTTGCCTGGAGTAAATTATTAATTATGAGTGAATAAGAAAACTGCAAGTTCTCAACCTTTGGTCCATTCATCAGTGCCACTATATAAAATAGGGTGTAGCTACTTTTGCACCAAGCAAAGCTATATTTCAGAGTAAATAAATGGCAAATCACCTCTGAGTATACCTAAGAAAACCCTATGAAAATCATGTGGTCATCATCAGTTGATAGGTGACATACACACATGTACACACAAACATACACAGTAAAGCAATAGTTCCAAAACCAAGTAATACTATCAACCAGTAATGAAAGGGTCTACCGATTTACTACTACACAGTTGGAGCTCAATGAATAGACTCCATGAAAAGGTTTTCTATATCCAGGAGAGTCACAGAAATACAGTAAAGTCTTATCCTAACAAACTATTGCAGTGGTGAGACGTTAAGGTATTCCTACAAGGAATGAATTCTAAAATAGCTTTCCCTAAGGCAAAAGTAATTATTTGCTGTCAACCGTAGGGCACCTGTCTGAGCCTTATTCAGATGAGATGAGATGAAATTTCTAGTCTAAGAAAGACAGCAGTGGTTAGGATGAAATAAAACTGGTTCGTGTGTTGTTAGAACCATTAAATCAATTTTAAGAGCTATTGGATTAGTGTGAAACATTAAGCATAAAACCATCTAAAACATTAATATTGATTACACTAGAAAGTCAAAGGATCATCTATGCTTTGCTTCTCCTAACTCACTGAAAACTTCGGGGAGGGCAGGGGGAGGAAATGGCAAAAGGAATTCATTAGCTGAAAATTATAGGTATTTATTTTCGAATTTATTTCCTGCTGACTCCATTTCAAAAGCACTCTGGGTTAGTTATTATACACTTTCAAATACTGTTAACAAAGGCCATTCAAGTCAACAGTTTGCTATTCTTGAAAACGAAAAAAGTCTAAGTGTGGAAGAAATTGTTGGTTCCATCATGTTTGAACAACAAACAAAGAAAAAATGGGTAAATAGCAAGTTCTTGAAAAAAAGCCTTTCAACCCAGCTGCCTATAAAACAGCAACAAATCAGCAGTCCTTTCTGTATAGAAGATGCAAGAAGATGTAAATAAAAGTATGCTATCAAACCTCAAAGTCTGGGCTGTATTTAATAATAATGCCAAAGCACAATTTCACATTAATGGGCAACAGTAAGCTTCAAGCTCTTCCATTTTCTCCTGCACGCTACCAGTTCCTAAAAAACACCACATTTTCCTGTGGTCCATGGACCACCAGTGGTCCACAAAAACTAAAATATGGTCTGCGGCCTCACTGTTACTACACCTTGCAAGAAGAGCGATTGTTCTTGTAAAACTCTCCTATAGTGGCAGGGCTTATTAAATATGATTTTCTGAGGGCAAGCAGATGGTGACTACTGGGTGGCATATGTTCTGTATCAGAAACTAGAGCTGATGTGGTCTATCCAGTGCAATTTTCTCAATCAGCAGCCCAAATAACCAAACCAAATCTGAACCAAAACTGATTCGTAACCCTTTTCGTACTAATGTTGGTGAGTGGTCCCTGGTCAAATGATCCCTGGTCAAAAAAAGGTTGGGAACCACTGCTGTAAACTATGGATAATTGTGTCTATTTACTGGTCTGCAGTTGTGCAGTCCAAGAAGAGAGCCATCTTAGAATTTTGCTCAATCTCTTGGTTGGTCCCAATGAAGAAAAGAGATAAACACCTCAAAATAATCTCAGAAATGGTGGATGTTTATTTGTTCACGTGTATAAATGGGAAGAAACCAAGAAAAATAAGCAACTGTCTTGAAATCATTGCAGCACAGTATTATAGCTGTTATAATGCACCTGAATAAATATTAGGTATCACCTCTTTCAAAGACTCAGTGATAGGCAGTGAAGGAAAAGAAGATTCAGTTCTAGTTGTGAACCTTAACATATTCTACTAGAAAGAAATAACCAAATGTCCCAATCCTAAACTATTACAGAGAGCATTCAATTTTAGTGATTCAGCAGAATTTTTTTACATTCCAACTACATGATTCTGATATATGAGAACAAAGAAAAATGCTTATTCCTCAACAAATTAAAACTTTGATTAAGCAGTGCTGCCAGTCTTTCACTTTCGAGCCAATGCCAATGCAGCCACCGTAAGATGCATCATATTGTGACGAAGCATATTCAAAACAGAATCCTTTCCTCATTTACTTTCCCAAGGATACAAGGAATTTGGAGAGGTTAAAAACTGTTCATTTGCAGCCATCAGGATAGATCACCTAAAAGAAAAACTATTTCTGAAACCTTCTAAATATCCAGGTAAAATTGCATGTTCCTGAAGAAGAAATAGGGTATACCACATTCATGCCCTCTATGGAGATGTGCAAACTAAAATGTGGTTACTCATGTATTGGCCTTAGTATGAAATGCTAGCTTACAGCATGGAAGCTAAATTCATGTTATGCTCCAAGACTACAAACAGCAAACATGGAATATTTATATTGCACTGCTTTAATTAAACCATTTAGCTCAAGTGCACTGAGAAGCATCTGAGCTGAAAGAAGTATGCAGTAAAAGGCAAAAAGAAAATGGCTATAATTTAATTTTACAATGTCTAGTACATGGAGCTAAAAATGCAGGAACACACACAAACCTAATAGCTGATAAGTAAAGAGCCAACTGTTCAAGCAGAAACACTTTTGAAATAGTCCCATTCCCTACTCTCACAATTGTAGCTGAAATCTACAAGTCAGAAAAGCACATGGCAGCATAAAAGGAAAGGTGGTGGCGAGGAGGAAACAAGGGCAAAGTAGTACTAAAGATGATGGGAGGAGGTACTGGCAAGATCCTTCTGGAAGCTGAATAGACTCCAAAGAGCCAAGACAAAATGGGAAGGAGTGGTTTGAATAATGCCCACCTGTACGCCAAATTTGCATAGCCTGCTGTAAGGATTGGTTGTTTTGTCATCGAGGGCAGCGGAGGCCCCCGCTTTCAAGTTGGTCTGACACGCAGGGGAGAGTTCCGCAGTTCCTAGAAGCCACAATTGGGACAAATTGATGAAATGTGCCCTAACAGACAGCTCAAACTGGGACTGCACTCAGCCTCTATGCCTTTCTATCACTTCAGTCCTCCACAGACAATGGAGAAAGCATTTGTTGAAGACAGGAAGCCCGAGAACCTTTGCCATAGAGAGGGGACTCACAATACACTAAAAATGCTGCTTTGTGCAACTGGCTATTACAAGATTTGTATATGAATCATGAGGGATTCACTTCACTTACAGAATAATTAAGAAGGAGCTTTGTTCCTTGCAGCAAGAACTGGTGTAAAGCTGATGGGTGATTTTCAATTTGGAAGCACAGGACAGGACTAGAAAGTAGTAGTAATAATAATAACAACAATATAATAATATTTAATAATAATAATAATAATAATAATATCATAACATTCTTTTGAAAAATTATGTTTTCTTTTGCTAAGAAAAGGGTGAGTGGGAGAAAGGGAGTACATGCTAAAACATAAGTGTGCACTTCTTTGTGTTTTTTTAAAAAACCCAGATGACAGCTTACCACAAGGAAACAAAAGATAAAAGAAAAGAAGTTTTGAAAATTAATTACTTGTGGTACTTTATGTCTCCCTCCTTTCAGTTTCTGCTACTTAGCAGGCCCACTTGTCATGCAGCCTATCATCTGAAGAGTCACTGCAGTTAATGTTCAAAACAAAGTGAATCACTCTGGTAATATCCTTTTGTACCTAGGATCATTTATTTTATTATGAATTGCATGGAAACTGCTTCATGCATATTTGTTTATCAAATATTTCCTACTCCATTCCCATTGCTGAATTAAAACAAATGAAAAAGGAGAATGATCTTTGCTGGATAATAATGACTTAGGGCACCTCAAAAATATATCCATCTAGCAACTTGAAGAATGTTGCCAATATTCCTAAACAACGTATAGAAAACCAGAGTCCCCACCACCACCACCACCTTCCTGGACTATTATAAGACTAGGCTGCATTATGTTAAATATTTTAGAAATTATTTTAAACCTCTGTTTCGACAGCCAGATATTAGTCAGTAAGTTGAATGAATAAAGTAGGCGTGCTCGGAACAAAATTAATGGTAGGCAAAAAATATAATAGATATAACCATACAGGGCTGAATATTAGAGAGCGATTATGCAAATGACAAACACTAAAGGGCATGAGAAACCTGGAAAATTTCTGCATAGCAAGTTGACAGTCCTTGAACACTCTTAGATTAGATGCACCATTGAAATTAAAAGCTTAGAAGGGAAGTATTTTGCTGTGTTTAGAGCTATGTGACACTTACTACCAAAAGATATCGATATAGAAAGAGAGGCTGTAGCAAACAGGCTGCTCACAAATTTTATTTATAGAGCAACATTATGATTACCTTATCCTAATGTTTCTCTCCAATGGCTGGCCTGAAACATTAAAAACACATTTTGTAGCATCATTCTAACCCAGTATAACATTAATGCCAAGCTTTACTTCATTGGCATTGCTCTAAGCAACAGATGGCATGCATCCATCTTGGAGTCAGCTAGCAGCAGTGGCATGCGGGCATCAAGATGCAATAACTGCAGTAACTCTTCTAACCAAAAACTAATTTGCCTCTCAATTAAATTACGCCTTTAAAGGAACACAGCAAGTAGGCTATTCTGTGATTTTTCCATAAGCCTACAATAGTGGTTCCCAACCTGTGATCTGTGGACCACCAATGGTCTGCAAGAACTAAAATATGGTCCGAGGACTAGTGAGTGACTAGTCTTGCAAAACCCTCTTATAGTGCCGAGGCTTATTAAATATGGTTTTCTGTGGGTGAGCAAATGGTGGCTACTGGATGGCATATGTTCTGTACCAGAAACTAGAGCTGTTGTCTATCCAATGCAATTTTCTGAATCAGCACCCCAAATAAGCAAACTGAGTGTAAAGTTGACCAAATCCCTTTTGGTACTAATGTTGAAGAGTGGTCCCTGGTCAAAGTGGTCCCTGATAAAAAAAAACAGGGTTGGGAACCACTGGCCTACAAGATTTAAAGGACTTTGAAAGCCCTACCTATGCTAATAGCCATTCATAAAGCAATGGATCCAGGAGATTTTATTAATCCCAATGGTGGTTTGATCTTCCTCTTGCTTCATTTATATGGCTGTGCTCAAGAGAACCTAAGCAGGAGCCATAATCTGATGACACTGGTGACGCAGACATTTGACCTGAACGAGATCTTGTTAACAGCTTGTTTATTTTAACTTCTTTTATACCGAGGGTTGTATGTTGTATGTATGACTATGTATGACTATGTGTTAATTGTGTTATGTGTTAAATGTTTTGATATGGCCAATAGGCCAATCAATAAAACGTATCTATCTATCTATGATGACACTGATCCATATCTGAAAGTCAAAGAAATAACACCCACTGGTGGCAGATGTCTTCAAAAAAATGGAGTATATACTACCCTGGTCTAAATACAAAATTCATTGATGTTTCTTACAATATCTCATATATGAAGGCTACTGTATGCACAATATATTGAATAATGCATTAAGCCATCTGTGCACACTGAACCCTCAGAAAGTACTCTCTCAGCCACCCATGTGGACAATTTCAGATTTTGGAGTGTTTGGGATTTCAAAATTCTGTATTAAAATGCCCAACTTGCAATTTTTAAAAATCACATTAAATATCACAACTAGATTTTTCAGTTTAACTTTTGTAAAGTCAGGCTGTCAAAATAGATAATTTAGAACTACGAGATGAAGCATTTGGATTAAGATCTGCTTTAAGATATACAGTCATCTTAAGAAATAAAGAAACAATTGAAAAGTTCAAGAGATTAAATTAAAAAATCATTAGCAGGAAAGTCATCAGTGAAATGCATCCAAATTTAAATCTGCTAAATCTACTACGACTTTTTGGCTTTTAATGTCCACTGATGAAGTAGTGTACATTTGATGCGGTTTCCAAAAGCTGCTTAGTCTCTTAATCCTAAAACCCATGAAAGGATCTGTCTAACCTGCCTCCGTGCCTTTAAAAAGTGAGACAGTTTTCCTGTGGCATGTTAAATGTGGTTCAGCTAAAATCTCTTCTGCTTCAATTAAAAATGGGGCTTAATATCAGCAGGTCTTTTATTTTCTAAAATCTAGGAAATCCTTCACTAGCAGCTCCTTTAGATTTTACTTGATTGCTGCTCATTCTAATTAATTCTGTCTTAGCAAAAGAATGGAAGCTCCCAGTTCACAAAGTTTCATATGGTCTGGACAGGGTGTCTTCTTCTTAATTCATCAACCTCAGGCTTGGCAAAGTGAACAATACCATGTGCTGATATCCAACACACTCTTTCACTTTGTATCAATGTAATAGAAGTGGCACTGGTGTTTATTCCCTTTGGCAATGTCTCCCTTTTCCCTTCAACAATGTAACTTTCTTAAGATGCTGATTTGTTAAGGTATGACTGAATGAATTGTTTATTGTACCAGCCATGGGCTATGACATCACATAATATACAACTTTTAAAAGTACAGTACAATAAGCATAATAAGCACTTTCCAATATAAGCATCTAAACTTATTCCATATACTGGCTCTTTAAAATTACAGTAGCAGTGACATGATAACAATAACAAATGTCTGACTTCTATCATCCCAAACTATCTCCATTTCCATTTCTAGCCTCCGCTGTGGACTTTACTAATTTAGCTCGGATTTTTTGGGGGTTGCGACAGCAAATGTGGCAACCTTTAATGTTATATTTTTGGGATGATCTGTCAACACGTCACAGATAACTACTGACTTTCCATACTGCCCTTTCTTCCAAAAGGGCTCCCAAAAGATTGTTTCAAGGGTCATTAAACAAAAGGCAATGCAACAGATAGTGTATTAGAGCCTCTCTTTCCCCAGACCCACAAATACAAAGTTGTTGGGCATGAAGGATCCCTCTATATCTTCCCTATACTATTGCCAGTGCATTAAAACAGCAGAGCTTTAGAAGTGTTTTTCAATGCCCAAAAATAGATATACTCTCCCATAAAACAACACTCAAGAGACAAAAATGAAGTAGATTTTGATAAAAAAAAATAACGTATTTGGTTTCCTCCCAACCTTCATGTGTTCAGCATGCACAAGTACAAAACTTAACAGTCCATTTTCAGATATGGTTGAGATAATTCTCTGTGCCATCCAGCCAGACATCTCTTACAGCAAAACAGCAAGCAAGTGTGTGATCTGAGGTCTGTAGGATGTCTGCTGCTGATCATGTGGTCTGCAGCCCCTTTTATAATTTCTCAGAAACCATAGAGTAAATGAAGCTGCATATCAGAGCATACATACAAGAAACATTAAGCAACAGGACCATAGATAAACATTACTAGAGAAGGCTTGATGAAAGTTGTCATTTCCAATAGTGTCATATACACATGCACGGGGTGCCTCCATGGCAGCGCCTTGCTGCACGGTGACTTTAACGGCCATGCCGCCCAACATCTGGACATTGGAACACCTGTGTGGGTGTTTGTTTTCGGGGTTCCCCTGCCTTGCCTGTTGCCTGCTGCTTCTGGCCGCTTATTCCATCAGCTGACTTTGGTTGGGATTGAATATTTTCTTTTAAGCTGTTTTATTGTATTTATTTATTTATTTATTTAGAGTTTTTATAACCCAGTCTTCTCAACCTCCGGAGAGGGACTCAGGCCGGCTAACAACAGAGGATTCAGTACAATAAGATAAAGCAAATATACATCATCAATATAAAATACATTAAAATACAATTCATACCAGTTACACAATAGTCAGTTCGTCAGAGTGAAATCACAAATTACAAATTCATCAAATTTATTGTATTTATATATTGATTGTTTAATTGATATGTCATCAACCCACTTCAGTTGGGATTGAATGTTTACTTTTAAGCTTTTTTATTGTATTTATATTTGAATTGTTCAATTGATATGTTATGCTTATTACTGTATGTTTAAATTGATATGCTAATTATTTAAACTGATATGTCAAGTTTAGTTTATTATTATTTGTGTAATACGGAATTGTATACCATGGTCTGTAAGCCACGCTGAGTCCCCCATTGGGGTGAGAAGGGTGGGATATAAATGGAGGACAATAATAAGAATAAGAATAATAAACATTGACAAGATCATGATTTGTCAACTGCAATAGGCCACCTCACTTGGATCTGTGTACATCATTCAAAAATACATCACACAGTCCTAGAGGATTGGGAAGTGTTTGACTTGTGATTTTGCGATATGAAATCCAGCATATATATCTCGTTTGCTGTGACATACTGTGTTTTTGTGTCAGCGTAATAATAATAATAATAATAATAATAATAATAATAATAATAATAATAATGTATAAATCAACCTCATGTAACAGTTGAGGGCTGGGTTGAGGACCTAAATTATGGATTTTGTTATGACCATCAATAAGTTGGGGGTCATTCTGTGGAAAGGTTCAAGCACCAATGCCACCTCAAGGGGCCATTTATCCAGGCTGTTGTGATCATATTCCTTCCCAGATGTTCAAGAAGTCCAGACACAGCACCATGACAGAAAGAGTTCTTCTTTTAGATTCTCCCAGGATGGACTAAAGTTCTTACCTTTCACCACTCTACTTAAGAGAAGGGGATAGCTTCTCTCTCTCTCTCTCTCTCTTGGATACATATTACTTTTACATGTTACTTTCATAAAGTAACTTCTCAATCTCTATATAATATTATTAAGCTCACCTCCTGAACGAGGGTGCTGTTCAAGAGTTATTATTGGACAATGAGACAGTTTTCTCAACATGCCAGGTGCTCGCTAAGAGGTGTAACGTTTATGTCAATAAGCCAGATTGCAGTTTTCAAGCCAAGATAACAGCTATGTCTTGTCCTTATGTTTTAAAGTTATAATTTTCACACTTTACAAAAAAATAGATGTGATTGTCATTGATCGGATGCAGTGAATTAAAGGTTTAAGGGATGAGCAGGACTTCCATCTGGTATGAGTTGGTACTATCCTGAACACCAGCATCTTTCCTGGGGGGAAAAAAGCTCTAATAAAGCCTAAAAATATCTTGGCAAACCTTTCAATGACCTTTATAAATATTTGGTGAGTCACTAACAGGGAGAGGTGATTAATTCTGCATTTCTAACAGCCTGATGCAATTATCTCGTATGCTGCAGCATCAGTGCAGCAAAGGACTGGCAGAGGCGCCAATGTCCAGGAAAAAAGAAAATGCTCCCACTCTTGCATATTTAGGGAAACACCTTATCTATCCATGATTATGGGGTCAATAACCAGTGTAATAGGAGCTATTATTGAGGAGGAAGTCTTGCTTTAATGAAAGGTGTGTGAGAGTTATAATGACTTTCACCATTCACAATCCCAAGCTTTAGTTTTGCAAACAACCTGGAACAGTTGGGGAAGGTAGTATTGTCTTGAAATGCAATCGCCATGGCATGATGGACAGCACTGCGATGCCTGATAGTCCCAGTAATTATTTGATTAAGAAAGGAAGGAATGTTTCTTTCCAACACATTTCCATGGCACACTTTCTAGAAAACTATACACCCATCACCAGTATTTTCCAGATGATGCAATTAGCTGTTAACATATTTTCCAGGCCTTACAAAAAAAGGAATTGCCTGTTGTTGTTGTTGTTGTTACTCATACACTATCACAGCTTTCAAGTCATGTGCAGCAGTATCCTATTTATAATATCAAAAGCAAGTCCTTCCATAGGTAGTTTATTTTTAAGAAAATGGGCATAATTGCACTTTACTTCAGAATATCTTTAGGTGTGTGTTCCCATTAGGAACACTTTCTTTGACAGCTCTGACTGTAGAAAGAAAAGATTAAAATCCAACAACACAATCCATTCTGGAACCTTATTTGTGTGCACTACGCATTCTTGGAATGGGTTTTGCAAGCCATTCCTTAAAGTTGCAGGACTCGGGGGGGGGGGGGGATTCAAGGCCAGGTAAGTGTGTGACATATTAGTGACAAATCCAGGAATGTGTAGCTCTCCATATGTTGGTCTGAAACCCCTATTACATCTATATATCAGCTAAATCAGGTTGAGTTGACAATAGCAGCAGTCCAATAACATTGGAGGGCCACACATTCCTCACTGCTAGTGTAATCCAAGACCACATGAGCATATGTACATGATAATATTATTCAAAAGTTATCTTCCCTTGAATCTTCAAACTGTTTCTATTTTGATTTGCCTTTAGAAGAAGAGATAATTTTAGAGGCTGGACTAGTTTGAGTCAACAGATGACAAATACCATTTTAAAGTTGCTTTTTATGCTTGATCTTTGTTATGTTTTACAATGCTGTAACCCGCCTCAAGCCATGAGGAGAGACGGCAAGAAATATTTTTTTAAAATTATTATTATTATTATTATTATTATTATTATTATTATTTGAAACACAGCAAGATGAGTTCGCAGCAAACAAGATCGCTCTGCTGGCTGTTGTATTGGATCACACGTCGGACATTTACCCAGTGTCTAGGACTGTGTAATGTATCGGCAAATAATACGTGCAGATCCCAGTAAGGTGGCCTTTTGCAGCTGGCAGATAGTAATTTTGTCAGCCCTGATTGTGTTTACGTGCAGGCCAAGGTCTTTAGGCACTGCACTCAGTGTGCCGATCCCCACTGGGACCACTTTGACTGGTTTGTGCGAGAGTCTTTGCAGTTCAATCTTTAAATCCTCATATTGTGTCAGCTTTTCCAGTTGTTTCGCTTCAATCCTGCTGTCACTTGGGATTGCGACATCAACGATCTATACTTTGTTTTTTAACATGATCGTGAGGTCAGGAGTATTGTGCTCCAAAACTGAATTCAGTCTGAATTCAGAAGTCCCAGAGTAGTTTGACGTGTTCATTTTCTGTAACTTTTTCAGGCTTGTGATTTGGGATCTGTCGTCGACTTTTCAATTCTGGTTTTGATAGCATTTGTTCTAATGGCTTGTTCTTGGGCTGCCAGGATCAGGCCCTCCATCTTCTTTGTCAAAGTTCATTTGTGAGCCACATCCATGTTTTTTACTTGTCAATTTGGTTTATTATTATTATTATTATTATTATTATTATTATTATTATTTTAAATAGGTAATTCTACCTTGTGATTGCAGCTCTCAAGAATAATGTCTCAGGTCTCCTGCTAGCATGTGGTTTTGCTATTGAAGAACCATATGCTGGCATCCTCCAACTACACACACAAATCAGAGGTAACTATCCTAACCATGAATTTTAAAAAATCAACATCCATAACAGTGTAACACCTTTTGTTATGCCAAGCAGAAAGGTACAAAAATGCATGCAAGCTTTTGATATCTTATATGAATTTATCGACAGGATGGCACAAATGGCAGGCTGGGATATGTCACAAAGGGGAACCTGAGGCAAAATCATATTGCTGGAATGGTCTCGGTTCTTAGAAACAATGGAGCAGACAAGGCTTGTAGATAAACGAATTAGGTTGTCACTAATGATACGATAGATTTAATGTTTACCTGGAGTAACCTCCAGGAATATTATGGACAGGAAATTAAAATTTAAATAATAATGATCCCAGGAATTAATCCAGGGGCAAGTGAAATAGACCCCCCCCCCCTTCTGCTTATCCTAAGCTTATGCTTTTAGGACAATATTATTTAGGGCAGGAAGGTGGTGTCGTTTCCTCTTTTTACTAGCACTGTTAAATCATTGATGTTAGAAATCCTTGCCAATTTATTTCAGTCATCTAGAGAATTACTTTCTTCCCAACACCATTTTGGGTATAGGGAAATCCACATAGTGAACTGAGCAAGGGTGTATGTTGCCATATAATGTGGAGGTGCAGTCCTCAACATAGGAAAAATGAACAGTGAGCACAAAGAAATATAAGAGGCTGTGTAAGGTAGATCACTGTATTAGGATATTTCCTCCTTGTTGCTTGTGACCATAGTAATTACATGGGTTCTGTCTTCATATTTTTTTTACTACAGCGCTACAAAATCCTGTACTACACAATGCCCTGTATCTCCTCTACTATAAGTTCTGTTTCTGCAGAGAAATTATCACTTATAGCACTGCTCCTTAAACCCCAAATGTGGTCCCCTTAATTCAATGTTGGGGTCATAAAACATCTGGCAAAAAGTTTTCTGAATGTCACCTAGACGTTTTCAAACATTTACACGAATCTGTCGTGCAGTGTTTACAGTGAACTATATAGAAGAGCCATCAGATGTACTTCATAAAATGAAAATTCAGCTTGTTTTGTTATCAGTAAATGTCTGGGTTTTATATCTATTGTATACATACCAGGAGCCACATAAACCTGTCTCTGTCTGAAAGGGATCGTAAATTCCCAATAAGTTTCCGGTCCCAATTCAAGGTGCAAATGATCACCTATAAAGCCCTAAATGGTTCAGGACATACCTATCTTCAGGGTCGCATCTTCCCCTATGAACCAGAGCATGCCCTGAGGTCGTCTGGGGAGGCTCTGCTCTCTCTTCCACCACCGTCCCAAACGTGGTTGGTGGGGATGAGGGAGAGGGTCTTCTCGGTGGTGGCCCCCAGCTTTGGAACTCCCTCCCTAGGGAGATTGGACAGGCTCCCACCTTGTCCTCCTTTCAGAGGGAATTAAAAACCTGGATGCTCCATTGTGCCTTTGATTAGGCAGTTCACCAGAAAAGTATCCTGTCCCTACTTTAAATTCAGCACCTTATTTTGGCCCTCTTATCGGCTACCTTGACACTTTTGACAATAGTATCCCCAGCCCTTGTTCATTTGATTTTGGCTCCTTCCATGTGCTCCTTTTTAGGAATTTTGCACTAATTGAACCTGAACTCACAGCTATGTTCCCTTTATTTCAGCCATATTGTTTCATGATGTTATTTTATGACTGTGTTGTTTAATTATTTTATTGATTGATTGATTTTAATTGTGTTTCTGTTTTATTTGTAATTTTTTGGGCTTGTCCCTTTGTAAGCTGCCTTGACTCCCCTAGGGGAGATGGTGGTGGGGTATAAAAATATTATTATTATTAGCGGAAAGGTTTAAGACAGTGGTTCTCAACCTGTGGGTCCCCAGGTGTTTTGGCCTACAATTCCCAGAAATCCTAGCCAGTTTACCAGCTGTCAGAATTTCTGGAAGTTGAAGGCCAAAACATCTGGGGACCCACAGGTTGAGAACCACTTGTTTAAGAAGCCCTGTCCCTAGAAAAAGTGATTAAGAATATTGTGCTACAGAAATCCACAATTTACTAAAGTGGTGTATAGCCAAATATCCTTTTGGTAGGGCAAAGCGAACTAGGATTGTCCAATTATATCTATCCTTTCCAGCATTCTTCTTCTTTTCCATTCTGGCTAATATCTGGGGCAAGTGTAAAGATGGGCTGTGGTTTTCTTGCACACAGGCTACCAACCCTTTCAGAAAACCACTTTGTCCATCTCACAAATCATAAAAGCTTGATTTTGCTCACCCTACTTTTCACTGAAACAAATGAACAAAGTCTTGAGCAGTCATGACTACATCATGAGTTGAAACTTGAAGTTGTGAGACTGCAATTTCTCTCACCATTACACAGGCAAGGATTGCTGGGTCTTAGAGTTCAGAAATACAAAGGAAACCACTCCATACTAATCCATAGTTTACACAGTATCCTGTATTATTTCAGCATTTTATATTCACTAAATATTTGAATGTAGTCCATTACATCAAAAGGAGCCCCCGGTGGTGCAGTGGGTTAAACCCCTGTGCCGTCAGGACTGAAGACCGACAGGTCGCAGGTTCAAATCCGGGGAGAGGCGGATGAGCTCCCTCTATCAGCTCCAGCTCCTCATGCGGGGACATGAGAGAAGCCTCCCACAAGGATGACAAAAAAACATCAAAATCATCCGGGCGTCCCCTGGGCAATGTCCTTGCAGACGGCCAATTCTCTCACACCAGGTCGCTCCTGACACGACAAAAAAAAAACCGAAAAACTCACAGCAACCTTCTGTTTAGTAGCCCTATTTTTACAATATTTCATTAGATCCCTGCACTAGCTTTGCTATAGGGAGTCCAGAACTTGGCCAAATAATTCTGAATGAAATCCAGTTAGATTTAATAGCAGCAGCAGAAGCAGCAAACTTGAAGGAATGCATATTTAGACGTGGGATTACAAGTGATCCGTAAAAGTGAATTGTTGGATCTTGAACTTCTGAAATGGCAAAAATACTGTTTAAAAACCCCTCTAAAAACAACCAGTATAAATAATGCATGTGTCTACTACCAAACACAATAGCTGTAACAAAACAGAAACTGGTCATGAAATATTTTTGTAGATTTAAGATATCCCATTCACTGGCATCCGAATTAGCTCTAGACAAACAGCGCCAACCTTTGTAAGTTAGAAGCAACAGGAAGAGAACAGAAATATATCAATTTAATGTTTGAATGTAATGCAATTTTATTGTATTTTCATTAATATGCCTGAACAGCACGAGATTAAGTTTGAGTTCTCAAAATAGAATTACAAAACAAATTACATAATCTTATTTGAAAATAATAAAGGGAAACGATACTGCATTTTTATTTAGACATATAATGCATGAGCAGAAAAACTTTCTCTCCCTTCATAATTAGCCATCTGTTTCTTGAAATGTTATTAGTTAGGATCTATCCATAAGTACAAACCAAAAGAAGGATATAGATCACACAGTAAATTCTTCATGCTCCACACAACACAAAATCCTACTGAATTAGTAAGTGGTAAACAAAAGCTTTATAAAATAGAAAGGAGATTTGCTGATTTAGCCTTAAATGACCCAGCACGAGTGGGTGGACATTACAGCAGCAAATGACAGCAAATACTAGTATGTCATGGAGTCCAGTTGCTATTGTTTATTTATTTAACAAATTAATGTGTATCTCTTTGTCTTCCAAATGGAACCCATAGTATTTGGATAATGAAATACTTAAGTTAATGTACAGATTGAATGCAAGCATAAAACTTTTACTGCCTCCTTCATCCATCTTTGATATAATATTCACACTACTATTTTGATAAGAAGTCATTTAATTGACTATCCCATTATTATTTTCTTATCCTCCATCAGGAATAACTTCTTAACCAGTTTCAATAAAATGAAGAGATCACGCAGGAGACATAGCGGAAAATGAAAACTTACCCTAAAAACCAGTGCTATTGGGAGTTGCATATGTTTTTGTGTGAGTGACAGAGAGACAGTGGGTTATGTGGCATCAAAATTAGGATTAAACTAAAGGTCGAATAAGGACTCTGGGGATCTCAGTAGCCACATAACAGTGGTTCCCAAACTGTGGTCCGTGGACCACTAGTGGTACCAAAGGACTAAAATATGGTCTGCAGCCTCACCATTGCAACGAGAGCGGCTGGTTTTGCAAAACCCTCTTACAGTGCAGAGGCAACAGGGATGTCGGGAGGGAAAAAGCTGACTATCCACGAAAGGTATGACAACAAACCTCCTGACTGCTGCTTCTCCTCCTCCTCCCTCCCCATGTGGCACCTGGAAGCAAGGACACCTTAGTGTCTTCGTCTTTAGGCCTGTTCCTGGAGTTATTTGGGGTGCTGATTCAGAAAACTGCATTGGATAGACCACACCAGCTCTAGATTATTAAATATGGTTTTCTGTGTGTGAGCTGATGGCGACTGGATGGCATATGTTTTGTATCAGAAACTAGAGGTGATGTGCTTTATCCAATGCAATGCACCTCAAATAACAAAAACAAATCTAATGTTGACCAAAAACTGATTAGTAACCCTTTTGGTACTAATGTTGGGAGAGTGGTCGCTGGTCAAAAAAGGTTGTGAACCATTGTCATATGATGACAAGATCAGAGAACATAAATACAGCTGACTTCTAAAGCATCACAGACTATATGAGAGATAAAAGTTTAAGCATGTACAAGTCCTAAAGTAATTAGTATTTTAATCAAAATCCAAATAAATTGGCCCAAATTCATATCAAAAGTTTCTTAGTTATGTTTATATCTATTGATTCCTGATTCTGAAATACAAAGCAGGAATCCCTGAAGGTATTGGGGTTACGTAAGTAAGTAAAAAGTAAATAAACAGCAGGCTCACTTCTTAATCAGTTGGAATTTCAAGCATGTTGCAGATTACTAACCCTTAGGAAATCTTTACCCGCAGCAAGGCTGTCACATTGTTTGAAACCAACATCCTGGAACTTCATGAATTAACACAAACAAGGAAATAGAAACCTGTCCTGGACCTGGAAGAACCACCTGGGCAAAGTGAAATGGGTTACAAGGAACATTACTTCTGGCGATTTGCTACTTGAAATAATGAAAGTAAACAAAACTACTTGAAATAATGGGAGAAAACAATGCTAATAGTGTACTAACAACCTCATTAGATTTTTTTTTATTGTAAAGAGTAGCAACTTCCCATTATTTCAAGGGGTTGTTGGGGTTTGTCTGGGTTTTTTTTTTTAGCCATACTTTCTATTTTTAGAAGATTGTACAAATAGAAACTAGTTTGCTTTTAACATGCAATGAATGGCTAGCGACGCATTTTAAAGTAATGCTAGCTTTTGCAGGAACACTTAGAATCACAGAATTGGAAGAGACCTTGTGGGCCATCCTGCAAGAAGCAGGAAAATTGCATTCAAAGCATGTTCAACAGATGGACATCCAGTCTCTGCTTAAAAGCTTCCAAAGAAGGAGTCCAGAGCGGAGAGTTCCACTGCTGAACAGGTAGAATCTCCTTTCCTGTAGTTTCAAGCCACTGTTCTGTTTCCTATTTTCCAGGGAAGCAAAAAACAAGCTTTTTTAAAATGTTGCACAGTCAGACTTCCATATCCACAGATTCTGCATCCACATACACACACACAAATATAAAAAGCAAACCTTGATTTTGCCAATTTCCATAACAGAGAAAATTGTACTTTTCCATATATAATGAGACTTGAGCATCCATGGATTTGGTTATCCACTGCGGGGGGAGGGGGGCGGTCTTTAAACCAAACCTCAGCAGATACCATGGACTTACATTATACCTGAGATGAATTTTGTAATTTAGTTGACGTAGAAATGATAAATGTTTACTGCCACACCAAATCTCACTCAGACCCTTTTTTGTTGCTTAATAGTATCTTAATCAGAAAAGGCATTACAGCTCAGCTCAGCCAAGTTAATGCCATTAAGCAGGAAATCCAATTATGTGATACCTAAGTAGCCACTATCATTAAAGAGATCTAAGTAAAGAGGTGACATCCAGATCTAACAAAAAGGATGTGGCTGCTTCAGAAATCCTTCTGAGATTATGAGTTTGAGTCATATACATGTATGTATCATACATAATGTATTAAAGATGTTGTTGTTGAAGAAAAACAAGACAAACAACTCTTTTTATAATATAAAATGCATGCCACGATCACAGAAACCTAAATGTGGTTTTGCATATATAACCCTTTCAGGCTGTCATAAAATGTGCTTAATTAATTACTTTAGAAATGTGGTCCTCAACTTACATGTTTACTTTTTATACCAGAAATTCTCCCTCCCTCTCACTCTCACATTCACACTCACAAAACAACCGACTTTAGCCCTCACTGGTGGCAGTAGGAAAAAATGTATTTCCTCCCTTTTCTTCAGAGGCTACTGTCATAAATGTGCATTAATTTTTAAAAAGTCACCACGAGGCTACAGCCATGCCAATGATTACCTGGAGAATAAGGTTCACTGAATTCAGTGAAATTTAATGCTGACTAACCATGCACAGGATAATAAGATAAGAGAGAGACATCTCAGCCTGGGAAATTAAGTTATTCCCTTTTAGGAAGCTGTCCAGTATATTAATCAAGTAGACTTTGATAAAAGTGGCCTTTCAGAGAACTTGGAAATGTGATTTTGAACCAAAATTCCCCAGTCAATATGAGTGAAGATAGAGCTCAAAAACGCTCCTGTCGTGGATCTTACTTGATCATAGTGTTCCCCCTTGCTTTGTTTCTTTGTAAGAAAGATTGGGAATGCAACAGTGTCACAAAGCTTGAGATAAACCTTCTGTATTAAAAATATAATGCACATGGAATAGATAATAATCACATTCACTGTAGAGGCAATTGTGTCTTGGGAATTGGGAGTAAGTCTGTTCCTCTTGGGTACTCCTCTTGCAACTCTTTTAAAATTTGATGGTTGGGGTGTAGGGAACAAAGTAATACTATATGTTTAAAAAGAAAAATTTTTAAACAGAGGGCCAGGTCACAGTCCCTCAAACTGTTGGAGGGCCGGATTATAATTTGAAAAAAAATGAATTAATTCCTATGCACACTGCACATATCTTATTTGTGGTGCAAAAACAATACAATAATTAAAATGAATAAATTTAAGAAATATAAACTTATTAGTATTTCAATGGGAAGTGTGGGTCTGCTTTTGGCTGATGAGATAAGATTGTTGTTGTTGTTGTTGTGTGCTTTTAAGTCATTTCAGACTTAGGTTGACCCTGAGCGAGGGCCAGGTAAATGACCTTGGAGGGTCGTATCTGCCTCCCGGGTCTTAGTTTGAGGAACCCTGCTATACACTATACAGTAGTATGGAGCCCCCGGTGGTGCAGTGGGTTAAACCCTTGTGCTGGCAGGACTGAAGACCAACAGGTCACAGGTTCGAATCTAGGGAGAGCACGGATGAGCTCCCTCTGTCAGCTCCGGCTCCCCATGAGAGAAGACATGATGGAAGCCTCCTACAAGAATAGTAAGACATCAAAAAAACATCCTGGCATCCCCTGGGCAATATCCTTGCGGATGGCCAATTCTCTCACACCAGAAGCAACTTGCAGTTTCTCAAAAAAAAAGTGCCTTGTAGTTAGTCTTTAAATCTAAGTGGCACCAATCCAAGTAAAGTTCCACTCAGAGGTTGGAGCAACCTTTACTGGGGATTGACAAATGCCATCTTAAATGTGACAATTCAGTAAGGTCTCACTTATCCAACCTTCACGCATCCAAAATTATGTATTAACCAATGCAGTCTGCCTCCCCCCTGGATCCACAGCTATTTCTCTAGCTTGCAACGCACAGCGGGCCTCTCCATGTGCTGGATGCACGTCAGGAGAGGTGATACATGGCTGGTGCAGATGTTTACCGTGGGCAGAGCATCCGGCCTGCACTGGTTGTGTCTTGCATCTCCTGGCGGGCATTTAGAGAGGCCCACTGCACATTGCTGTCCAGAGAAACAAACAGCGTGTAGCCGTAGTCAATGTTTTCAATACATTGCAATGTTTTGGTGCTAAATTCGTAAATACAGTAATTACTACATAATGTGTATTGAACTGCTTTTTCTGTCAATTTGTTGCAAAACATGATGTTTTGGTGCCTAATTTGTAAAATCATAATGTAATTTGATGTTTAATAGACTTTTCCTTAATCCCTCCTTATTATCCAACAGTTTTGCTTATCCAACGTTCTGCTGGCCCATTTATATTGGATAAGTGAGACTCTACTGTAACAGGAAATTAAAGATAATTCTGGTTGACATACCATGGTTTTACATTAGGCATATATTGTTCCTGATGGGTAAGGTGAACATTAACATCTGTTTTCCTAGACACTATGGAGTTGCTAGTGTTGAAAGGCAACAATACACATAGCTTCAGGCACCAAAAATGCTTCCTAAGCTGAAGACGGTTGAGATCCATATCCTTCACATTATACAGTTCGCAAACTGTAAACTGCCTTCACTTTTGTTCAGTAAAAATGATAGTAAATAATTAATTGTTATGCCTGAATAGGCACAGCAACACTGGTCATTCACACCATCTCAAGCAACAAACCACCAAAGTCTACCATAGAAAAACACATGTTTCACTTTCCAGACAACTGATTTAGACAGAATGGATTACAACAGAAGGAAGGCAGTGGAAATTATAATGGTTTACCACATTCTTTTCCTACTTTGTAGTTTCATGCCTAACATCCATGACATAAGTTGGAACAGCTGAATGTGTTAACAAATGGAAGAAATTCCACCATTAAAGTTCTTATCCTCATCCTGTCCACCATGATTAAACCAAATGTCCTCACATGGATAGTAAAGTATAACCATCTAAACTGTAAATCTAACTTTTAAACCAAAAATTTCATGGGTAATCCAATGCCAATATGAAGTCATGACACACAAGAAGTTCTCCCATAGATGCAATACACTAATAATAATAATAATAATAATAATAATAATAATAATAATCTTTATTTATACCCTGTCACCATCTCCCCAAGGGGACTCGGAGTGGCTTACATGAGGCCAAGCCCGATAACACATCAATAAAACAAAAAACAATAAGCAAAAACAATAAAATTAATATAACTCACATGTAAACAATAACACACAAGGATTTAAAACCTATGGCTGGGCCAAATGTGATAATTTAAAATTTAAAATACCTGTAGATACCTGTAATTAGGTACCAAATTATTAAAGCACATTTTTGCCTTTTACAAAATGTAAAGAAATGCGGCCTAATTTGTAAGATTAAGATCATGACTCTAATTTGACAGTCCAGTGACATTTCTCTCAGTATCAAAGTCATTACGGCTGCAATGCAACATGCAAACTACATGATTCTGAGGCTGTAATCTTGCACCTCTATATATGCATTATGAAAAATGCCTTGCAAACAGGTTTTTGTGTCTTTTCCATTGGCCTAACAAAAAAGTAATTGCACAATATGGATTTTGGAATTTGCTTTTCAGACTGGACAGCTCCTCCTGCATTATCATGCAAACATCAATTTATAACAACCATAACAATGTTATTATTTAAAAAGCCACCTTTAACTCAGCAGAGAACAATAAAAAAGCCAACTTTTATATCAAATGGCATGAAAGGGGGAGAATGAAGACAGTAACCAAAAGGAAAAAGGCTGAGGTATAGGGAATTTTCACAAATTAAATGAGCTTTAGTGCATTTTCTGTACTTTTCATCTATCTTATAAATTCTTTAGGACAATGCTTATTTTACACATCTGACAATATGGTAGAGATCAGAAGATTTTCCATAATTAATATTCCTCACTTCAATACTAATGGCAAGAAAACTCAAACTGCACATAATGATGGTGGTGGTGGTGGTGATGTTTTGATCGTGTCAGAACAAACTTGAGAAACTGCAAGTTGTTTCTGGTGTAAGAGAATGGGTTGTCTGCAGAGATGTTGCCTAGGGGATGCCCAGATGTGTTACCATCCTGTGGAAGGATTCCCTCATGCCCTCTCATGGGAAGCTGATGCTGACAGGTGGGAGCTCACTCCATCTCACATATTTGAACTGCTGACCTTCAGGTCACAGTCCAGACGGCACAAGGTTTTAACCCATTGCACCAGCATGGCTTCAATAATAATAATAATAATAATAATAATAATAATAATAATAATAGTTTTATTTCCTGCCCACCTCTCTTCACAGCTCAAGGCAGGTTACAGGATTACTAAAACATAAACAAGCACACAATCATTTTAAAACATACCTCCATAAAATACATATCAATATACACATATTAAAACATACCTACATAAAATATGTATCAATATACACGAAACACCATTAAAACTGTCTGAGTAGACCTGCCAGAAGAGAAAAGTCTTCACTTGTATCTTAAATTCTGACAGCTGATCTAGATGTTGGAGCTCTACCGGCAAGTCATTTCACGTCGTGGAGCGGCCAACTAGGTGGTGGTTGCCAGTCAGGTTTTGGCTACATAGAATAACTGCTTCCTAGAGGACCTAAGCGTGTGAGGTGGATTGTACAGGAGAAAGCAATCCTGTAGCTAACCTGGACCCAAACCATGTAGATAAGTTGGAATATTAGGAAAGTTGTAAAGGAATTGACATCATGTTACCTAAACTAGACCAAGACAGAAGGTCAGACTGAAAAGAATCTTTCACTGTGATGTTTACCAAACTTTATGTCCTCTTTCTACTGTTTTCCTTTTCTAATAACTGGCATATAGTTAATACAAAACAATTAATCTGTTTAAGCAAATCAGTAGGAAATGTATACTACTGGTGACATCACGGAGCATCTGCCATTCTTAAGCAATCTTGCAGTTTTCCCAAGGTTATGCAAAAGGCTACTTCTCTTCCAGATACAGCTAACCCAGTCATATTTGGTCAGGAACAATTAGAGCTGCTTCTTTTGAAAACAAAAGAAGTATTATTACATTATCCAATGAAATCCTTTCTTTCTATTTAGCCAGCTTCTAATACAGATAATCCTAACATTTAGAGCCAGCTCAAATGATACTTTGTCTGCCATGTTAATTCATGGGATTGATCTGTTCTTGCTAACTGCACTACATGTGAGCCAGAAGCTTAAAGATGTCATCTCAATAAACTTCGGCAATCTGTTTGGGCCTTTCCAGATTACCAGTATTTAGCCCAGTAACAGATTAGTTGCCACCCATTTGTAGCAGACAATTCAGCACCGCAAATCCATTCATCCTCTCTGCTGCAAACCCTATTTCCAAGCCCTCCGAATTCGTATTGGGAAAATGAAAGAGCACATCCATTGCTGCTGCTTTTGCCCTTTGGATGTAGGAATCTCGGATACCTTTTGGACACCTCTCTGTAAAACAATGGTCAGATGTTCACAACCCATCTCGTAACGTTTCTAGCATTCGTATTGGCAATATTTTAGGATAAAAAGCTTTAGAATAAATATATAAAGGAACAGACAACCAGCCTTTCAAACAGGGATTGAGACAACTTTCCTCTCTTTCTGTCAGCCATGAAAGCCTTCGACAATACATTGAATATCTCTACAGGGAGAAACTGTTCCAAGACACACAAAAATTGGTAAAACCAAGGAACGTCAGGAGAGAATGCCTCTAGAACATGGCCTTACAGCCTGAAAAAACCTACAACAACCCAGTGATTCCGGCCATGAAAGCCTTCGACAATACATTGAACATCTCTATGGGGAGAAACTGTTCCAAGACACATGAAAATTGGAAAAACTAAGGAACGTCAGGAGAGAATGCCTCTAGAACATGGCCTTATAGCCTGAAAAAACATACAACAACCCAACTCAAAACATGTTTATTGTGTTGATTGGGGCATTGTTTTTAATGCCATGTAATGATTTTTGGTATGAGTTTTCTGAGAACCAGCATAGTGTAGTGTTTTGAGAATTGGTCTAAAATCTAAATATTCCACATGGCTCTCTAGACTATTGACAACAGATGAAAGCCATTATGTACATGATTGTTCTAAATATGAGAGGCTATTTCCTGTTCAATCATTGGATGACCTTGGATGAGTCACATATTCTGACGTCCAGAAAACTCTGTGATGGGTTTGTCTTAGGGTCACCATAACTACTTGAAGGCACACAAAAACAACATATTTTAATGCAATTACATCTTTTGAATATTTAATGATTTTACTTTATCCATTGTTCGGTTGCTTGTAATTAGCTCTCATATTTATACTGTTTATTAATGACCTCACGTAGTTTTAATCTATATTGTTTTTAAGTATACTTGTTAGCTGCTTTGAGTTCCATTATTGCGAAAAAGATAGAATACACAGTCTATGAATTAAATAAGCAAATAATAATAAATACCAACTTCATATAGCATTTCCTTACAACAATCCACTGCCCTTTCTGGAATCCTTTGCTGCTCTGAGTCCCCCCTCGGGGGTTGAGAGGAATGGGGTATAAATGTTGGAAATAAATAAATAAATAAATAAAGATTGGCTTTGTGTTTTATTTTAAGATTGTGTACTTCTCTGCTCCAGCAAAGCAAAACTATTTGAACTTCAAATCAGCAGGAAGACCAGTTCAACACTGAGCCGATCTCACTGCACTGCATTTCTCTCTCTTTAAATGAGAAACCTGTGGAGCTACTACACAAAATTAAAATGAGGTACAGGCAGAGCTGGCCTAAATGCATGAACAATTCCAAAGGGAAACCGTGTATTTTTAAAGGACAGCAGGGAGTAAATACACTATCTTTATTGGTGTATGTTATATAATGTTTATGATCTGCTAATAATCTTTGAGCAGGTTTATAATGTAACTAAGCAGGCCACAGGCTAGGGCAGTGTTTCTGAACCTGGGGCCCCCCAGATGTTTTGGCCTTCAGCTCCCAGCAATCCTATCAGCTGGTAAACTGGCTGGGATTTTTGGGAGTTGTAAGACAAAACACCTGGGGGCCCACAGGTTGAGAACAACTGAGGTAGAGCTAGGCTAACAAGTGTCAGGTATAAGGCAGCTTCCTTTGCCAAGAGGCACAAGAGAAAATAATAAGTGTAGGAAGTTGCTTTGTATCTGAGTGTAAGCTATGGTATGTATTAGGTCTATAGGTCTATCCACATACATAGGAAAAAGCAAAGGTTTTCCCCTGACATGAAGTCCAGTCATGTCCAACTCTGGGGGTGGTGCTCATCTCCATTTCTAAGCCAAAGAGCCAGCGTTATCCATAGACACTTCCAAGGTCATGTGGCTGGCATGACTTTATGGTGCACCATTACCTACCCACCGGAGCAGTACCTATTGATCTACTCACATTTGCATGCTTTCGAACTGCTAGGTTGGCAGAAGCTGGGGCTGACAGTGAAAGCTCATGCCACTCCCCAGATTCGAACCTGCAACCTTTTGGTCAACAAGCTCAACAGCTCAGCACTTTAACCCACTGGGCCACCAAGGGCTCTATACACATACATATACACATACACTGGTACCATCTATGACATCCTTTCCAAAGCATGATAACCAATAGGTATATAAATATTGTATATATTGGATCTGTGTATACACATACATACACAGATCCAATATATACCATATTTATATACATATTGGTAATCTTGCTTTGGAAGGGATGTCATAGATGGCACCAGTGTCTTCTCTCTAGGAAGTAGGCAGTGAAAAGCCTTCAAGGAAATCCTGCTCTACATCCCTACCAGGTACTCCAGTGAAGATGGTAGGATGGCAAAAAGGACTACCTCTGAATATCTCAAAACCAAGGTATGGTCATAAATATAACTGACAATCAGGCCTGTAGCGAGGGGGTGGTTTTAGGGGTTCAACCCCCCCCCCCGAAATGTTTCAGATTTTTTTAAAAAACCTGGTTTACTCATGAATTTTAACTGGTTAACCAAATCCCCATGCTAAGTCTATGAGATGCAAAAAATTAAGAGTCCCTCCAGAACTGCAAGCACTATCTCAAGCAAATATTGACAATTTATTCACACTGTCATTACTTGCAGCAATAGCCGATGTAGTGAAGCAACCAAGTTGGGGGTGTGTGTGTTGAATGCTCTCATTAAGGAGGCCAGACTTGGTGGAGGTGGTTGACAGGAGTTGAGCTGCAGGCTATTGAAGGTTGCTCTGCCCCCTGCTGTGCTCTTTGCTTCAGCGTGAGCTAGGAGGCAGGTTTCAACCCCCCCTCCCCCAAAATTTTCAACCCTCCCCGAAATTTTCAACCCCCCCCCCCCGAAATTTTCAACCCTCCCCGAAATTTTTTTCTGGCTACGGCCCTGCTGACAATCCAAAGGTTCATATAAAACTACTGAACAGCCACTAAACTACCAACAGTGGAGAGTCCCTGACAAAGGGAAATTAATATTATATTTATATTTATGCTGCCATTCTATCCAAACTGGGATTCAAAGTGGCTGACAATTTTTAAAACCTGATTGAAAGAACATACCTGGTCAAAAGGTCTGGCAAGAACAGCCAATCAATATATGCAAGTAGTAGCTGGAGAATCTGAAAATACCAGTGAGGTGAAGTTCAGAATGAAGAAAAGATAGGTTCACCTTGTCTGAACATGCCTTGCTATGCTGGGAGATGATACTCAAAAAAGAAATAACACACCTTTGATGTTTTGTCTGAGGAAAACCAGAAGCCTTCTTATGAATTCATGCTGGGCCTTCAAGTAGATAGTATAATTCCAGGTCTAGAAAGTTTCCAGCAAGATCTTGATCAGATGGAAAAGTTCATCAAATAGTAGGCTCAGCTTAGGAAGCAGAAACAGTAAGAAGAAGAAGATGGGACAGAGAAAGACTACTGCACAACAACTGTTCTTGGTTGCATATGTTAGGGAAACTGGTCTGAAGATATAGACACTGGGAGTTTATTTATCTACAGGAGAAAAATCTTAAATATTATAAATGGTAACTAAAACTGAATGTTAAATCAATCTCACACTACTATTTGAAAAACAATCTTAATCCTTTTGTAAATAATTATTTTTACATCTTAAGGTTGTTGTCGGTTTTTTCGGGCTATATGGCCATGTTCTCGAGGCATTCTCTCCTGATGTTTCGCCTGCATCCATGGCAAGCATCCTCAGAGGTTGTGAGGTGAGCCTTAGACAATACATTTTACATCTTAATTTTGCTTAGATTATATGCTTCTCTCCAGTGGTGATTTCATTCCGACGACAAATCACAGGAACCATGGCACTATATTTCCATAAAGTACACAGGGCTCATTTTGGAGGGTAGTACAGTTAGCCCTCCACTTTCATTGGGATTGGGGTTGGAGATCCCCTGCAAGGGTGCAAAAACAGTGAATATCTCTTGGGCAAGACAAGGTTTCCTGGTAAAGCTGGCTAGTGGGTGCTATTGCTGAGTCTTCCCAGAAGCTGTGGGAAGATCAACCACTCCCCACCAAAGTCCATGAACCAGCAGACTTCATTTGTTGGGGGGGGGGGGGGAAGCTACTGAAATCACCACTACATCATCCCCTGCAGCTTCAGGGAACTGAGTGGTGATGTTTTAAGTTGTCAACCTCCCTGGTGGTTCATGGACTTGAAGGGACAGTGAGCAAGCCCTCCACTGCTGCTTCCCCACTATCCTCAAAGTTGTGGGAGATGGTGAAGTAGCAAAGGGTTTGCAAACCACCCCATGAAACCTATTCACCAGGTTTTGGGGAAACAGCAAACTTGCAAATAATCAAACCCATGAATAATGCCAATCCCACAAATGGAGGACCGATCGTAGTTTTATAATGAATGAAACATTCCTCAATAGAGCCGAAGCCTGAAAAGTTTTTAATGGGATTTGTGAGGCTGCTGCTTCAACAATTGTAGCCATTAAACAGTAACATCCTCTCCTGCAATATATTTCCAGGAAAAGGGTGCTTAGCAAATTTTTCACACTGGATAGAGGGTGGAGAAATTAAATGAACAGAGGTGGAGCTCAAATTTCTGCTTTCTAGCCAAATAGAGATGGAGCTCTATTGACAGAGTGACACTGTTTACTGAAAAAGAAGTGACAGGGGTCTGAGGGTGTATGTCTTCAGAGTACACACAGTATATTTTACAGTATGTAAACACAGTGCTATATAAAGTCCTAAAGTACTCCTGTGTAAAATTACACAAGCCACACCTTCCATCCCAAAGTTCCTTATCTACCTATCAAATGTCTGTTTTCTAGCCAAACAGGTTTGGCCTTGACACAGGACTGTTGAAATCCCAGTTACAAAAGCACAGCAGAAAGTATAAAAGCAAAGCAATGTCTCTGAAGTTTGCTTTGGAATTATATTCTAGGCCTAAAAACTGGCACTGACTGAGAGGTCAAGCTTTTCAAAAGGATGTTCCCCATCACATTGTGGTGCACTGTGGTGTAGTTCCACCACCACACTCCTATGTAAGGTGTAACAGTACAGTCAACCCTCCACATTCACTAGGATTAAGGGAACAGGGTTGAAGTCCTTTGGCCACAGTTCTTTGACCACATCATGAGGAGACAGGAAAGCTTAGAGAAGACAATGATGCTGGGGAAAATGGAAGGAAAAAGGAAGAGGGGCCGACCAAGGTCAAGATGGATGGATGACATCCTTGAAGTGACTGGCTTGACTCTGAAGGAGCTGGGGGAGGTGACAGCTGACAGGGGGCTCTGGCATGGGCTGGTCCATGATGTCACAAAGAGTCGGAAATGACTGAACGAATGAACAACAACAACAAGGGCACGGGATCCTTGTGAAAATGGAAAAACATTAATGAAAAATACCTTTTTAAACTAGGAATCTCTAAGTCCTCCAATGTTATACTTTGGTCAATGTCCGACTCCAGCCCAGCTTACTTGTCTGAACTTATCTCTGCCTACGTTCCGCCTTGTAGTCTAAGATCCACCGGGGAGGACCTGCTCTTGGTCCCACCAGCTTTGCAAACACTGCTGGTGGGGACGAGTCCAGGGCCTTCTCGGTGGTGACCCCCTGACTGTGAAATTCGCTCCCCAGCAAAATTAGATCGGTGTCCTACCTCCTTTCTTTCAGAAAAAAAAACTGAAGATGTGGTTGTGGAACCAGGCTTTTGGCTAGTGGACATAACGGCACCTGAACATTGGATCGGACCATACAATTGTTATAATGGAAATGGCTTTACGACTGTATAACTAATGTTTGTTTTAATCTATTGTATTGTATGATTTTATGTTTCTATTATAATTGTAATTATTGTGGCATCGAATTGTTGCCATTGTTAGCCGCTCTGAATCCCCCTGCGGGGGTGAGAAGAGTGGGGTAGAAATGTTATAAATAAATAAATGTCTGCTGGAAGTAAACCACAGAGTTGTGCTAGAGGGCCTAGAAAGCCCATATTAATCAAATCCACGAATAACCAAATAGTTAAAACTCAATCCTGCAAATGTGAAGGGCCAACTGTATTTTATCACCATATTGCAGAGGGAATGGATTTGTCTCAGTACAGCCATTCAGAAGTCTTAAAATGCATGAAAACCAAGTTTGAGAATGGAAGTCTGCCAAACCCACACCTTGATGAGGATGCATTTACAAGTTTAAAGGTAATCTCATAGACATAATCTTATCCTTTAGCATATTTTGGTAGGCTATTGGGCTTCTTTTAGAACAGTGGTTCCCAACCTTTTTTTTTTTTTTTGACCAGGGACCACTCTGACCAGGGACCACTCTCCAACATTAGTATCAAAAGGGTTATGAATCAGTTTTTGGTCAACTTTAAATTCGGTTTGGGGTGATGATTCAGAAAAATGCATTGGATAGACCACATCAGCTCTAGTTTCTGATACAGAACATATGCTATAGTCAGCGACATGGAAGGAGTGACAGACAGCATGAAAGGAGCAGACATAAAATAAAATAAAAAGGAAGGAGGTTCACAACCCACTGGTGGTCCGCAGCCCACAGGATAAAAACCGCTGTTTTAGAATGATTAGAGCCTGGGTTGCAGTGGTTTTTTTGGTCATCACTCCAACAAGCTACTATCTATAATCCATATAAATACAAAATGTGCATCAATGATAGATTTTTTTTAAAAACTCTGAACGGTTTAGTTTAATAAGATGGTGGTAGTTTGTTTTGTGTTTCTTAAATCAAAAAGATTTCCCTTCGTGTCATTTAAACAATATCTCTTGCTACCGCGGACACATTCTAAACAAGTATTGTAAAGGCACTAACACACTATTAGATAATTGAGATCAAAATCTAATTGGCAGATGCTTCTGCAAAGAGAAGGTGTTTCCCAGAAGTTCATGCAAATAGAAAGATGCAATCTCTTATTTTCTGTGACATCCGTAAGCCCTATAAAAGTTGCTGGGGAAACCAGGAAACACTACAAAGTAGATAGTCAGATCTACAGATATCTGCGAGACAGATATAGAGGGGAAGAAAGCTACAGTGCTGCCATAGGCATAATGCTGGATCTGGCCTTTAACTCAGTTGTTCCCAAACTTTTTTTTGACCAGGGACCACTCTCCAACATTAACACCAAAAGGGTTATGAGTAAGTTTTTGGTCAACTTTAGATCTTTTTTGGTTATTTGGGGTGCTAATTTGGAAAACTGAATTGGATAGACCACATCAGCTCTAGTTTCTGATACAGAATATATGCCATCCAGTAGTCGCCATCTGCCCACCCACAGAAAAAACGTATTTAAAAAGCCTCAGTACAGTTCTGCGAGACCAGTCGCTCTTGTTGCAATGGTGCAGTAATGGTGAGGCTGCAGAGCATATCTCAGTTGGGTTACTGTAAGTTTTTCAGGCTGTATGGCCATGTTCGTGACTTACAGCAACCCAATGATTCCAGCCATGAAAGCCTTCAACAACATATATTTTAGTTCTTGCGGACCACTAGTGGTCCACGGGCCACAGGTTGGGAACCACTGCTTTAACTGATATACGTATGTACAGGTCACCTTCCAGAGAACAGCCTTCATAAGGGAGCAAAATACAGCAGTACAATGAGTAAGTGTTTAGGACTGTCATGATTTAAAATATTCTTCCTCCCTTTGGCCTTAATGGCATATACTTACTATGCAGAACACAGCTCTAAGAGAGCTGTGGCAAGTTTTTCTGCCAGCCATGATCGTTAGTGTTTTAATAGCATAATGACTTTACTGGAAGCATAGTAATGTTCTTTCTACATGGTTTTCTCCAATTGTTAGAAAAGCAGGTCACAATATTTTTAAAAAATAAAGACTCAAAAATGTATTTTACGAAATATGTTTGAAAGGAAATCTCTCTGGTAAACAAAAGGACTTTTAATTTAAAATATATATGTGTTAGACTGCTATGTTTTTGCCCATAATATATATATTTATTTATTTCGTATCAAAAGCATTGCATAAATTAGTATAAAACCGATAAAAAATAGAAGGAGCGCAGGTGGCTAAAAATCTTTCAACCAAAAACGGGCAACAGTAATGGCATGGTCTGTAGCCTCCAACAATTCTTCCTCTTTACATGAGGCAGGGCATAGTGGACAAGCATACAGATGTGGAGTTGTCTGTTTTGCTCCACAGTCGCACAAGGTGTGGGATTCTTTTAGATCGTGCCATTTTGCCAGGTTGTCTTTTCATCTGCCCACTCCACTTCTGAGTCTGTTCGGGGACTTCCAAGTTGCCCATTCTTGGTTTGCCCCTGGAAGAAGACCCTCATGGGGGCCATCCAGTTGGGATTTCCTAGTTTAGCTGCCCACAGGGATACTCTTGCTGTTGCTGGGGGGACACCAAGAGGAGTGGTAGTTCCCATAAAGCTTTTCCTTGATTTGAGTCTACTACTGGGAGGAGGCTGATAGCCATGTAGTGGATGGCTTTCACAGTGTTCAACCTTATTTCTCTCACATTTAGCAGCAACTTCCCATCGCACATCGGGGGGGGGGGGGGGGGGGGGCAATGCCAGCTAGCTTGTAGAGTTTATCAACAGGTGTAGGTTTAAGGCATCCTGTGATTATTCTGCATGTTTCATTCAATGCTATGTTCACCTGCTTTGTATGGGCAGACCTATGCCAAACAGGGCAGGCATACCCATAATATAGAACTGGACGTGATCATAAAAGCAAGAGGGGACATATTTATGAGGAAGAGGTCATAAGTCTCAGAGGAAGCTAAAATAGACAGCAAGCAATAAGTGTTCTTATTTTATTCGCCATAAAATCTCTTCCTAGAATAGGTAAGAGTAACTTGAGCAGCAGAAAATGGAAATTATACAAGTGAGACAACACTTACTGAAAAGGGACTAGAAACCCCCTTGTTGTGTTTCAGGTCCAAAGTTCCATTCTAATGCTGAAGAGAGCATTGGATCTATTAGAGGTTATTGGCATTGTTTTGTTAATGATCAGTGATTCCACTCAAGGGGTCAACAGCATCTCTCCGCAGCTATTCTGGCAGAACATGCCACCTCGATATTGGAAGGAGAGTCCAGGGGGAAAAAGGGACTTCCCACACAGAGACACACACACAAAGAGAGGCTGGTGGAACAAAAAGCAATTACATAAACGAAAAAGCATTCTCAGAATACAAAGAGAAGTAAAATGATTAAAATCCTTTCAGATGTGCAGACCCAGTGGCACTGTTGATAATGGGGAGGTTTTAGAAATGTTAATCTGGGACATGCCCCTCTTTCAGAAGAGGGTTGATTAGGTTAATGCAATGATAGCTACACAGCTGCTGTAGTAGATCCTTTGAAAGGATGTTATAAAATAAGTCTGACTTTACTGCCACAATAGCACGCTTCACTGATGTATGATATTCTCTATCAAACTAAGCAGTTTATCGTAAGATTACAAGGAGATTATTGAAATACAGCATGCAAACACAAAAATACCCAAATAGATTTTGAACACAGTAGCTGTGTTCGAGAAAGAAGGCAGTCACCATCCAACAGGAAACAAGCATTAGGGCAGCCCACACCTAGGTCAGAAGCTCAAACCAGAAACTGACATTGGATATATGCTAGTGTTTAGTTATTATGATTTACTTTTTACGTGTGTGCTGGAAATGAATTTTTGCCATTACTATGTTGTAAACCGCCTTGAGCAAGATTGTTTCAGCTGGGTTGAGCTGATTTGATTTCCTACTATGTATGTATATACTGTATCTTTTTTTAAAAAATAAAAAAATGTAAATAATCTGGATTTTTAAAAAACTCTCAACAATTTAGTTCACAAGCATCTGAGGATGCTTGCCATAGATGAAAGCGAAACATCAGGAGAGAATGCCTCTAGACTATGGCCATATAGCCCGAAAAAACCTACAACAACCCAGTGATTCCGGCTATGAAAGCCATCGACAATACAAAGAAAAGATGTACTACAGCAGATTATGAAAATACATTTTACTGTTCTAAAGACATACCAACAGGGCTGCATCTACAGTGTAGAATTAGTGCAGTTTCATGCAGCTTTAATTGCCATGACTCAATGCCATGGAATCATAGGATTTGTAGAAGTGTTTTGCAGAGAACATTGAAGACTATAAAACTATAACTCCCATGATTCCACACCACTGAGCTATGGCAGTTAGTGGTATCAAACTGCATTCATTCTTCAGTGCAGACACATCCTTGGTTTGAAAAGAATGATGCTGCTCATGCAACCCTTGTTCTACAAACTATACACAGCTCAGGATAAGCTGACTTGCTGTTTAGGAGATTCTCCCTCCAGTCGTTAGACAATAGAAAAGAACAAATCCTCTCTTCAACATATTTTGTTAGATGGATTAGCAACCAGTAGTATTTCTTTTCTAACAAATATCTGGAATGGCATTTGGGAAAATGGGGGGATTAAGACTGATTGGTTCTAATTAGCTTTTTTATGTTAGGAAGATTGTCATAATGTAGAACAGAGGTAGCGAATTACCTCTCTAGAGCGTTAAACTTCTTGAGGTTAGACAGGACTGGAGATTGTTGGTTAAATTTAGAAAAGAAAAAAACACATTGGATGAGATTGGGTTCCTAATATGACCAGGTTATTAAAATGGTCACATTCCCTCACGTTCATACCTCAGTTCTCAAGAGATGCGCTAGTCATAGGAGGCAAGGCAGTTATGTGCAATACGTGTAATTACTAAAAGGAAAGTATAAATTTCAACAGAAAGGAGGAAACCATGAAAATGAACAAAATCTGGCTACCAGTATTAAAAAAACTCTAAAATTACACCAGCAAAACAACAGAGAGGAAACAATCAGGGACAGCTAATCACCTCTCAATAAAAGATTGCGCCAGGCACTAACAAGCCACACCAAACAACTGCCAGGCCATCAAATGCTAATCAAGGTGGTCAGTTGAAACATTCACACCTAGCTCCAACAGACAAGGGTTCTTTGTCCCACCCTGGTCATTCCACAGATATATAAACCCAATTTTCCTAGTTCCAACAGACCTCACTACCTCTGAGGATGCTTGCCATAGATGCAGGTGAAACGTCAGGAGAGAATGCCTCTAGAACATGGCCATATAGCCCGAAAAAAACCTACAACAACTCAGTATAAATGCCATCTCCCACCTAGCCAACACATATTTGGTTCACTTGTGCTCCCTCACATCTCTGGAACAGGGTTGACGCTGATTGTGTAAACAACTACACACATACACACAAATAACGTAACACTAGTACCGGCAAATAAAATGCAATTAGACCCAGCCAATATTGAGGTATCCGACAGGGACAAAATCTGAATAAATATTGCAGGGTGACAACAGTAAACTCAGAGTGTGATTGCTGCTTCCCACATCTCCTCATCCAACACTATGTGCAATTGAACTTGCAAATCTGAGCTGCTGGATATGAGCTGCATAGAATGTAATAACTAAGGCTATACACTTGGAGCCATCTACAGTAGGATAATTCACAAGTTCTCCTCCATATGCCATACAAGTATAAATATTTCACATATCATCTTGCACTTGAAGCAGTGAGAAGCTAACAAGGTCCTTCTTAGACTTGAGTGGCCTGTTCAGCATACCAAGAAAAAAAACTTTTTAAAAAATTATCTCTAAAATAATTATTCCACTCTAGTCAGGAAGGATTACATGGCCCTCTATGGGCCTCCAGATGTTCCCGATGTTTGTAATAAGCAGCCAGTTTGACCACATCTGGAAAACTCTCTCAAGATACCCACTCTCTACTCAAGGCCATAATGTTCTGATGGAAAGGCACTGAAGAGGAAAAAATAACATAACGGGAGGCAATCTAGAGCCCTCTTTAATAGAACCGTCTATTTAATAAAGGCACATAGATAATTTATTACTCATGTGAAGAGCAAACACTGCCAGATGAAGAAACCATCCTTTGTGCCAGAATGAAACAGGTAATATCAACAGCCCTTAGTTAATTATTTGTGAACTGCAATGACGCTCATTTTCACAGTACTGTACTGTACTCTGAATTTCTTTCATATTTAGAATGTAAAGCATGAAACTAAAATGTAAACTGACAATCCTTCTTATCAAATAAAAGAAATGAAAACAAACATTTTGAGTACCACCAAAAATCTATATCTGTAGAAGTTATCCCATCTGAGCCCCCAGTGGTACAGTGGGTTAAACCCTTGTGCCAGCAGGACTGAAGACTGACAGGTCGGAGGTTCGAATATGGGGAGAGAGTGGGTGAGTTCCCTCTGTCAGCTCCAGCTCCCCATGTGGGGACATGAGAGAAGCCTCCCACAAGGATAGTAAAACATCAAAACATGAGGGCGTCCTCTGGGTAATGTTCTTGCCGACGGCCAATTCTCTCACAACAGAAGCGACTTGCAGTTTCTCAAGTCACACCTGACACAAATAAATAAACAAATAAATAAGCCCCATCTTGAAAGGACATTCTGAACAAGAAATGTGAAAAAGAGAATTTACTTTTTATATAACCCGGCGGAAGGAACCCACAGCATCAAATAATCTATCCTTGTAATCTCAACATACCTGCAGGGAATGAATGCATTTTAGATAGATTTAAGTAAGACATACATGCACACTCTGTGGACTGGCAGGAGATAATAATATATCAGAATTAATTGCTATCAATCTTCTATCATAATATTCTCTCTCTCTCTCTCTCTCTCTCTCTCTCTCTATATATATATATATATATATATATATACACACACACACACACACACACACACACACACACACACACTTCTATGTCTTGTAAAAAAGAAACAGCAAAACTTCTCATAGACTGGTTTAGCATCCTGGGAAACCGCTTAATGGCTGCTCAATTCAATAAACCTACTCCAAAATATAATCAGCATTGTAAAGTTGTGGAGTCATCCTCCTATCTGCCTAAATTCTGCACTAATGCTGGACCAAGGATGGACTCTGTGACAACCAGTCCTTTTTGTGTGCCCTCTCATATTCCCCCTGCAGCTTCTAATTTTTTTAAAGGAAAATGACACTGGAGTTTACCCTAAATGAACCATATTCAATATGAAAAAGGAACTAAAACCACTATAATTAATGGGATAGTTAATATCATAGTCAGTTATCAGGACCCAATTAGTTCCTTTTATGTTGATGCAATAAGCAGCACGATATTAATTAACATTCATTTAAGCACAGGACTTCTCAAGTTCATCTATACAGAAATACAACTTTGGTAATAATCAGGTATGAGTGGAGGTTTTCTTGTTAATAATGAATTAGGGGATTTAAATAAGTTTAATCATATTTAATCATTTTAATTAGTTTCAGTTAATACTATTGGATCATTTTAATTAGTTTCAGTTCATATTTTATTGAAATGTGGTTAATTGCTATGTATTTTTAGCAAGAAAGAACTTTTAAAAATCCACACAAACCAACAGCCCTCAATCAATTTGCCACTAAGAAAGGTGATACTCATGCCATCCTACAGCAATTTATTTATCTACAGCATTTATATTCTGCCTTTCTCAATCTGAAGTGGACTTAGGGTGGACCACAGAACATATACACAGCAAACATCCAATGCCGTTAGACATACAGGACTGACAGACAGATAGAGGTATGTGTTGGGATTTTCCAACTTTGGAGTCCTGGAGGCTATGCTTGATTCTGGTCAAAGGGGGTGAAGTTGCTCCATCTTCTATGACAGTGGTTCTCAACTTGTGGGTCCCCAGGTGTTTTGGCCTACAACTCCCAGAAATCCTAACAGCTGGTAAACTGGCTGGGATTTCTGGGAGTTGTAGGCCAAAAACATCTAAGGACCCCAGGTTGAGAACCACTGTTCTATGACAATGAGCCTTTTTTTTATCACAGACTTTCCTTCCTGTTCTTTGATCGCTAGGTTTTTTATGGTGCTGTAAAATATCTACCCGCTTAAGCAGTGCCTAATTTCTCTACTCATAGCTTTTTTTGACCTACTTAGGTGGACAGTAAGCTATGCTGAAGGTCAGGTGCTTTCCCCGAGCTGGGCTCAAACAGCCGATCTTTCAGTTGGGAAAGATCTATTGTTTCTGGTGATTAACCAGCTGTGCTAAAGCCCGGCCTGCTTCCTTTTCTGCTCTATACAACGGAAGTCTTGGCTAGAATAGCAGTAGCAAGTTCCTTCATACAGTTAGTAGTTTTTCTTATATGCACAGAAAACTTCATCTAGATTCTAGATTCCATGTGCAAACTATATAGTAATCAGCCCAATCCTGGCGGGGACAAGGGATAGGGCCTTCTCGGTGGTGGCCCCCCGGCTATGGAACACCCTCCCTGTAGACATCAGACAGGCGCCCTCCCTTATGACATTCCGCAAGGGACTAAAGACGTGGTTGTTTGAGAAGGCGTTTGACTAAGTGCTACAACCACTGGCAATGATGATTGGAACGGAATATGGAAAACGAGATTGGATTGTGATTCTATGATGAGACGTCACGAATGATTTAGTGTAATTGTATTATTGATAGTGATGTTGTTATTGTTGCTGTGATTTTGCCTTTATTGTAAATTGTTTTTATATGTTGTACACCGCCGTGAGTCGCCCTAGGGCTGAGAACGGCGGTCTACAAATACAGTAAATAAATAAATAAATAAATAAAGTGTCCATGTGGTGGATTACTAGGTAACTGACGTCAAAAGAGCACTAATCACTACAATCCAGCAAATACTATTTGCATAGGATTCTTTGTCTCCAGTTAATATATGATTCAGGGGTGGCTCTTATTTTGTGGAAGGTGGAATATGCATCTGTAATTTTCCACAACATCATTCATCAAGAGATCCATGCTATTGTGTGCCTTCAAGTCATTTCAACATATGGTGACAATATTTAGCTGCCAAGGTTTGTCCAGAGGGGAGTTGCTTTTGCCTTCCTCTGAAGTGTGTTTTGCCCAAGGTCACCCAGTTTCCATAGATGAGTGGGGATTTCAACACTGGTCATAGGCTGACGCTCAAACCGCTACACCACACTGGCTCTCAAGACAGCCATGCCAATGTAAAAGTAAATGTAAAAGTAAAAATAGTTTTATGTGGTTCAGGTAAAAGGTGGTGGTGAACAGGAGTACTATTGAAGTCCTACCCAGCTATGGAAGAAGAGAAACAGGATTGACTTCAACTCAGTATGGAACTATAAGCTGGAAGCAGAAAATATGGGAAATATCAGCATCTGATGAGGGCAAGAAGATCACTTCCTCACACTGATATAAAAATAAGACAGGGTTAGGCCTTCCTGTTGAGATCAGGGACAAAGATGATGAGTTTAGGATTGTAGTGCTCAATTAACATCGATTTACAATGCAGGAGATTCGATTTCTTGAACCAGCTTTCAAAGGTTACAGATCTAGTATAGCATGTACTTGAACATTTCTCACCATACCTGAATGAAGCTGCCACTGAAAAGGAACTTCTGTGATTGAAGGAAGAAAGGGCTACCAACCTTTTAGATGACTAAACATTTCATGCCTTCTGTGGTGTTGAGTCAGGTGTGATATATGCTGTCTATGGTTCTACCTTGCAAAGTTCTTGTTATTATTAAACAAATAAATGTCACAGCACAGTGAACAGCACAGTGATTCATACCATATGAAATATTTCCATTGTTAAGTGCACAGATTCCACCCACTATGTAAAAGGAAAAAAGAGGGGAAAGCAAAGGAGGAATTAGGTGGAAAGGAAGAGGATGAAAGAATAACGCCATTACAGATAGGAAAACAACTACAGTCTTGCAGTCTAATAAAGTGTATTTCTGGGCTACTATAGAAATCATAAGCTGTCCTCTCGCTTGCTACACCAACACGTATGAAAAATTGATTAGCACTGCCTGATGCATTTAAAATACATGAGATTACATTTCTCACTCAATAGGAGCCCCACAAACTTAATTACAGAAACAAATACTTGATTGAAAGCAGTACCCACATTTAAGTGTTGGCTGGAATCCTGCATTAACCAGACAATTAGCTTTCATTCATAATAAATGAGGTACAGTGTATCAGACTAAGCGTGTGAGAGATATTCTGGTTCTATATGGGAAACAGATGGCATACCAAATAACCCTGAGAGTTAAACATATTTGCTTCCCTCCCACTATATCACTGACAGGACCTGATCCAAGAGGGATCACTTGTCGGGACGGCACAATGATGCATCTTGCAAAACCAATGCAACTAAAACCCTTCCTCCATGCCACAACTGTAGTTCCAAACCAGCCAAAGCCTCTCATCAGATTGTCATGCTGTTTATTTCCTGCTCCAAAAGTTTTTTATCTTTTTTCTTAACATCAACAGCTGCACATTTGTTTATCTGGCCCTCAATTCCAGTGGACAACTTTTGCTAGATGAGTAGAGTTAAGAATTATGCAGGATACAGAAGGTCACCACCACAAATAGAAAGACCTTACTTAACTTGCAGTAAACTGAGTAGGCAACCTCTAACTCACCTTTATATCCACATCTATATCAGCCATAGGAATCTACACTAATAAGGCGCAATGTTTACAGAGTTCAGCAGGGGTACCCAAATCCAGTTGCTGAAAGGTACACTGGTTGAGAGAGGGAGGAGCTTTGTACAAGGAGGTGCCTCCAATTCATTGCTGGAAAACATTCTACATACGACACACATTTCACCTAGTAACAGATATAGAGATTGTCTGCCCCTCCAGATGTTTTGGGGCTGCAATCTCCAACAGGGCATTGACCTTGACTGTGTCAAGTATGGCTGTTTGGAACTCCATCCAAAAACATTTGGAGAGCCCATCCCTGCCCTACATTGAGAATGTGTAAATATCTTACTCTTATTATTATTATTATTATTATTATTATTATTATTATTTATTAACTTTATTTGTACCCCGCTAGCATCTCCCGAAGGACTCGATGCGGCTTACAAAGGCCAAGGCCTCAAAACACAACATAACAATACAAAACCTAAAGCAAATTAAAAACAATTAAAGCAATATTAAACAACAACAATAAACAATACACCAAGACACAATAAAACTGGGCCGGGCCAGAGTAATGGGTACAGAATTAAAAATGCTGATGTGACAGGTGATATATAAGGATTATAGGGTAAGTGCAGTGTGCAGTGTGTGGCAATCTTAATCCTAATAAAGTGCTTCTGGGACTTGTTATTGGAGTTTTCCTATTCTGGAAAGGCACATCGGAACAGCCAGGTCTTCAAGTTCTTTCTAAAGACTGCCAATGTAGGGGCCTGTCTAAGATCTTTGGGGAGGGTGTTCCAGAGTCGGAGGGCCACCACAGAAAAGGCCGTCTCGCGTCCCCACCAAACGCGCCTGCAACGCAGGCGGAATCACGAACAGGGCCTCTCCGGATGAACGAAGTGAACGCGTGGGTTCATAAACGGAGATGCGGTCACGCAGGTAGGATGGTCCCAAACCATTTAGGGCTTTGTAGGTAAGCACCTGCACCTTAAATTGGGCTCGGAAAATAAACGGCAGCCAGTGGAGCTCCTTGAACAGAAGAGTTGACCTCTCTCTGTAAGGCGCACCAGTTATTTCAAGACAGCAACAAATGAAAGCCATTGCATTTATTCTGCATCATTATTTGGATTTTTTTGTGACCAGGCTTTCCATCAGAAAGCATGCTTAAAGCAGTAGAGTTAACTATCCAAAATTAAAACACAGTAACAAATCATAGCAAAATCTAAATCGTCATGTGTATTAAATGTCCTATAAGGGCCAGCATGGTATAGTGTCAGGCTATGATTCACATTTTAGCTCAACCATGGAGACCTAATGGGGCAAGTCCCACTCCCAGCTTGAGCAGAATGCAAAGGCTCTGTTGATGTTACTCTGGACAAACATCGCCAAGAAAATTCTATGATAAGTTTACTTAGGGGTCACCAGAAGTCCAATATGACTTGAAGGCACACAATAACTATACAGCTTAACAAATACTATATTTACTCAAATTTAAAGTTTATCCTTTTTGGCTAAATTACACCTGTGTGCAAAGGCTTGGAGGAACTCAGAACTCCAGAGGCCATACAGTGAGGCAGGGATGCGAAAAGGTTGTTCCCAGTAGTGGCCACAGCCTGAAGGCTTTGTGGTCCCTGGAGAAGGAGTACCTGCTGCTTAGCCATGGATCCTGCCTCCTAGGTGGCAATTGGGGGCTCTTGCCTCCCCCCCCCCCCAGGTTAAATCCCATGCATTTTCCAACTGGTCTTATTGCCGGTTGGGTATTGTGCAAAGCTGGGTATTGTGGAAAGCTGCCTGATGAAGGGGCATAACTTCCCAAATGTTCTCATTCACACTGTCTGCCTCCCTAACTTGTGATGCATGCACTTCTGGGCACATTAAAATTTCAGGGGAAATCCACTTTTTGCTCCTTTAAAATTGAGGAGTGCATTACATCCAAAGTTGCATTATACTCGAGTAAATATGGTAACAAGAAATAACAAGATTTCTCACACTTATAAGCATACATTGAGATGCAACAATAATTATACTGAAACAAAGAAAACATATATTCCAAATACCAGGAAAAACACACGTTGTTTTAGACTACATGTTGCCCTCAGAGTACCCCTAGCCTGATCAGCCTCAGGCACCTTGAATGAGAAAAGCCAACAGGTGGCAACAAACCAAAGAGCAGGGAGTTGGTCCTCTAGGACGCACAGTTCCTAGTATCAGATCCTGCATGAGGCAACAAGCAAAACTAAAATAATTACATTCTGTTTCCTATCAATTTTTCCTGATTTTAATGAAGTATGCTTAGTTCAGAATTCTTTCCTATTTATGTGTGAATAAAACACTGTGCCTCAAAAGCCAGAATGTTACAGCCTATATCATAAACTATGCACAAATTCATAATACACATGACTAATAATTATATTAGTATTATGTTGAAATATAGGGGTTTTTGTGTGTGTTTGTGTTCAAGAGCGACTTGAGAAACTGCAAGTTGCTTCTGGTGTAAGAGAAGTGGCCGTCTGCAAGGACATTGCCCAGAGAACGCCTGGATGTTTTCATGTTTTACCATCCTTGTTGGAGGCTTCTCTCATGTCCCTGCATGGAGAGCTGGAGCTGACAGAGGGAGCTCACCTGCTCAAATTCGAACCTCTGACCTGTCAGTCTTCAATCCTGCCAGCACAAGGGTTTAACCCATTGCACCACCGGGGACTAGAGAACTATAATGTATAGTGTAAATATAAGCATCCCAAAAGAGAAGGATATCTTTATACAGAGAGAAACATATTATCTATCATATTTTAAATTTCCTATTAATTATTAGGTAAATTAGGTAAATTATACCATAATAAAATGGTATTTCATTTTAGTGGATATCCTAAAAGTAATTGGCAACTTGACCAAAGGTCTAAAATATATAGCTAGTCTAGCCAGACAAGTCAACAATTGTGATTGTTAGTTTCTTCCCTATTTCTGTTTGTCTGGAAGCTAGCACTTACAGTAAAAAATAATCATAGTCCTCATATTTGTACCTTTTCCCAGTTCAGGACTAAGAAAGTTTACTACAAGTAAAAGCTAGCCCAGTTAACAACCTGGCTGCTGCTTTTTGGAACAGCTGAAGTTTCCAAATACACTTCAGTAACAGCTCAATAACAGGCATAATTAGGACATGTGTCACTCAGGTCAGATCCAACATCTCTAGGAACAGACACAGCTGGCACATACAATTCAACTGTGCTGAGTATTCCTAGCCAAAATCTGAGTTTCAGCTTCAGGAGTGAATCCAGAATTACACTCAAGCTGCAGACCTGTGTCTCTGGGAGAGCATTACCCCATCCAGCACAAGTGGAGGACTTATCCCCTGATCTGCCCTTTGACTTACCAGATGCCTGTCTTGCCTGGATTAAGTTTCAGTGCCACCTCTTTCATCCAAACTATTATGTATAATAGGCACCGATTTAGAAGTCGAACAGCTTCCTTGGACTGAGACAGAAAGGAATATCAGAGGCTGCATCTACACTACACTATAATGCAGTATAGAGGGCACATTATGCAGTTTTATCTCCAGTGTGGCCTCCAAATTTGCATGAAATTAAGAGTTTTATATGCTGATTTCATGTGAATTTGGGCCAGAATTGGATAACAGAGAATACTGATGGCACTGAACTCTCAAACCCTGAACACCCTTCCTAAGTATTTTCACGTATACATTAATCAGCATGGGGAACTGTACCAAGCCCTAGACCAGTGGTTCTCAACCTGTGGGTCCCAGATGTTTTGGTCTTCAAATCTCTGAAATCCTAACATCTGGTAAACTGCCTGGGATTTCTGGGAGTTGTAGGCCAAAACACTTGGGGACCCACAGGTTGAGAACCACTGCCCTAGATGTTTCAACAGGTGAAAGGTAAGGGATGCCTGGAGCATCAACATTTATTGTTGTTCATTCGTTCAGTCATTTCCAACACTTCGTGACCTCATGGACCAGCCCACGCCAGAGCTCCCTGTCGGCCATCACCACCCCCAGCTCCTTCAAGGTCAATCCAGTCACTTCAAGGATCCCATCCATCCATCTTGCCCTTGGTCGGCCCCTCTTCCTTTTTCCTTCCATTTTCCCCAGCATCATTGTCTTCTCTAAGTTTTCCTTTCTTCTCATGATGTGGCCAAAGTACTTCATCTTGACCTCTACTATCCTTCCCTCCAATGAGCAGTCAGGCTTTATTTCCTGAAGTATGAACTGGCTGGATCTTCTCGCTGTCCAAGACACTTTCAGAACTTTCCTCCAGCACCACAGTTCAAAAGCATCTATCTTCCTTTGCTCAGCCTACCCTCAGCATCAGCATGTTTCTCAGCATCAACATGGCAACATCTAAAAGCTTGAATGATTTTAACCTTCCTATTGTGAACGTCTTGGGGCCAGGGTAGTGGCTTTCTATCTCCACAGCTTTACATTCTTGGTTGCTCCTGCCAGAGGGCAACGCTACACTCAGTATGACATGCGTTGTCTGTGATAATTGTTGGTGCCAGCTTGCTGTTCTTTCAAGTTCTCCGGCTATCTGCTCAAATTAACTTACCAAAAATAGTTATTCCATGCAGTCTTGGGAAACAGCTGTACCAAAGTCTTTGCTAGGGAAAAAAACCCAGTCAAAAGTGTAAGAATACCACTTTCTTTTCATCTTTCAAGCAAAGCATCTGCTTGTTGGACAAATTGTGGGGTATACATGTTAACCTAAAAACGCTGTCTTTAAAGATAATGTAACACATCTGTAGCTATTATGTTAATATTTCAAACAAATACTGATAACATTTTGTGACTGGATAAAATTGTCCTATTTTCAGTGTGCTTGCATGTTTATTGAGGACAATTCCATTTCTGGTAACCATTAGAAGGAGCTATGATTCAACAGATGTTCACTGCCCTAGCCTTTGCTCATAACCTTTTGGCTATAAATAAATCCCCAACCCAAAGTTGTTTGATACTATCTTTATGTGTGTACACTAGCATCTAAAATATTCTGCCATCACCATAGAGCTTTAGCAAGAATTCTTATCCAGTTTTTTAAAAAGAAAATGTGATATTTTTTAAAATCAACTAAGAGGCAACTAATTGCTTCCTATCGGTGAAAAGCTATGCTTTTGTGGTCTAAGAAATTATTGACATGTAAGGCGCTAGCTTGGCACCAAATACTTCACATGCAAGTATTCATATGCAACATCATTCTAAGACCCTTTCCACACAGCTGTATAAAATCCACACTGAACTGGATTATATGAGTGTGACTCAGATAACCTAGTTCAAAGCAGATATTGTGGATTATCTGCCTTGATATTCTGGGTTATAGGGCTGCGTGGAAGGGTCCTGGATTTGCACTGCTGTATAATAACATCTGGACTACATTAAACTGCGTTGTTGTTCATTCGTTCAGTCATCTCCGACTCTTCGTGACCTCATGGACCAGCCCAGGCCAGAGCTCCCTGTCGGCCATCACCACCCCCAGCTCCTTCAAGGTCAGTCCAGTCACTTCAAGGATGCCATCCATCCATCTTGCCCTTGGTCGGCCCCTCTTCCTTTTGCCTTCCACTTTCCCCAGCATAATTGTCTTCTCTAGGCTTTCCTGTCTCCTCATGATGTGGCCAAAGTACTTCACTTTGTCTCTAGTATCTTTCCCTCCAGTGAGCAGTCGGGCTTTATTTTCTGGAGGATGGACTGGTTAGATCTTCTCGCAGTCCAAGGCACTCTCAGAACTTTCCTCCAACACCACAGTTCAAAAGCTTCTATCTTCCTTCGCTCAGCCTTCTAAGGTCTCACATCCGTAGGTGACTACAGGGAATACCATGGCTTTGACTAGGCGGATCTTTGTTGCCAGTGTGATGTCTCTACTCTTTACTATTTTATCGAGATTGGACACTGCTCTCCTGCATTACACAGGCCTTAACTGACCATATACTGCAGTTCAAACAGCATTGCAGCATTTACTTGAATATGTGACATCAAGTGCAATGCACACCTCAGTTTTGAAGGTGGGCATTAGAAAAAAGGTGTTTACTGTTGAATGTAAAGCACCCGGTTTATTAGGCTCCTGACATGAAAAAGAATAAATAGATAAACCATATAAGGGGAAGATTTTAAAGGCCTTGTGAATGAGACCAGTTAGGAGATGCCCATTTTCCGTTCTGTCATTTGTGCTTCACTGCCTGCCTCCATAATGATAGCCCCAACAATACATGCAAGGTCATATCGGGAAGGCAGGTAGAGGAACAGCTGACAGGCAAGAGAAGTCATGTCCCTTCATCAGGCCAAGCTCTCAGGCTCCCAGGTCAAGGTGAGGAGGTGGAGCTGGGCAAGGCAGGGCATGGCTGAGCCAACCACATGGGAGAAGAAGGAAGAACTGGTGGTGGAGATAACAGCAGTGGCTGCAAGGCAAGTTGAAAGGAAGGTTTCTTCTCACAGATGTCACTTTCCCCAGGGAGGACCCACACTGCATCACTTAGTTCAAAGAATACCCGTCCCCTTAAGCAAAGAGACACCACTCCCCATTTTCAACTTGAGAATCAGGTTTGGATAAAGCATAACATTTATGTTGATTCATCTTATTTGGCTTATTTTGATTGTTGTTCCTGTTAATCAAGAACAAAACAAAATAATATAGAATTAAATATCCATGAGAGTGTCTACATTGCAGAATTGATCCAGTTTGACACCACTTCAACTACCATGGCCCACTGCTACAGAATCCTGGGATTTGTGGCTTCATGAGGAACAGCACTCCTTGGCTAAAGTTCTTGTAAAACTACAACTCTCAGGATTCCATGGAACTGAGCAATGACAGTTAAAGTGATATCAAGCTGCATTAATTCTTCAGTGTACATGCATGCCTTGATTCTGATTTTTAAAAACCCTCTGCGTCATGATTTTTTAAAAAGCACAAGCTTAATTGAAAGCTTGAGAAAGTTTGCACATTTTATGACTTTTTTTGTTGGCCCAATTATAGAAGACAGGGTGCCAAGTGTGTGCATCATTTCCCCCAAAATGGAGCTGCTCTCAAAATGTCAATTGCATGGGACAGTCTCATATGATCAGTTGCATCCAGCCATCTGTATCTTGATTTTTCTATCTTAAATGGATCTCAACAGTGGAATCTTCCATTACAGTCCAAAGGGAAACAAATTCAAGAGTTTTTAGTGTTACTCTTTAATGCCATTATATATTAGAAAATAATTTCCTAATTAGTGTTTTATCTCAATATGAGGGAAGATAAGAAAAAGTTTTAAGTGTGTTCATTTTTGCTTGTAACAAAAAATCTGCCCATAGCTATTATTATTATTATTATTATTATTATTATTATTATTATCTTTATTTGTACTCCGCTAGCATCTCCCGAAGGACTCGATGCGGCTTACACAGGCCGAAGCCTCAAAACATAATACAATAGAAACATAACACAATAATAAACAAAGCAAATCAAAACAATTAAGCAAAATAACAACAGTGACAATACATCAAGACACTATTAAAACTGGTTCGGCCGGCGCAATGGGGTACAGGGTTAAAAGTGCTGAAATGGCAGGAGGAACATAGGATTAAAGGTGCGGTGTGCAGTAACATTGGTTGTGCTAAAGTGCTTCTAGGGCTTGGGATGGGGGATTCCTAATCTGAGAAGGCACATCGGAACAGCCAAGTTTTTCGGTTCTTTCTGAAAGCTGCTAAAGTAGGGGCCTGTCGAAGATCTTTTGGAAGGGCGTTCCAAAGTCGGGGGGCCGCCACAGAAAAGGCCCTGTCCCGTGTCCCCACCAAGCGCGCTTGCGACGTGGGTGGGATCACGAGCAGGGCCTCCCCAGATGACCGGAGTGAGCGTGTGGGTTCGTAGATGGAGATGCGGTCACGCAGGTAGGGTGGTCCCAAACCGTTCAGGGCTTTGTAGGTGAGCACCTGCACCTTGAATTGGGCTCGGAAAATAAATGGCAGCCAGTGGAGCTCCTTAAACAGAGGGGTAGACCTCTCTTGATAATGAGCCCCGGTTAGCATCCTGGCTGCTGCCCGCTGGACCAATTGAAGTTTCCGAGCCGTCTTCAAGGGCAGCCCCACGTAGAGCGCATTGCAGTAATCCATTCTAGAGGTGACCAAGGCGTGGACCACCCCGGCCAGATCTGCCTTCACGAGGTACGGTCGCAGCTGGCGCACAAGTCTCAGTTGTGCAAAGGCCCTCCCGGATACCGCCGACACCTGAGCCTCAAGTGTGAGCGAAGAATCCAAGAGGACACCCAAACTGCGGACCTGTGGCTTCAGGGGGAGTGTAACCCCGTCCAACACAGGTAGCCACCCTATACCCCGATCCGGTTTACGATCGACCAGGAGGACCTCTGTCTTGTCGGGATTGATCTTCAGCTTGTTCCTCCTCATCCAGATCGACACAGCGGCCAGGCACTCGTCTAGCACCCGAGAAGCCTCCTTGGAATTAGGTGGAAAAGAGTAGTAGAGTTGTGTGTCATCCGCATAAAGATGGCACCCAACTCCAAAACTCCGGATGACCTCTCCCAGCGGTTTCATGTAGATGTTGAAAAGCATGGGCGACAAAATGGAGCCTTGCGGGACCCCACAGGTCAAAGGCCAGGGGTCAGAGCAGGCGTCTCCCAGCTTCACCATCTGGGTTCGTCCCTCCAGGAAGGACCGGAGCCACGACAAAACCGTGCCCCCAAGGCCCATCCCAGAGAGACGACCCAGAAGGATACCATGATCGATGGTATCGAAAGCCGCTGAGATGTCCAAGAGGACCAGCAGAGTCACACTCCCCCTGTCCAGCTCTCTGCGGAGGTCATCCACCAAGGCGACCAAGGCTGTCTCGGTGCCATGACCAGGCCTGAAACCAGACTGTGACTGATCTAGGTAGTTGGTATCGTCTAAGAAGCTCTGGAGCTGGGAGGCGACCACCCGCTCCAGCACCTTACCCAGAAAAGGGAGGTTGGAGATTGGCCTGTAGTAGCTATAGTAGCTATAGCTATAAACTGAGGGGAACTGTCTGTGCAAGCCTATTATGTAGTATTTAGACTAAACTAGACTGTATATATATATATATACATGTTTAGAATACAGCATAGTATTATATGCACATAATTTCAGTCAGTACTCAGATACACATATCTATGTTAACATGCATAATACACACTGCATACATATAATCTACTCCCAGCATGGTGCTAATAATGCTCTTCCTTTTCGCTTTGTGTCGCGCAGAAATATTCCTCAGAAGTCTTTCCAGAATAGGATTATGGAATATGGTGGCTACGGGGTAAACTGAAATCCTTCCTTTATTATTCCATCAACTTGCTTCTTTGGCTGATGGAAAAAGGATGGTACAATTCTGTGCCAACAGATTTGTTTCCAACACCAAAAGTACAGCTTTGGGATGTGTGTGTGTGTGTTCTCTCTCTCTCTCTCTCTCACACACACACACACACACACACACAACTACCCCATTACTGGAGACTTCATTTAAAATCCATGTTGATTTTTACAAATTCTGCTCAGATGAGGCAATAACACGATATCATCGGCCCCCTCTTTCTTCATATATTTCACCAACCAGCTTTCAGTGCAGCACATGTATTACAGTTAGAGAAAGAAAGAAAACTTCTTGCAGCAATGCATTTTTGTGTAACATTTTCTGAACTTCCCTTTTATGGAAACTCTGCACCATGGTGTGAGAAGCCACTTCTAACACGCAGATAAATGAACTCAGGAAGACAGAGACCCTGCAGCGTTTGCCTTCATACGCTGCCCCTTCATCAGCCGTTTGGTGCCTGATCATGCTTGCGTGCTCTTATAAACAGACTGTCCAAAAGTTGCTGATTTCTAGTTTTTTCCCCTGTGCTATTTACTAATTCTCCTGATTTATATCAGCATAAAAGTCTATTAAATGTACTACAGATTTTTTTCCAAAGTTGTCTAAAAATGCTTCCTATAAGGTGTCAAATATTAAAATAAAAACTTCCTATTAACACTGTTTTCTCTTATTATGTAGCATGGCTCCCATACTCTATTAGTACAGCCGAATACTGATCTTAACAGTTTTAAGCAGTTTGCAAAACCAAAACTTTATCGGATACACAAAATAGTAGGCAACACTTGTGCCTAGGGTTTTTAAAATATATACCATAAGTGCCCTATATCCATAAGGAATATATTCCCAGTCAGACCATGGTTATCCAAAATGGCAGATGTGACTGAACACCACTGAATTATCTGACCTCCTATCCCAGCATATCATAGAGTCTCCCTGGAGGACCTAGAAATTTGAGAAGACATGTCCTCCCCAGGAATGTCCTCACTGAGTCCTCCAGCTGATTCTATGGTAACTCTGGAGAGCATATAACAGACTGCCTAGAGAGCCTAGCAAATTCCTAAAGAGAGCATCTTCCCCAGGTGCATATATGTGAAACTGCAAATATGGGCTCTGAAGGGGGGGGTTGTCTTATTTTATGTGTGTGCGAAGGTATAGATAGATAGATAGATAGATAGATAGATAGATAGATAGATAGATAGATAGATAGGCCCAGTTTTATTCGGAGGGGTGAGGTTGTTTGGGGGGGGGGGCTCAGGATCTACCCTAGCAAACCTTTTGTATCATTATCCCAATACCCCATGCATATGGGATATATTGAGCATGGTGATCAGATCATGATATGAATAAACATAACAGTTTAAATAATGTACCAGTAAGGCCTTCTCATGGACCACCATGAGAATTTCAGGGGGGGGGGGGCTGAAGCCCCTCAAGCCCCCCCCCCCCCAGCAATGGGTCTGTCTAGATATATATTGATATGTATATATATAGCAAATATGCAAAAGATTCGGTCAACCACCAGAATTCCTCTTCAGGTATGTTACTGACCTGACAAGGGCATTTGTTGTTGATGTGTTAAGTCAGCGGTTCTCAACCTGTGGGTCTCCAGGTGTTTTGGCCTACAACTCCCAGAAATCCCAGCTAGTTTACCAGCTGTTAGAATTTCTGGAAGTTGAAGGCCAAAACATCTGGGGACCCACAGGCTGAGAACCACTGTGTTAAGTTGTTTCCAACTTGCAGCATTCCTAAGGAAAACCTATTATAGTTTGGGTTTTTTGGCAAGATTTGTTTAGGGGAGATTTGCTAATGCCTTCCTGTGGCTGGGAATGTGTGACTTGCCCAAGACTTGCCTTGTTTCCATGGCCAAGTGGGGATTTGAATCCTGGTCTCAAGTCCAACACCCAAACCACTCTGACATTTTACAATGATTTATTTAATCCATCATATTCTGAGAATAAAATGCTGCAATTGCAAAACCCTTCCAGAAATTGGGGGGTGCATATGCAGGAGGGAGCTCTGTGAAATCACTGACCTGGCATTTTCGGAATTTTAACCTGGAGATGAAAGATGTATTCGCTTTAAGCAAAGCAAAAGCCATTCCACAGAAAATCCACTGCTATAGAATTGTTATGGCTCTTTCGGTCTTCCAAGCATTTTCATAGTACAGCCATAGCTTAAAGTCAAACAGATCACTTCCCAATAGAGCAATTAGGTATTATTTTGTCCCAGACTTTTCAGGCTTCAGGGCTACAATTCAGAACTGTGCCCAAGACTTTCCTGGCCTCCCTTCCAGGGACAATTATTAAGGAAATGGGTCAGGGACACGCCGGTGCACATTTCATCCCTGAGGGTGGCAAATGTTTGGGGGAATCTAGCCCTTACCATACAGTGTCAAAGGACACTGTATGGATTCTACAGCTTTTAAAGTTCTTTGCAGGTTGTGAGTTGTTATTCAGATCCTTGCCACTGTTTCTAAGATTACTCCCCAAACTACACCATGCCATGTTAAAAAGAAAAAAGGGTAAACAAATATGTGCTAAAGAAATACACAGTTTGTGTGACAGAAAGCAGGAGAAACTAATTGACTAGAGAGATTTAAAAGAGAGGGGAGAAAACAGCATAAATTTTACCCACAAGGAAGTGCCACACACTGAAAAATTACAAACAGGTCGTGTAACATTTAAAATGAAAAAGATTTATGGTGGTATGAGCTTCCAGTGACTTGAGCTAACTTTAACATAAAGTTTCTTTTGCAGTGGTTTATACAGTAGGCCTACCAAAGTTATTAATCATGTCTCTGTAAGCCTTACATTGCAAAACAAAATGGATTTTCTTTAAGTAAACTTATCCATGGAAGGTTTCGTGCACTGCCAAGCACATAAGCCATAAACATTAGCCACTCCTCTTTTGCTTCTATTTTATCAAGGTAAGAAGTAATCCTAATGCTGTTTGGGGAATACAACCGGATTATGCCAACTAGTAAACAGATTTCTAATGCTGTTTTTCCCAGCAGTCAGAGAGCAAAGCCTATCCTATTTCTTGGTAGAAATAGGTCTTGTGTAGTTTTGGTCACAAATATTATCAGGTACCACATTCCTCCATCTGTCACAACTGCTCTGCTATAAGCAGGACGTTCTGCCTCTTGGTGATTATTTGCTTTCCAAATTGTCGCAGAAATTGGTGTTAACATAAAAATATTCCTTTTCACAAAGCCAGCTAAGCACCACACTACAATATTAAGAAAAGATGACCTATAACCACCTTAAGTCCAATATTTCAACCCAAATCAAATCTGTTTGATGAGTTCACCCCCCACCCCCCCTCTTTTGGGTCAGAAGTGACTTGAGAAACTTCTAGTAGCTTCTGGTGTAAGAGAATTGGCCATCTGCAGGGACGTTGCCCAGGGGACACCCAGATGTTTTACCATCCATTGGGGGGCTTCTCTCATTTCCCCACCATCATGTTTGAGGGTTAAAATCTGATTATCACTGGTTGCTCATTTGCTGATTTATTTTTTAGATTCCCATGGAACCATTTTATCATTGGTAAGATGTGGAGGTCTATGGGGGGAAATTAAGAAAATTTTGGAGAAAGCCATTTTCCAGCTTTTTTGAAGTCTTTTCATAAAAAAAAAAGGTAAAATTGTGCCTGTTCTGGGTAGAGTAGTAAAATAATTGAGATTTTTGGTCATTTAGAGCAGTGGTTCTCACCCTGAGGGTCCCTAGATATACTGGCCTTCAACTCCCAGAAATCCTAACAGCTGGTATACCGGCCTGGGATTTCTTGGAGTTGTAGGCCAAAACACCTGGGGACCCACAGGTTGAGAACCACTGATTTAGAGCATATGTAACTCAAATAAAATTTTAAAACATTTATAACACTATAACACTATAACACTATATCTTGGAGATGAGACCCAAGTCTAAACAACATTCATTGATTTATCATATACACATTGCCTGAAGGCAACTTTATACAATATTTTTAATAATTTTGTCCATGAAACATAATTTATGGTGTTTAGCAGAAGTTGAAAAGTAATCAAACAAAACAAGAAGTATGTGTAATAATTTAATAGTTGCCTTTGCTTGATGAGGGAAAGATCCATTGTGTTTTATGTAGTTCTCTTGGGAGGATTGTGTGGTGGGTTGTGGTGGGGCCATTTGATTTGGAGTTTATGTCTGGTTTTTTGTTCCTGTCTTTTTAGCTTATAACAAAATGAAATAAAAAAGAAAAGAAAATGTTCCATGGCTTCAAAACGGTTCCGGCCCAAAATACCTTTCGGACCGCATCTTGGCCTATGAGCCCACGAGGACCTTGAGATCGTCTGGGGAGGCCCTTCTCTCGGTCCCGCCTGCTTCACAGGCACGTCTGGCGGGGACGAGAGAAAGGGCCTTCTCGGTGGTGGCCCCCCGGCTGTGGAACGACCTCCCTGCTGACATCAGACAGGCGCCCTCCCTTCTGTCCTTCCGTAAGAGCCTGAAGACCTGGCTATTTGAGAAGGCATTCAACTGAGCGCTACGGCAACTGGTAATTGACAACTGGAACGGAATACGGATTGCGATATTGGCTATGATTCTATGATGTGACGGAGCGGATTATTTAGTGTAACTAGATTATAGTGTATTATTGTTGTATTGATTTCCTGTTTTGCCCTTTTGTAAACTGTTTTTATATGTTGTGCACCGCCGCGAGTCGCCCTAGGGCTGAGAGCGGCGGTCAATAAATGCAGTAAATAAATAAATAAATAAATAATTTCATTATATTTTATTTCTCTTCTCCAAAGAGCTCAAACCACTATCTCCAACCATTCTTGTCCCCAGCTGCCCAATACGTTTATCAGAACATCCTTGTTGCACATTACGATGGAGGAGAACAATGATGATCAATGTGTTTTCTGCCTGACTTTGGTGTCTGGTCCACCGAGAAGTCCTTCCATTCACTGCACGCCGTCATTTGAGAGGTTCAAGACCTCCAGCAGAGAAGGTATGATCCTATTAAGCTTCAGGTAAAGATCATATTTCAGAAATATTTCCTCCACTTCAGAGGAATGTGTTTTAACATAGCCGTGTGACTATTAATAGCCACTGTTTTCTTGGGAAGAAGCAGCCAGCCTTTTCTATACAAGTCATGGCAATTAAGGGACTTGTTGATTCAAAAACTAAAATTAAGAGACAATGTGCTATTTGTATTAGTATGTAGGTGAATTTTAGACAAGGAAATAGCTACATTTAGACTTCACTTAGGACTATGATGAAATTCCACCCTTCATTCCACTAAAATGTCTGGATTCATTTAACATTGTTTTCATCACCAAGCAAACATGCTTATTAAGACAACATTTTCCCAGCTATGAAGCTATTTTAAAGCCCATTTTGTCAAATATCCTGAATAACCTGTAAGGCTAATTTAAACATGTGATGAAAATGTTTGAAGGAGCAAGTACTGTATAATATTAAGAAGGATCATAGAATCATAGAGTTGGAAGAGACCTCATGGGCCATCCAGTCCAACCCCCTGCCAAGAAGCAGGAAAATCACATTCAAAGATGAGCAATAAATATTGCTGAAGGATAGTCCATTTTACCGGGGGGAGGCGGACTGAAGGAAGAAAATCATCCCCCCGCCCACACCACTTTCCATGTCATAAATGAAGGTTATTTCTATGACAGCAACATGGGTGGAGGGAATAATAGGAAAACATGGGGAAATGGTTTTACTCCTTCCACACGTACCTCCACCGTAAAATGTCTAGGCCAATGGTTCTCAACCTGTGGATCCCTAGATGTTTTGGCCTACAACTCTCAGAAATCCCAGTCAGCTTACCAGCTGTTAGGATGCAAGGAGAACCTTTACGGCAACCAGGTACCATTTTTAGTAACTTATCAAAGTAACTTTTTTAACCTGCTTCAGCGCAGCTTTTGGCACTGTCTGGAAGTGCCCTGAAGAGAGTTGCAGTGTGCTATGCAGAATGTTCTTTCTACCACTCAACTATTTCTAGGCCTTTAAAACTGAAGACTATTAGTTAGCACTACAAATTGTACATTTAACACAAAGGAATTAATGGTTGTGAAGATGAAAACTTCCAAAAATCTACTGACAGGCAATAAATGTAAAAGTAATGCCTACTTTTAGATTTTTCTCACAATTAATCACACATCTATAATTTGCAATGTTTGGGTTTTTTATGGTCAAAAATGTGAGTAATCAAATAAACATTGTACAAGAGAGGATGCACAAGGGAGCAATGAAGAAGCAAAACTCTGCACAAAAAGTCAAGAGTACAATCCAATACCCTATAAAGAGCTCCTTCCCTAAACTCCTCATAAAATTATAGCAGCTTCAAATGCAACAGGTGCATGTTTGTTTATTTATATAAATTATATTCCATCTTTCTCCTGTTATATTGGGGGAGGGGAGCTAGAGATATGCAGTTCTAAGCCACCTTTCTAGGTATCGTTCTCCTAAAACCTTGACTTATGAATGCAAGCAAATTTTAAATTTCAGTCATTTCACAATTTCCTTTTCCTGTATATAGCTAACCACACTGGGTTTCAACATTATATCTGTTTCAACTAAACAAAAAATGTGTGCATGAGTCCATGTCAAGGCTTCCATTGCAGAAATCCCCAGGACTAAATAGAGCTCAAGGAATGATTGCAGTGTGCTAAAATAAGGACCACATATTTCAGAAGTGCAGCAATCCTACAATTAAAGGAATGGTGACCCAAAGGTGGGGAAGCACCCTAAGACACTTTTTATCTTCTTTGTCCTAATTCTATTAGGTTTTCTTTTCTTTAAGACTCACTGGTTGCAAATTGTGTAAAGCAGCTACATCCTTCCCCCACCCCTTCCCCAATTCAACGGAAGGTCAAGAGCCACCAAAATTTCCAAACCAGATGGAGGGTGTTGAGAGGTCAGACCTGCCTTCTCTCAGACTATGATCTCAGAGACACAATAATTTATTTATTTGACCAGTCATATGACCATTTCAAAATGCAACACGAGTAAAAGACAAGGCAAAAAGGAGAGGACTGCAGCTAATCTTCTATTTACAGTCGGAGACATCTATTTACAGTCGGAGACACCTTCTCAGGGACACTACTTTTGCAGCTTTGAATGTAAGGTCTGAAATTACTCTTCCTTGCAGCTGCTATACCCAAAACAACTGCAAAATAATTCTAATATTCTGTTTTGAAAGCTATTTTGTGTAAAATGAGTAGAAATATTGTTCAACATTATTAAGTGGTCTGGGTATTTTCTTGTGCAATGACACATCAGGGCTGGTGGGGTTTGATTACAAACATCACTCCTAGACCATTTAATACAGTAGTTCTCAACCTGTGGGTCCCCAGGTGTTTTGGCCTACAACTCCCAGAAATCCCAGCCAGTTTACCAGTTGTTAGAATTTCTAGGAGTTGAAGGCCAAAACATCTGGGGACCCACAGGTTGAGAACCACTGATTTAAGAGGTTTATGTATAAAAGAAACCTATAACCTTAAAAAGAAATAAGAACAAAGGAAAAACAAATTGGAAAAGGACATAGAAAAATTAGCAAAGAAATATATAATAAAGAGAACACAACATATACATAATGAATTGAGAGCAAAGAAAGAAGAATTAGATAAAATAGAAATAGATGAAGTTCAAAAGAATTTGATACATTTGAAAAGGGAGGTTTTTTGAATATAGTAAACAAAACTCAAAAATGTTAGCCAGAGGTGCACAAAAGAAGAAAATGAAAAACGAGATAAATGCAGTGATGGATACATCAGGAAACATTTGTAGGTCAATGAAAGACAAATTAAAGATATTTGAAGAATTTTATAAAGAATTTTACCAGGCTAGAAAATTCTCAAAGGATAAAGTAAATAAATTTGTGGAAGCAAATTGGACAGTAAAAATAGAAGAAACAGAGTTACGGAAGCACCCATTAAGAGAGAGGAAACAGAGCAAGTAATTAGGAAATTAAAAAATGGGAAAGCACCTGGACCAGATGGGTTGGGCCCAGAATATTACAAAACATTTGAGGCAATAATAACTCTAAAATTATTATAATTATTTACTGCAATAATGGATGTAGAGCAAATACCAGGATCATGGAATCAATCATTAACGGTATTATTGCCCAAACCAAAGAAAGATTTGACAGACTCCGGTTCTTATAGACCGATATAATTAATCAATCAAGATGCCAAAATTCTAACAGCGATTATTACCAACAGGATGAGCAACTGTATGTATAAATACATAAAACGAGAACCATTGATTTAATATAAACTAAAACAGTTCACAATGGTGCCTTTCAGGACCATGAATATCCAGGAATGTGCAGCTTAGTTCAAACTGAAAATTAAAAACAGTGAAAACAGAAGGGACCAAACTGGCAAACTACTGTGACAGGAGTTCAAACCATTCTCCTAAAGTCAAAACAATCGGGGTATTTTCCCAAGTTGCAACTGAGAGGAAATAATTACAAACCAACCAATGTAGATTTCCCTCAATATAACTGAATTGGTAAATTAGTAAATTGTTTACCGTTATTCTTTAACAAAGCAATTGAGGTTTCATTCATCTCATTTTGGTGAACCTTGCTTTATACTCACCTATTTCCACTGTACGGCAAACAAGGAGATATGTCTACTACCTCCTAGGGATCCGTGGTATGATTACCCATATCCCTAGCAGTAAGTCCCATTTCGCTCTTTTAAAAGGGATTTAAAACCCAACCCTGTAATTTTCAACAAAATGTGTGGCCACAAAAGCAAGCTGTTTTTACTATTATATGAGAAACAGCAAAGGAAACGGTTAAAAACAAAATAAACTATCGGATTCCTTAAAATGCCCTGGATCATGTTCCAGGCAAGGAAGGCCAGACGGTTTAAGAGCCTCTTCAAATCCAGAGCAGACAGAAAGTAAGGTTCCCACACACAGCCAAATAGGAGGCATTTTTAAAAAGAACGTGGGTGTTTCAGGCAAAAGGGGCCTTGTTTGTCAGGATGAGCCCATCCTGAAAAGATCACCACCAAGATTAGTTGAAGACCACTAAGAAAGGAGACCAGGGCCAGACAAATATCTAAAATTGACTAGCCATAAAGCCGTGACTGAGATTCCAAATAATAAAGATTGAGAAGGTGATCAAGTCAAGTATCCTGGGAAAGGATATTACAAAGCTGGAAGCTCTCGTAGGGGTGGCAGTCAGGATTTCAGAGAACACTAAAAATGATACACATTGACAAAGACAACGGAGTTTTAATGAGAGCTACAGGAGATGTATACCTTCAAGAGCAAAGATCACGAAGTGTCAATGGAAGAGACATGCTTGAAAAACAGCAGCACTGAATTGTACAGAAAGCAGAGAACAGCATTATGCGCCTGGCAATAAAAGGTCACTAAAAGATGTTAATATGATCCCAGGGATAAATATCCATGCTGCATTCTAGACTTATCTCATACCCTCTAGTCCATCTCAGGCTCCAGTGGGATTTCATAAAATAATCAGGTATCTCACTGATTACAATTTGTCTAATTATAATTATCTAGCTTTATTCTTTCAGCTGAGTAAATCAAAAGGCACAATATAAGCCACAAGGAAGCAGATAAACCCATAAAGCTGGGTACATTTGGAATACAAAATACAATAGTGGTTGAGTTGTTGTAGGTTTTTCGGGTTGTATGGTCATGTTCTAGAAGCATTCTCTCCTGACGTTTCGCCTGCATCTGTGGCAAGCATCCTCAGAGGTTGCTTCACAATCTCTGAGGATGCTTGCCACAGATGCAGGCGAAACTTCAGGAGAGAATGCTTCTAGAACATGACCATACAACCCAAAAAACCTACAAGAACCCAGTGATTCCGACCATGAAAGCCTTCGACAATACAACAGTGGTTCCTGAATTATTCATAGACAAGGCTATCAATGATATTGTGCTTCCAGATTTTGCATTGTCCCATTCCCCAAACCCTGCCAAAGACTTGCAAAGAGGTCCACACACATAGTAAAGCTGACCTGTTCAACCAAATTTTCTTCTGCCTAAAAGATGACTGGAGACACACACATACCTATAGGGACTTAAGAAGGAATTAATTTGATTGTGATATAGTATATCTATGACACACAGTTTATTTAGCTCTGCAATGTGCCAGGTAATCTCTGAGTGATCATAAAAAGGTGAGTATATTTAGCTATTTTATTGGCATTCCCATTTGAGTGAGGAAGATGAAGCAAAAGTCGATAAAGTCCAGGAAGTGAGGGGGTCAAATTAATAAATAACATCATTTCTCATTCTAATTAAACCATAATGCTTTGGTTGCAGAACTTCTGCTTACCTCGAAGTGAGCTAATCAAAAATTCCCTAAACTATTATAGCCATAAAATGCCATGCATTTGACAGAAAAGCAACCAAAATACTTGAGCTCTTGTTGTGCTTATACTGTTTGGCCAAAAATACAAACACAGCTGTTTTGGAATATCTTTAAACACAGCACCATCTTAAATGGCATAGTTCTGCCTTGCTAATCAGGAAAGAAAGATAAAATTCAGATCTTGCCCCCCTCCCCAGTTCTGCAGATTCGATTCACTCCTTCATCCTCTTCTCTGACAGAAGGATGCAGAATATCAAGCCTAGAACAAAGCTCTCCAACATCAACAATAATGTTGAAATGTCTTTTCAGTTTCATGAGGAACCCAACAGTGAACATTGGGACATTTGCAAAACAAGACAGGACTCTTTCCCCTTTATCAGCTGTATGAAATAGAAAATTGAAGCAAGTGTCACTTGTTCTGAGTTTTAAATTGTTGTTTTATATGCTATATGTTTTACCGTACTGTATTGTACTCTGTGTTAATTGTATGTTCTGTTTTAGGCACTTTGTTCCTTAGGTAAGTCCCTCCAGCAGGATAGAGGCGGAGTACAAGAATAAAGTTATTATAAAGTTATTATCGTAAGGCAAGTATTTCTGCTGAAATCCATCTTCTATGTACAAAATTAGTGGGGGGGAGGGTTGTGTCAGGAGCGACTTGAAGAGTGAAGAGTTGGACAAATTGCATTATGTGAATAGATCATGATTAAACCAACTTTTCTGCAGTCATTACCCCTTGTTTAGCTCATAAACTCAAATCTGTGTTTTTAAACACAGATTGATTCTTCAAGGGATGTGTGTGTGTGTGTCAGGAGTGACTTGAGAAACTGCAAGTCACTTCTGGTGTGAGAGAATTGGCCATCTGCAGGACGTTGCCCAGGGAACGCCTGGATGGGATGTTTTGATATTTTACCATCCTTGTGGGAGGCTTCTCTCATGTCCACGCAAGGGAAGCCAGAGCTGACAGAGGGAGCTCATCCGTGCTCTCCCCGGATTTGAACCTGCAACCTGTCAATCTTCAGTCCTGTCAGCACAAGGGTTTAACCCACTGCACCGCCAGGGGCTCCATCACAAAATTAGTAAAAGCATAAGCATCTCTGTCCTGTTTTGCCTATGTCCACTCCTGTGAGCACTTGGGAACAGGAAGATCCGCTAGACCTGTGTTCCTCAACCTGGGGTCCCCAGATGTTTTTGGCTTACAACTCCCAGAAATCCCAGCCAGTTTACTTGCTGTTAGGATTTCTGAGAGTTGAAAGCCAAAAACATCTGGGGACTCCAGGTTGAGAACTACTGCCCTAGACCTGTGTTTCTTAACCTGGGGTCCCCAGATGTTTTTGGCCTACAACTCCCTGAAATCCCAGCCAGTTTACTAGCTATTAGGATTTCTAAGAGTTGAAGGCCAAAAACATCTGGGGRCCCCAGGTTTAGAACCACTGCACTGTACCTGATGCCTGCTGTGATTCTGGCTTTCTGGATCATGGTAGTACAGAAACAAACAATCCTACCCAGAAACACATAGATCCCCACATCATGTATACATTACAGGATGAAAGGGATGCTCCTGTACCAAACTAAGATTTAAACAGAGGATGTGTGTGTGAAGAAGCAATAATTTAGGATCCTTAAACACAGCAGAATTAATGCTGCTTAACACCACTTCAACTGCCATGGCTCAATGTTATGGAATCAATGGAGTTGTAGGTCTACCAGGACTGTAGCATTCTCTGCCCAAGTGTGTTAGTGCCTCACCAAACTACAAATCCCAGGATCTCACTGTATGGAGCCGTATCAATTAAAGTGGTATCACTGTATAGTATTAATTCCAGAGTGCAAATGCACTCTTAATGCCTATTCTACTATCTTAGGGGCCCTTTCACATTGCACAACTAGAACTTCTGGATTTTGCTTTTAACTACCATGGTAACATCTTATATAGTAATTACTTGCAATGAAGGATGCTTGCCCCATAAGGAATCTGCTGCTGCTAAACTTCTCAAAGAGTTATGGCTTTATAACCCATTCTAGGATTAGAAGCAAAAAAGCCCTTAAGCACAGATATCTCCCGGCCTCCAAATTCTCCAACATGTTCCAGACTTCTCCCTGAAGTAATTACATGTTGCTGCTCCTCAAGGAAAGAAATATCTTCCACCTCCACTCCACTCCCCCCCCCCCCCCCCCCCCCCCCCCCCCACACCCCGAAAGCCAGGGATTAAGCCAATATTTCATGCAGAAGAATATGCATTTAATGAAAGTAGCAGACACACTGTGCTTATCTTCCATTTACTTTGTTAAGATACAATGTGCTTATATTCTGGAGGAGAAGGCAGGGTTGAAGGATACATTTTTAGATTTGTCTAATTTCCTTGTCATGCCTTTTATATAATTTACATTAGAACAAGTGTCATTAATTTCACACTCAGTTTGTTCTCCTGGATGCTCTGCAAAATAAGCTGTCAGAATATGTATTAACAAACTATGCTTTTAGTGCAAAAGGATAAGGATTGCTTATAAAGACTACCAAACTTTATTTCCCCCAAAAAACACACACAACTTCAAATACCATAAGAAGGCATGAATGTTAGTAGTTTGCATCAACAGAAAGGTTACTAATGTTTTAACTGTTGTTACATAGTTAAAACAATCCAAAAAGTAGCTGTCACAAACGACGCAACAGCCTACGGAATTAGCATGGAGAGGGTGACAAATGGGGGAAAATACAGTGTTATGAGAAAGAACCAAGGAGAAAGCAGTTTTCTGTATGTTCATCCTTCACAAGGTCACAGACAGTGCATTTGCACTGTAGAGTGAAGCCAGTTTGACACTACTTTAACTGCTATGGCTTAGTGCTAACGAATCACGGGCACTGTAGTTTGGTGAAGCACCAAAACAATTGGCAAAGTAGACCAAAGATTTTCTAAAACTACAACTCTCTTAAGTCCCAAAGCATTGAGCCGAAGCAGTTCAAGTAGTGTCATACTGCATTCATTCCAGATGCAACCAGTCTTTTTCTCTATTTTGCACAAAGAGAGAGGAGGATTATGAGTTGTTTGGATCTGAGCCTATGAAAATAAAAGTCAGCACTGCACTCACTAAAATTTCTGAATTGAAAAAAAACTGGATGAAGTCCATTGTTATATTTAAATAGTTTCAGATAATTTGAGGTTATTTAAATAGCGTGGGCGGTGGGGACGGATGGACAGACAGACAGACGGGTCTTTGTAAAGATGTGTTTTTGTTTCACAGCACATTGCTAATGCGAGCAAATGGCACAAGCAAGGGCTACAACAAAGTGAAACCGACAGCACAGTGTGCCCCTAAGCTACAATTATATATATCCTACCTAGAACATGCCCAGCATTATTTTTAAAATTTTTAATTTTACATTTGGCCCAGCCATAGGTTTTTAATTGCTTGTTGTGTTACTGTATTGCATATTTTATTTCTGTTTATGAGATATATTTTAACTGTTTTGTATTGTTTGTTTATTGCTTTATTATTGATGTATTGTGGGCTCAGCCTCATGTCAGCCGCACCAAGTCCCTTGGGAAGATGGTAGCGGGGTATAAATAAAGTATTATTATTTTATTATTTATTATTATTACAATTACCATAAGCTTTTGTAAAAATCAAAACACAAAGTAATACCTTAATATAGTCCTAAGCTGTCACTAGTCAGGAGCATTTAAATAATGACAGAATTACTTTTTGTCAAAAATTTAGCAATAAGTTATCCACAGATAACAAAACAACAGAGAGTAAACAATCAGGCACATCAATTCACTCTCAACAAGAGATTCCCCCAAGGCGTTTCCAGGCCATTGAATGCAAATCAAGGTGATCAGCTGAAACATTACCCTGGTCATTCCACAGATATATAAACCCATTTTTCCTACTTCCAACAGACCTCACTACCTCTGAGGATGCTTGCCATAGATGCAGGCGAAACGTCAGGAGAAAAATTGCCTCCAGAACATGGCCATATAGCCCAAAAAAACCTACAACAACCCAGTATCCACAGATCTCTTAACTATGAGTTTTCTTAGAATCTGGACAAATTTAGGTACAGAAGTTCAGAGAAATTCCCATCAGTGCAACTTCTTATGTATGTTATGCGTTAATCAACAATAATGCAGCGAAAGAAAAGGCATGGAAAGATCAGGAAAGGGACCGTCTTGTTCAGTTGCAGATTCTCGTAACATAAAAAATCCAACCTCAATCACTCTGGGATTCAAAAATTTACTATCTGATCACTGGCCATATGTTCCCAAGGAGGGAGACTGTGATGAAAGGAAAGGTTACTCAAACTGTTTCCAGACAAGGGACTCTTTACTAAATTATAGTACTATCTTCCACATTATCTGCAATGGCAATATTCCATGGAGGAATGGGTTTTATAGTTGGTTCAGAGGCAACCATGTAACTCCCTGGCTGACCGTGCAACATCCTCCTTCCCAAGCTACAAGTCCCAGGATTTGATAGGAAGTTGCCATTAGTAGCTGAAATGGACTCATAGCACTTTGATTATGTACTGTTCAGCATCATCCTTCTTAACAACAGCTTCAACTTTCAAGGCCATAGTTCTTTAGTTATACTTTGGGTCTATCTCATACTTTCCTGATGTTATGTCCATGTGTGTCTGTCCTGTCAAGTCACTCATTAATCTCATAGATTTCATACGGTTTACTTGGAATACCCCATATTGCTTGCCTGTACCTGCTTTTCCCACTCTTTTGCCTTCTTGGCATCTGACTCGGCAGCTGCATATCGATGCAACTTCTCTGCTGTCTTCCCTGATCACTCCTCTGTGGGCTCTTTTCTAGGACAAAGGTCAAATGCCACCCAATCTCCACTACTTTGGGCTGGGCTTATTTCCGGCTAGACTGGGGAAACAATACACAAAACCTTCAGGCACAGGGCTTTGCCATAATAAGATAAACAAACCATAAATTAACTCATTTTAAGTATGTATATCAAAGGAGTTGAATTGCCTTTTGCTAAATGTGATTCTTCAAACTTCTTCCGACCAAGCAATTATGCTTAACAAAAACACACAACAATATATGAGGGGAAGCAGAAATAAGTAACTAATAAGTACCTAATTATTCAGTCAACATCCTTTCTTATACAGTGTGAAGGCCTTTTTCAGAGGGACATCTGGGAAATTGGGGAACACTTTTTGGCACAGTTGGAGCTTGGAGCGGGACACAATACTACCCCTCCTCACACCTTCTGCAAGGAGGGTGTTTTACTATATTTGTCACTGCAATCAAGACAAAATGTTTCTGCAATAACTATTCCAAAATGCAACACTATGGAAAAGATAAGAATTCAAAGTGCTGGTTTTGACCTATAAAACCCTATACGGCTCCGGCCCAGCGTACCTATCCGAACGTATCTCCTTCTACGTCCCACCTTGGAGTTTAAGATCTTCGGAGGAGGCCCTGCTCTAGGCCCCGCCTCAACCACAAGTGAGGCTGGTGGGGACAAGGGACAGGGCCTTCTCAGTGGTGGACCCTCACCTGTGGAATTCACTCCCTGGGGAAATTAGGTCATCAACATCCCTCCTCTCCTTCAGAAAAAGCTGAAAACATGGATATGGGTAATCTGGCAGACTGACAAGGTAATGACAACCAGAACTTGGAAAGGCAGCTGCATATCGCTGCAACTTTGGGTAATCTGGCAGACTGACAAGGTAATGACAACCAGAACTTGGAAAGGATTATGGTAATGCTGAATGGACTTACGGATTTTAGTACTCGGTGAACGTTAGACACTAGATTGGCTTTTAATTGTTATTGGTTTAATTGATTGTTTTAATTACTGTGGTTTTGCTGTTATGTAATTTATCTGTTGAATTGTTGGCATCGAATTGTGCTGGTTCTAAGCCGCCCTGAGTCCCCCCTTGGGGGGTTGAGAAGGGTGGGGTAGAAGTGCCCGAAATAAATAAATAAATAAATGGGAATGATACTGGGCGCTGTATCCAAAATTTCTCAAATGACATTTTCGGAGACGCTGTGATTTTCTTTACTGTTACTATCTGAAAAACAAATTTTTCACTATTTTTCATGGATGCTTCCTACAATGAGACTGTGAAGAGGCCGTTAAAAGGGATACAATATGGTGGTCACATGTCCAATGTAATTTCTTGTAATCTCCTTGCACTAGAACACTGCAAAGAACCACAGCAACAAAAATTAAGGAAGATGAACAAAGCTACATTATGCTTCCTGTGTAGCATTGGAATCAATGGGGGGAAGCTGGGTGGCGGGCAATTTCCCCTGTGGAATGTGGTGGGGGGAAGCCAGGTGATGTGGGGTGTGTGGAGACAGGTTCCCCCCACACCCAGCCAGGCACCACCAGATTCACCATGATCCATGGTTATTCCAGTGGGATGTATGATGAAGTTGATATGCTATTTACCATTCAAACAAAACCATTTCAATCCCACAACTGCACCTGCATCCAGATGGCAAAAAATCCATATAATAATCATCAACAACAACAACAACAACAACAACATCTTTATTTGTACCCTGCTACTCAGTGCAGCTTACATGAGGCCAAGCCCACAGCACATCAATAAACAAATAATCAATACAAAACAGTTAAAATAAACTCAAAAACAGAAAATACACAATAAGCAATACACAATAACAATAACAAGAAGCATTTGAAACATATGGCCGGGCCAAATGTAATAATTAAAATTTAAAATGCTGGGCATGAACAAGGTAGGGTAAACCAGGATAGGATTTTCAGAGAAAGATGAGGGCGCGCAGACAATCCTAAATCAATATTAAAGTGCATTTGAGGACATATTGCTAAGAGATTTCCTTATTCTAGGAAGGCACACTGGAACAACCACGTTATATTGAGCTGTACCCTAATAAAGCCTTACACAAAAACAACAACAACGAAAAAAGCTTTGTGACTTGTCAATAATTATCCAAATTAGTTGAATTGACTTAGGCAATGGAAATACTTTGAACTACTTTAGTAACAGCAACAATGTTTTCCTTCAAGGAAGTATTCAGAATCAGTGACATCCATCTAACTACCCTCCAGCTTTGGCAGTCCTTATTAGCCAGGACTTTAAATTGTAACTGGCTGACTTCATTCCAAGCCACTTGTCCACACCCTCAGCACTCAGGTAATTTGAACCCTTTACACAAGATAGGTATGTTTACAGTATACCAAAAGCTTAACTCCCAAATGTTGCAATCAAGTTTAAAACAACAATGCTGCGTCTGTAATTCCACCTCTCTATGAATTTCTAGGTCTCCCAGCATGATTCTATGTTCAACATTCACTGGAAGATGCCTATAGAGTGAAACTGGAGGACCTAAAGATTCCTAGAAATAATATTTTCAATCAAATTCCTTGAATAAGCAAAATGGGCAAAAGTCAAAGCCATGGCCATGATCTTTAAGGCTGGGATCCCTTTATCTCTCTGCTTTAGTGTCTCCCTGCCCACGTGCAATATGATGACAATCACATTGCAGACCCTAACCTGCCAAGTCACCATGAAGATGAATGTACACAAATACTTTGAACACACTAAAGCCCTTTGTACTCGCTACATAGTATCACGCTTCATTTTACAAGTCAATTACATCATCACACAGAGAGATCACTAGGTCAGCATATCTGTTACCAAACATGAAATATCTTTACAACTGAGAAGTGACATCCCTAAAAGATAATTAATCCAATAGCAATCATAGGTGAAGGATACTCATGAAAGCCAGAAACTTTTACAGGTACAAATAGATCCCAGTTTGCCTTTCCTCACCAACCAAAAAAATCTTACATACGTTCACTATGAGGATTTCCCTTAGCAGCCCTTGATACACACTTAGGGCCTGTCCACACAGTATCTTTATCCCAGGAGCTTCTGCAGCAAATAGGAGGGTGGCCAGACACTGTTCCCTGTAAATACGGAAGCGATCACTACAAAAGGCAAAAAACACAACATTTCCAGATGTGGGAATATCATGTTTTTGAGCTGAAGATCTGCATCTTCGAATGTCTGTATGTCCCTGCAATCGGAAATCACATGATTTTTTTATCTAGGTTTGTTCCCAGGTTTTAGATATTTGTTCCTGATTGTTTGGTTTCTAAAAAGAAGGTGAAAGTTGAGTAGAACATGAAAACTTTGTTTGTGTGCTAGAAACTTCATGAAAGTGTGGAGGGCACATTTTCTCTGGCCAGGACAAAGTTGTGGCCCCCTAGTCAACATTGTACATTTTTTCACAAAAAGAGCAATCAGGGACAGCCATGTATAAACCAGGGACAGCACTCTGTTGTTTGATGTTACAAGTAAACAACCAAATCTGTCTAGATAGATGGTCAGGCAACCAAGCTCTAAAAAGAGTCAATAATGACAAAGTTATGTTCCTGGCTTGAAAGTGTGTCTTCCTGTTTGATTGTGCAGTGCTGACTTGGACAGAAGTGGTCCTACCTAACCTGTAAACTTTGTTTGTGTAGCAAATACTTCATGAAATGTCTGGAGGGCACAGTTTCTCTAGCCAGAACAAAGAACTGAAGTTTTGCAGTGATTCTCCACATATCCACATATGCACATCTTGAAGGTTTTTTAAGAAAATGCCAAAGTTTCCAGCGGAAAGTCCCACAGTGGCCAACCTTCGAGCCTCTAAATCTCGCAACAAAACATCAAGTCTGGACAGCAGAGGCAGAAATCCTGAAACCAACAGGTCTGATGTTGACCACTTCTGAAGTCCCAGGATTTTTTGCTCCTGTTTAAAATTCGTGATTTAGTGCTGTCTGGAAGCACCTTAAATTTAAGCTGATCTTTTCCTACCACAGAAACCATGTAAAAGGAGTCGACCCTCCATATTGATGAATTCTGTAACCATGGATTCATAGAAACATAGTTATTAGAGTTGAAAGTGACCACATGGGCCATCTAGTCCAACACCCTGCCATGCAGGAAAAGCACAATCAAAGCACCCCTGACAAGTGGCCATCCAGTCTCGGTTTAAAAGCTTCCAAGGAAGGACCTTCCACCACACCATCTACAGATTCAACCATCTACACCTTGAAACTTTAAACAAAATTCCAAATTCCTTGATTTTTCCACTTTGTATAAAGGACACTATTTTACTGCAACACTGTATTTAATAGGGTTTGAATACCTACAGATTTTAGTATCAATGGGTGTCCTGGAACCAGGCATGTAGCCGGGGGGGAGGGGGGGCTTGAGGGGCTTGAGCCCCTCCCCCCGAAATACTCAGGGTGATCTGCGAGAAGGCCTTACTGGAACATTATTTAAACTGTTATGTTTATTCATATTATGATCTGATCACCATGCTCAATATATCCCATACGCATGGGGGTATTGGGATAATGATACAAAAGGTTTCCTAGGGTAGATCCTCTCTCACTCAGACTCAGCCCCCCCCCCCCCCCCCCCCCCGAAGCAAAATCCTGGCTATGGGCCTGCCTGGAACTAAACCTCAGCAGATACCAAGGGCCAGCAGTACTGCTTAATTATTAAGGATCGCTCTGAGACATCACAGCAAAGTTTTTTCCCATTCATGGAATCTTATTTTATACGCTTTGAGTCTCCTTCGGAAGAGATAAAATGGAGTATTCATATAATAATAATAATACGCTGACCTCAATTTTTAAAATTACAAAACCAGACTCACATTTAAATGTCACAACTATACTGTGCCTGCATATATTGCCATTTTGTAAACCTAGGGAGATTAGATTGTTTGCGAAAGCATTTACCCTAAAGGGCTTGACTTCATCGTTGCCCTTCCAAGAACAGAGGTCTCATTTTGTTGTCCAAAGAGACTGAAGTCCACCAGAAGTTCCCACAGGTAGGAAGGGTGGCATAGCCTTTCTCCTGAAGCCTCTTGTTTCAACTACAACACAGTTTCACCAGACTGTATCACTACTCTCTGGATAAGTGGGAAAGCAAAACTAGTTTCCTTCACTTCTTGACAGTGAAAGCATCCCATGAGTAGAATTCTGCTCAGAGGAATCTGGAATCCAAGCCAAGATACTTAGCATTCCTTGTTACTGAAATGCTTTCTACCAATTGCCTGTAAAGCCTCTATCCCCCTGCCCAGCATGCACAACAGCCAGAACATATTCATACATATTCAAGCTTCTACCAGTAATCGACAACGCTTAAGAAAAACCAGGTCACCTACATTTTAAATTCCGGCTCCCTTAAGAGTTCTATGCGCAGACCACTAAAGTGTCAAAGTTAATACCAAAGTAATATGTGGGAAGGCAGCCCCTTTAAATCTAAAATTAAACATCTGAAAATTCACTTTAGTGTGAAATGAAAGGGGAGCATGCGATATTTCAAATTCATTGTATTTCTGCTCACTGGCAGAATCGTCACTGAAGCCAAAGCCAGCAATTAAGATGTACTGTGGGCTCTCCTCATTTGCTGAGTTGGAATGCATGCATCCCACAAATGTGGGGGAACCATGCAAATATGGATCTCTATGTCCTCCAGCACGGCTCTATAGTCAGTGTCTACTGGAATAATAGAATACAGTTGGAAGAGACCACATGGGTCATCTAATCTAGCTTCCTGACATGCAGAAAAAGGACAATCAAAGTACCCCTGACAGATGGCCATCCAGCCCCTGTTTAAAAGCCTCCAAAGAAGGGGCTTCCACCACACCCCAAGGCAGAGTTTCACTGTTGAACAGCTCTTACAGTCAGGAAGTTCTTCCTAATGTTCAGGTGGAATCTCCTTTCCAGTAATTTGAACCCATTGCTCTGAGTCCTAGTCTTCAGGGCAGCATAAATCAATCCTGTTCAATCTTCCTTATGACATCCTTTCAAATATTTAAACATTACTATCATATCTCCTCCCAATCTTCTCTTCTGCAGGCTAAACATGTGCCGCTCCTTAAGCTGTTCTTCATAGGGATTCATGGTCTCCAGACCTTTGATCATTTTAGTCACCCTCCTCTGGACACCTTCCAGCTTGTCAATATCTCTTTTAAATTGTGGTGCCTGGAATTGGGCACAGTGTTATTCCAGGTAGGGTCTGATCAAAGCAGAATAGAGGGGCACCATGACTTCCCTTGATCTAGACCAGCCATGGGCAAACGTCGGCCTTCCAGGTGTCTTGGACTTCAACTCCCACAATTCCTAACAGCCTGCAGGTCATTTTAAATTTTGATCCTGTCTTTGGGAGTATTAACTATCCCTCTCAATTTGGTGTCATCTGCAGACTTGATAAGCTTGCCCTCTAAACCTTCATCAGGATCAATTAATAAAGATGTTGAACAGTATTGGGCCTGAGCCCAAACCCTCTTCATGTGACATAATGTAGTCACTTCTTTCCAGTAATTGGTAAGTGAGCACCCTTTGGGTTCAGTCACTTACCAATTACAAATCCCCCTTAATAGTAGTATTGTCTAGCCCACATTTTACTAGTTTGTTTGCAAGAAAATCATGAAGAATCATCTGAAGATCATGCTGAAGGATCTACAAATGCCTAGAGAAGGGTTCCCTCAAACTGCATCAACTCTAACGTGTAGATGCACCCATAGTGAGGCAACACAATAAGAGAAAGGGGAAAGCTCATTGATAGACCACAAGAAAATTCCACTTAGTCTTTGGTATTTCCAGGTAAAAGAATGCAACACTCATATACGGCTCATGTCCTTTGCCTAAGTGGCTGGTGAACTGCACCAGGATGGGCTACATGGACTTAAGAGCTGCAAGGCAATTCTGTCTGTTCACCTTCTCTGTTCACGGCATCTTTTGATTGATGCTACTGTTCATATTACGACAATTAATGTAATTCACAGAAACAAAAAGTGTTGTTTTCCATCACAAGACAAACATTTGAAATGTTCACTGCCAACTAGGTACATTAAACGCAAATTCATTCATAAGGGTTTTACTGTATTCCTCTCCATGCAAAAACATAAACAGCTGAAAATAAAGGTTCATCAGAATGCATTCCCATGTAGATTATGAAAGGAGAAAAAGAGAGAGATTAGAGCATTAAAGGAAACCCAGTGGAAAGTGAATCCACTTTTCTGAACACCCACACAGAGACCGCCAGCTCCCAACAAGAAAAATGTTCTCTTCCAAAATAAACCACAGAAATTCTTTTCATGAAAAATTAAAGAGTGTTCTATATGCAGATTGCATGGCATTTAATATTAGGAAACTCTACCAAAATGAAATTCTTCAATGCATGATTCACAGTTCATGAGATAATAAATGATTAAACAATGCACATTATTGTAGATAATTCAATACTCTTCCTGAATGCTTAATTCCTTCTCCTCATATCTTTCAGACTTTACCTGGACTTAATGATTAAAATAGAAATGAAAGCCATTATTAAAATATTTGTTGCTTACCTTGGCACTGAAACCCTTGTTTTCCAAATCCCCTGCAAAGGGAAAAAAAAGAAGGGGAAGACTTAGAGATCTATTTTGACATTAAAATAATATCAAATTGTAATATGATCATATGATTTGCTGTCAAAGCAAAACGACTTGTTTTGTCTACATATTGCTTAGCTGAAACTAGAAATGTCCCCAGATTGAATCAGCCTTTTCTCCAAATCTTTCAGTTCTGAAACACTTGTAAATATTACATAATTAATTATAACCATTGTACGTTTGACAATTTGACAAATAGGTAGACCGATAATAAATGCTATTACAAGTACCCTTTACTCCTGTTCTCACTTTGGTGCATTTCTAGTAAATCAATGAAGTAATGAAAGAAATGTTCATGATGGACGTTTTCAAGAGAGAAATAGATTTTAAATAAAAAAGAACAGAGTATTATATTCACAATGTAACTTCACATTTATGACCATTAATTGGGATTCTGTATAGATATGGCCTATCTTGCAACTTAACTCAGTTTTTCCCAGTTTGGGCCCTCTAGATACATTATTCCATCATCTTCAAAGAAGTAGCCATGCGAGAATAAAAAAGGAGGATGGGAAGGTACAGGGGGGAGGGAAGGAAATGTGGAAGTATCTTTAAGACTGACTATTACTATTATTTCATGTCAAAAGGATTGCATAAATAAACAAGTATAAAGCTGATAAAATAGAGAAAGCACAAGCTGCTAAATAATTTTAGATAAAAATGGGCAACAACAACTGCATTGTCTGTAGCTTTAACCCAGTGGTTCTCAACCTGTGGGTCTCCAGAGGTTTTGGCCTTCAACTCCTAGAAATTCTAACAGTTGGTAAACTGGCTGGGATTTCTGGGAATTGCAGGCCAAAGCACCTAGGAACCCACAGGTTGAGAACCACTACTTTAAACATTTCTTCCTCTGTGCATGAGGCAGGACATTGTGAGCAAGCATACAGATGCTGATTTGTTTGTTCTGCTCCACAATTGCACAAAGTGGGGGATTCTTCTAGATCAGGGGTCCTCAAACTAAGGCCTGGGGGCCGGATGCGGTCCTCCAAAAGCATTTACCCAGTCCTCGCTCAGGGTCAACCTAAGTCTGAAACTACTTGAAAGCATACAACAACAACAACAACAACAACAACAACAACAGTCCTATCTCATCAGCCAAAAGCAGGCCGACACTTCCCACCGAAATACTCATAAGTTTATATTTGTTTAAATTGTTCTTCATTTTAATTATTGTATTGTTTTAAAGTTGTTTTTTTGCACTACAAATAAGATATATGCAGTGTGCATAGGAATCCATATTTTTTTTTTCCAATTTATAATCCGGCCCTCTAACAGTTTGAGGGACTGTGACCTGGCCCTCTGTTTGAGGACCCCTGTTCTAGATAGTGCCATTTTGCCAGGTTGTCTTTTAATATGCCCACTCCACTTCTGAGTCTGTTCAGAGACTTCAAAGTTGCCCATTCTTGGTTTGTCCCTGGAGGAAGAACCTCATGGGGCGGGCATCCATTTGGGATTTCCTGGTTTAGCTGCCCAGAGGGATACTCTTGCTGTTGTTAGAGGAACATTAAGGGGAGTGGTGGTTCTCGTGAAACTTTTCCTTGATTTGAGCCAAAGTTTTCAGCAACTTCCCATCGCACTTCCGGGGGGGGGGGGGGGGGGGGGGGGGAGGAAGCAATGCTAGCTATCTTATAGAGTCCATCAACAGGGGTAGGTTTGAGACATCCTGTGATTATTCTACATGTTTTGTTCAGACTTACTACTTTATTATTATTTTAGAATGGGTTTTCATGTATATAAGCCCACTTCTTCAGATATAGGTTTCATGATATATGAAACATACTTTCACATTTGGAGGAGTGGGATGGAATGTAATAGGAACTAGAAAGATGAAAGTCACGACTTATAAATAATTATTGCAGTGGGTATAACAGCCCAGCAGAGCACCAGGCTAGTGAAAACTGACTTCATCACTGAATGGTTAGGTTACCTTTATGATCTGAAGTCCAAAAGATAGCATTTTCACAGGAGGATGTCAGGCAGCAAGGGAGCCAACCACATGTGTGTCAAAGTGAAGGCAAACCCTGATTGGTGAGCCTGTACCCCTGATACCCAGGATTTGTTGCTGCCAAGCTGGATTTGTATTTGAGCATACAAAAGGCTTTTGTGCCTGCTGACAAATGCCTCGTGGTTGCCTTAGCAAGAATCTGCTATGTCAAGTACAAACACTAAGCTGATTATTTTAACAGTACATAAGCAGAAAACCAAGGCAGGGAAAGCAATCAAATGTATACTTTAAAAATCTATGTTTTTCCTCTCATTTTTATTATAAACCTTCCATTGAAGCAGGCAATGGTTTCCAAAGATAGAAATACTTGATTCATTTTCTCCCCCTCTCTTAGGTTGTTTTGACATCTTAGATGTTTATAGTGCGATACCATATAGTTTACTCTACTCAAATTCAGTTGCAAATAACAGTCTTGTGAAACAGTACACAATTATTCTTTCAAAGTGAGGGGAAGGCTTCATACATACAGATGCAAGTATTTATTTTATTTTTATATACAAATCCATGGGGGTATATCCAGAAGTCCTGGGTGTTTTTATTATTGTCATTATTATCTTATTCTTATTCTTCAGCAAGTCTTTTTTAACAATCTAAATTTACTAAATGAGACAAAGCACATTATTTACACTTTTCTTTCTCCAAGCCTTACTCATGTCCATAGGGGACATTTATCAACACTGTCCATTCAACTGACTAAAGCTGCTATCCTAAATGCATCCATGTAGGAGTCAATTCTGGTAAACTTCATGAATCATATTGCTGTATAGATAAAAACAGGCTTGCACAGTAAGGGCCTTTCCAGACAGGCAATATGTCCCAAGATCTGATCCCAGGTTTTCTGCTTTAAATTGGATTATATGAATCTACACTGACAGATAAACTGGGATAAACAGAAAACCTGGGATCAGATCCTAGGATATGGTGCCTGTCTGGAAGGGCCCTAAGAAATGCAGAATCCTAAGACAGGATGCAAGACCAAGTAAACCCAGATACGAACAATTTTGTAAAATGTCTAGTTTTTATTATACTATACAAAACAAGACAAAATAAAGTCTGCCCTCTATCTGTTAGTGAAATAAGAGCTCAGTGGAAGTGAAAGAACATGAATACAGAATAAATAAATTGCTATTCTTTGTCTTATGATTTTTTTTCCTTTTAATGTTATTTTGATGATGATGTTGTTGTTTGCTGTATATGTGTTGATTTTATTGCTGTATTATGTTGTCCGGGCTTGGCCCCATGTAAGCCACACCGAGTCCTCATCAGAGGAGATGGGGGCAGGGTAGAAATAAAGTTGTTTATTATTATTATTATTATTATTATTATTATTATTATTATTATTTTACTTGTGAGAACACCTTTCTAGGAATTTCTACATCGTCCATCATAACTTATAGCCAATGTCTTCTGAAAATGACCACAGAATCACAATTGAGTACCTAGAGATTCATAGAGGGGTGTCCTCTCTCAAAACATCTGGGTCTTTCAGCATGACTAGGAGGTTGATCATATTGTCACACTGGAGGGGCTAGAGAGCATATCAATAAAAGGCAAAACCACAAATGTGATGGGACAACAGTACAATCTTTCTCAACTATTCTAAACACTGCAAGTGATACATGTTGCTTCCTATGCAGTGCATTAGCAATTTCTTCCATACTGAACTCAAAATGTACCTGTTTTTTCATAAAACCCAACATAATTTGAGAGGGCTTGCTATAAGTGAAGGTGAGCAGAACTACAGCCTGGGAAATGGTTATGTTCAGTTATGCTCCCTTCTAATGCAGTGTTGTTGATATAATGGGAATGGCCGGGTATTTAGTTTGGATGCCAGCTCTTGGGCAAACAAGTCATAGCATGCAAATAAAAGGAAGGGATATTGATGCAAACCTTTCCTGGTAAGCCCGGCATGAATACTTAAGTCATGTTTTCTCCCAGCCAGATGAACACACAGAAGCAGTGTGTACACAGGGCTGAAACCAAATTCAGTTAGTTGGATTTAATACCCTTTAAAATCAATTGAATTTAAATACTAAACAAATTGTCCTTCTGACTTCAGTAGTCCAACTAACTTTATGTGGATCCAACGCACAGTACACATGTTGAACTGTGCTTGGCTGTGTGTATGTTCACAAAGAGAAGGAAGGTCAAGAGAGAATGTGCATAGGCTGGTTAAACATTATAGTATTCTATCCAGAAAATATTATTATTGACTCACTTGTCGCTCCTGAATATTGCTTATTACCAGCTTATTGGGTTAAACCCCTGTGCCGGCAGGACTGAAGACCGACAGGTCGAAGGTTCAAATCCGGGGAGAGGCGGCTGAGTTCCCTGTATCAGCTCCAGCTCCTCATGCAGGGACATGAGAGAAGCCTCCCACAAGGATGATAAAAACATCAAAGCATCTGGGCATCCCCTGGGCAATGTCCTTGCAGACGGCCGATTCTCTCACACCAGAAGCGACTTGTAGTCTCTCAAGTCGCTCTTGACATGACCAAAAAAACCCAGCTTATTATTATTATTATTATTATTATTATTATTATTATTATTATTATTTGCTTACTATAGTAAGGTTTTTCCCCCTGAACTTACATATCTAAAATATGTCACTTGCAAAGCTATTCCATGTCCACCTCCCCTACAAAGGCAACTACAGGAAACATAAGAAAGGAAATATAAAAGTCGAACCAAAAGGAAGTTTAACTAGATGTCTTGAGAAAGAAGCAGCACTCTCAAACAAACCCTTGCTAAAGAAGTTAAGATTCAATGATTTATAAGTTGTGTGTATATTTACACCTTCAGCTGCAAAAGGCAACAAATCACACGGACTGCTGGAGAAGAAAAGCAACATGCATACAACTTAAATCTGGGTTGTGATTAGAGAATCAAGAAGAAGAGAGAACAGCTACATTGACCATCATCTCCACTGAATGGAATGGCAAAAGAGCAACAAGAGAGGGAAGTCCAATGTGAAATCTTTGGGTAGCATAATTTTGACTGAGGTGAAAGAGAAGTAAGCACACACTCTAAATATTACAAGAGCACCAAAAAACTTTAAGAAACAGCAATGGACTTAGAAAGAAAACATCAAATGTAGCAATGCACAATATAATTATAGACTGATTAAAATAAAACTACCCAACTTAACAGGAGATCTAGTATGGGATGTATTGTTAGATTTACTTGAAGACAGTAGTGGAGGATTCTGAAGTTGACTGAAGCAGTAGTAATAGAGGAAAGACCACATTTTTCTGTCTGTCTGTCAATCTGTCTTTTTCTCTCTCACACATATACACAGAGAGAAGAGCAAATCTCAACTTTAGCTAGATGGAAACAAGTTAGCACTGCAAAAACTATAAGGGAGAGTGTCTGCTTCTTCCAGCACTGCTTTTGGTCTGATCCAATTTTGAGCAAAAGCTCTGTAACTATGTGTTGTCGCAGGCATCTATTGTGCAGATGCACTCTGTAACCATGGGTGCATCTACACAATAGAATGAATGCAGTTTGATGCCACTTTAACTACCATGGTTCTATGCTATGGCATCCTGGGAGTTGTAGTTTCACCCAAAGTGTGCTGGTGCTTCACCAAAATAAAATCCCTGTGTTCCACGCCATTGAGCCATGGCAATTAAAGTGGTATCAAACTGCATTCATTCTACAGTATAGATGCTCTCTACATGAGAGTAACAAGAGATCCATTTACAGTTTCTGAGCATAAATTGAAAAGATGTGCTACAGGGGAAAATACTTCCAGTTGTTAATAGAAAGAAATGATCATCCTCTTTCATGACTGGCTATGCTGGTTAAGACCCATAGGAACTGGAATCAAATAACATCTGGAAACCATGGAATAGCCAGATATAAATATTTGACAGAACACACCACCTAAAGTCTATCAACTGACTGTACAGGATGAAAAATATAATTTACAAAGAGGAATTAAGAAAATGCCACTCAACGGATCAAAGGGGTAAAATGGGCTGAAGGAATATAAAAAATAAAGTCTCCCTGCTAGAAATGAGATCATGATTTTTCATTGGGAGACAACAAAACTCTCTTCCAGGTATAATGAAGTTTATGAACAAGTTTATTTATTTATTGTTTATTTATTTCGGACATTTATATCCCGTTCTATCTCAACCTCCGCAGAGGGACTCAGGATGGCTAACAACTGGCACAGCATAGTGTCACAACAAAAGCATAAATATACAGATTAAACAAAAACAGTATAAAACCATTCTGGCAATTGCCAATTTAAGTCAACCAACAACAGCAACAGCAACAAAGTTGAACCACCAATTCATTGGCAAGGAGAGGGGAAGACAAACCCTTCCTATAAAATTGAAATGAGGAAAAATTCTTAACAAAACTGAGATTAATCAGATGTCTATTAAAAGGAAAACCAGATGAAACGGTGGACATGTTTCTTATGTCTGTGGTGGCCAAATAGAAAAGGGAAACTGAAGATTGTGCCATCCCAGCACATCCAGGTGCTCCAGTCAAGCAATGAGGAACAGTGTCAAGCAGTCTTCTGCAGTTATTTCCTCTCCAACTCTTTTCAACTCAATTCAACTGGGATGAAGGGAATTGCAATCGAATGTAACTCAAGAGCATAATAAGGGAGGAACAGTGATAGGCAGAACTTTGTCATTTTTTTCCTTGGGTGGGGGGCTCCTATTTGACTAGGATGGTTTTAAATGGTGTATTTTAATATTTTGATTTTAAAATTTTAATGTTTATGTATTGTATGTGAATTTGTGTCCCGGCATTGAATGTTTGCCGTGTACGAGGGGTATTTTTTAAGTATGGTCCGTTTTGTTGTAGACACTAGTATTTTGCGTGCATACCGCAACAAGTGCATGCGTCGTGTACCGGCATGCCTCGGGAACAACTGTGCTCAGTTTCCGCTCTGTAGCTAACCTGTATGGTTCTGTTCTCTGCTTTAAAAATGTTTAAGACTATCAACTCACCCGCCGCATGTGAGGTTCGCTCAGTGATAGTTTTTGTCAGCAAGGAACCTGCCTGCTGCAGAAATTCATCGACAGATTTGTGAAGTGTACGGTGATACTGTTATGAGTGAAAGCAAAGTGCGTAAGTGGGTACGACAATTCAAAGATGGCCGTGACAACGTCCATGATGAGGACCGCTCCGGTCGCCCTTCTTTGATTACAGTGAACTCTTGGTTATCGGAGCAGGCAGCAAGTTTTTATGAAGAGGGTATTTTAAAATTAGTTCAGAGGTATGATAAGTGTTTGAACAAACTTGGCAACTATGTCGAAAAATAGAGTGAGGTATGTACTTTCTGAAAATAAATTTACTTTTTTGAAATAAACTTTCGTTGTATACTTATGTTCAAACGGACCTTACTTAAAAAATACCCCTCATATATTCTGTGCTCCACCCTGAGTCCCCTTCGGGGTGAGAAGGGCAGAATATAAATATTTTTTAAATAAATAATATTTGCAAAGACAGACTGTAAAAAGGAAGTCAGTATAAGTACCACAAGTTTGCAGAGAGGGAGAGAGAGTGTGTCTACACTGGTGTAGGAAAGAGAGCACTGAGTGGAATTAAAGAGTGGCAGTGGAATTCAATGCATGTGTACACGCATATTCATTCGCCCACACACACCAGTTGTTTCTGCAGCCTTGACACAGGCACTTCAACCATCCTTCTGCTAGCAAAAAATAATGAATGGTCCCTCCTGTTGCTGTTGTGTATGTTTTTTTACTGATTGATTTTATGCTGCTGTTTTTATCTGTGATCATCAGGCTTGTCCCCTTGTAAGCCGCCCCAAGTCCCCTTGGGTAGATGGTGACGGGATATAAAAATAATAATTATTATTCAAAGAACTATATTTCAAAAATAGAGAAAGGGGAAAAGAGATCGGACTGATTAAAGCAGTAGACTTCTAAACACTATCAGGGCTGTGTTGGTTTGATTTCTCTGGCATTTTGGCACTCGGTAAAGCACCCTAAATACTCTAAAATACATATGTCAAACTCAGTCTGGCCCACCATGTTATTTTATATGGCCTTCCAGATGTCAGAGGACAACCCCTGTATTCCTCATCATTAGACCTCATGACTATAGATGATTGTAGTTGCAAAACAGTAACATCTGGGAGGCTGCAGTGTGTTCTGTTTAGTCAGGAGAGTCAGGTTTGAATTTAAATACAATGTTTGATTTTAAAATGTCCTTCAATCTTTCCCCAACCAAGCCACAAGTGCTATTGTGTTGCAATTCCCATTATCCCCAGTCTGCATGGTGATATTCAAAAGTGATACGCACTAGTGTTCAATAACATCTGGAGACCCAAACTGAATAAAAACTAAAAAGCACTGACCACTATTACAATAGGCCCTCCATATCGATGGACTCTCTGTCCATAGATTCAACAGACCTTTAAAGGCAACCATAAGGTTGATGTGGCCCTCGATGAAAGTGGGTTTGGTACCTAGTTAAGGGTACCAAATCCTTAACTAGGATCAGACCTGGTGAATATTTGAATGGGCATAAGAATACCAGGCACTGTAAACTATCTTTCAAAGGAAGGTACTAGCAAAATCATTGCATATGAAATTCATGGGGTTGCCATAACTGAACAGGTGACTTGAAGGTGTGCATATATATATCCGGGCATAGGCCACTCAGAAGACCCCAGATACAGTAAAAAGACATAGTACCTATGAAAGTTACCCACCCCTGAGCTATTGAATCAAGCAGTTCAATACACTGTCAAAAGCTTTCATGACCAGAATCACTAGGTTGCTGTATGGCCATGTTCCAGAAGCATTTTCTCCTGATGTTTCACCCACATCTATGGCAGGCATCCTCAGAGGTTGTGTGGTCTGTTGGAAACAAGGCAACTGATAATGTATTGTCGAAGGCTCTAGAAACATGGCCATATAGCCCGAAAAAACCTACAACAACCTATGCAAGTGAGGTTTATATATCTGTGGAATATTCAGGCTGCAAGGCCATTCAATGCTATTCAAGGTGGCCAAATGCAACATTGACACTTGCCTCCAGCAGACAAAAGTTCTTTCTCCCACCCCGGACCTTCCACAGATATATAAACCCTACTTGTCTATTTTCCAACAGACCTCACAACCTCTGAGGATGCCTGCCATAGTTGTGGGTGAAATGTCAGGAGAGAATGCTTCTAGAATATGACCATACAGCCTGAAAAACTCACAGCAACCCAGTTCAATACAGCCAGTGAGTTCAATACACCACTGCTTTCACACTGAGATACAATTGGTGCAGTTCTCTTACTCTGAGGACAGTGTTTGCTGACTTCCAGGTGGAGTCAACTATAATACCTGTCATGATCAATAGCCACACTGTGGCTAAGGGCATCAAGAACTGAGCTCATCGGATCCAGCCAGGCCCATAGCCGGAGGGGGGGGGGGCTTGAGGGCTTCAGCCCCCCCCCCCCCAATTCTCAGGGTGGTCCATGAGAAGGCCTTACTGGTACATTATTTAAACTGTTATGTTTATTCATATCATGGTCGGATCACCATGCTCAATATATGGGGGTATTGGAATAATGAGACAAAAGGTTTGCTAGGGTAGATCCTGAGCCCCCCCCCCCCCAAATCAAACTCAGCCCCTCACCCCACCCCGAATCAAAATCCTGGCTACGGGCCTGGATCCAGCAAAGGAGACCCAATTGGAAATGGGAAGTAGATAACATCTCAGGGAGGACTATTGCTTGGAAATAACTGCAGAGGATGGGGCTGGAGAACCAAAGTGACACTGTTAGTGGGGATTACAGAACTCAGTTACTTTATTCTCAACTGAAGAACAGAAAATAGAATCATCGCCCCCTTCCATGCAACTGAATAAAATCCCACATTATCTGCTTTGAACAGGCAGTGTAGACTCAGATAACCAAGTTCAAAGCAGATATTGTTTGGCGGAGACGAGAGACAGAGCCTTCTCAGCGGTGACCCCTCGGCTGTGGAACACCCTCCCTATAGATATTAGATTGGCCACCTCCCTTTTAACATTCCAGAAAAAAAGTCAAGACGTGGGTTTTTGAACAAGCGTTTCCAAATGCAGAGTACAAATACAAAGGAAAATGGGACGACGACAATGAGACCGGACAACGTTTTTAACAAGGAGACACTATGAATTTATATTTTACTAGCCGTCCCCTGCCACGCGTTGCTGTGGCCGTTTGTGTATATGTTTTGTGTGTGTATATATGTGTGTGTTTATACATGCATATTGTGTATACGTGTGTATATATTTGTGTATCTATGTGTATATATTTGTGTATATATGTATGTTTGCATATATATGTGTGTGTATATATTTGTGTATTTTTGTGTTCATATGTGTACATGCATATTGTGTATATGTGTGTGCTTATTTATATGCACATTTGTGTGTATATATGAATGTATGTGGATATGTATATGTGTGTGCATGTGTATATGTATATATGTGTGTATACATGTGTATTTGTGCATATATATACGCGTGTATGAATGTGTGCATGTGCATTTATATATGAGTGTATGTGTGTATGTATGTATGGTGTATTTTTGGGGTTTTTAAGTCTGTTCCGCTGGGGTTGTGTGTGTGTGTTTATGAGTGATGGACACTCATTGGATTGTTAGGTGTGTTGTGTCCAAATTTCATGTCAATTTGTCCGGTGGCTTTTGAGTTATGTTAATTCCACAAATGAACATTACATTTTTATTTATATAGATTGATATGTTTAATTTTTATTATATGTTATGTTTTTAATTATGGTATATTTATGATATTGTAAGCATTGAATTTTACCCTGTTAACCGCCTTGAGTCGCCTACGGGCTGAGAAAGGTACACAAATTACAGTAAATAAATAAGTAAATATTGTGGGATTCTCTGCTTTGATATTCTGGATTATATGGCTGCATGGGGAAAAAATATAAGAGATTTACAGATAGGCGTAAGGCTATCCTTAAAAATGTGGAATAAACATGGAGAACTGGGCAGCCCTTGAGTGTTATAGTGGGAGATCAGCTATTACCAATTTTGAAGAGAGTGAAAGGGGGAAACATGTCAGGAGGAAGGAACATCAAGCCAACCTTTCTTGTGACTGCCTCCCACCTGGAAATCTATGCTCCCACTGTGGCAAAGCACGGAGAACCAGAAGACTCTACCTCTGGATCAGCCACAAGTGATCGCCCATCCACAAGTAAAGATGCCCTTCTTTGCACTAAAGCACATGACAAACTGTCACTTTCCCGAGGCAGAAGGGGTTGGTGTGCTGGGAGGACGCAAAAGAAAGGAAACCAACTTGGAAGAAGCACCTCTGAAGGGGGTCTGGCATTTAGCCATCTCTCAAGCCGCAATGCCAAGGCTCCCTGCCAAATGAGAAGTTGTGAGAGTGCCTGGAAAGCTCTTTCACTGGGACAGTCCTGGGAAGGGGTGTGTTCCCAAGAAGGCAGGCACAGCAACCGCACCGCCATAGGCACGAGAGGTATAGCAACCAAACTGTCTTGCCTTCTGTGGGAAGGGAAGGAAAAGAGAGAGGGGGGGAGAGCTCTCCATCAGGGCACCCAGGAAGCAGCTCGCTCCAAGCAAGGGCTTGGGGGTCGGAAAGAAGCCGGCTCCTCTCCGCGGGATTCCCCGCAGCAGCGCCTCCAACCTGGTTCCCTTCCTGCTCCGGGCAGAAAGGCAAAGGCAGAAGGGAAGGAAAGAAGCAGAGGAGGACTCGCCAAGTAGACACAGTAGACGCCTCCCTGCCTGCCTGGACTCGAAGAGGAGAAGGGAGGGAGGGAGGGAAGGAGGAGGAAAGAAGAGGAAAGGAAAGGAAGGACTGGAAGGAAAGATGGGAAAGAAAGGAAAGGAAGGAAGGAAGGAAGGAAAGAAGGAAGGGAAGGGAGAAGGAAAGGAAGGAGGAGGAGGGAAGGAAAAGGGAAGGAAGGAAAGAGAAGGAGGAAGGAGAAGAGGGAGGGAAGGAAGGAAGGAAGAAAGAAAAGAAGGAGGGAAGGAAGGAAGGAAAGAGGAGGGAGGAAGGAAAGAATGAAGGAAGGAAGGAGGAAGGAAAGAAAAAGAGGAAGGAGGAGGGGAAGAAAGAAAAGGAGGGAAGAAGGAAGGAAAGGAAAAGAAGGAGGGAGGAAAGGGCTGGAAGGAAAGGAAAGGTTGGAGGGAGGGAAGGAAGGAAGGAAAGAAGGAAGGAAGGGAAAAGGAGGGAGGGGAGGGCTGGAAGGAAAGGAAAGGAGGGAAGGAAAGAAGGAAAGAAAGAAAGGAAAAGAAGGAGGGAGGAAAGGGGGAAAGGAAAGGAGGGAGGAAGGAAGGAGGAAGAAGGAAGAGAAAGGAAAGGAAGGAAGAAAAAGGAAAGAAGGAGGAGGGAAGGAAGGAAGGAAAGGAAGGAAAGGAGGGAAGGGAGGAAGGAAAGAAGGAGGGAGGGAGGAAGGAAGGAAGGAAAAGAAAGAGAGGGAAGGAAGGAAGGGGAAGAAGGGAAGGAAGGAAAAGAAGGAAGGAAGGAGGAAGGAGGGAAAGAAGGAGGAAGGAAGGAAGGAAAGGAAAGGAGAACAGGGAAAAAGGGAAAGGAAAGGAAAGGAAAAGAGGGAAGGACTGGACCGAAAGGAGGGAGGGAAAGAAGGAAAGGGGAGGAAGAAGGGGGAAAGAAGGAAGGAGAAGGAAAGGAAAGGAGAGAGAGAAGGGCAAAAGAAAGGAAGAGAGCGGGAGGGAGAGTGGGAGAAAAGCAAGCAAGGAAGGAGGAAAAAGAGGTGAGCAGGGAAGCAAGGCAAGATGAAAGCGAGGAGGAAGGCAAGAAAGAAGGGAGGGAAGGGAGGAAGGCAGAAAAGAGGGAAGAGAGAGAGAGACCCCGGTGTGTTTCGAGCCCTGCCTGCCTCTCCTTCTCTTTTCTTACCAGATGAAGTCGGTGCAGTGGCTGCAGAAGGTGGGCTGGCGGAAGAAGCGCGCGATGAATTTGTGGTTCCTCACCTCGTGGACGTTCTTCTGGCGGAGGGCCCCTTTGCGGGCGAAGCGCTGCGCCACCTCCTCGGAGCCCGAGCCGGGCTCCACCAGGGGGAAGACGTCCGCCATGGCCGCACCGGCAGGCAGACCACCCAGCCGCCCACCCAACCGGCCTTTCCCTTCTTCGCTCCCTCGGCCCAACCCAGGCAAGGCGGCGGGAGGAGGAGGAGCCCCTCTCCTGTCCTGTCCCGTCCCGTCCCGTCCGGCAGCCTGCGGGAGAGTGAGGCTGGGCTGCGTGGCGCGGCTGGGCGCTGCCTTCCCGGCCCGCTCGGGCTCCTCCTGACGTCTGAGGGAAAAAGGAGGAGGAGGAGGAGGATCCCCGCTCGGGGCCAACCCCGACGGCCCCGCCCACCCGCCAGGAAGGAAGCAAGGAAGGAAAGAGGGAGGGAGGGGCGCCCAATGCCCAGCTACGGGGCGCGCGGAGGGAAGGAGGGAGGGACAGGAGGGCGCGCGGACGGGGAACAGCGGGGAAGCCCGTCTCTAGGGCAACCAGCGTGCGCGCGGATTCGGGGAAGGGGTGAAGGGAGCGCGCTTCCCAAAGGAGGCCCCCCCTCCCTCCGGAGAGCCTTCTTCACCTGTGGCTTTGCCAAGCTCAGAGGCACGCCCCGCTGCTCGGAATCACGCGGGCCTGATTCACCAACTGGTCTCTCTCTCTCTTTCCAAAATATGCCCCACACACATCTGACACTGCCATATAAAAATCACTTTATCTGCTTTGAACTGGATGGTAGGAGTCCACACTGAATATAATCCAGTTCAAAGCAGATCATGAGGATTTGGTATGGACAGGGAGGGCCCTTTCCACACAGCTGCATACAATCCCACATTATCTGCTTTGAACTGGAATATATGGTATGGTGCACTGCCATATAACCCAGAATATCAAGGCTGAACATCCCCCAGTATCTGCTTTGAACTGGGTTATCTGAGGGCCCTTCCACACAGACCTATATCCCAGAATATCAAGGCTGAAATCCCCCAATATCTGCTTTGAACTGTGTTATTTAAGGGCCCTTCCACACAGCCCTTAAATATCAAGGCAGAAATCTCACAATATCTACTTTGAGAAGGTTTATCTGAGGGCCCTTCCACACAGCCCTATATCCCAGAATTTCAAGGCAGAAATCCCATCATATCTGCTTTGAACTGGGTTATCTGAGGGCCCTTCCACACAACTCTATCTGAGGGCCCTTCCGCACAGCCTTATATCCCAGAATTTCAAGGTAGAAAATTCCGCAATATCTGCTTTGAACTGGGTTATCTGAGGGCCCTTCCACACAGCCCTATATCCCAGAATATCAAGGTGGAAATCCCACAATATCTGCTTTGAACTGGGTTATCTGAGGATTTTTCCACACAGCCCTATATCCCAGAATATCAAGGTGGAAATCCTACAATATCTGCTTTGAACTGGGTTATCTGAGGGCCCTTCCGCACAGCCCTATATCCCAGAATATCAAGGTAGAAAATCCCGCAATATCTGCTTTGAACTGGGTTATCTGAGGACCCTTCCACACAACTCTATATCCCAGAATATCAAGGCAGAAAACCCCACATTATCTGCTTTGAACTGAGTTATCTGAGGGCGGATCCAGACAGGCCGTTATCCCAGGAGAATCCACGTTTTAAAAACGTGGATTTTCCTGGAGGCCTGTTCACACACACCCCAGAAAGTGCGTACTTTCTGGGGTGAGTGTCCAGACGTTCTCCTGGGACTAGCCCGGGAGAACATCTGGAAGCCCTACCCCTCTCCCACCAAGTTCCCAGACACTTTTGAAAAGTAAAAAAAACTTACCTAGCCTCCAGTATACTCTCTGACGTGCCAAGAGAGCGGGGGGCAGGGAAGTGAAGAGGAAAAGGAGAGGCGCCCCCAACCTGCTCTCCTGGCGCATCATTGGTGCACACCGGGAGAGCTGCTCAGAGAGTATACTGGAGGCTGGGTAAGTTTTTTTTCACTTTTCAAAGGGGTTTGGAGGTTTGCAGGGGAGGGTATTCCCACTATCTAATTAATTCGCTACAAACCAGGGGTTTCCTGGTTTGTAGCAAATTAATTTCAGGTCTATCCAGAACATTGTCTGGACAGCCCTTCTTTATTGCAGTAGATACCACAATAAAGGTACTGTCTGGACAAGCCCTGAGTCCATACTCAGGTAATGTGGGATTTTCTGCCTTGATATTCTGGGATATAGGGATGTGTGGAAGGGCCCTGAGAGGAGAAGAGATGGTGCAATGAAGACTTTTTTTGCTTCTCCTATTCACACCTCAAAGCCACCTGTTTTTGAGTGTTTCCCCTCAGAGAATGTGAACTTTACAAAGGCGAAACACACACATCCTCTCCTCAGTACACTTGGCAGGCTCTTCCAAGGCCCCTTCCACACAACTGAATAAAATCCCATTTTTCTGCTTTGAACTGGAATATATAGTGCAGGCATGGGCAAACTTGGGCCCTCTAGGTGTTTTGGACTTCAACTCTCACAATTCCTAACAGCCTCAGACCCCTTCCTTTCCCCCCTCAGGTGCTTTAGTAGCTGAGGGGGGAAAGGGAAGGGCCTGAAGCTCTTAGAGCAGTGTTTCTCAACCTGGGGGTCGGGACCCCCGTGGAGGTTGCGAGGGGGTGTCAGAGGGGTCGCCAAAGACCATCAGAAAGCATAGTATTTTCTGTTGGTCATGGGGGTTTTCTGTGGAAAGTTTGGTCCAATTCTATTGTTGGCGGGGTTCAGAATGCTATTTCATTGTGGGTGAACTATAAATCCCAACAACTACGACTCCAAAATGGCAAGGTCTATTTCCCCAAACTCACCAGTGTTCACATTTGGGCATATTGAGTATTTGTGCCAAGTTTGGTCCAGATCCATCATTGTTTGAGTCCACAGTGTTCTCTGGATGTAGGTGAACTACAACTCCAAAAACTCAAGGTCAATGTCCACCAGACCTTCCCAGTATTTTCTCTTGGTCATGGAAATTCTGTGTGCCATGTTTGATTCAATTCCATCATTGATGGAGTTCAGAAGGCTCTTTGATTTAAGGTGAACTATAAATCCCAGCAACTCCAGCATTACCAAATGACAAAATCAATCACCCCCAACCCCACCAGTATTCAAATTTTGGGTGTTGTGTCAAATTTGGTCCAGTGACTGAAAATACATCCTGCATATCAGATATTTACATTACAATTCATAACAGTAGCAAAATTACAGTTATGAAGTAGCAACGAAAATAACGTTATGGTTGTGGGTCACCACAACATGAGGACCTGTACTAAGGGGTCATGGCATTAGGAAGGTTGAGAACCACTGTCTTAGAGAGTTGAAGTTCAAAACACCTAGAGGGCACAAGTTTGCCCATGCCTGGTATAGTGAGTCAAGGGGGGTCTGTGTGCCAAATTGGTGGGGATCGCAGTGGTGTGTGGAAGTCAGAGCCAAAGTGGGTGAAGGTACTGCAAATCCAGTCATCCATGTTCCATCAATTAACTGCATCACGCTGTAAAGTGCATCATGGCTTGTGGGGTCTGTGTGCCAAGTTTGGTCCAGATTCGTTGTTGGCAGGAGTTACAGTGCTCTCGGAAAGTTGGGCCATCTTGAAAAATACATACACACACTGTCAGGGGCGGCTCAACCCATTACGCAAAGTAAGCATTTGCAGTATAGTTGATTTTGCCCAGGGGTGCTCTTGAGGCGCTCTTGGGGGAAAATAGACCTTTACATATGTGAGTTGTAGTTACTGGGATGTATAGTTCACCTACAATCAAAGAGCATTCTGAACTCCACCAATGATGGAATTGAACCAAATATGGCACACAGAACTCCCACGACGAACAGAAAATATATATCAGTGATTGGTTGGGGGGGGCAAAATACTGTTTGCTTACCATTGAAAATTACCTAGGGCCGCCTCTGCACACTGTATATAGATTATTATTATTATTATTATTATTATTATTATTATTATTATTATTATTAACTTTATTTATACATCACTCCCTGTGGGGACTCAAGGCGGCTAACAGTCCCAGACTAGACCAGTTTTAAAAGTGCAATACAAAAGGTAAAAAAAACAATTAAATAGTAACAGTGTGGTTAAAAGCAGAACTGCAATACAATAAATACACTTCAAATGGCCTTTAAAATCTATAGCTTTCCAAACTATGTGCTGCCACTCCTTAGTGCAGAGCTTTCCAAACACTTCATGTTGGTGACACGCTTTATAGACATGGGTTGTTTTGTGCTACAGTCATTCAGTTGGACTAACAAACTGGAGGTTAAACCAACCTCTTTTAAGAGAGACAGGTGCATACATAAAGTGTCACAACAAAATGAATGGCAGCCTAGAATATCTCATGAAAACCTTTCATTTTTAAAAAAATACATGATTTATTGCTTATTTCACATAGACTCAGAGGTTTCTTGCTATGTTCACATGGCACACCTACACAATAATGTACTGTGACACACAGCTTGAAATGTCTGTGTTAGTGTGTTGGCTGCAGTGTGTAGGTGTGTAGCATGAATGTAATGGAAAACCTCTGAGTTGTTGTGAAATAAGCAGTTAATGTGGTGTCAACCTACATTAATTCTATAGCGTAGAGTACCCTAAGCATAACTGAAATAGTATTGCTACCCACATCCCTATTTGAAACAGCATCTATCTCTATAAATAAAAATGTTCTGTGCATAATGAGTACCTTAAAAACAAAAGAACCAATGAACGAAATCACACCAAATTTGGCAACAAAACATCTCACAACACAAGGAGTGGCCATCACTCAAAAAATTATGAGTTTGTCATTTGAGAGTTGTAGTTGCTGGGATTTATAGTTCACCTACAATTAAAGAGCATTCTGAACTCCATCAACAATGGAATTGAACCAAACTTGGCACACAGAACTCCATGACCAACAGAAAATACTGGAAGGGTTTGGTGGGCATTGACCTTGAGTTTGGGAGTTGTAGTTCACCTACATCCAGAGAGCACTGTGGACTCAAACAATGATGGATCTGGACCAAACTTGGCACAAACACTCAATACGCCCAAATATGAACACAGATGGAGTTTGGGGGAAATAGACCTTGACATTTGCGAGTTGTAGTTACTGGGATTTATAGTTCACCTACAATCAGCATTCTTAACCCCACCAATGACAGAATTGGGGCAAACTTCCCACACAGAACCCCCATGACCAACATCCAGTCCTACTCCCTTCACCAGGGCAAGAAAACGTAATCAAAGCACTCCTGACAAAGAGCCATCCAGCCATAGATATAGATAGATATGATTCACACACACAGAGATATAGTATCATAGATGTGAAAGGAACCCCTAAAGAAGGACAATTATATGTTGCATGTTCCTGATTAGGCAAACCAGACAATCTCCACATCAACACTGACAAAGAAACAGCAAGAAATACTGTTTACCCACAAGCATAAAGAAATGACATATATTAGAAACCAACACTTTCTCTTTACTTTATATTGCAGATCACCAGACTGGGCCACAGCAATGCGTGGCGGGGGGCAGCTAGTTGTTTATATTTTTCTTTTTCTTCCAGAATGATTTGCCTGCTGCTGGCTTTCAGTCAAAAGCCTTCCTGGCAGAGCCTCAGTGAGCGAGTTGCTACTTTTGACATCAGAATGTGGTGCCCAGCCATGCGATGCCCAAATTGACCCCCCTCCAGTTGTTGATCTCATGGTTGGGCACCCCATTCTGAGCAAGCAGCTTCCCTAGTGGGGCTTTGCCAAGAAGCCGCTTGGCTAGGAAGGTTGTGAAGGCAGTGCACCCAAGCAGAAAGGAAGATTTAGGGAACTCCCTCCACCGCATACTGCTTCCCATTGCAAAAATGAATGAGAAAGAAAGGCAATGGCAATGGCCATCACTTCAGATGGAATGGTTTGATATTGCCTCCCTCTCCACCCTTTCTGCAGCTTCCCAACTCAAAAATAAAGGGATCTTTAATGCAAGTAACAATGGACATCTAAAAAATGGTGATACCCGACACCTGTCCTGCCTCCATCCTCCAAAAGCCACCCCGATCTGGATTGTACGCAAAACATAACAATAGACTGTAAGCTGTGGAGCAATAAGTGAATTTTGGTATATTGTATTAAAGCCTGAAATAAGTGCTTTCACTGATAAAGGGGTCAAATCTCATGAGTTAGGATCAAGGCAGCTACTAGGTGAGTGCAAAGACAGGAGCTGCTTTTGCATCAACAAGGGTGAAGATTTGCAAGGGCTTGCTTCTTTCTCTTTTCCCTTCTTTGAAGGAATGTTTCATGATAGTATATAATTATACTGGCTCCTGTAAAATATAGTTTGTATTTGGCAACATTGTGTTTCTGTAGTGCAGTTTATGTTCTGTGTTCAAAGCAATAAACTGGGTTGGGAAATCATGGAGAAGTCCAGATGCTAGACTGCAACTCCCAGCATTCTACAGTAACACTACTGGGGCTTACAGTCCAGTACCACTGGAGAGAGCACATGGTTCCCCATTCCTTGATAAATGTCTTTCCCCGAACAGTTCAAGGCAATTCACCAGGGCAGAAAGGCTCTTGTATCAACTGCTTCGTGGGGACAAGGGATAGGGCCTTCTCGGTGGTGGCCCCTCGACTCTGGAACTCACTCCCCAGGGACATTAGACATGCCCCATCACTGGCAGTCTTTAGGAGGAGCCTGAAAACGTTGTTGTTCCAGTGTGCCTTCCCAGAATAAGAATGAAGTAGAATTTGCTGTTGTAATTGTCCAAAAGATATACACTCCTTTGAAACCTCTTAGTTAAATATGCACTCAAGAGGCAAAAACAATGTCTTCTTTGAAAAATAACATCTCAGGTTTACTAACAAACTTCTTGTATATATTAAGCATACTAATCCATAGTCTAATGTAGACAAACTGTATAATTGTGCAATATAGGTTAACAATTATACACATTTACAAACAGTTAGTGGAGCCTTGGAAGGTTGCTATTTCCAACAATATCCACTAGTATTCATGTAAGGCATATTAGGATTCTCAGCTGTTAGAATGATAATTATCTCTTTGAACTGTTAGGAACAAAGATGATGCAAATGCACAAAATATATAGCAGATCTTCAGAAGTGTTATTTCAATTGCCCAAAAACATCTACTCTCCCATAAATTATATTGCTTTTAAATCATTCTCTCAAGAGACAAAAATAAGTAGTCTTCGTTAAAAATAACAGTTGGTTTACTTACAAACTTCACGTATTCAGCGCACAGGTACATTGCTTGTCAGTCCAGTTACAGATAGGTTTGAAGTAGTTTCTCTGTGCAGAGAGCACAAGGCATCTTTCTTAGAATAAACATTAGAGTCAGTCTTTCTAATGTGGAGTCTCAGTCTGAATAGTCTCAGATCTGACCGCATGGTCTGCAGTCCCTCCCATAACATAGAGTTAAGGAAAACTGCATACCAATGCACACATCTATATAAATAAATATGTAATGTTCATTTGTGGGATTAACATAACTCAAAAACCACTGGACGAATTGCCGCCAAATTTGGCCACATGACACCTACTAACCCAAGGCATGACCATCACTCAAAAAAATTGAGTTTGTCATTTGGGAGTTGTAGTTGCTGGGATTTATAGTTAACCTAAAATCAAAGAGCATTCTCCACCAATGATGGAACTGAACCAAACGTGGCACACAGAACTCCCACGACCAACAGAAAATACTGAAAGGCTTTGGCGGGCATTGACGTTGAGTTTGGGAGTTGTAGTACATCTACATCCAGAGAACACTGTGGACTCAAACAATGATGGATCTGGACCAAACTTGGCATGAATATTCAATATGCCCAACTAGGAACACAAATTGAGCTTGGAGAAAATAGACCATGACATTTGGGAGTTGTAGTTACTGGGATTTATAGTTCACCTACAATCAAAGAGCATTCTGAAGCCCACAAACGATAGAATTGGGGCAAACTTCCCACACAGAACCCCTATGACCAATAGAAAATACTTAAGGCGTTTCCAATCCAACCACCTTCACTAGGGCAAGAAAACTTAATCAAATACTGTTTACCCACAATCATAAATAAATTATATATATTAGAAACCAACACTTTCTCATTACTTTATTTTCCAAATCACCAGACTGGGCCACAGCAACGCATGGCAGGGGACAGCTAGTATACAATATAGTAAGCAGTCTGAACTATATACATAGCAAATAACTAGTATAGGAGGCTTGTAGAAGGTTGTTATTTCCAGCAGAAATAATTTAAATTTTTCTCACCACGTTGCGGCCATGAGAATATTCTCTCTTACGGAGTTGGAATGAGGAAGGACTGCCATTGTTATTCATCTTCAAACTGCAGGCTCTGATATGTATAAGGAAAAACGCTATCTATGATGGAACTGGTAGTCCAAGTAAACAAATAAAATGACTATCAAATCCATAGGTTTTAATTGATTAATGAATTAATTAATGACTGATAAAATTGCTTGCAAAAAACCGTGTACGGGGAAAGTAATGTTTTTTAATATTTATGTGATAGTCTAAGTAAATAAAAGGCCACGGCAACAGAAGGAAATAAAACCAATAAAAACAAACAACTTCAATGCTTCTAAAATAATACCTCTACGTGTTGACAGTGTTTGCTTATGTATTCTTGCTCTTTTATACCAGTCCAAACTAGAACGCTTAACTGTTTTTTCCAAAGGTATTGAGAAAGAGAATTCCATAGCTGCTATTACTGAATTTAGGGAGAAGAAGACACTAGCAATGCCACATCTTTTGATGCTATGAGTTATTTACAATATGTCAAGTTATCTTTTGTATGTCTAGTGAGGAAGAAAATATGTGGTTTTGGCATGTAATACATTGCACAGAGTCATTATTATATTAGGTCACCTTTTTCATATGTTTACATATTCTTCACTCCTTGTCATGATGGGGTCCTTAGCTAGACTCCATCAGTTCATTATCACATTAACAGAAACATTTAAAATCCAAATTGTCAACTATTCTTTACAGAAGGGATTGAATTAAACTTTATTAAAGTAACCTTATCAATGGATTGTGTTATGGGAAATTAATCTGTGTTGCACATTACAGAGTTAAATGTTGAATTATTCCATTCTACTCTGTTCCTGTAACATTACAAGTGAAATTTGCCAAGTATTACAGTAGCCAACATAAACAGGCTGGCAGAACGTTTGTTGTTGTTGTTCATTCATTCAGTCGTTTTCGACTTTTCGTGACCTCATGGACCAGCCCACGCCAGAGTTCCCTGTCGGCCGTCACCAGCCCTAGCTCCTTCAAGGTCAATCCAGTCACTTCGAGGATACCATCCATCCATCTTGCCCTTGGTCAGCCAAATATCCAAAGGAGATTCCTCCACTTTACGAGAAAAAAGTGTGTGTGTTGCAAATACAAATCAAGAAATAATGCATATTGGTTGTTATTGTTATTTACAGTTCAAGAAATGTACTTAGTAGATATATTTAAAGATCTTGATCTATTAATAGTGTGATCAAGGTAAGAGATGGGAATTGTTTGCCCCTCTAAATGCTAGACAACAACTTCTAGAATTCTTCTCTACATTGATTATGCTGTCTCGTGTTGCTAAAACTCCGAGTTGAATTTGGTTGAACCTCTGGAAAACAATACAGTTTCCACCTTGACACTAACCCTATAATGCAGCTCAGAACTGGTTTGGGAGGAACCAGTTTTGCTGCATGGGTGATTAGACTGACAGGTCTGGAACCAGTTTGCGGCCAGAACTGTGATTACATTGAACAGGAAACGTGGTCTCAAACTTCTGTGCAGATTTCATCCATTTCCTGTAGAGATGTGCATCAGTGCATTGGAGGCATATGGGATTTTTAAAAAGGGAAAAATATAATTAAGAGTGGAAGGAATCAATAATCCCTCCCACAGGATCAATTAGCCTTCTGCTGCCCAGCCCTTGAAGAGTTTCTTGGCAGCCAATGATTCTTTATTGCGACTTCAGAAGAGGTCACTGTCTACAAGTCACTCCGCATTTTGCAGAGCCAATTTCACCCTGGATCTGGGATTACTGGGTCTGCTGCAGAGTAACTCTTTATTTCTAAAGGCTATAATAATTCAACATATCTTAACTGATTAAGCCATTCTAGTTGGAACTAGCAAATAAATGTAAGCTTAGGGGTACAATAAAATACTAAATGATGTTTAAGTATGGGTCTTGTGTGTTTGTATGTGTGCCTTCAAGATGCCTGTTGATTTATGGTGATCCCAAGAAAACAATAGGTTTTCTTAGGCAAAGAACACTTCAAGGTAGTTTTGCCACTTTCTTTCTTTCGTGGTATCCTTCTGGGTTGATTCTCTAGAATGGATCTTGGGGGCACTGCGCTGCCGTGGCTCTGCTCCTTCCTGGAGGATCATACCCAGATGGTGATGCTGGGGTACTCCTGCTTTAATCCCTGGTCATTGACCTGTGGGGTCCCACAAGGATCTATTCTTTCCTCTATGCTCTTCAATATCTACATGAAACCACTGGGAGATGTCATCCGGAGTTTTGGAGTTGGGTGCCATCGCTATGCAGATGATACACAACTCTACTACTCTTTTCCACCCCATTCCAAGGAAGCTCCCCAAATCCTGGACTGGTGCTTGACAGCTGCGATGAACTGGATGAGAGCCAGCAAACTGAGGCTTAATTCAGACAAGACAGAAGTCTTCTTGGTCAGTAATGAGGATGATTGGGGTACGGGGTGTCAACCTATGCTCAACAGAGTTACACTCCCTCTAAGGACACATGTCCGCAGTCTGGGGGTTCTCCTGGATTCATCGCTGATGCTTGAAACTCAGGTGTCAGCGGTGGCTGGGAGGGCCTTTGCTCAGTTAAAACTGGTGCACCAGATGCAACTGTACCTAGAAAAGCCTGACTTGGCCATGGTGGTCCACGCCTCAGTTACATCTAGAATGAGTTACTGCAATGCACTCTACATGGAGCTGCCTTTGAAGACAGCTAGGGAGCTGCAGTTAGTGCAAAGATCGAATGCCAGATTACTAACTGGGGCTGGCTATAGAGAGCGTACTACACCCCTATTAAAGCAGCTCCACTCGCTGCTGACAACTTTCCAAGTTTAATTCAAAGTACAGGTTATCACCTATAAAGCCTTATAAGCTTTGGTTCCAACCTATCATCGAGACTGCATCTCCTTCTATGAACCGTCACAGGCTCTGAGATCTGCCAGGGAAGCCCTCCTTTTAGTCCTACCTCCGTCCCAAGTACGGCTGGTGGGGACAAGAAAGAGGGCCTTCTTTGTAGTGGCGCCCCAGCTCTGGAATGTCCTCCCGAGAGAGATTAGGTTAGCCCCCACTCTCCAAGCTTCTCAGTCTAGTCTAAAAACATATCTTTTTACATAGGCCTTTGATGTTGAGTAGATTTTAGTGATTAGATGTGAGGACTAGGTGACTGCATCACTCCGGCACTTGGATTGTTAATTTTAAGATTGCCAGTCTTATCTGCAGGCATTGCTGCATTTTATGAATTTTAAAAAATGTTATGTGCATTTTTGTATGTTTGCTGTTGTAAATTTATGCTGTTATAGTCTATATGTTTATGTATTGTTTATTTTATGTTCAGCACTTGTAGTGCTTCTATGAGCCACTCTAAGTCCCTTCGGGGAGATGGTAGCAGGATATAAACAAAGGTATTATTATTATTATTATTATTATTATTATTATTATTTTGCTGACCCCAAAATACAGCAAAATAACAACAACAACAACAACAACAACTTTGTTGTTGTTGTTGTTATTTATTTCTCTGAAACATAGCCTACAGTCTTCCTGGTATTCAATGGTGTCTCCCTCCCAAGTAATAATAAGGGCTGACCCCAAGATCTACTTTTAGGATGGTGAAAGTTAATCAGTAGTCTTGTCAGGGCCTACTGAATTGCTTAGGAATGAAAGACAGCATATCTAGATAGACATAAGCAGTAAAGTAAATAGGAAGGCACTGGAAGCTTCCAAACACCTTTATGGAATCACAGACCATCTGATAAAAAGCTACTGGTCTCTTATTTAAAAATACATATTAAATATATAACATGTTACAGATGCTTTTGAGTGCATTGAAATTGATTTACTTCACATAGACCAAGCTGGAAATTGTCTGTCTGTGTGTGTGTAAAACACTTCCAAATACGATGTTTTTAATCTTAAAATGTAGTATGATAGGAAAAATAGATAGAAATAGAAAAAAATCATTTTTTTTCATCCAGCTTGCAGATCTTCTGAGATCATGTACCATAGGTGAACAATTACTGATATGAGACATCAGGGGATGTGTGTGTGTGTTTGTGTACATACCCGGTTGGGACTATCCATGCATATGTGTGAGAGTTTTAAAAAACACCCAAAAAGAAGTTCCTTTATTTTTCAGCCTATGGGAACTGCAAGTCTTTGACTTTAGTTGGATCTTATCCAGTCTCCTTAATCACTGCTTCTCTCACTGCGCCGAGTATTAAATTCCAATCTGTCCAAAAGGGCAACATAAGGGTTTCATGCCATTTATAATCAGTGTTGCCAAGGGACCGATTGAATGAATATACAGAGGAATATAGATACAATGAATGCTTGTTTGGGTTGTTTCTTAAGAAAGTATTAATGAGAATATTGCAAATTTTCAAGACAGGTTAAGAAAACATAGAATCCAATCCTTTGCATGCATATTCAGAAGCAAGGCTCACTGAATTAAAGAGTGCATAGGATTATACAGCAGAAAGGCAAAAGCGGAGCGAAATTATTTCTGCGCTCCCATTCTTGGCCAGTGACGTCTAAGGCCCAACTTTGTCCAATTAGGGGCATATACTGTAATAGTTTGATTGTGAAGTTAATATTACACAGTTAGTTACCTCAATACACTGTAGCCGTAACTGTTAGCAGAGAGAGAGGAAAGGGATCTGAAGGAATTTTAATAAATATCCAGTGGCAAGCAATTTTAAAACAGGATTTAAATTAGAAGGAGCAATGCCCCAGAGTGCTTTTCGAGGCTCATACTATAAAAAGGCAGGTTGCCCATTCCCATTGCTTGAATACTGCAAAAATGTAACAATCTGAAGGTTATGCATCACTAGAATGCAAAGACTATGAGAAAAGGCAGCCTAATATATGTGGAACAAGCCGCTTTTCCTTCTGTACACTGAAGACATGTGAGAAGATGAGTGTGACAGTATTACTCTCCCAAATATTACAGTAAAACTAAGAGAAAACTTCTCATTGAGTGAAATACTCTGAACAAGCATGATGGCTTCCATGGGCCAGGAAATATAGTTGAACTGGTCTTCCAAAAACATTCCACTATGACCAAGTCTGAATCCCAAAGACATATGAGATCATACAACTCTTATGTCTTTTTTGGATAGGGTTACAAACTTGGTAGATGAAGTAAATGCTATGGATGTACCAAATCTTGATTTCAGTTAGGGGTTTGACAAGGTCCCCATGACCTTCTTGCAAACAAACTAGTAAAATGTGGACTAGGCAATACCACTGTAAGGTGGATTTGTAATTGATTAAGTGACCATACTCAAAGGGTGTGCACCAATTGTTCATCTCCATCATGGACAGAAGTGAATACTTTATGTCACATAAAGAAGGTTCTGTCCTGGTCCCATATTCAAAATGGCCTCAACAGATTACAGAGCTGGGCCAAAAGAAACAAAATTAATTTCAACAAGGAGAAATGTAAGATGCTTCACTAAGGCAGAAAAAGATGAAATGCGAAAGATACAGGATGGGTGATGCCTGACTTGACAACATTCCATGTAAAAAAGATCTTGAAGTCTTCGTGGACAACAAGTTGAACATGAGCCAACCGTGTGATGCAGAAGCTAAAAAGCCAATGGGATTTTGGGCTGCATCAAAAGGAGTATAGTGTCTAGATTGAGGGAAGTCATGGTGCCTCTCTATTCTGCTTTGGTCAAACCTCACCTGAAAGAACACTGTGTCCATTCTGGCACCACAGTTCAAGAGGTATATTGACAAGCTGGAACATGTCCAGAGGAGGGCAACTTAAACTATGAAAGGTCTGGAAACCATGAATCCCTATGAGGAGCAGCTTAGAAAGCTGTGTTTAGCCTCCTGAAGAGAAGGTTGAGAGGAGACATGATAAATATGTAAATGGATGTCATAAGGAGGAGGAAGCAAGCTTGTTTTCTGCTGTCATTTAAACTAGGACTAAACTAGGAGCAATGGGTTCAAATTACAGGGAAGGAGATTCCACCTGAACATTAGTAAGAACTTCCTGACTGTAAGAGCTGTTCAACACTGGAACTCTCTGCCTTGAAGTGTGGTTGGAGCTCCTTCCTTGGAGGCTTTGAAGAAGTTTGGGTCAGTCTTTTGTATAGTATTCAGAATAACTATAGAGAATATAGCTAGAATACTGTGTGGAGCAGAACCCCGTTAGTGGTCTGTTCATTTCCTAAGGAAGTCAAGATCAGGGTTTTTGGCTAGATTCCTAAGGGGGATTTTTGGGAATTACTTTCAGAGAATCAGTTCCTGAAGTAATTTTCTGTGTTGAAACTTTTAAGACTTGTAACCCAGAAGGTCTTAAGATCTTTACTCAAATGCAACCACAACTTTTTTATGCCAGTATTTTACTGAAACCATTAAGCATTTGTACCTGAATTATTCAAGGCTGTTCAATAAACGTTCTTGTTATTTTTTTATCAACTTATACCAGCCTCAGTGTGAATACCTTTGTGGTAAAAGCATTCTTCAAGTCAGCTTTCAGCAGCCTCTAAGCAAAGTGTAGTGACACAGAGTGTGTTACTGAACAACCTCTCAATAATACCTCAGCCTGTTTATTATTAATATGGTGGCAGCAGAAATCTTTTGAAGAATCTTTTTAAGTCTCTCAGTTCTAGTGGTTCCCAGTTCCTAACTTTTAAATAGACAGTTGGTTCAGCAACCATATTCCCTCTATATTTTTGGTGAGCTAGTCTGTTGTGGTGGTGTACATCGTTATAATTTAGTTGAGCAGCATTGGGATTATTTTTCTATATTTCCCCGTCTGATAAATCAATTTAAATTCTTACTACTACTCGGCTACTTTGTTATACAGGTTCTGTCCAAGCCACGAAACAAAGTGGCAAAACAGGGCTAAAATTCCCCGTGTCAAGAGGTCCTAAGACTTTGTCATACTCCCTATCTCATCTACAGCAAAGAATGTTAAGGGCTGTATTTGTAGAACAGATTGTGTCAAAATCTATATCCACATTTGTTATCGAAGGCTTTCATGGCTGGAATCACTGAGTTACTGTGAGTTTTTTTGGGCTATATGGCCATGTACCACTAGCATTCTCTAGTGAAGTTTTGCCTGCATCTGTTGCAAACATCCTCAAAGGTTTCCAACAGACCTCTGAACATATCTCTGAGGATGCTTGCCACAGAAACATCAGGAGAGAATGCTACTGGAATATGGCCATACAGCCCAAAAACCACACAACAACCCAGTGTATCAGAATTGTGCTGAACCAAATAAGGAGCATTCATTCTGATTCCATGTCTGATTCTTGGCCACCTAGAATGGATAGCATAGGGAAGGAATAACAACCCTGTAATGTTTGTTTTGCTCTCTGTGTCCCTGTTCTGAAGATTTCACCTTACTTTCTGTCCCTGGAATAATTGGGTTCTGAAAAAAATGGCTTGCTGTGTAAACAAGGATTAGTCAGAAAGCTTCAGTGGAGACACCTTTCCCCCGTGATAACCCTTTCAGGATTGAATTTCCCTTCTAATAGGTAGATTCGTCTCACTTCCTGTTGTCTCACCCCATTCTTAACTATGAGTTGTTTGTAAGTTGGATGTTTGTAACTTGGGGAGTGCCTGTATAGGCTAAATATTTGACCTGATAGATAAAAATGCATTGTGAGTCTTGGGGTACATCCTATTCCATGACGCCACATTGTTTTTGCTTTAATGGAATTTCAATGGGAGTGCAGAACTCAATTAGTCTGAGCTCTTATTGCATTAAAAGTGCCTTTAGGTTTTTTTATTTGCACATATAATGATTATTCATTGACAGGAATAGTAAAGAGAGATGCTTAATGGTGAATTAAGCATTGTTTATAGAAAAGGCTATTCCTTATATGGGGGCCTACTATGTCAACAATGGCCTAAACAAGGTCATTGACTATTTAATGATAATACTGTTTCTTAAAACCAGATAGATAGGTAAAGGTAAAGGTTGTCCCCTGACATTAAGTCCAGTCATGTCTGACTCTGGGAGTGTGGTGCTCATCTCCATTTCTAAGCCGAAGAGCCAGCGTTGTCCATAGACACCTCCAAGGTCATGTGGCCAGCATGACTGCATGGAGCGCAGTTACCTTCCCGCCGGAGCGGTACCTATTGATCTACTCACATTTGCATGTTTTCGAACTGCTAGGTTGGCAGAAGCTAGGGCTGACAGCGGAAGCTCACGCCACTCCCCGGAATCAAACCTGCGACCTTTCGATCAACAAGCCCAGCAGCTCAGTGCTTTAACCCACTGCGCCACCAGGGGCTCCGGTGATAGATAGATAGATAGATAGATAGATAGACTAGCCATCCCCTGCCACGTGTTGCTGTGGCCCAGTCTGTGCATATGTGTTTTGTGTGTGTGTGTGTGTGTGTGTATGTATATATATGTGTATATATTTGTGTATTTGTGTAAATATATTGTTTTGCGCATACATTGTAATTTGTTTAATTTTTTGTCTTTTAAAGTCTCTTTTGCTGTGTTTTTGGGTTTTTTATGAGTGATGGTCACTCGTTGGCCTGATAGGTGTATTGTGTCCAAATTTGGTGTCAATTCGCCCAGTGGTTTTTGAGTTATGTTAATTCTACAAATGAACATTACATATATATACTAGCCATCCCCTGCCACGTGTTGCTGTAGCCCAGTCTGTGTATTTGTGTGTGTATATATTTGTGTATATGTGTATATGTATGTTTGCGTGTATATATGTGTGTGTGTGTGGTTTTGCGCATGCGTTGTAATGTAATTTTTGTTTTTTGACTTTTAAAGTCCCTCCCATTGTGTTTTCAGTGTTTTTTATGAGTGAAGGTCACTCGTTGACCTGATAGGTTTATTGTGTCCAAATTGGGTGACAATTGGTCCAGTGGTTTTTGAGTTATGTTAATCCCACAAACGAACATTACATTTATATCTGTCTGTCTATCTGTCTGTCTATCTATCTATCTATCTATCTATCTATCTATCTATCTATCTATCTATCTATCTCTCCAATCCCCCAGCCCAGTGTGAACATTGCCAGTCTGGAAATGAATAATAATTGGAAATTTCCTTTCAACCTGATTTTAAAATTTAAATTTCTCAGAGAACAGAAATAAAATTATCATCAATAATGAACACACTGTGCCGTCTTAAGAAACTTTCAGCATCATAGGTCAAAAGAAATGGAAACATTGAGTTGACTGCAGGGCGCCCTAATGAAGGAAACATCTCTTCTTGTCCCCATTACCAAATTCTCCCTCCTGCCATTTAGTCTTAGAATAAGTGGCTATCTTAGCACACTGTAGTGATGATTTTCCTTCCAGAATCACATTGTACCAAGCTACAGAACCTCTTCCCACATAAAATATGTTTTAAAGCACTGTAATGTTATTCAGAAACAAAAATCATTTAAATTGCATACATTCTTCTGTCTCTACAGCAAAGGACCACGGGGGGAGATAGACGCAGGCACCAGTAAGTGAATAATGATCAGCAGTATTCTTTGTAATTTTTGCAGTGCATAATTAGGTGCAACTAAGGCACAATCCGCAGCCCAGTTAGATCAGTGTGTTTTGTCTTTTCAGAACTACATCTGATTGATTTCACAGGGACTCCTTCTGAATTCAGTGAGTATAAGAAGGGTCCACACTGTGAGGACACCCAGATGCTTTTCAAGCAACCTTAGCTAGGATGGCTCGTAATGAAAAATGGCGACGTGTGGAAATCCGACAAAACCCAGAAAGCTACACAATTCACACAAATTAATTGGAGACAAAGTAAATAGTTCTCTGTCACATAAGCCTATACCCTTTGCCATTTCACTGGGGTATCAGAGTATGGTTAAGATGACAAAAATTATTGATGAGGAAAAATGCTAGGAGAAGCTATAGTCAGTTCCTGTTGCTTTAGGCCCAATGTACCGGGACTTTCGAAGCCAGCCTGGGTTGGAGTGAGCTTCCGACCAATTTGTGTAGCTTGCCATCGACCTTTGCAGCCTGAAAGACAGTTGCATCTGTCAAGTAGGAAATTTAGGTACCGCTTATGTGGGGAGGCTAATTTACGACGCCATAAAAATCTCCAGCAAGCATGCAAAGAATGAGGAAGTACTTCATCAGTGTCACAAATGGACAGTGAAGCAACAGCTCCCCTGGTGGCCAGAATACCCTCATGAAAAAGCTGGAATGTTAAATAGCCTCTGTGTGTCTGTCTATATATGTTGTGTGTCTATGGCATTGAATGTTTGCCATGTACGAGGGGTATTTTTTAAGTAAGGTCCGTTTTGTTGTAGACACTAGTAGTTCGTGCGCATACCGCAACGAGCGCGTGCCTCGGGAACAACTGTGCTCAGTTTCCGCTCTGTAGCTAACCTGTACAGTTCTGTTCTGTGCTTTAAAAATGTTTAAGACTATCAACTCACGCTCCACATGTGAGGTTCGCTCAGTGATACGGTTGTTGTCAGCAAGGAACCTGCCTGCTGCAGAAATTCATCGACAGATTTGTGAAGTGTACGATGATACTGTTATGAGTGAAAGCAAAGTGCGTAAGTGGGTACGACAATTCAAAGATGGCCGTGACAACGTCCATGATGAGGACCGCTCCGGTCGCCCTTCTTTGATTACAGACGATTTGGTGGCTTCAGTTGAAGCAAGGATTTGTGAAGAGGGTATTTTAAAATTGGTTCAGAGGTATGATAAGTGTTTGAACTTGGCAACTATGTCGAAAAATAGAGTGAAGTATGTACTTTCTGAATATAAGTTTACTTTTTTGAAATAAACTTTTGTTGTGTACTTATGTTCAAACGGACCTTACTTTAAAAATACCCCGTATATGTACATTGTAATCCACCCTGAGAGCCCTGCAGGGTGAGAAAGGCAGAATATAAATACTGTAAAATAAATAAATAAATAAATAAATAAATAAATGTACACTGCCATATAATCTAGTTTATGAATCCAGATTATTTGCTTTGAACTGGATTATATGGCAGTGTAGATTCGTATAATTAAAACTAATGAGAAACCAACTGCGAGGAGGTGATCAGAGTGGAGAGAAAGCACACGTGCTGTTGTGTGGCAGGAGAGTAGGCAGGAGAGCAGAGGGAGATTTATTGTTTATTTCTCTGAATTCTGCCACCAACTGGTATAGTGGAGGCCAATTGTTATATGTAATCTATGGTAACTGCCACCAACATGAAATATGAGGTATTACTGTGAGATATGCCAATACAGTCGCAGAATGGATGGAGATGAGACTGTCTTCAACTAAAGATAACTGGTTTATTGAGTACAAAGCGTGTGGTTGCAAGATTGTAACTTATTTTATAGAACTTTGAATAATACTTGGTTAGTTAAACATTTCACTCTTCCAGGTTACACAGTATCTTACTGAGGTGAAGCTCTTATTACTAAACAATGTTTTAGTACAGGAATATCTTCCCTATTTCATCTTTCCTTGATCAAATAAATTACCAAGCTTATCCTTTAGCCTTTTCCTTGACTAAAGAAAACTGGCTATGTTTCTCCTTTCAACCTCCTTAGACTGAGAAACCTCCAGTAGCTATTCAGGCTTCCCAAAGCCACAATTCTTTGCTTCACACTTCACTCTCCCACTCTACTCTTCACTTCCACTCTTTTACTCCTCTCAGATACAAAATCAACTCCTAACTGACTCTCAAACTGTCTGTTTTCAAAACTCTCTCCACTTGGCTCCTCCCACTTCTCCTTCTGCCAGCTTGCCTTGGTCTCCATGGTAACGCTGACTGAGGATCTCTGAAATAGGCTGCTCCAGTGTTACTGTAGCTAACCCAAACACATATATATACAGTTTAAAACATGCAAAGTATTAATAACTTCTGCACACCAACACTTTCTCGTTACTTTATTTTCCATAATAACAGACTGGGCCACAGCAACACCTGGTAGGGGACAGCTAGTAAGTCACTAAATCCTCATTAAAACATTGTCCAGTCCCATCATATAATTGTGTAATATGGGATCTGAGGTGGCTCATAATATAATGCATAGGATGAACCAGAAGTTTCTTGCTAGGAAAAGCTGATTTTATCAGAGAAGTACTTTGCTGGCACCCCGAAAGAGCCAATTTTGTGTCAAAGTGAAGAGATTCACTGAAGTGCAGAAAAAACAAAACCGACATTATACATGCTGTAAATGTATGAAGCAAAATACAAGTCTGCATTTTATCTTTGCTTTTAACGTTTGGAACTTGAGCATTCAATTGAAAAGCTACATTGTCAGCAGAGGATATATTAATACGTTCTTGTAAAACAGATTTGCGGAATGGCTTCCCTCCCACCCCCTTTGTATTGCCTGTAGCACTCGGTGTAAAAAATCCCTGCGTCTGCAGAGCAATGTGTTTTTTTACAAGATTTGAATGGAATTCAAATTGGCTTGATGCAAGGTTTGATGGGGACAGTAGGACCATTGAATGTGACCACTTTTGTAGCAATGAGACTAACCAGAGTAATTTAATCTTTATTTGGCATGTTTCACCCACTTCCCTCTTAATTAGAAGTTAGCACCAAGACATATGTTCAGTGCTGACATTGTACATATTTTCTTTTAGTGAATGTTTTGATAATAAACAACAGCACATATTTTATACATGTGTAGAATTGTATTGAGTGAAGCTGGCAGATGATGACATGAATTGAGAACAGATGACTGTGACTTTAGCCCAAATACACAGAGAATTTAACACTCAATTTCTTGCCCGCCTCCTTCATTTTTCATTTCTTTTGCCACTGATTCAATCCAGTGCAATCTTTTAAAAACATCATCCAGAATTCCTGTTATATGCACAATGCAGTCAAGAAGTATAACGTACAGATGGCATATCCATCAATTCCTGATTCATTTAGTTTATACAGATTTATACAACTCTGAACCTTCATTGAGAGTCCAGTCTTTGTAAAGATGACTGAACTTGGCTTTTTAACAGGTCATCCAATCTAATGAAGGAAGGCATTTTACTCTCCTGGCATAAACCACTTTGTCAGAGATCCAACCTGTTCTATGTATTGTCAAAGGCTTTTATGGTTGAAATCACTGGGTTGTTGTAGTTTTTTTCGGGCTGTATGGCCATGTTCTAGAAGCATTCTCTCCTGACATTTCGCCTTCATTTGTGGCAGGCATCCTCAGGACCTCACAACGTCTGAGGATGCCTGCTTCAGATGCAGGTGAAACGTCAGGAGCTGATGCTTCTGGAACATGGCCATACAGGACGAAAAACCTACAACAACCCTCCACCCATTCTCTTTGTTCTCTTCTCATAGAATTTGATTACTGTATATACTCGAGTATAAGCCTCGTTTTTCAGCCCCCTTTTTAGGCTGAAAAAGTCCCCCTTGGCTTATACTCAAGTCAAGGTTATTTATTATTTTACTCTGTTGTTATTAGTATTTTTATTACATGTATTATTTTATTCTATTTATTATTATTACATTTATTAATTTACTCTATTATTATTATTATTATTATTACATTTATTATTTTACATYATYATTATTATTATTATTATTATTATTATTATTATTATTATTATTATTGGAGCCCCCGGTGGCGCAGTGGGTTAAAGCCCTGTGCTGGCAGGACTGAAGACCRACAGGTTGCAGGTTCAAATCCCGGGAGAGGTGGATGAGCTCCCTCTATCGGCTCCAGCTCCTCATGCGGGGACAAGAGAGAAGCCTCCCACAAGGATGACAAAAACATTAGAAATCATCCGGGCGTCCCCTGGGCAATGTCCTTGCAGATGGCCAATTCTCTCACAACAGGAACTACTTGCTCCTGACACGACAAAAAAAAAACATTTATTATTTTACTTTATTGTTGTTATTACATTTATTATTTTACTCTATTTTATTATTATTATTATTATTATTATTATTGCATATATTATTTTACTCTATTACAGGCATGGACCAACTTGGGCCCTCCCTCCAGGTGTTTTGGACTCCAGCTTCCACAATTCCTAATAATCGGAAGACTGTTAGGAATTGTGGGAGTTGAGGTCCAAAACACCTGGAGGGCCCAAGTTTGCCCATGCGTGCTCTATTATTATTGTTATTACATTTTCATTATTTTAATCTATTATTATTATTATTATTGCATTTATTATTTCACTCTTTTTATTATTATTGGAAGGATGCGTAAGCACATTTACATTGAAGGAGGTTAGAATAATGGTTCAATCAAAGTTGGACAGTCTTATCTAAAATTACACTTTTATGTAAATATTCAAAAACATTTCACCCACTGATGCCTCAATTAATGTAATTTTATTGGTATCTATTTTTATTTTGAAATTTACCCATAGCTGCTGCCTTTCCCATCCTTGGCTTATACTCGAGGCAATACATTTCTCCAGTTTTTGTGGTAAAATTAGGTGTTGGCTTATATTCGGGTCGGCTTACACTCGAGTATATACGGTACATACATGTCCACTTATAAGGTTAAACAGAAATAGAGCTGCTTCTTTCATGCAGAAGGCAGATTGAAAATTTGCTTGACCTATGCTTTATCAATATTAATGGCAATCTCACTTGTGTGGGAAGTGCAGAATTTCTCCGAACAGAAGAGAAGGACATGTCTGGAGGTAGGGCATGCTGGAGATAGGGAAGAGATAAGGACATTGTGCTCCCAAATAAGACTTTTGCTCTTCCCAATGGCATTTTCCTCCAGCATTGCAGGAACATAACACTTCATTTAGGCCTTTACCTGCCCCTTTTCCAGCCAAAGAAAGGATAGGCATTGTAATTGGTAAAAAAAAAGGAAAACAAAGTTGAAAATGTAGCAGTAGTGTAATTTTGAAAGCCAAGATTACTATGAAGGAGAAATGACAGGAAAAAGTGATGCTCCGTAGGTGACCTCCCATAAGAATGCCCATTATTCCACGTTACTGAAGCAGATCCCATCCCACATGTTTTTCTCTGCTTTCTCCTGTTTCTATATGCATCGGGAGCTCAGAAAATACTTTCAAATCAGCTATAGGTTCCCCATTTCCCTACACTTCATATACAGTTCACAGACCTGTGTCGCTTCATCTATGAACTGTTTTAAAGTTTGTGGAAATTTGGGGGGGGAGGGGGCTTGCATGTGATGAGGTCCCTAGAGTGAGTGTGTGAGAAGGGAGAGAAACAGAAAGGTGGCAAATGGAAAATGGCATTATTTTGAAGAGTCTCTGCAAAATTTAATGAATAAGGCAGGGCTACAGCCAGGGGCAGCTCAACCCATTACAAAGTAAGCATTTGCAGTATAGTTGATTTTGCCCAGGGGTGCTCTTGAGGTGCTCTTGGGGGAAAATAGACCTTGACATATGCGAGTTGTAGTTACTGGGATGTATAGTTCACCTACAATCAAAGAGCATTCTGAACTCCACCAATGATGGAATTGAACCAAATATGGCACACAGAACTCCCACGACGAACAGAAAATATATATCAGTGATTGGTTGGGGGGGGGGGGGCAAAATACTGTTTGCTTACCGTTGAAAATTACCTAGGGCCGCCTCTGGCTACAGCACAATAAAAATATCCGAAAACATCCCTGCAGAGTCTTTCTAAAGTTGCATATATAAAGCCTTTTCTGGTTCTGTTTGTACCATTTCTTGTGAGCAATGGAAGCTGTCAGTACAAACCATTGTCTTTTTGTGACTTTTCCTTAGCAATCTCTGGACAGCTCTAAATGATCATGGAATGGTATAAGACCTTTAGCTGGGTGCTGTAGATACACTTTTTTCTCTGACTGTGTTTCTGGGGAAGTGGGACTCATACTCTCCAAATCTATTATTCAAGATCTGTTGCAATATTCTTCTTTTCAACAAGGAAAACACCTACCAAAAATCAAATAAAGATTTTAATGATCTAAATCAGGGGTCCTCAAACTAAGGCCCGAGGGCCAGACACGGCCCTCCAAGGTCATTTGCCTGGCCCTCACTCAGGGTCAACCTAAGTCTGAAATAACTTGAAAGCACACAACAACAACAACAACAACAACAACAACAACAACAACAATCCTATCTCATCAGCCAAAAGCAGGCCCACACTTCCCATTGAAATAATAAGTTTATATTTGTTAAAATTGTTTTTCATTTTAATTATTGTATTGTTTTAAAGTGTTTTTTTGCACCACAATAAGAAATGTGCAATGTGCGTAGGAATTCATTCATGTTTTTTTCAAATTATAATCTGGCCATCCAACAGTTTGAGGGACTATGACCTGGCCCTCTGTTTAAAAAGTTTGAAGACTCCCGATCTAAATCTTGAAACACATTCAGATGAGTTCTAAAAGGGCAGATATAAAGTTAGTCTGGTTAGTGTGGAAGACTATGATCAAAGTCAATCAGAAGACATCTTTCTCCCTTGGTGCCTCTTAGCTTAGAGGTATCAAATAGAAGTAGTCTCCAATCTCATTTTGTAGGACACTTTATGAATACTGGAGTGAACAGAGGTCATATTTTCATGTCAATCACTTTGGAGCTGTGCCCAGAAGGAATCTGACAGATAATACCTGGAGGCTGACAGCGATCACAGAAACTAAGGTCATGTAGAGGGAGACATTTGATCTATCAGCCAAGGATACCATGAGACACTCTTTGACAGTGCCAAGCCATGATAATTGTTTTCAAGCAGGTGGTCCTCTTCTGGTAGTAATAAGCAGTACCATTCAAACTGATGTTGACTTAGAAAGACACTTTATTTTTATAAATAAAAATAAAGTGGTTTACAACTTTACTCAAATATTTCAAAATAATACGTGGAATAACACAGAGCTAACCCCAATGGCTATATATAAGAACAATCACTCAGTTTATTATTATTATTATTATTATTATTATTATTATTATTATTATTATTAGTTGTAGTAGTAGTAGTAGTAGTTGCAGTGGTGTTAGAGAGCCAGTGTGATATAGTGGTTTAAGTATAGGATTTATACTGTAGAAGACCACAGTTCAAATCCCTGCTTAGTCCAAGGTGACACTCTTCCAGTCTTTGTTGTTGTTGTTCATTCGTTCAGTCGTCGTGACCTCATGGACCAGCCCACGCCAGAGCTCCCTGTCAGCCGTCACCACCCCCAGCTCCTTCAAGGTCAGTCCAGTCACTTCAAGGATGCCATCCATCCATCTTGCCCTTGGTCGGCCCCTCTTCCTTTTGCCTTCCACTTTCCCCAGCATAATTGTCTTCTCTAGGCTTTGCTGTCTCCTCATGATGTGGCTGAAGTACTTCAACTTTGTCTCTAGTATCCTTCCCTCCAATGAGCAGTCGGGCTTTATTTCCTGGAGGATGGACTGGTTGGATCTTCTCACAGTCCAAGGCACTCTCAGAACTTTCCTCCAGCACCACAGCTCAAAAGTATCTATCTTCCTTCGCTCAGCCTTCCCTAAGGTCCAGCTCTGACATCCGTAGGTGACTACAGGGAATACCATGGCTTTGACTATGCGGATCTTAGTTGCCAGTGTAATGTCTCTACTCTTTACTATTTTACTATTTCTTCCAGTCTTAGGGGAAGGCAATAGATCTTGTTGACGTAGAACTTGTCAACAAAACCCTCGGATAGGGTTGCCATGGAACCAGAGTGGAGTAGTGATTTTAGTGTTGAACTACAATTCTGGAGAACAGGTTTTGATCCCTGCTCAGTCATAAAAACCCACTGGGTGATCTTGTATGAGTCATACGCTTAGCCACAGAAAACCTGTGATAGGGTCGGCATAAGTCAAAAATCACTTGAAAGCACATAGCAACAAAGGATGCTATAAGTCAGAATCACCTTGAAGGTTGAGTCAGAATCAACTTGAAGCTGGGCTGGTAGTATTTACAGTATTTGTTTTATTTACAGTATTTTACCCCGCGCTTTTCACCCTGAAGGGGACTCAGAGAGCCTTATAAAATGCACTTACGGCAAACATTAATTGCTAATTATACAATACAGTTAACAAGGACAGACAACACAAATAGAGGCAAAGGCAGATTTTCCCATCTTATTTCCGGCATCTTGGAGACTGCTCGACTCCAGCCACAGGAGGTACTGTCGCTCCATCTTCCATGCCAAGGAGCTTCCTCCAATTGACATCCTTTTGAGGGTGCTTTTATTGTTGTTGTTGTTTATTCATTCAGTTGTTTCCGACTCTTTGTGACCTCATGGACCAGCCCACGTCAGAGCTCCCTGTCGACTGTCACCACTCCCACCTCCTTCAAGGTCAATCCAGTCACTTCAAGGATGCCATCCATCCACCTTGACCTTGGTCGGCCCCTCTTCCCTTTTCCTTCCATTTTCCCCAGCATCATTGTTTTCTCTAAACTTTCCTTTCTTCTCATGATGTGGCCAAAGTACTTCAACTTTGTCTCTGATATCCTTCCTTCCAATGAGCAGACGGGATTTATTTCCTGAAGTATGGACTAGTTGGATCTTCTGGCGGTCCAAGGCACTCTCAGAACTTTCCTCCAGCACCACAGTTCAAAAGCATCTATCTTCTTTTGCTCAGGTTCCCCTATGGTCCAGCTCTGACATTCATAGGTGACTACGGGGAATACCTTTGCTTTTACTATGTGGATCTTCGTTGCCAGTGTGATGTCTGTACTCGAACTGCTGACCTTCTGATCAGCAGGATATTTCTGCAGCACAGTGTTTTAGCCTGCAGTGCTAAGTCTAGGGCCTTGAGAATTTAAATTGCACAGAAGTTGAGGGATAAAAGGAAGTCAACTTTTCACCAGGGGAGGGGAAAGTACAACTTATAGGCTCCACTCCCAATGTCTTGTATTTTTTTTTTTTTTAAAACTATTTTAAATGTCAAAATGTCGCTTGTGTCTTCTAGGACAAAGCTTCTTAAACTGTGGGTCGCAACCACCAATGGAGCCACTGTAGCTTAATGTGGGGGGGGGGGGGGGGGAAAAATTTGGCAACAGTAAAGGTTCTAATCAAAGTGAAAGAGCGCAAAAGCTGGGTTGCAGCTAAACATAAAAAACCAAGATTATGGTAACAAGAATGATTGACAACTGGGAAATAGAGGGAGAAAACGTGGAGGCAGTGACAGACTTTGTATTTCTAGGTGCAAAGATTACTGCAGACGCAGACTGCAGCCAGGAAATCAGGAGACGCTTACTTCTTGGGAGGAGAGCAATGACCAATCTCGATAAAATAGTGAAGAGTAGAGATATCACACTGGCAACGAAGATCCTCATAGTTAAAGCAATGGCATTCCCCGTAATTACCTACAGATGTGAGAGCTGGACCATAAGGAAGGCTGAGCGAAGGCAGATAGATGTTTTCGAACTGTGGTGTTGGAGGAAAGTGCTGAGAATGCCTTGGACCATGAGAAGATCCAACCAGTAGGCCTGGGCGGTTTCGTTCGTTAATTTCATAATTCGTTATTAATTCGTATTTAATTTAGCTTACGATCCAATATTGAGCCATGCAGGAATTGTGGGAGGAGTAATAAAGATTCGAAACAATTTTTTCAATTTATTTCGTAATTATTTCATAATTATTTTGTAATTATTTCGTAATTATTTTCGCATGTCTGGTGCAAGTTTTATAGTTGTTGTTTGTTTTATCACACCAACAGTCAACAACAGAGGGAGAGGGAAGCTTCAGAAGTTCCTCCTATCCCATTTGGAGGTTTTTTTAGCATATTGCGCAATCTCATCCGCCATTAACGAATCGATTCGTAATTTTACGAAATTTCGTAAATTTTGAAATTTTTTAAAGGAAAATTTCGGAATTATTAAAAAAATGAAATGCAAGGGCCCCCTAAAAACAAAACGAGTTTAGAACCAAATTTTTCTGTGGTTACCCAAGCCTACCAACCAGTCCATACTTCAGGAAATAAAGCCTGATTGCTCGTTGGAGGGAAGGATAATAGAGGCCAAGATGAAGTACTTTGGCCACATCATGAGAAGAAAGGAAAGCTTAGAGAAGACAATGATGCTGGGGAAAATGGAAGGAACAAGGAAGAGGGGCCGACCAAGGGTAAGATGGATTAATGGCATCCTTGAAGTGTGTTAATAATAATAATAATAATAATAATAATAATAATAATAATAATCTGGAAAACACAGATCATGTTTAATCTTGGATGCTAAGTAGATTCAGCCCTGTTTAGTACCTGGATGGGAAAGCACCACTGAATACCAGGTACTATAGGCTAGATTTAAGTGGAAGGAACTGGCAAAACTGCTTTTGCAAATTCCTTGCTTAAGAAAACCTTATAAAATTAATCAAGTCACCATAGGTTGGCTACCAGCTTGAAGGCACCCACACACACATGGATAAATATCACTTTGAACACTACATTGCAAGTATGATGAAGTATTTGTATTTGTGGAGCAGGTATTAGAACAATTTAAGACAAAACAGCTTAGTTGGCTGCAGCAAAATGTATCAATCTAATGTATGAAGGTTTTAATGGGAAGTCAGAAGCATTTGTTCATAGTACACTCAGTCCCTAGAAACAAATTGAAGCTTTGATACACCAATGTCTCCCTTGTCACACCCATCAGAAGGAGTAGCTGTGTGAATCTCTCCCTCCATCTGAGCCAGTGCAAACCTGTGCAAAGCCTTCTTAATCAGAACTGTGCAAGGTTTAGTGTGCCCAGGATGTGCAAAATGTGTATATTCTTTTCTGCTTATCCTGTTTTGCATCTCAGGATAGCTTGCGGGTTTTCAATACATGATTGTGCTTTGGAAAAATACAACAGTATATTGGCCTTTGTGTGAAAAGTTCTTCCTCTGCCAAGGTGGACAGCCTCTCAAATTGGATCTGGCTCTTGCCAGATGATAGTCCCCCTGAGTTTCTCTAGTGCCATTATTTTACAGAGAGAAGCTGGTTGCCCAGGTGATACTGACTCATCCTACACCGGGAAAGCGTGCCAGAGAGACTCTGCTGGGCCACAAAGTGGTAAAGCAGGGATGGCATTTCAAAACTGTAAAGTGCATATTTGCACCACCACATGTCCTCAGAGAGTCTGTGCCCAAATACTGATCAGACAAATTCAGCTTTTCGAACTCTAGCAAAAACCGCACGGGTAGTATCGGATTTTCCATTAAATCCACTGAAGAAGAGGCTGTCTGTCTGGATTGGTGATGAAGGAAGGCAGCGTGAGTCAGCCACAGCAGCCCAGAGTCTGGGTGATGGGAAAGAGACAACAGGCCCATCACTTGTAGAATTAATGGAGTAGCTGACCCTACTGGGACATAACACTGTGCAGTGTGGATGAGACAAAATAATGGCGTGCGGAGGAGGGAGAAAGTTATCTGCTATCTAGAGTTTTGAAAAGCTGGTTTTTGGACTATAGTTTCTAATAAGGGATACTGGAATTATATGGAAAGACAGGCAGTCCCCACAGTACAAACAAGATAGGTTCTGTAGGTTTAAGTTTAATTTGTATGTAAGTTAGAACATGGAATTAAAAAGAAAGAAGAAAAGTTACTTCCACAAGAAGAAATTAATTTTTGGACAGATTATATGTAAAAGCTGTGGCTTGGGGATGGGGGGAGCACAGTGGTGAGGGATAGATGATATGTATAAGAAGAAAAATAACAGTAGATTTCAAAAGTTAAAGTATTGTAGGTTGTATTGAATAATATGCATCTGCCGTAAAATATGCAATGTATAACAAATGTGTTGAACTATGATAAAATAATAAAAAATATATTTTTAAAAAGTATGTAAGTTAGAACAGGTACATTTTAAAAACTGAACTCTATCCAAAAATATATAAGCCTTGGATAGCATACAGAAAGGCTAACACTCCTGTGGTGTTTGTTTTGCTATCTGTGCCGCTGTTCAGAAGATTTCACCTCACTTTCTGTCATTGTGATAATTGCACTTTTAAAAAATTGGTTTGCTGTGGGGACAAGTGTGCTGTCGCACGCTGGGCCTATAGCAATTGGCTTTTGAACAGGATGTGCTCTTTGTGCCCAGTGGGAAGCCGGGGTGCCTCGGATGAGAGGCCGTATGGGTTTTCCTATACAAAGTCTTTAGAAGCCTAAAAGTTTAAAAAAGTTCTTTATTATTGCTTAGATCTTCAACAAACAATCTTAGATCTTCAACAATTCAAGCAAATGCTTCTTAACTTGTCTACAATGGACAGACAACTTGCTTGGAGAACTATTTCTTTCCTTTACGAGGAAAACCCTTTTTGGCCCTTCCTTGGGCAATCTGCTTTCTAGGCTTTGCTGGTGTGGGCCCTACTCCCGGCTCCAAATTGCTTCTTGGGTACCCAAGTAGACCTACCAGCCAAGGCTCTGAAGAATTTCCAGCTGGAGTCCTTAGGATTTTTCCCACGAAAGTTGCAGGTCCGTTTCTTCAACCCCAACAAGGGTTGTGCTGTAAAGCGTTTCTCTTAAAAGCCTTTCTTTAGAGACTGTTCTTAAAGCTGTGAGGCTGTAAATTCCCCAGCCAGAGCTTTTGGGACTGTTTTCCTCCGGACTTTGTAAGAAACAAAGCTTCTCTACAGGTAGAAAACTTTCATGTCCTGTAGCTGAGCTTCCAACTGTAAGACTGAACTAAAATGGTTCCCTTTCCCTCCTGAACCTGGGAAAAAGGGCAGAACTAAAACTTAACGATGATAGACAGGTGGCTAGCCCTATGACTGCAGCCTAGCGGGAACCATCCAACTGCAAAATGCATGGCCACAACAAGCACATGCAAACGCTCAAAGAACGAAAGAGAGTTTGGAGCTCCTGGTACAGCCATACCAGCACAACGAGGATTGGTGATAAAGCTTGGCTGAGACATCTTTCCCCCATGATAACTCTTTCAGGAGTGAATTTCCCTTCCAAAGTGGAGATTCTCTCACTTCCTGTTGTTTCACCTTCATTCTTAGCTATGAGTCGTTTGTAAGTCGGATGTTTGTAACTCGGGGACTGTTTGTAGGTAACTTATCTCAATTTTATATGAATTCTCCATAGAAATTTGGTCCAATGAGATGGTGTTAGGGAGGTAACAGTGGTGTCTGCTTGATAAATGACTACCATACAAACGTCATCCACAGAGCACCAAAAGACGCAGGGAATAACAGCCAACATGCCACTGAGATTGGCTGCCATTCTTTGTCTTCAAATAGGTAAGCATTTAATTTTCTCCCCTGCTACTTTGTGCCTTGAAGTCATGTGTGCCAGCCCATATGTTTGTGTTAGCAACCTTGTAAGTGATCAAGAAGGTCCTCTGTCATACTGTGCTGGAGGCAGCTGTGCTATTAATTTCTGTGAAATTACTAGAGCAGGGGTAGTACATAACATTACCTACTTACATAAAAGAAGTGAAACTAGGTATCTCATCTGTGATTTCTTTCCTTGGTGACAGTGTACCCTAGAAGGAAGAACTAGCTTGAGATGTAATCATAGAATCATAGAATCATAGAGTTGGAAGAGACCTCATGAGCCATCCAGCCCAACCCCCTGCCAAAAAGCAGGAAAATTGCATTCAAATTGCCCCCAACAGATGGCCATCCAGCCTCTGTTTAAAAGCTTCCAATGAAGGAGCCTCCACCACACTCTGTGGCAGAGAGTTCCATTGCTGAACAGCTCTCACAGTCAGGAAGTTCTTCCTAATGTTCAGATGGACTCTCCTTTCTTGTAGTTTGAAGCCATTGTGTGGAGGGGTTAGTGTTTTTGGACTGTGTGTGTGTATGAATAATGTACAAGATGGAAAATAGCACATACACACCCTTCACACAAAGGCACATGAATACATATGTCAACAAATCACTCTCACGCACTCTCACACTTCCTCCTCACTTCTCTGTAACTAGGGTCAGTCAGAAGTGAAAGAAGAGAGGTTCCCTGCACCTTTCATGGTGGTTCAAGTTAAGCTCTTTCAACAAATGGAAGTTGCACTAGGTAAAGTCTTCTTGTCACACTACTCCTAACGATTCAGAAGCCATCTCTTACTTGCACTGCAGGCTGCTGTCCTTTTCACCAATGATATCCAATGCATTAATTCTCCTTCCCTGGCAATGTTTTTCTAGCATTTCAAGGCAATCTAAAGTAGTAGCAGTTTCAAAAGAAGTAAAACTAGGTATCTCATCAGATGGGGTGAATTCAGCATCCTAGGACACTTTCACCTCCATTTAGAAGATGGAGCGCCACAGTGGACATCACACAATGTTGTGTAAGTTCTGGCGGAGGCCCTGCGCCCAATCTGCTTCGTGTGTTATGCTGGCTCAAATGAAGGGAGCAGCAGGATGAATCATCGCCCCGCATGCAGCTCCTTCTCAGCGATACTTTTCCTATCATAGGGGAAAAGCGTTACCCTCCTGGCGAGGCCCCTTGCTGGTTCCAATGGATTCATCCGATTCACCCCATTACTCCCTCTTTCCTCCCAGATGAACACTTCACCTGGCCTTCATGATGAGGCTGCCAGTCGTCTTGTGGTCAACACTTAGGGAGTTTACAGAGATTGGCTGAAGGCCTAATTTTACTTCTGTCTATACCTTGCAAAGGCATTCAACACAGTGCATCACAGCGCTCTCTGGACCATCCTCCAAAAAATCGGGTGCCCTGACAAATTTGTGAACATCCTGCGACTCCTCCATGATGACAAGATGGCAACAGTCTTGGACAGCAATGGCTCCCAAAGTGACCCATTTAAGGTGGAATCAGGTGTCAAACAGGGATGTGTTATTGCCCCAACCTTATTCTCCATCTTCATCGCTATGATACTTCATCTTGTTGATAGGAAGCTTCCCACCGGAGTGGAAATCATCTATCAGACAGATGGCAAGCTATTTAACCTCAGCAAACTGAAAGCCAAAACCAAGGTTACAACAACATCTGTTATAGAACTCCAGTATGCTGATGACAACGTCATCTGTGTGCATTCAGAAGAAGACCTTCAAGCCACTCTAAGCACCTTCGCAGAAGCGTACGAGAAGCTCGGCCTGTCATTAAACATTAAGACAACCAAGGTGCTCTTCCAGAAGTCACCAGCCAATCCCTCTCCAATGCCAGAAATACAGCTTAATGGTGTAACATTAGAAAATGTTGACCATTTCCGCTACCTTGGCAGCCACCTTTCCACAAAAGTCAACATTGACACTGAAATTCAACACCACCTGAGCTTTGCGAGTGCAGCATTTTTCCGAATGAAGCAGAGAGTGTTTGAGGACCGGGACATCCGTAGGGATACCAAGATGCTTGTTAATAAAGCTATTGTCCTCCCAACCCTGCTATACGCCTGCGAGACGTGGACAGTCTACAGACGTCACATGCAACTCCTGGAACAATTCCATCAGTGCTGCCTCCAAAAAATCCTGCAAATCTCTTGGGAAAACAAGCGGACAAATGTCAGTGTGCTGGAAGAAGCAAAGACCACCAGCATTGAAGCGATGCTCCTCCGCCATCAACTCCGCTGGACTGGCCATGTTGTCCGGATGCCTGACCACCGTCTCCCAAAGCAGTTGCTCTACTCTGAACTCAAGAACGGAAAACGGAATATTGGAGGACAGGAAAAGAGATTTAAAGATGGGCTCAAAGCCAGCCTTAAAACTCTGGCATAGACACCAAGAACTGGGAATCCCTGGTCCTTGATTGCTCCAGTTGGCGGTCAGCTGTGACCAGCAGTGCTGCATAATTTGAAGAGGCACGAATGGAGGGCAAAAGAGAGAAACGTGCCAAGAGGAAGGCACGTCAAGCCAACCCCGACTGGGACCGCTTTCCACCTGGAAACCAATGCCCTCACTGTGGGAGAAGATGCAGATCAAGAATAGGGCTCCACAGTCACCTACGGACCCACTGTCAGGATACTACACTTGGAGGACCATCATCCTCGGACTACGAGGGATCACCTAAGTAAGTACGTATACCCTACCCCTCTATTTCTTTACACAATCATGTAACTGTATACATTCTGTGGTGAGTTCTTTATACTTCAGCACCCACACTATGTGCCATTATGACTTGTCCACAAGGTGACTTCAACTTTGCTATATGTGTAACAATATGTGAGACCACCACTCACTCCCTGGTGGTACTAAAAACCAGGCAATTTAGAGGCATTTGAAAGATTTCTACTTCCAACAGAACTCACTACCTCTGAGGATGCTTGCCATAGATGCAGGCGAAATGTCAGGAGAAAATGCCTCTAGAACATGGCCATATAGCCTGGAAAAACCTACAACAACCCAATTAAACAGTTGATAGGAATCTCAGCATTTTGTCAACATGGCACAGTGGTTGGAGCATTGCGCTACAATTCTAGAGACCAGAGTTAGAATCCCTGCTTGGCCATGCAAATGCTCTGATAGATCTTGGGAAAATTACAACCTCTAAGCTTCCAAAGAAGGCAAAGGCAAACCCCCTCTGAACAAATCTTGTCAAGAAAAACATGATAAGTTTGCCTGAAGGTTGTCTTATGTCAGAAATGACTTGAAGATTCACAACAAAAACAACTGGAATCTCAAGTGTGAAATATGTCGTGTAAGACCTGAGTGCCAGCAATACAGTCCTTTATGCACAGAATAGCCACAATGGTACCTTTTCAGCAAAGTCTCTACTGTGCTTTCATTAGATCAGGGAGAAAGTTTTCCTTTTCAGATAGCAGGCCTCCAAATCCCCATGCCAGTATGGCCACTTATCACACTGACAAGGAGAATTGGAGAGATGTCCAAAAACAAAACCAAGGAAATTTCCCCAAGTTCTGGAATGAAAAGAAACAATAACTCGTTTTTCCCATCCAGTGCCATCTGCCTTGAGAGAGACAAACAAGGTGTGTAGGGAGAAGATGGATGGGCTGCACATGATACTCCCCACACACCTCTGCCATGTCTCATTTCTTGAGAGCAAGCCAGATACATAAAAATGAGGTCTATTATCAATTTGTTTCTGTTTTCAATCCTTTGGACAAATTTAGCTTGTTCTGTGCCAGTTTGTTCGAGAAGTATGCTTTTCAGTTTAAGCTTGTTCATACCAAAATATGAAGAGGAATATGTCCAGAGCTGGAATGTGTCCAGAGGAGGGTGACTAAAATGATCAAGGGTCTGGAGAACAAGCCCTATGAGGAGCAGCTTAAAGAGCTGGACAGAAAAGAAGACTGAGAAGAGACATGATAGCCATGCATTAATATGTGAGGGGAAGTCACAGGGAGGAGGGAGCAAGTTTGTTTTCTGCTGCCCTGGAGACTAGTACATGGACCAATGGCTTCAAACTACAGGAAAGGAGATTCCACCTGAACATTAGGAAGAACTTTCTGACTGTGAGAGCTGTTCAGAAGTGGAACTCTCTACCATGAAGTATGTTGAAGGCTCCTTCCATGGAGGCTTTTGAACAGAGGCTGGATGGCCATCTGTTGGGGGTGCTTTGAACGTGATTTTCCTGCTTCTTGGCAGGGGGTTGGACTGGATGGCCCATGAGGTCTCTTCCAACTCTATGATTCTATGCATGACTAACAGGGAATATGACAATCAGGATATTGCTGAGGAGAATCACATTCAAAACCCTACCCAACCAAGACCTGTTCATGGATGATTTTATCTTAGTTCGTTCAACTTCACAGGACTATAGTGAAGCTAAGGCAGGCATGGGCAAACTTTTTTGCCCTAGGGCTGCACTATGGGCCCGACTGAGAGGGCTGGGCCCAGAAGGACAATTGGGCACACACTGGGCGAGATGAACCCAGGAAGGAGAGGGCCTGTGAGAGGATGAAGCCAGGAGGGAACATGGCAGGGCCTGGGTAATCCTCAGGTTGTCCTCCTGACATAAGGATGGATCTGCTTACCCCATCATTATGCCAGGAGGAAAACAAAACATCTGGTGACTGTCCTGATCCTCCTCTCCGATCCTCCTACCCCAATTTTCAGACTGTCCTCTCGACTTTATGCCAGGAGGAGAGTGAGACAGGCAATGCCAAGAGCGCTCTGGAGGGCTGTCAGCTACTGCGTGCCTTCATCAGGCCATCCTCTCGGCATAAGGATGAGGCAGCTCGCTCCATCCTTATGCTGGGAGGAGGGTGAGACATGCGATGGCTGAGAGCACTCCAGAGGGCTCTCAGCTGCTGCGTCCCTTCCTCCCTTGTCCTTTCTGCATAAGGATGTGGTGAGCCACTGTGTCCTTATGCCAAGAGGACAGGGAAAAGGCCCTCCAAGAGGCCCTCCAAGAGGAGGGCCTCAGGTAAGTGCCCAGGGGACCGCATCCATCCCCCAGACCTTGGTTTGCCCATGCCTGAGCTAAAGGGTAAGAAGAAACAATGTACACATCTCCATATGGAGAACTAACAATATTTTTATCAGTGTACCAGAGTGGGTCTGGAACCATATACAGTGTATGTCTATTGCAGGGGTCCTCAAACTAAGGCCCGCGGGCCGAATGCGGCCCTCCAAGGTCATTTACCCGGCCCTCACTCAGGGTCAGCCTAAGTCTGAAACTACTTGAAAGCACAACAACAATAATATCAACAACAATCCTATCTCATCAGCCAAAATCAGGTCCACACTTTCCATTGAAATACTAATAAGTTTATATTTGTTAAAATTGTTCTTCAATTTAATTATTGAATTGTTTTTAAATGTTTTTTGCACTACAAATAAGATATGTGCAGTGAGCATAAGAATTCAGTCATGTTTTTTTTCCGAATTATAATATGGCCCTCCAACAGTTTGAAGGACTGTGACCTGGCCCTCTGTTTAAAAAGTTTGAGGACCCCTGGTCTACTGCCTACAACTCTTTCTTTCTTTCTTTCTTTCTTTCTTTCTTTCTTTCTTTCTTTCTTTCTTTCTGTTGTTTGTTCTTTTGGAAGCACTACCTTAAGGTTCATGAGCCCCACCTTTGAGTAGCATTGATGTACATTGTCCTGAGTTCCGAGGAAAAAGTGTAGATTACAAATGAAATTAAGAAGAGTAATTTGAACAAAGCCAATGGTGACAGTAAAAGACAAAGTAGGAGTAAACACTGGCCAAGAAAAACAAGGAGTACTGAATTTGGACCTCGGCCCTGCCCCACAGTTGGGTTGCTGAAATCAAGATGGCTTTCATGGCAGTGATGTGTCTGATGAATGTGTTTGTGCCAATACAGAGAGAAGAATGAGAGCAAAATTGGGGAAAAACAAAGCTTTCTGGATGTTCTTGAACTGCTGCTCCCATTACTCCTCCCCTTTAGCTGTGCTGAGGAGGGCTGATGGAAGCTATAGTCCAATCACACCTTGCGGGGGAAGTCTTCCCACTCCCTGCTGCTTCTTCTTTCCAGCTGGGAATGAATTAAATCTCAAGTATGCCATGTTGGGGGAAGAACAGGAGAAGGAAGAAGGGGAGGCAGCCTGATTTAAGTATCTTGATCTGCAATATGCCAACATGCTGGATCTTTTCCCAACACCAGATGTGGGTGGGAGGACGGTCTTCATGCTACGTCTACCACAAATGTAGTTGCTGCAAACACTCATCCTCTGATGGAATTATACCACTCTAAGAGAAATGTTTGTTTTTTTTTCTGAGAGATTTTATAACCTTATTAACATTCCTTGTAAGTAAGCTATGGGAACCAGGAAGGCAGCCAGAGGGGTGGAAGACAGAGCATGCAGTGTTGTGCTACAAAACAGGAATTTCCCTTCTAGGCTTGATGGTTTGCTTTGGTGGAGGCGAGCTTTCTGTAAGGCATGGTGTGGTCCGTCTACCTTAAACTAATACTGCTATATTTAGCATTTACATTTATTGCCAGTAGGCTAGAAATTCACTTGCCCAGGTCGAGCATTGCCGTGTCAAACGAGGAAACATTTTCTTTGCCACTGGACTTGGACTCTGTTAGAACACACAATCTAAAGTGTTAAGCAAATAATAAATTTTATGTTATGTTTTCTTTTGTTTGCAATAGTGATATAAAACAGTCTGGCATGAAACCGAGAAACGGTTTGCTAGACATTGTGCAGAGCACACGACTGATGTGAGGACTTACGTCCCTTTTGGCTGTTCGTGATAGAAACGGGCGAGGTGGGAGGAGGCAACCTCTGTTTTGCCACTGTACATACACTCTGCAGGGAGCTGCTGCCAAACAAGGCCTTCTGGCAAGGGCAGCCTTTATTATTTGAAGAGTCCATGCTTCAAACAACATAGGTTCATACATCGCTGAAGATATTACAAGCAGTGTATTAAAAGTTTGTGAAGAAATCCTAATTCCAGTTATTTTTGGTATAGAGTATACAAGTCAAAATAGGGCTGCAGGGACACAGTGGGCTAAACCGCTGAGTTGCTGAACTTGTTGACCGGAACATCGTCAGTTTGAATCTGCAGGACAGGGTGAGCTCCCATTGCTAGCTCCAGCTTCTGCCAACCTAGCAGTTCAAAAACATGCAAATATGAGTAGATAAATAGGTACCGCTCCGGCGGGAAGGTAACGGCACTCCATGCAGTCATGCTGGCCACATTACCTTGGAGGTGTCTATGGACAACGCCAGCTCTTTGGTGTAGGAAGGGAGATGAGCACCAACCCCCTGAGTCGGAATCAACTAGACTCAATGTTGAGTGGAAACCTTTACCTTTACATAAGTCAAGAGAGGTCTAGCTATGTTGACATTGATTCAGCCCTGACACAAACTTACATACAAAATAGCATCTTAAAACATCATTGATTTTTCAGCCAGTTACTGAACACTTTGGCCGGTCTAAGACATCATTTAAGATTATAATGAGCCTTGAGCAATGAGGCAAGGAGGTTACTTGTACTACTTAATGAAATTAACTACATGTCAGATGGCCTCTAAATGTCATAACCTCCAATTAATTTGCACCCTAAACACATTATATCGAAAAAGACTCCCACTGACTTCATCTAAATGGGCTTTTATATACATTATGACTAGGGTATCAATAATGACTTGCAGCTTAAAGAACGTGCAAAGAGGATAAATAAGAGATGAGGTTTGGATTTTTGTGTCCCTCGGGAAATAATAATATAGACATACCTAAGAACACAGTATAACAATGACCATATTATATGGAGGGTATTACCATGCAAACCAACTGTCTATGTATTCCCCTATGTATTGGTTATAGCATTCCAGGTGAAATAATAAAGGATAAATCCTTACTTCTGATAGTGATCTATACATTGTGCTGCTGCCTGTTAGATAATATGGTTTTATTTTTTTCTTTAAATATATTGTTTATATTGGTATCTGTATCATTGGTATTTTGTTGTTACAGATGACAATGTTATTCTATTCTGTAAACTTTTTAGCCACTTGTTGGCTTTTAGCTGGCAAATAATGGAAGAAGGAGGTGAAGTTGGGACCATATTTTTCGAAAAGAAAGAAAATAAAAAGTGATCAGTGGAAAGCACTTGTCTATGAGAGCAGTATTTGGATAATCTTCTGTCTATACACACACACACACACACACACACACACACACCATATATTCCGGCATATAAGACGACTGGATGTATAAGACGAACCCCAACTTTTCCAGTTAAAATATAGAGTTTGGGATATACTCACCGTATAAGACTACCCCTCTTCCAACACACACCAAATAAAATTTTAAAAGCATCAGATTTGATTTCAATATGGTAATTTTCCTATTACTGTACCTCCTTCTCTGCCTCTCAGATCTCGCACATGCGCACCTGCACCGCTTCACTGCAGTCTTCAGGAGCGAGATCTGAGAGGCAGAGGAGGAGGTACGGTAATAGGATACAAGGGCGGGCCAGACAGGTAAAAGAGTTGTGTTTTTCTGGGCCCAGAGCCACTCTATCTCTTTTTTCCATACCCCAGGCGCCCTGGATGCCTGCAGCTTTCTCCACTCTTCACTTACACCTTCCCAGTACCCCTTCAACTCACCATCGGGACCGCATTAAGTCCACAAATCCTGATGAGTGAATTTTCTTCTACCGTACTAGTACAGCATCGCTCTGAATGCTTTCATACAGTCACTGCATACAGCAGGGATGCGGCCACTACAATTTTTGAGCTCCCCCCACAATATGCAGAAACCACAGATTCTCCAATCCGGATTGGAAGTTTTAGTACCCGCTCAATAAGACGACTCCTGGCGTATAAGACTACTCCTGCATATAAGATGACTCCCATGCGTAAGGCCACTCCAGTGTATAAGACTACCTCCTAGTATAAGACTCCCGCATATAAGACGACTCCCGCGTATAAGACAACCCCTGACTCTTGAGAAGATTTTCTTGGGTTAAAAAGTAGTCTTATACACCAGAATATACTGTATATACACACACACACATACAGTAGAATCTTGCTTATCCGACCTTCACTATTGTTCTATATTATCCAACGCAGTCTGCCTCCCAACCGGATCCACAGCTGTTTCAATACATTGCAATGTTTTGGTGCTAAATTCATAAATACAGTAATTATTACATAATGTTACTATGTATTGAATTGCTTTTTCTGTCAATTTATTGTAAAACATTATGTTTTGGTGCTCAATTTGTAAAATCATGACATAATTTTATGTTTAATAGGCTTTTTCCCAATCCCTTCTTATTATCCAACATTTTCGCTTATCCTATGTTCTGTCAGCCCATTTATATTGGATAAGCGAGATTCTACTACCTACCTGATGGATAAGCAATACTCTACTATCTGTCTATCTGATCTATCTATGTCAAGACCCAGAAGCCTTAAACAATGCCAGACACAAAATAAAGGTTCAAACACAGCTTTATTGCATACAAATGGACCTAAAATGCACTTAACACCAGTGCTGAAGGTCTCAGGAGTGATTTGGCATCAAAAAGTCGTCGTTACAAGAAACAAAAATATAATCCGGATTATAGCGCTGCTTTATAATCCGGGTTAAACAAAAGGTGAAGCAAACTGCTTGAAAATTGAAATGGCTCAAAAACACAGTCACAGAAGCAGGAAAAACGTAGTTTCAAAACTAAGAAATGTTTCAGTCACAAAGATATTAAAGTTCAAAGTCCAGAAAAGCCAAGAGCGTAGTCAAACCGGTCCGTGGTCAATCCGTTGGAAAACAAGGCTGGAATGCTGGAATCACCGAAGAAACAGAGGTTCAGGAACACACGAAGCTGTAGCCCAGGACCCAAGGTTGAAAGTTGGCAGCACAAAGAATTATGTCCTATAAAGACACTTTGCCTTCTGCGACTAGATGAGCAAACAGAACCCACTTTTATCTCAAAGATCTTCCTCAGAGCTTGATGAGCTCCCCACCCTCTCGTCATCACTATCAGCTGCCCCCAAGCCTGCAGCTGAGTGCCCATCCCTCCACCTCTGCCAATTAATGTCAGGGTTCAGATCCTGCCAAGAGTCACCTGGCTGCCAGTCCCCAGTGAACCCCTCAAACTCCTCGCTAGAGGTGGGCTGATTACAAATGTCCCTTATTTGCTGCACACGGGTCCAATCCAATTCCTCCTCCTCCATATCACTCCCAGACCCAGAACTACTCTCAAATCCCAGGAAGTCTTCCTCGTCAGTTGGTGCACTAAGTATTTCCCGAATACGTTTCCTTTGTAATTCCCCCTCAGACTCCGGCTCGCGAGCAGCCCTCTTTACACCTCTGCTCACCTCCCCATCTCCCATCTCGTAATATGAGAAGCCTGGAAACGTGTCAGTATCACTCGGAGCCATAATGATTTCCCTAATGTGCTGACGCTACTGTTCTCCCTCCGACTCCTGAGTAGACCTTTCCACTCTGTTACTAGGAGTAGCAACTCCGTCAACACGCTGAACTACAACAATCTATTGATGGCGAGACAACTTCTGACTGTTACTTGCCAGAAGAATTAGATATACTGAAAAACGTTTATGCTTTTCTGTACAATAGCAAATTTTGAAAACTTTCTTTGGCTGCCCTATGGCCCTACATGTTTTTAAAAGCAGTTCACCCAAAAGTATTGAAAAACAGAACAGAGGAAAAGGGATTTTTTCTGATTTGTGCAGAGTTTGACAAAGTTGAATTTCAACCATATAAATATATTGTCTTTCATTAGAGTTGTAGGTTTTTAATTAATGATATTACCATTTTCAAGGCACCTTATTAAATGACATCACCCTATGACACTGTAATGGATTGTCAGGTTTTAGCTCTAAAATTTCAGAGCCAGGGATCCTCTTGATCTGGGTGCCTACAACCTATCAAGTATCCAGAGCTCTTACAACAGCACTTAAAGAAAGCAGGTGTTGTTGCCGAGATACCGAGACTCAGATATAGGAAGCGTTCCTATAATATTGCTGAAGGAAGACCTGAGATACTGTTACAGCCCTCTCCTTATACGAAGTAAGTCTTGCTTATTTCTATTGACTTTGCACTTCATTGCAAGCATATTTCTGATAACACTCCTTCCCAGATATGAGAAAGTTGCACCTTGTATTGTTTTCCAAATAACTACAACAATTCTAGCCTTAGACGATAGATAGCTGCAGCACAAAGAAGTGTCATTACTTGACCGAATCGAAGGTATGTTCAGTGCAGGGAGGAGAGATGTTTATTTATTTATTTTTGTCTCATTACACTTAGCTCCCAGCTAAATTTAGACTCCCTAGATAGTATCATGCTACAGACATGGATTAAATGACCAACTCAGTTATATTTACAAAATGGGAGCAGTCTCAAGAAGTACATTAAACTAGGTAAACATGCTTTTAACAATACCAGTCAGTTCGAAATAAAGGCTTGTTGTACCCCACTGAAGTTACACCGGTCATACACGGGGAAGAGGAAAGACTCCCCAGTCACTCTTCTACTTTCACAGTAAGATAAAGGTAAAGGTAGTCCCCTGACATTAAGTCCAGTCATGTCTGACTCTGGGGTGTGGTGCTCATCTCCATTTCTAAGCCGAAGAGCTGGCATTGTCCGTAGACACCTCCAAGGTCATGTGGCCGGCATGACAGCATGGAGCGCTGTTACCTTCCCGCCGGAGCGGTACCTATTGATCTACTCACATTTGCATGTTTTCGAACTGCTAGGTTGGCAGAAGCTGGGGCTGACAGCGGAAGCTTACGCCGCTCCCCGAATTCGAACCTGCGACCTTTCGATCAACAAGCTCAGCAGCTCAGTGCTTCAACCCACTGCGCCACCGGGGGCTCTACAGTAAGATAAGCATCCCTTAAAGTATAAGGTTCTTGAAGCAGGTGCTACAAATGAGCAAACAGTGATTAACACTGGCATGAATAAATATATGTGGATGGAACTTTTTGCTTATGGAAAAGAGCCACACAATTGCTTTATCATATTTTTAAACATATGCCTGTGATTTGTCAAGGTACCACATATTCTTCCAAAACATGTGTTTACTTATGTGTGGCATCAAACAGCATCTCGGACATGTTTGCTTTGGATCCAAGAAATATGCAGTTAATCACACGAACCATGCATTTATTAGAGTTACTAACACAAATATTGAAGTCTTACGGGAAAGTATTTCAGCTTCTACTTTCTCCAGCTGCTCTGATATAAATCAAAGGATGCTGACATTAAGTCAACAATATTTATTTATCATGTCAGGAGTAAACCAGTTGCATTGCATTTTTAAGAAACAAACAAACAAACAAAACACAAAGTTTGCAAGCTTGGTAGTTGATTAAATGTCCTTTGACCAGTATCTGGCCACTTGGAGTGCCTCTGGTGTTGCCGCAAGAAGGTCCTCCATTGTGCATGTGGCAGGGCTCAGGTTGCATTGCAGCAGGTGGTCTGTAGTTTGCTCCACACTCACATGCCATGGATTCCACTTTGTAGCCCCATTTCTTAAGGTTGGCTCTGCATCTCGTGGTGCCAGAGCGCAGTCTGTTCAGCGCCTTCCAAGTCGCCCAGTTTTGTGTGTGCCCAGGGGGGAGTCTCTCATTTGGTATCAGCCATTGATTGAGGTTCTGGGTTTGAGCCTGCCACTTTTGGACTCTCGCTTGCTGAGGTGTTCCAGCGAGTGTCTCTGTAGATCTTAGAAAACTATTTCTTGATTTAAGTCATTGATGTGCTGGCTAATACCCAAACAGGGGATGAGCTGGAGATGTCACTGCCTGGTCCTTTCACTATTGGCTGCTACTTCCCGGCGGATGTTAGGTAGTGCAATACCGGCTAAACAGTGTAATTTCTCCAGTGGCATAGGACACCCCGTGATAATACGGCATGTCTCATTAAGAGCCACATCTACTGTTTTATTGTGGTGAGATCTGTTCCACACTGGGCATGCATACTCAGCAGCAGAGTAGTTAACAATAGCAAGAATGGATATTCCAAAATGTGACACTTGCTGAGACACTGATGTCAGGGTGTTGAGACATTATATGCATATGTTTATTCTCATTTGCAGACAGTCCCCAGTTTACAAACATCCAACTTACAAATGACTCATAGTTAAGAACAGGGGTGAGACAACGGGAAATGAGAGAAGTCTACTCCTCAGAAGGGAAATTCACTTCTGAAAGAGTTATCATGGGGAAAAATGTCTCAGCTAAAGCATTATCACCAATCCTTATTTCCACAACAAGCCAAAGTTTTCAAAATCCAATTCTCACAGGGACAGAAAGTGAGGTGGATCTTCTGAACAGGGGCAGAGACAGCAAAACAAACACTGGGCATGCATACTCAGTGTTAACCCTTCTCTATGCTATCCAAAGCTTAAAAATATGTACTTTTGGCTAGAGTTTATACTTTAAAATGTGCCTGTTTCGATTTACAAGTTCAACTTAAGAACAAACTTACAGAACCTCTCTTGTTCATAACTTGGGGACTGGCTATACCAGTGGTTCTCAACCTGGTGTCCCCTGATGTTTTTGGCCTACAACTCCCAGAAATCCCAGTTACCAGCTGTTAGGATTTCTGGGAGTTGAAGGCTAAAAACATCTGGGGACCCCAGGTTGAGAACGACTGGGCTATACTATGTTCCTGAGTCCAACAACTTTTCTGTTTCAGTATAACTTCCAATTATCTTAATCCACTCTTGTCCATGAGGTTGCTGTAGTTTCTTAGTCCACCACCCATCAGTTTTATTTTATACGTCTTATACTCTTTCCTTTAATAAAAAAATAATCAACAAGCCAAAGAAAATAAGCTAATTAGTGTCAGTTTGCTGTGTACGACACAACTAAGAATTACTGCAGAAACTGGAGGACAGAATTATCCTCATTGCAGATTGTCACACTTTTATTGTGTGTCTCCTAACTCAAGCATATTCTTTTCATTTGAACCCAAGTAGTTATGCCCACAAAGTTGCAAAAAGGAAATCTGTTGTTTTTATCAACAGTATAACTGAAATACTGCCAAATTACTGCGGGGAAAAAGTATAATCCATCTCATGGGAGGCATTCTAGCAACATGTCTAGTGCAGTTATAGTATATTTGGGATCCTGGAGATGTTGCAAGTCTGCTACCAATCTTGGAGGGTGTTTTGAACTATAGCATTCATAGCACAGGGCGACAAGATAAATACTTCTTGTTATTTGGAGCACTGATTTAGAAAATTGCATTGGATCTGCTGTATGTTCTGTATCTCAAAAGCGAGCACTGATAGGAGAAAACAGGCGCCATTTCTTGAATCAACAGGTTAAATATATGCATTTGAGGCACCAAGATGTGTGTTGGTCAGTGTTATCATTTAACAAAGTGGCTTGAACTTCTGGGAATTGAAAACCAAGAAATCTGGAAGACCCAAAAGGCTTCTCACCATTGATGGCTTTCATGTCAATGCGACAATGAATCTACTCCCAGACTTCAAAGGATGCTGAACCCCATCCACAAAATAACTGCATTGATCTCAGCTGAAACCTTTTCAAAGAAAGAAGGGACAATATATTGCTCTACTAATATTAAAGCCACTGCTAGTTTCCATTCTTACTGCAGTCTCTTGGCCAGATGGCTTTGTTAGAAGCATGGTGACAATTCTTCACTTGCAGTCATTGCTGGGAGATGTGCAAGATGTATATCTCACATAAGACTCTTTCTTTCCAGTAACTACGAATGAATAATTAAGAAGAGATTGTGTGTTTTCGTGTTACATGGTTCCTCCTGGCACAGCACCAGCAGACCAATTGAATTGAGGATAAATGCACTTCTTTCCCCCTCCACAAGGTACTATTTGGAAGGGATCTATCATGTAATTATATGTAACCTCTAAATCCCTGATCTAAAGGAGTAAGATACATTTAGCTCATTTAATTTCATCCATGTTAAGTCATGTCTTGAATGATCCTGAATATTCCAGCCTGAATAGGAAAAAGGGAGTACAGTACAAGGATGTGTTTGCACTTACTGTAGTCTAACATGAATTCTATGACCATTTGAGGCAGATCATAAGTGGTATTGTTGAAAACAAGCAGCCAGGTAGAAATTACATCCCTTTTTCAAAAGTGGAAAATGAAGCAGATATCCAGGATTGCCTTGGGCAGGTTATCTGCAAGTCTTAAATAGAAAGAAACTTTGGAAGAGGACTTTCTCACACCACTCCTTCCCTTTACAACTCTTCTTGCCCCAGAATGTCGCTGCAAAGGTCAGTCTCCTTGAAACATTGGGGTTGTGCACAGAGTTATCCATTAGGCTCGTGCAATCCGGGTAAACCATGACCCATTTTGTGTTCCGGATTTGGGAACCTCCCGAAATCAGGAGGGCAGATATCAGGGGGGACGAGGGACAGGCCTTCTCGGTGGTGGCCCCTCGCCTGTGGATTACACTCCCGGGGGAGATTAGGTCATCAACATCCCTCCTTGCTTTCAGAAGGAAGCTAAAAACCTGGATGTGGGACCAGGCCTTCGGGTAAGCTGGCAGATGGACAAAGACAACCAATGACGACCAGAGTAGGAAAGGATAATGACGATGCTAGACGGATTACGGACTATGAATTGGCGAACATTGGCCACAAGATGATTTTATTGCTGCTAGTATACTGTCTGATTGTTTTAATTAGTTATAACTGTTGACATTATATGGTAAATTTGTGTATTGTATATTGTATATTGTACCGTATTTTGTGAATTGTTAGGAATTGAATTGTGCCTTTTGTAAGCTGCCCTGAGTCCCCCCTAGGGGGTTGAGAAGGGCGGGCTAGAAGCACTCCAAATAATAATAATAATAATAATAATTTTTGCTCTGGGGTGCCAAAAGATCCATTTCCTCTCAGCCCATTATGGGGGTTGCTTCCCAAGCTCCCCTTCCCGTCATTTTAGGCATTTAAGCTCCACTTTAGAGGAGAGGTGCTCAGCTGCAGGCAAGTGTGGGTTTTATGAAGGCTTCTTTGTTCTCACCCGTTTCTTACTTTAGAGGAGGCACTGGCTGCAGGCAGGCATGTGCGCTTTCTGGGCCTGCACGCCACATGCACTTTCCAAGGCAAGGAGGCAAGTTCTCTTACTCCAGAGGAGGTGCTTGGCTGTAGGCAGGCACACATGCTTTCTGGGCTTCTACTCCTTCCAAGGCAAGAGGGCTGCTCATGAAAAGCAGCCAAGGGGCCGGGACTGGCTCCCGCTTGCTTTTGTGTCAATCTGATTTTCGTACCAGGAGGGGATTTCCCGTTATATGCTCCCAAAGGTAACGAAAGTGATAAAAGAATGGATGTAACAAACGAAAATGGGATCCGTGCACAACTCTGTTACCCATTGGTTGTGCTAAATGACTCTTATAGGTTGAATGGAAGTGTTTTACTACTAAAGGAGCAACCAAATGCATGGTGAAATGTGCAACCAAAATTATACCTTTCCCGACTGCAGCCCAGTTTAAGACGGAGAATGCATATTTGTGTGTCCAACAAGAACATGTGTGCAAATCTGCTTGCACAATCTTGAAGTGGATGGAGACACTGCACCTCAAAACATCCAGCTCCTTCCACATGTGGAACTTGCTGGATTTTTGCTGATCACAGAATCTTAGACCCAGAACTTCATGAGAGACACAAGGGCTGTCCAGTCAAATCTCCTTCTGCCATTCACAGCCAAAGCACTCCTGACCAATGGTCATCTATCCTCTATTTAAAAACCTCCAGAGAAGAAGGCTTCATCAGGTAGCAGGCATGTAGCTGGGGGGGGGGGGGGGGGGTTCAGCCCCCCCCCCCCGAAATTCTCATGGTGGTCCGTGAGAAGGCCTTACTGGTACATTATTAAACTGTTATGTTTATTCATATCATGATCTGATCACCATGCTCAATATATCCCATATGCATGGGGGTATTGGGGTAATGATACAAAAGGTTTGCTAGGGTAGACTCTTTCACTCAGACTCAGCCACCCCCCCAATCAAACTCAGCCCCCCCCCCCGAATCAAAATCCTGGCTACGGGCCTGCCAGGTAGTATATTCCACTGCATCTATGATGTATGAATAGATATTTGGAAGGAATTAATGTATTTCAATGGATAGCTCTGTCTTTAGCTTTTAGTACGTATATACCTGATTTGCACAATTCACTTCTCTCCTCACACAAGAGCCTCCTTTCATACTCTGTTCTACACTGCTCTGGGTGGTCTCCCAACCTTTTAGAGAATTTGTTCAGTATAAACATAGTGCTGCAGAGAAGGAAGGGATGGTGAAGTGCCCTTCCACATGGTTCCCTTACTTCTTGTACTTAGGTCAGCATGTTGGAACCTCACCAGCCATGGAAATATATCAGGGGCAATGACAAGTGCAGCCAGAATAGAATGGTGTTTCGGTTTCTCTCCATTTCAACCAAGTGGAGATGTTGAAGTATGGACCACCCTTTCTTTGCCCTCCCTTCCTCTGGATAATGTTTGCTTTTTTGGATGTAAAACACCAAAGATTCCAGTGATTGAGTATGGAGCTCAAGATATTTATGCAGACAGCCAGAAGACAGTACAAAAATCTGTTTAGACAAACAAATATTTTATGGCCGTCGTAGTGCCTTTGACCAATTCTGTCAAAGTCGAGAATCGCATTACGCTAAGTAGGGTACACAAAACAAGACAGCATGACAGCTGCTCCCAGAAGAAGTTTGCTCTATCTAAGCAGCAAGTGCAACACAATTACTCATAAAATAAAGCCCTGTGTTTAGTAATGGTGAAGCTTTGTTGATTTATTCTGATTTTTTCAGGGAAGAGTTTGTAGAAGAAATCCAGCAAAACTTGGCAAGTTCCTCTTCAGACAAATGACCCTAAAGGCATGTTGGAGGACATCCATAACTGAGCAGCAGTAGGATGATGCCATGGCTCCCTTCTGTTAGAGATCCAGGTGTCCTCTGAATACACACTTTTGCTTTGTAGATGCCATTTTAAAAGCAGCAGGTTCAGACAAGTGTTCGAGGAACAAGTAAATGTTTTGAATTGTCTTCCTTAATGTTATTGTATCAAACATTTGTCATTTATTGCAATTCAGTTTGCCATTGCCAACCAAAGCACACCCCTTGAATTAATGGAATCTACCATTTCACTATTGGTTTGGTAGATCTAGTCTAGCTTGGACTAGGAATTGGAATGAAAATAATTACTTTTAGGTATTTATATTTATATTTTCTGTGCCAGAAACTGCATTTTGAGATTGTTAGTCTCCCTGAGCCTCCTATGAGGAAAAGCAGAATATAAATCAAACAAACAAATCTACAGCTTTGGACTAAAATAATGATGATGATGATGATGATGATGATGATGATGATGATGATAAACGTTATTTATATTCCGCCCTTCTCCCCAAAGGGACTTAGAGCAGATTACAGTATATAAACAAACACAGGCAAACATTCAATGCCTTGTTACAATCACATTGAAAGAGACACACAACACAAACAAAGGCAAAGGCTTTTCCTTTCATTTCTGGCTTCTGGAGGTGGTGCTCATCTCTGGCTTTGGGAGAGACGCTCTTCTCCATTTCCAAGTTGAGGAGCATGAATTGTCACCTCCTGGTCATGTGGCCGGCATGACTGCTTAGAGCGTCCTTTTGTTTTTTCCTCTCAAATTGGTACCTATTTATCTATTCACATTAGCATGTTTTCGAACTGCTAGAGTGATAGGAGCTAGGGCTAACAGCGAGAGCTCACCCCATCCCATGGATTCGAACTGCCAACCTTCAGGTCAGCAGTTCAGCAACACAGGGGTTTATCCCATTTTCCACTGTGGCCCCTACATGACCCATATCTTCTCAGGCAGCATGGCCTGTGATTACTTTGGCTGGGGATTCTGAGAGTTTGCTGGATAGGTGAGGAAGGCATGAGGTTTTCTAGTTTGTCAAGGTCCTTTTGAATTTTGTTCCTATCACCCAATGTATAATAATAGTCATTTTAATTTTCTGTTTATTCCCTTTTATGTCATTTGTTTGTTGGTTTGAAGGAATAAACTTGTGCTAACTAAAGCTGTGTGTGTGTGTGTGTAGCACATTTTATTTTCCTTCTGCATATTATGTGTCCAACCACATGTTAGAAGAATTATTGGTTTCCACAAACATGGATATCTCGATTTTAAGGTGTGTAATTGTTTAGAATATTTAATTTATTAAATTTACACTGCCCCGAAATCTTCTCTGGGGTGAAGGCATAGAATATGTCGTATTTCACTTATTCTAAGATACACTGACCTCCCTAAAAAAGAATTAGGGCTAAAAGGGGTGGTGCATCTTAGAATTACCATCATCTTAGATTCGTAGTTGTTGGTCTTTTAAAAAGAAAATCATGAATGGCAGTGGTAGCTGAGAGAGTGGAAGAGAATTAGTGGGGAGCAAGTGGAGAGCCATCAAGCTTCACCCCATCCCCTCCAAGTTCCTGATCTGCCACCTGGTTTTCCCCCTTTCCTTCAGTTGGCTTTCTCCCAATCTCTCAGCTGTCTGAAGGAAAGAGGGAAGCTAGCTGAGAAATCAGAAAAAGCCAACTGGGAAATGGGAGGGGTATTTCTCGTATTTTAGGTTCAACATTGTGGTGTAGTCTAGTATAAGAAGAGGTCCATGGGGGTGACACCATAAGTAACTGCACTGGGTGATACCAACCGTTATGACACCACTGAACTAGTCTACAAAAATCCCCAGACAAATTATTTTTCCAAAAAGGTTCACTCAACAATACATTTTGGTGCTGTTCCATTATTCAGGGGGAGGGCACTAAGGGGCGCTAGAGAGATTATTTATTATTATTTATTTACAGCTTTTATATTCCACCCTTCTCACCCCGCAGGGGACTCAGGGCGGATCTCAGTGTTCACATATATGGCAAACATTCAATGCCAATTTTTGACATACAAACATATACAGACATAGACAGAGGCTATTTAACTTTTTTTTTTCTGGCCGCCAGGGGAGCTGTCGCTTTCATTGTCCATCTGCGACGCTGATGAAGCACTTCCGCATTCCCACATACTTCCCCGCTGGAATGCTTTTGCTGGGGTCTTCTTTATGGCCTCTTAAATCAGTTAATTTAGCCTCCCCACACTTTTAAGGTGGTATCTTATTTTTCTACTTGACAGATGCAACTGTCTTTTGGGTTGCAAAGGTCGACAACAGGCTACACACAATTGGTTGGAAACCCACTCCAACTCGGGCTGGCTTCGAACTCATGACCTTTTGGTCAGAGTGATCCTAATGCAGCTGACACTCAGCCAGCTGCGCCACAATCCTGGATAGTCTATTTTTTGAGGTGGAGTTCAAGGAGTAAAACCATTCACCCTGTTTTTGCTGGTTGTTCCTCCTCCCACTTTCCCATATCATAAACTACAGTTGTTTCCAAAATGGGGACATGGGTAGGGGGGGTAACACAAAAACAGAGGAAATGGTATTACTCCTTCTACCCACTTTCCACCCCCATAAAAACAACTACCCTTTTCTCTCTAGCGTCCCCTAGTGGCCTCCGCCCAGATAACGGAAAAATACCTACATTTGTTAGCCTTGTAGTTACATTGGGCTCTTTGTTGTTTTTGCTGTAATAGCCTAAAGCAGCTTACCTTTGAAAATTGTGTTTTTGTCTTTTGCATACACCTACAAATGAGTCATAATCCTTGCAAACAAACAGATAACTTGATACCTTTTAGCTAGTGATAATTTGATTTCACTTCCAACTACAAAGGAGAGGGGAAGAAAACAGGATCATAAGTATCTAGAGTCAACTAATGGGGCACATTCTCTATCCAAACTTTAGAAAGAAAGAAAATTATTTGAGCGGCTCGTTTGTGAACCTAAATGGAAGAGTATATTGTGCCCTCTGGTGATCGTGTCTGGAAGTGCTCACAGATGACAGGAACATTAGAATTGCTTGTTTCTAGTTTAAATATATATCAGGAAACCTTATAAAATGTTAAGGCGTCCAAACCCTTCTGTATTAAAATGCAGGAAAACAAATTAAGGCATGAAGACTAAATCTAGACAAAATGTTGAGCCTACAATGGGACCAGTTAGTCTGGGAACTCAAGCCAAAGCAGTAACAGACAAATTTATTTATTTGAGGATTTGCTTCTAAATAAACACAGTTCGCATTAGCTTGTATTGTAGCCAGCACAAAAAATTGTTCATTTGCCAGGCAAATTAGGCATTTATTAATACTAAGAGTAAGGTTTTTTTAATGTGTTTTTTTCTCTTTTTTTCTCAAGATCCTGTCTGTTAAGCATGCAGCTGGCATCATCTTTCATCAATCTTCGAAGAACCCAAAATGCAAGCTGGTATTTCCAGCCAAGCCATCTTAGTTTCAGTTAATTACTCTTGGAAGAAATTCAGATTTTTGGAATTACATTTCAGGGTATCTATTATGTAGTCAATATAGTGATATTTTTGCAGCGTCTCTGACAAAGACAAGAAATTGCATAAAGTACAAAAGTGTTCTGTGTGTAATATAATTTAAAGTATATATGTGTGTATGCATGTGTAACTCTACAGTATAAACTTTAAAGCCTAAAACAAAATAATCCAAATACAAAAAATAACGATGCTTTATGTTTGCTTTTTCTTAAAGAAAAGGTGTTGTTTATATAAGTACATAAGGATCAATGGTAAAATCCTGTACTGAAGATAAGGGGACACAATCATAGAACAGAGGCTGGTATTGTTTCATTATCTGGATGGATGCCACCAGGGGGTGCTAGAGAGAAAAGGGCAGCCCATTTTAGGGCGGGAGTTGAAGGAGGAAAACTGTTTCCCCCATTTTTGCTGGTTATTCCTCCTCCCCACGTCCGATATCAGAATCTAGTAACATGGGTGGGGGCAATAACAGGAAAAAGGGGACAATGGTTTTATGCCTTCAACCCACCCTCCACCCCCATAAAAATGACTATCTAGAGCCCCCTAGTGGTCTCTGCCCAGATAATCAAACAGTCCCCTGAAGCTTTGTTATGATGTGGAGATACTGGAAATATAGATATTTATTTATACCTATATTGTATGTACATTAGAAGCACTGAAATGTAGAAAAAATCAAGTTCTCTCTATATCAGGAAGAGAACATCTTGATAATCAGGAGGCAGAATCCAACAAAAAGAAACAAGTGAAAATGATCAAAGACTTCATTAAGAGTACCACAATAATTGTGCTGTCGCACGCTGGGCCTGTTCATAAGACTGTAGATAGGACATAAATTCTGTGTGCCCAACGGGCTGCCGGGGCTGCCTCAGATTAAAGGCCTTTGGATTTCCTTAAACAGTCTTTAGATTGCTTAAAAGTTCAACAAAGTTCTTTATTATTGAAATCAAACAGGTACTTCAAGGCTTTCTTAATAGTCTATTGGCTCTCTCAGTCTTGTCCACAGGGAACAGGCACTATCTTCATAACTGTATTTTAACTAATGGGTAAATCCTTAACCTCTCTGGGCAGTCTGTCTTTTCCTCTGTTGGAGTGGAGCCCCTACACCCGGTACCAACTGCTTCTGGCTGCCACGAGTGACCCTTACCAAGCAGAGCTTTGTAGACTTCCAGGGGAAAAGAAGGTGTCCAGGTTTCCGTGATGGCTGGCTGAAGTGCTGTAGGACCGGATTCCCTCAGCAAAGGAGCTGTAAGGCTGTAAAATCCTCAGCAAAAGAGCTGTGCTGAGACTGCATCTCTCTGGCCAAGCTATGGGGCTGTATATTCCCGGCCAAGCTATGGGGCTGCATATCCCCGGCCAAGCTGTAAAAGACGAAGCTTTCTACAGGAGCTCCTGGTTTTATGTCCTGTATGAAAGGCTTCTCTGTGTGGACTGACCCAAAATGGCTCCTATTCCCTCCAAAACCCAAAAAGGGGGTGGGACCAGGGAACCTAACGATAATTGACAGGTCATAGATCCAATAAATGCAAACTAAGGAAAGCCATCTAACTGCAAAAAGGCATAGAACTTTAAAATACATGCAGTAATCAACAAATAGCAAGATAAGCTGGAGCTCCTAGTGTGGCTGTACCAGAACAACAACAACAACAACAATAACAATAACAATAACAATAGCTTTATTTTTATACCCTGCCTCCATCTCCCCGGAGGCACTCGGGGCAGCTTACATGGGGATGATCCCAAGACAAAGTAGTTAAAATATAACACACCAAAATATAAAAAGAACAGCATAAAACATAATAAAACAACAACATTATAACAAAATATAAGAGCAACTAGCAACCAATGAACCTGCAATAACAAACAATTTCTGGGCATGGGTGGGCAGGCTGGTGCAACTCAATTGTAAGGACAGTGCTGGTGGGTAAAGTGCATAAGTCAAGTGACTATCTTTTTTTTTTAATCTGCAATGTCTCTTGTGCTGTTGTGTCACCTGGAAAAATACAGTTAAACAAATTGGCACAGATTTCAATTGATACTGCCAATAGCTGATTCCAAGGAAGTTTAATTGCAAAACTTGTTTCTGGTCTGGTTCCAGAAAGTGCCGCCTCCAGGGTTGTTTCTGCTGTGAAGAAATGAGTGAATCTGGGGACCTCATCACATACAGGATTCCACTCCCCTCTGTTTCTACACACTTTAAAAACAGTTTTAAAACACGGAACCCATCATACAAAGCAAAACTTCTACTCGCCATTCCCTGCAGGACTCCATCTTGAAAATGTGTTTAAATTATGTAGAAACTAAGGTTTTACTAGTCGTGTAAGAATTGTCTTCAGAGCTCCTGATTTGTACAGAAGCAGGTAAAGGCATTTATTTGCACATGGAATGGGAACTGTTAGATCATTTTAGTGAAAGAGTGGGCATTTCTGTAAGCAGTCTCAAAATATGCTTTATTGCTCTTTTTCTCACCAGTAATCATCTTCAAGAAAGTTTTATGGTAATTTTTAAATTGTGCAGGAATTGTGCAATTTTGATATCATTTTACTGCAGCTATAGTTCTCCCCTTTTTAAGACCTAGATTTTGGACTTCTGCAATTGCGATGTTTCCCTTTTTTTAAAAGAAAGATGATGAAGAAAGTAGAATGGGCAAGGACTACACTTGCCCATGTGTTAGCTCTGAGGATTACGGTAGAAACAGTCAAAAGTACATTGAGTGTGATGAGGGTCAATAGATTATCGGTTTTCCTTATAAATGGAACTGAAAAAATGCTAGGCTAAGAAGATGATTCCTCCCGCTAATCCCTCCTCATGACATGAGCCCCCCGATGGCACAGTGAGTTAAACCCCTGTGCTGGCAGGACTGAAGACTGACAGGTCACAGGTTTGAATCCAGGGAGAGGCGGATGAGCTCCCTCTATCAGCTCCAGCTCCTCATGCGGGGACATGAGAGAAGCCTCCCACAAGGATGATAAACATCAAATCATCCAGGCATCCCCTGGGCAACGTCCTTGCAGACGGCCAATTCTCTCACACCAGAAGCGACTTCAGTTTCTCAGGTTGCTCCTGACACGACAAAAAAAAAGGTGATTTGAAATTGCAAATTTATAGCAGTTAAGATTGATCTCACTTTAGCTCCTATGGCTCGGATCTTTTGAATCCCGGGAGTCATATTTTTGTGAGCTTGTGCTGGCATGGCAGTGCCAGGGGATTTGAATTTCTTTGTCTTGCACTACTAGTTTGTATGAATTTATTTAGCCACGCATTTTGTAATCGGGTAGCTTCCCCAAGTTGCAGTCATAGGGCCAGCAACCTGACAATCATCGTTAGAGTCTTTAGACCCGCCCCTTTTCCCAGGGTTTTGGAGGCAAAGGAGGACCTTTGTTCAGTCTCACTGTTTGAAGCCTAACAGCAGGACGTGTGGGATTCTCTTTCCCACCTTCACAAAAGCTTCACTTCTCATAGCTCTGCCAGGGGGAATAAAGGGATAGTCCCACAACTTTTGCTGGGGGAATACAGCCAGCACTTTGCTGGGGCAACAGGACAGTTCCTACAGCCTTCGTGGAGTAAAACTAAAGGACACCTTTCGGCTTGGCAGATCTACAGCAACCATTGTCTGGTAAGGGACCACTCGGCTATCCATAAAGTAGCTTGGAGCTGGGAGTAGGGGCCTTACGCCAGCAAGGTAAAGAAAGATTGCCCAGGGAGGGGTCAGAAGAAAGAAAGGAACAGTTTACCACCAGTTGCCTGCCCTTGATGGCAGATTGAGGAAGCTACCGGTTTTCCAAGGTTATAAAGTGTTTAATTCATTTGTTTGAAGATTTAAGCCCAAATAAAGAAATTTGTTGAACTTATTTTGAGCCTCAATAGAACTCTGTGTTGGAAAATCTAAGGGGCCCTTCAGCTAAGGCACCCCAGCGTCCCGTTGGGCATACAGAAGGCACGTCCTGTAAACAGACATTATTTCAGGCCCAGCGTGTGACAGCATAGAGCTACTTAAAATTTTCAACTCCATTTCCACTGAACCATAGCCTTAGAGCAATTTGGAAGAGAATTCTAAATATTTCATTAAACTGTGAAACTCAGGATTCCATAGGATGTAACACCTACCATTTTAGTGGTATCAAAGTACTATAACTGTGTGGTGAGTTTTACACGCATTAGATTTAATTTTTTTAAACCATTTTTTTCTCTTGAACTTATTAATAAATATGTGGATGCAGGTATATTGTTTATGTTTGTACAGGTTTCTAAATCATCTCCGCTGGCCAAATTCAGTATACAGTAGGCCCATGATATTTTCTGGAATTGCTTCCAGGACCCCACATGGATATCAAAATCCATGCACGCTCAACTCCCATTATTTACAATGGCATAGTAAAATGGTATCCCTTATATAAAATAACAGAATCAAGGTTTGTTTTTTGTGGGTTTAAAAAAATTCAAGCCATTGATGCATAGGGCCAACTCTGGATAATTATTTCTAGAGAATACACAGTTTTGGGCACCACAATTCAAGAGGAATATTGACAAACTGGAACATGTTGAGAGAAATGTAACTAAAATGATCAAAGGTCTGAACACCGTGCCCTTTGAGGAGTGGCTTAAAGAGCTGGGTATGTTTAGTCTGAAGAAGAGAAGGCTGAGAGGAGACATGAGTAAAACATGAGCCAGGAATGTGATGTGGCGGCAAAAAAAGCCAATGGGATTTTGGCCTGCATCAAGAGGAGCATAGTGTCTAGATCTAGGGAAGTAATGCTACCTCTCTATTCTGCTTTGGTTAGACCACACCTGGAATATTGTGTCCAATTCTGGGCACCACAATTGACAAGCTGGAATGTGTCCAGAGGAGGGCGACTAAAATGATCAAGGGTCTGGAGAACAAGCCCTATGAGGAGCGGCTTAAGGAGCTGGGCATGTTTAGCCTGAAGAAGAGAAGGCTGAGATATGATAGCCATGTATAAATATGTGAGAGGAAGTCACAGGGAGGAGGGAGCAAGCTTGTTTTCTGCTTCCTTGGAGACTAGGACGTGGAACAATGGCTTCAAACTACAAGAGAGGAGATTCCATCTGAACACGAGGAAGAACTTCCTGACTGTGAGAGCCGTTCAGCAGTGGAACTCTCTGCCCCGGAGTGTGGTGGAGGCTCCTTCTTTGGAAGCTTTTAAGCAGAGGCTGGATGGCCATCTGTCAAGGGTGATTTGAATGCAATATTCCTGCTTCTTGGCAGGGGGTTGGACTGGATGGCCCATGAGGTCTCTTCCAACTCTTTGATTCTATGATTCTATTATTGCCATGTTTAAATATGTGAAAGGGTCTCAAAAGGAAGAGGGACCAGGCTTGTTTTCTGCTGCCCTGGAAAGTAGGACTCAATGGAGCAATGGGTTCAATTTCCAGGAAAGGATATTCAACCTGAACATTAGGAAGCTTCCTGACTGTCAGAGCAGTTCAGCAGTGGAACTCTCTACTTCGGAGTCTGCTAGAAACTCCATTTTTGAAAGCTTTTAAACAGAGCTGGGTGGCCATGTGTGCTTTGATTGTGCTTTTCCTTCATGGGAGGAGGTGAGATTGATGGCCCTTGGGGTCTCTTCCATCTCTATGAGTCTATGGCAGGGACATACATCTATTTTAAAAAAGGACCCTCTTCTCCCCATACACAGACATTTTACTCTGGCAGCTATGACTCCGGCTCTGTTAAGAAGTGTGATTCATTCACCACAGACTCCCACAAGCAACTTCTATTGAAGCACTCTGTTACACACTTCTATTAAGAAAGTAAAAGGGGTGGGAGACACCAATCCTAGATCTCATGTCCAAAAAAAATATGTCCTCATCCTTAAACTTTGGCCTTTTCCTGCTTGAAATGATCTCAACCCAAAGAACTTTAAAGGAGCCCACCCTTCAAGTTGTGTTTGCGTCATAGTACATACTCGGGTTATAAACCATCATGGAAAATGAGCTAGAAATAATTATCAATATTTACATGCATCCTAGAAGTTTTATTTATTTTATTTTATTTTTTATCGTGTCAGGAGTCGCTTTTGGTGTGAGAGAATTGGCTGTCTGCAAGGATGTTGCCCAGGGGACGCCTGGATGATTTGATGTTTTTATCATCCTTGTGGAGGGCTTCTCTCATGTCCCCGCATGAGGAGCTGGAGCTGATAGAGGGAGCTCATCCGCCTCTCCCCGGATTCGGACCTGCAACCTGACGGTCTTTAGTCCTGCCGGCACAGGGGTTTAACCCACTGCGCCACCGGGGGCTCCATTTTATTTTATGTTAACCTGGTAATAATAATAATAATAATAATAATAATAATAATAATAATAACAGCAATAATACTTTATTTGTATTCCACCCTATCTCCCCGAGGGGACTCAGGGTGGAATCCTGTAAATATACCGACACAAGCAAGCATTCAATGCCTCAAAACCACAAACACACAAACAAACACACAAACGCACAACATGAAACACAAACACACAAACAAAGGCAAAGGGAGGTGCTCATCTATATTTCTAAGCTGATGGCCCTGGTTATCTATAGACACTTCCTGGTCAAGTGGCTGGCATGACTGCATGGAGCTCCGTTTACCTTCCCGCCAAGGCAGTACTTATTAATCTACTCACATTTGCATGTTTCTCACTGCTAGGTTGGCAGGAGCTGGGGCTAACAGCAGGAGCTCACCCTGTCCCATGGATTCAAACTGCCAACCAGGTCAGCAAGTTCAGCAGCTCAACAGTTGCGCCACTATGGCCCCATGATATCCTTGAACAGGAAATAACAATAAAAATGAATGAATAAATGAATGACAGAAAGGAGCATACTCATCATTTAGTTTCTTTTTGTTAGACTATTCCCTTTTTATTACCTTTTCATCTTCTGTAGCAAGCAGTGTCCTCCCATAGACTTCTATATGCCTCCAGGTGGGGCAAGAATGGCTTTGGATTTGCAAGGCTGTTTTTGCTGCTTTCAGCTCCTTGCAGGCTCCACTGCAGCCTAATCCCATCTCTGTTGAGAGAGGACAGCTGAGAAAATAGGATTCCCAGTAGGGGAATTTAGTAAGGTATCCTGTGCCTTTAATGGTTGAATAGAAGGAAGACTTTCAACAGATGTTGCTTTTTAGCTGGCTGCTGCTTAGGCCAAATGGAGGGAATGGATGGGAAACTGGCTTCTGCTTCTTCCCAGGAAATAGTACCTGACTTCTATGGACATTCCCAGGTTTGGCTGTTATATTGATTTATACTACCGACAGGGATACAGATAGACCAGAAAGGCAAGTACCACCATTAAGAATCAAATGCATAGCCTCCATCTCATGGCACCAATTTTTTTGTTGTGTCGGAAGCGACTTGACAAAATGCAAGTCGCTTCTGGTTTGAGAAAATTGGCCATCTGCAGGGACATTGACCAGGGGACGCCTGGATGATTTACCATCCTCTGGGAGGCATCTCTCATGTGGCCACATGGGAAGCTGGAGCTGACAGATGGGAGCTCACCCCATCTCGCCGGTCAGCAGTTCAGCCAGCTCAAGGGTTCAATCCATTGCTTCACCGTGGCTCCTATGGTACCAAATAAATGTGTCTCATAAAGCCAAGCTAGAGTGCTAGATTAAGACTGATGGAATAAGACCAGACAGCAAAGCTTGGGAAGTAATTTAATAATTAAAGCTACTATAGTTTTAAGAGAATGATTTGTTATTATTATAGTTATGGGTCTGAAAAGTAAGGCTTTCATATTTCTCAGTAGTATCTTACTTTTGTTGTGTGCCTTCATGTTTCTCAGGTTCACCATGGGAATGCCAGCATGGGGTTTTCTCAGCAAGATTCATTCAGAGACGACTTGGCTTTGCCTTTCTCTCAAGCCGAGAGAGTATGACTTGTCCAAGGTCACCTAGTGTGTTTCCATGTCTGAGCAAGGATTTAAACTTTGGCCTCTAGGATTATAATCCAATGTTCAAAGCAATACACTGGCTCCCAGTAATAACTTACTATTAAGTTGTTGTTCATTCGTTCAGTCGTTTCCGACTCTTTGTGACTTTATGGACCAGTCCACACCAGAGCTCCCTGTCGGCCGTCACCTCCCCCAACTTCTTCAAGGTCAACCCAGTCACTTCAAGGATACCATCCACCCATCTTGCCCTTGGTCGGCCTCTCTTCCTTTTTCCTTCCTTTTTCCCCAAGGCACTCTCAGAACTTTCCTCCAGCACCACAGTTCAAAAGTATCTATCTTCCTTCGCTCAGCCTTCCCTATGGCCCAGCTCTCACATCCATAGGTTACTACGGAGAATACCATTGCTTTGACTATGCAGATCTTTATTGCCAGTGTGATGTCTCTTCACTATTTTATCAAGATTTGTCATTGCTCTCCTCCCAAGAAGTAAGCATCTCCTGATTTCCTGGCTGCAGTTTGCTGCAATGCTTCTTAAGGCCCATTCAACCTCACTCCTCAGGATGTCTGGTTCTAATTCATTCACCACACCGTCAAAACTATCCTCAATATTATTATCCTTCCTATACAGATCTTCTGTATAGTCTCTCCACCTTCTCTTGATCTCTTCAGCTTCTGTTAGGTCCCTGCCATCTTTGTTTCTTATCATGCCAATTTTTGCCTGAAATTTACCTCCAATACTATTAAAAGCATTTATTGTTAAAATAGCCATTAAAAACATAGACACTGCAAATGCTACAAATGCCATTTTATTGTTATCCTCAGGACATCCACATCAGAACACAAAGCAGCCGCATGAAGCACACTGCAAGCTGGGATTTGAACTGGATTATGTTCTCCACAGAAGTACCTACAAGTTACAGCTGTAACACAAAAAGTACCATATTACTACAGTGTATCTACATCTTCGTTTGAGAAAAATTGAATTAATTACAACTGCCTCAATGGCTAGTTATTTACTCCCAATATCTTTGAAGAACTGCTTTAGCGTCTAGCATTTTTCAAAATACACTTAGCTTCTTTCCAGGAAACACAAAGTCATTCAAGACATATTGAGTAGCTCTGTCAGATTGTTACAAAATCCCTGTGAAAAAGTGTGTGGAATAGTATTGCAATTATTATCTTTTATTTTCAAACATATCTCCTGAGAGAAAGAGATACTAGGCAAGTGATAAGATACTCTGTTAAGATTTGGGGAGAAGAAACAATACGTTATGTTGTATATGTTACAGCACCCAACCAACCAGTTTGTTTCACTCTCCCCCTCTGATAAATACTGTGTGTAATGAAGCAATCTATCTACAAAGAGAGATAGTGTACAAAAGGTTCCCAAACAAAAAGTAGACCTTTAGACTGAACCAATATCTGGATTCTTCAAAGAACTGAATAATGTTTTGCTTGCTTGTTCAATCTGTTTACTCAGAAGCGTTGTGAATCTCTCCCCAGGGTTGCTGCTTTTATTTACGACAATAAAAATAAACAATGTAAGTTAATCTTTAGCTTTCCTTTCTCTTTTTATTTTAGGAACCATCGTACTAAGTTTAGGTTCAGTTTAGCAGCTTGTAACTCAGCAGCCATGTTTGCAGCCCTCTTCATTTTGGGGATTCTTAGTCTGGCACATACTGTTCTTACTCTTCCAGGTAAGTCTCTTCCATCAATTTACTTGAGGAAAAAAGTATTGGGTTGCTGTAAGTTTTTCATGCTGTATGGCCATATTCCAGAAGCATTCTCTTCTGACGTTTCACCTGCATCTATGGCAGGCATCCTCAGAGGTTGTGAGGTCACAGCAGTCCTTCCCAGCATTGCCTATGATGAGAGATGCTGGGTGTTGAGCTCCAGCCACAGTTGTATGGTTTCCATCTCTGAGCTGAACTGAGTCCAAGCTGGCTTTGATATGAATATATTTCTGTCTTGAAGAATCGTGGGAGCTATAATGGTGGGTGGCTCTGATTCACCCGTAAGCCTCAAATTACCTTGTTCTGACTTATGGATAGGAAAGTCTGAGTAATAGTATTTTACTTTCTTTTTTTTTTTTTGGTAGGGCATTATAGATGTTCAAAAAACATTGCAGATATACTGTCTCGGTCATCCTTACATGGTTCTGGAATGTGTGTGTGCCTTCAAATCATCTCTTGCTTTAGGGTGACTCCATGAATTTCATAGTATTTTCTTAGACAAGGAATACCCAGGGTGATTTTGCCACTTCCTTTCTCCGAAATATAGCCTGCGGTGCCTGGTATTTGCTAGTGATCTTCCATCCAGCTACTAAGCATCTCCACCTATGAACGCATCTCCACCTATGAACCGGCGAGGACGTTAAGATCGTCCGGGGAGGCCCTGCTCTCGGTCCCGCCAGCGTCACAAGCGCGGTTGGCGGGGACGAGAGACAGGGCCTTCTCGGTGGTGGCCCCTCGGCTATGGAATGCCCTACCAGTGGACATCAGGCAGGCCCCTTCGTTGCTGGTGTTTCGGAGGAGGGTTAAGACGTGGCTCTATGAGCAGGCATTCGGATAACTATGCAATGACAACTAACTCAGTAAGACGGCATTTGAACAAGGAACGAAAAAAGGACTGTGAGAACGGGATCTGACTCTAATTGAGGCGTTGATGACTATATGTGTGTTGTTTGTGTATGTGTGTCTTATATATTGTCAGTGTTGCTTATTTTTATTGTAAACCGCATTGAGTCGCCGTCTCAGGCTGATAAATGCGGTATACAAATGGAGTAAATAAATAATAAATAAATAAGCAGGACTAACCAACCAAGCTTCCAAAATGAGATGGGATCTTTAGTCTATTGAAAAATAGTTTTATTTCCTTAATAATGCAAGCAGGGTGTGATGGTTAGGAGAAAAGATCAGTCTTCTTTGTCCCAATTTCTCATTACTAGTGAGTCAGGGCATAACAGTTTCCCTTGGGTTCTGCTGTGCCTCTTTCCTGGTTCTTATATTATGGAATATTAATGCTGGATATTTGTCAAATTCATTGTAATGTTAGTTTCTGTATTGCTTTAGGAAAATATTTTAAAGTAGTACAAGGGTCCTAAATAAATAAAAGATGTTTAAAGAAATGCATTATTGCCTTGCAAATGTCTGGGTATGATATTTGGCAATTTTAATTTTTATGGCTTTTCAGACTTTTCCCTACATTAGACTATTCTTGGGTGGAACTTGTATTTTCAAGAGACTAGCCCTTGATTTCCTGGCCTCTAATTCTATTTTTAAAAAGGGCCCTTTGGTCAATAGAAATCTTCTACAGGGTGCAGCAGCATAACTTCCTTTTTAAAAATGCGCACCATTCAGTCGGTTGAAGACGTGGAGAGCTAGTGGTCTCGTTCGAGAGGCGGGAGTATAAAGTTTTGTCCTGACACAGTTCAGTCGCCATCATGCGTTGGAACAGTGAGGAGCATGCTTTTGCCATTGAGGCCTACTTTTCGAGCGGATTTGGAGTGGCCGGCCCGCTCTCCAGATTTGGCCCCTTGTGATTTTTTCTATGGGTTTTTTTGAAATCCCGTGTTTATGTGAACCGTCCAAGGACCCTACAAGATTGAAGACCAACATCCAGGAAGAAATTGCCAACATAACGCCTGCTATGCTGGCAAGAGTCATGACAAACGCCAGAAATGGTTTACTCAGTGTATGGAGAATGGGGGACGTCACCTACCTAATTTGATCTTCAAAACTACGTAAAACAAAACTTTAAGTATGCGCCTACATTATAATTTTTTTTCTGATTAATACAATGGGTTTTATTAAGTTTTGAAAAAAGGAAGTTATGCTGCTGTAGTATCCCTGCCTTCTGAGATACTGGATTTGCAATGCACTTTACATTGGGCTAACTTTGTACCAAGTTGGGAAACTCCAGTTGGTTCAAAATACGGCAACCAGATTGGTTACAGAAACATCTAGGAGTGAGCATATTACACCTATCCTAAAGTCACTCCACTGGCTGCCAGCTAGTTTCCAGGCAAAGTACAAGGTGTTGACATTGACCTTTATAGCCCTACATGGTTTGTGCCCAAGTTACTTACAGGATCATCTTTTCTTGTACAATCTGCCCCTTTGGACACTGAGCTCCTCTGGGGGGCAGTTACTTCATCCAGCCAGAACCCGACTGGCAACCGGCACCCAGAGGACCTTTTCATCAGGACCTGCCAGAAGAGTTCTGACAGCTAAATGAGTTGTCAGAATTTAACAACCATATAAACACTTATTTCTTCCGGCATATGTGTGTGTGTTTGATTATGCCCGCAGGCCTCTTCCTCAACAGCCATGCTGCATCTATTCAGGTTTTCTCTGAAAGACCCCCACCTACCACTTATCTGTTTCTTGTGGGCCACCTGTGGTCCACAGATTACTAGTTGGGAACCACTGTACTCAGGGCTGTAGCCATAAAAAAAATTCGGGGGGGGGGGGTTGAAAATTTGGGGGGGGGGGTATTGAAACCTGCCTCCTAGCTCATGCTGAAGCAAAGAGCACAGCAGGGGGCAGAGCAGCCTTCAATAGCCCGCAGCTCCGCCCCTGTCAACCACTTCCACTAAGTCTGTCCTCCTTTATGAGAGCATTCAACATGCCCTCCCAACTTGGTTGCTTCGCTACATCAGCTATTGCTGCAAGTAATGACAGTGTGAATAAATTGTCAACATTTGCTTGAGATAGTGCTTGCAGTTCTGGAAGGACTCTTAATTTTTTGCGTCTCATAGACTTAGCATGGAGATTTGGTTAACCAGTTAAAATTCATGAGTAAACCAGGTTTTTTTTTAACCTGAAAAATTTTGGGGGAGGGGGTTGAACCCCTAACACCCCCCCCCCCCCCCCCCCCCCCCCCCCCCCCCCCCCCGGCTACAGGCCTGACTGTACTAGAACAATATTACAAATGGTTTAATATCAATGAGTTAATAGGGTTTATTAAGCCTATCAAAAATAAATGTAACTTCTTCTGTTTTTAGAGATATACGTTGAAAGGAAGATTTATTTATTTATTTACAGTATTTCTATCCCGCCTTTCTCAGTCCAAAGGTGACTCAAGGCGCTTATAATTTGGCAGCAATTTGAATGCCACAACAATCATAAATACCATTAGAAACATTTAACATAATAAAAATCCATATAAAAACCATTAAAACTATAATCACCAATGCCTTCCAGTTAAACTCATTTTTCATTAGCATCATTTAAGCCATTCCATGTTCACTCTTTCATAATACTGTATTTATCTATTACGCTATATTTCCAAAAGCTTGTTCGAAGAGCAAACTTTTGGAAATAAGATAAACATTTTTTGCCGAAAGACAATAGATTAGGAAGCAGGAGTTCTCTTATATACAAAAGCACAAATGAGTACAATTTAGACATGCTTTTGGGAACTAAAACTCCTCTGGCTACATTGTTCTACTATTATTTTATTGTTTTATTATAGTTATATTCTATTTTTTTATTTCTTACCCACCTCTCCTCATGGCTCAAGCCAGGCTATAAAATAATCAAAGCACATAAATATTGTTAAAATACCACAAATACCCATATTAAAATGTATTTTATAAAAGATACATATTAAAACAATGCTGGACAAAGGATGGGGTTGGGAAGGGAGGCACTGGAGCCTTTCTCAGTAGAGAGAAGAGTTGATTGTGTCCAATTCTGGGCACCACAATTCAAGACAGATATTGACAAGCTGGAATGTGTCCAGAGGAGAGCGACTAAAATGATAAAAGGTCTGGAGAACAAGCCCTATGAGAGCGGCTTAAGGAGCTGGGCATGTTTAGCCTGAAGAAGAGAAGGCTGAGAGGAGATATGATAGCCATGTATAAATATGTGAGAGGAAGCCACAGGGAGGAGGGAGCAAGCTTGTTTTCTGCTTCCTTGGAGACTAGGACGCGGAACAATGGCTTCAGGCTACAGGAGAGGAGATTCCATCTGAACATGAGGAAGAACTTCCTGACTGTGAGAGCCGTTCAGCAGTGGAACTCTCTGCCCCGGAGTGTGGTGGAGGCTCCTTCTTTGGAAGCTTTTAAACCGAGGCTGGATGGCCATCTGTCAGGGGTGCTTTGAATGCAATATTCCTGCTTCTTGGCAGGGGGTTGGACTGGATGGCCCATGAGGTCTCTTCCAACTCTTTGATTCTATGATTCTATGATTGATCTCAATGGTCCATGATGTATCCCAGGCATGGGCAGACTTCAGCCCTCCAGATGTTTTGGACTTCAACTGGCTGTTAGGAATTGTGGGAGTCCAAAACACCTAGAGGGCCAATGCTTGATGTATCCAATTCTTTCCTCAATCGTCTGCGCTCTCCCAAAGACTGGGAAGCCCTGCTCTAGTGAGATTGGGTAGGAAGTCAATAAATGCATGACTCAGTAAGATGCATTGTCTCTTTTTAGTCTGCCCCAGGCCACCTGCAATACCATTTGCTTCCATCACTGCAGCCAAGGCAGAATACAATCTTGGAGAAGAAATTACATACAACTGTCAGCCTGGATATGTTTATCAATCAGGCTCAAGGAAATATATCTGCCCTTTAACTGGCAGATGGCCATCTATGTCCCTGAGATGCATACGTAAGTACATTATGATCATGTCTGCTGGAATAATTCATCATAGTAGCCAATTCTTTATTGGGAGCCATCTGAAGAAAGTCCTCGCGTTCTTTACTTGTTTATTTGTTTATTTTACATATTGATATCCAATATCTCTAGACTTGATGCCCATGGCATCAACAACAAATCAACCAGTCAATGAACAAATCAAAATAATAAACAAATTCACAAGAGGAACCAAGGAAGTTTTCAAGCATTATATATAAATATAAATAATGAAGAATCTCTGTCACATAACTGATCTTGTATAACCCTAAACCAGAACAACTAAAACAGTTTTGAATGCTATAATGACTTTTAACAGTACACAACTATAGCCCTACGATTCCACATTATATTCTAATGGTCTGTGCCGTCACACCCAGACACTAATAAAGTTAAAACTAAGATGTGCTTCTCTCTTTATATGGGGTGAACTATGGGTGCCTTTCTTAGAAGCTCAAGATTCTCAGCAACTAAGGCTAGTCCAGATTTGAACATCAACAGAACATTAATTTTTCAAAGACCTTGACAGACTTGGCACAGCTTGATGAAGTTACAAACACAAACAGTCAATTTGAGAAACCATATAGATGTTCTGTCTTTCCTTTTTCCTTCAGTTACCGAGTTAACTTTTCCCCAACGGTAGAAAAATCCTGGGATCTTTTACCCTAACCCTGAGCTGTTATCTTTCAGAAAGAGCAGGTCTTCCCCTATCTAAGCTCAAGATTAGTTTTGGAGATGAAGTAATGGAGCCTCTCTCAATAGCAGAGAAATCCTGAGATATTCCCTGCCCCGGCGCTGAGCTACTGTCCTTTAGAAAGAGCAGGTCTTTCTCTATCTGAGCTCAGCACCAGTTTCAAAGGTGAGAGGGTAACCTAAACCTTAACTGTAACCTTAACTGTACTCACAATGGCTTGTCTGAGCTGCCTAGCTTGGCCACCAGCACATCTGAGGCTTTTTTTATACTAAAGAAGGCAGGAGACCCTTTCCAAAATGGAGATCTCATCCCCAGGAAAAAGGGTGGTCTCTAGACCAAAAGGATACTTTTTTAAACTGCAAAAGGCTTGCAGGGTGGCTTCCAGCCTCTGTTAATGTTTGACTATTAGGGTGCTGCTAAGACTGCAGCAACCCTGGGGGAAATGCAAAGGGATGCTATTTCAAGCAACTAAGGGGCAATGCAACCAAGCTCCTGGAAGACGGAACATGGTCCATCCTGTGGAATTCTGGGACTTGGGATTTGGCCTGAAGGACAAGAGGAGCAACCTGGTAAAGAAGTCCAAATTTCATGCACAAATCGCAGGATTTCATTGGATGGAATCATGCAATCTGCATCTCCATTGGATATGCAGTTTCTTCTAGGTTTATTTGGTTTTTTGGGGGTGTTTTTTTTGTGTCAGGAGCTACTTGACTGCAATTTTCTTCTGGTGTGAGAGAATTGGATGTCTGCAAGGATGTTGCACAGGGGATGCCCGGATGTGTTACCATCCTGTGGGAGACTTCTCTCATGTCCCTGCATGGGGAGCTGGAACTGACAGAGGGAGCTCACCCGCGCTCTCTCTGGATTTGAACTGCCGACCTGTCTTCAGTCCTGCCAGCACAAGGGGTTTCACCCTTTGCGCCACCGGGGGCTCCAGTTTATCTGTAATCCACACAGTAGTGGAGAGATTAAAGATTTTTCTCTGCAACAGTATATACTTGTCAGTTACTCCTGCTGAACTGCAAACATATTGGAGTGTCTTGGACTTTCATGAGCCAGTTGTTTGACAAAAAACACAATCCTTGTGGAAATGAAACTTGTTATGAACAATATGGATAGATATAACCTCCTCCATTTCTGGTTTTTTGTTTTTGAATGAAGATGTGACTGTAAGTGTGTGCACTTCAATAAGGGAGCTTTTATGGGGATACTTTATTCATCATTTTAAGCTTGTGTTTGTATTTTGAAATGTTTTACAGTATTTTGCTTGTGTTAGATTCTTACTGTGAATAAAAAGCCCTGGTATTGTTTCACATCTGTCTATAATCTGCTTGCCTCTCTGTCTACCCAAATGTAATGAAAATGTTTCGTCTATTCAAACAGCAAGGAAATGTCCCTACCCTGGACCCTTGAAGAATGGAAATATACATTTCACAGACCTCAGCTATCAGAATTTTGTAGATTATTCATGTGATTCAGGGTGAGTTGTGTGTTTAAAACAGGTTCTTTGCTTCTGTCGCTTTAGAAAGTGGGACATTGAGTTCTTTTCCATTTGACATCTAACCTGTATCTGTTTGAACATCCCTGTCATCACTGCCTGGGTTCCCCACCCATGATCAACAATATAGTCCAGATGGCAGATTTAGCATCATTGCTCCATTTTGAGCACTCTTAAATCTTTAAATCACATATTTTTAATAACACTATGGTAACATAATTTTTGTTCCTGGGTTATGAATGCAATTTCCTAATTGCTTCTATCATAAAAACATGGGGGAAGTTTATTAAACTGCAAAATCTTTGTTTTTGTGGGACATCCTCCCCACGCCACATTCCCTCCGATGCGTGGTGATTCCAGCAGCTCATGTGATAAAGTCATGACTCTCCCACGTTCTTCTCCAAAAGACACATTTGCTGTTTTGGGTGTTCAGTGTGTATTTGGTTGCAGCCTCTTCACATGATAGTTAAAATGAGATCGTTGCACAGTGATGGAATCACAACACAGAGATAATTCCTCTTCCTCTTATATTCCTAACCACTTAACTACCTTTAGGGAGGCTTATAGTAGTCCATGATTGTGGTCTGTGAAATTAGTATAGTGAGTTTGCTATGCTGTGCCGGTTATTAGCTGCCCTGAGTCCGTTTGCGGAGGTTGAGATAGGATGGGATATAAATGCCTCTAAATAAATAAATAATTATTTTTGATAATCAGTATTTCTGAAGAGTATTTCTAACCCCATTTTAAAAAGCAAATCCCAGGGTGCATGTCCACTGTAGTCTTAATCCAGTTTGATGCTCCTTTAGTTGCCACGGCTCAATGCTATGGAGTCATGAAAGTTGTAGTTTTACAAGTCTTCTCTGCCTAATAGTGTTGCTATGCCAATAAACTACAACTTCATGACCCCATAGTGGTTTTTTTTTGGTCTTGTCAGAAGTCGCTTCTGGTGTGAGAGAATTGGCCATCTGCAAGGACATTGTCCAGGGGATGCCTGGATGATTTTGATGGTTTTTTTTTATCATCCTTGTGGGAGGCTTCTCTCATGTCCCCGCATGAGGAGCTGGAGCTGATAGAGGGAGCTCATCCGCCTCTCCCCGGATTCGAACCTGCAACCTGTCGGTCTACAGTCCTGCCAGTACAGTGGTTTAACCCACTGCGCCACCGGGGGCTCCATAGTATTGATCCATAGTATTGATCCATGGCAATTAAAGTGGTTTCAAAGTGTAAATTCTACAGTGTAGATGCCCCTTTAGATACACTGATTTGTTTGGAACATTTTTGGCAACCAATCCATGCCTAAATAAAAGCTGATACAAGGGAAACAGGTAGTTCTGTCAAATGTTTTCTATTGGAGGAACGTAATATAAATATTTACACTATATGAACAAATCCTTATAGTGTTAGAATGTATTGAAACCTGCTTTCATTCTCAGGTATATTTTACAAGGACAGAAAAACAGCCAATGCCTGGCAGATGGGCAATGGAGTGCAAAGCTTCCTGAATGTCAACGTATGTATGAAATATTATTTATATGTATGTGAAAATGCTTGGGAGTAACCAAATCGTAAGGGGAGGATTGGGGAATTTTATCAAGGTCATAATATACTAACATGACTTCATGTTGCCAAGACACTATGCCAAAATGAAGATTGTATACATCAGTTATGTGCCACTCCCCTTTGTGTTCATTCTTCAGGTCCTTCTGTATTAACACAATACCTGCAACTTGGTACACATGAAGTAGTTTAAGACACTCTAAAAATAAATGACTTTGAAAGGAGGTGATTTATCTCTCCTTCAAAGGATACACATGAGATACCTCCAAACGGGCAAGGTAATACTTCATTGCCTCGAAGCTGTACCTTTGGTACACACATGTTGCAAATAGTATAACTTAGCAATACAAGATAAGCCATGTGTGGGGCAGAATAACAAAAGGGATAATACAAAATGGTTGTTTCTGAAATAGCACATCAATTCCCTAAACAGAAACATCTGCCCATCTATATAAATAAAAATGTAACGTTTGTGGGATTAACATAACTCAAAAACCACTCAACGAATTGACACCAAATTTGGACACAATAGCCTATCAGGCCAATGAGCGACCATCACTCATAAAAACACTGAAAAATGCAGCAGAAGAGACTTAAAAAGCCAAAAAACAAAAAAAAATACATTACAATGTATATGCAAAACCACACATATATACACAAACACACATATATACACACACATATACGTATATATACACACACAAAATCCATATACACAGACTGGGCCACAGCAACGCGTGGCAGGGGATGGCTAGTAGATAATACATAATCTATATAAATAAAAATGTAATGTTCATTTGTGGGATTAACATAACTCAAAAACCACTGGACGAATTGACACCAAATTTGGACACAAGACACCTATCAGGCCAACAAGTGAACATCACTCATAAAAACACTGAAAAACATAACATAAGGGACTTTAAAAGCCAAAAAATAAAAATACATTACAACACATGCACAAAACCACATATATACGCAAACACACATATATACTAGGGCTGGGCGGTTTCATTTCGTTAATTCGTAATTCGTTAATAATTCGTTAATTTTTTCAATTACAAAACGATAACGAACCATTCTGGAGCAATTTTTAAAAAACGAATTTTTAAACACGTTTTGTAAATGCTTCGTATTTCGTTATTGTATTCGTTTCGTTATTGTTCTGAGGTCGTTTCGTTATTATTTCCGCATGTCTGGGGCAAGTTTTTTGTTTAATTAGTGAAAAAAAATTATAATATCACACCAACAGTCAACAACAGAGGGAGAGGGAAGCTTCAGAAGTTTTTGGAGGTTTTTTAGCGTATTTCGCGGCCGCGTCCGCCATTAACGAATCGATTCGTTATTGTTTCGGAAATCGATTCGTTAATTTTTTACCATTTACGAAATTTCGTAAATATCGAACTTTTTAAAAGGAAAATTTTGTAATTATTTTAAATATCGAAACAAAAAAACCCCCCAAATACAAATCGATTTTAGAAACAAATTTTTCCGTTGTTACCCAGGCCTAATATATACACTTATATATACAAAGCACATATACACAGACGACCACAGCAATGCATGGCAGGGGATGGCTAGTGTATCTATATAAATAAAAGTGTAACGTTCATTTGTGGGATTAACATAACTCAGAAACCACTAGGTGAATTGACACCAAATTTGGATGCAATACACCGATCAGGCCAACAAGTGACCATCACTCATAAAAAACACTGAAAAACACAGCAGAAGAGACTGAAAACGCCAAAAAAGCAAGAAGATGTTACTGCACATGTGCAAAACCACACACATATATGTAAACACACATATATACACATACACACAAATACACACACACATACAAAACTTATATACACAGACTGGGCCACAACAATGAGTGGCAGGGGATGGCTAGTAAGGAATAAAAGCTCAGTGCATTTGTTTTCCATTTGTTCATTTAAAATATACACATAGACACCTACTACACTGTTTTGCATATTTACTTGAGAAGCAATTCCCATTTAAATCTATGGGCTTTTCTTTGAGTTGACATACATAGAAACAAGCCAGTTGGGTGACCATGGATCATGAAGGGGCGGTGATGTTGCTTGAAAGATAGCCAAATGTACTTCAAGCATTTTAACTCTGCTTAGAGGGTGACTCAGATTTTTTTTCTTGCACAGAGATACTGAAACAGACTTGCAGATGGAAAATATTGAGATGGTAGGGAGGGAAGTTTTCAACTTTTCTCTTTATGAAAATTGAAGTGTAATCTCACCTGAAGGAGAATGACTACACTTAGGGAATTCGATTTGCCACTAATCTTTATTTGACCTGTGCAAAGCTTTTTTCTGCATTTCAAACCTGTCTAAAAAGCAACATTGAAGATGGCAACGTAACTCATTCAGGAACTGAAATGCAATTTGGAGAAACCCTTCAAGATCAATTGTAGATTTAAAGCATTTTGTCCTTTCCAATGATAGAACTCTTTGTGAAATGGAGAATGACACATTTTCCTATTTTTTACAGACACCTGCATTGTGTCATATACATAAAATATATGTACATTATATCATATTAATTATCATATAATGGTAATATAATACAATCCATATGATGGAGCCAGGAGTCTCTTTTAGAAGAAAGCCCATATTAAGTATCCATTAATTCAGTTCAATGAGATGAATTCTAGTTGCAGATAAACCAGAGAATAGGATGAGGATGACACTAAAAATGTATGCATGTGTGTTCCTTCAAGTCTCTTGTTGACTTATGGAAATCCCATGAATTTCATAAGGCGTTCACAGCCTTCATTGACACTCTCCCTGCTTAGCTTCCAGGATCAGATGTATTATCTTTAACCATTTAGCCATAGAGAAGAGTGATAGATAACCTGGAAAGTCAGCTGTTAATGATAGAATGGAAAGTGGCACTCAAGGGAAGCCAAGAATACTTGATCTCTCCGCAAAGCCTAAAAATCTCTGCCTTTGCCTTGTGGGGAGGGAAGTTTTCTATTTATATGGTACAAATAAGTTTGTTTTGATTTTCCAGCTGTGATTTGTCCTCCGCCACCAGTTTCTGAGTTTTCAGTCCTTTCTTTCCAAAGACTTAAGCCAGGAAACATATCAGCCTTCCAAGATGAAATCAAATTTGAATGTTTATTGCCTTATGCACTACTTGGAAATGAAACAGCTGTCTGTCAGGCCGATGGCAACTGGAGTGCACTTCCAGAATGCAGAGGTAATAACCTTAATGAATGTTATTATGAATCCAATATTGCTATTTTAAGGACAAATAGACATGTCTCTGAATCCTTTCTTGGTACTACTTCTACTGTAATTATTTCCCCAGAGTCAGTTGCTACATCAGCTCTAGAATGAGAACAAACAACTTTTATTCTGGGATGGATCTGAACCTCAATACACTATCTGAACAGAAATACTTAAATATGACTTTAACTGGATCCACTGTGTGAAATCCATGAATTGGAGATTCTGTGCGGTTCTTAGAATTTTCTTCCACAGAGCTTCAATACTATATTTTTGGGATGTGGGAAGAGTAGTGTCATTTTACAGCCTCCCAATTCCAGAGGTTTCTGGATAAAATGATTCTTTAGATCAGAGTTTCCCAAACTCTGCTCCTTCAGAAGTTTTGAACTTCAGTTCCCACAATGTTGACTTTAAAACAAATAAAGTCAACAAAGATACAGTATCATATAGTCATTTTGCATTTGACAATTCAAACATTTTTTTTCTCGAACATCACTTGGATATATATATATATATATATATATATATATATATATATAGTCTTAACATTAATAATTAATAAAGTGAGATAATGATAAAAGTAATAATAAAAGTACATCTACATTAGTTTAAAACTTTCCTTTTAAAAGATCCCAAAATTCCTAACAGATGGTAAGCTGTCTGGGATTTCTGGGAACTGGAGTCCAAAACACCTGAAGGAACAGAATTTGAAAAACACTGGGTTAGATCCATTTCAATCTGGTTTCAGGACTGGTTATGGAACAGAGACTGGTTTGGTTGCCTTTGTTGTGGCTCAGCAAGTAGCAGAAGATTTTTCAGAGGATGATAGACTTGATGGATTTCAAAGTTAAGAGTCTGCTAGTGATCAGAGAATTGCAGGCTGAGACGGCCATTGTTTGGGATTCCTGTGCTTGCTCCCAGGCAACAGGAAGTGAAGATTTCAGTTCCCTTGTGAAATGGCCTTTGGCTGTTGGGGAATTTTCCCAAGAAGCCAGATTAGGTTTGAGAATGGAGAGAGTGAAAAATAGACTAATTAGATGTAATGAGAGAATCCGTGAGAAGTCCTTGAAGTCCAGGTGCATTTGGCATGATCTCATGGCTTCTTGGTCGGGCTTAAATTAAGTGGTGTTTACTTCATGCCTCTCAAAGGAGACAATGTTGCCATAAGGATGATATTCCTGTCTTGGCTGTCAAGTTCATGCTTCAAGTTTCCTGTCTTTGCCTTTGTTCCTTGGAGGGTTTGCCTTGGAAAAAGTTTCTGTTTTCATGCTTACAGATTTATGTTTGAATGACTGCTGTGGATTTTGGCTCTCTTGACTTCATGTACTTTGCCATTATTGGATTGCTGCTATTTTGTATTTTCTACTCTACTGTACTTTTGGGCCCTTCTTGCCTTTGTACATGCTTTTCTTAATAAACTTTTGTAGTTTGTACTACAAAAGTGCAGGATGAAAAGATGTCACAAGGCTAGAGTGCAACAGCCTTGGTGGATGACCTACTCAGAGAATGGACATTGGGAGGATGTCCTTGTTAAGTCTCCTGGACCTCTTGGTGGCTTTTTATACCATCACCTCATTGGGATGGGAGTTGGGGGGATTTCTGTACAATGGCTCTGTTTCTTCCTGGAGGGACGCACCCAGAAGAAGGTGCTGCTGGGGGATTCCTGTTTGAGGCCCTGTTTGGTATGATTTTAACTGACTTGTTTTAATAATTGTACATATAATTATATTTTAATCATGTTCTATTTTGCATTGTTTTGAATGTTGTGAAACGCTTTGGGTCTTACAAGAAAGAAAAAAGTGATGACAGCAGCAATAGTAACAGAGAATACTAAGAACCCGACAAAACTAAAAATCTGAGAATATGATATAATGGAACCATAAAAGTAACTTCATATGAAATTGCTGAAATTGGGTGGTGAGACTACATCCGTAATCTTTTTCCAAATATACTTTCTCTCTACCACAGCTGTGGAGTGTCCACGGCCAGAAGACATTGAAAATGGATATATAAATTTGCTTCTTCGTAGACCATATCATTACAGAGAAACTGTGACCTATGGTTGTAATCCAACATATGTGCTGGATGGACCTGTAGAATCCAGATGTGAGAAGACAGGCCAGTGGTCAACAAAACCAACTTGCAAAGGTATGGTGTCTGGTATTCTGTAAGACTTCATTGGAAAATATTATCATGATTTTTAGCACTTTTACAATATACCTTATGTGAAAGTGTGAAATCCAGAATTTTGAGTACAAGTACATATAATTGGGGTTTGGGGTGGGGAGCAGGGTCTATATACATCTCTGTGTTGGCTTAAGACAGTGGATCTCAACCTGTGGGTCCCCAGATATTTTGGCCTTCGACTCCCAGAAATCCTAACAGCTGGTTAACTGGCTGGGATTTCTGGGAGATGTAGGCCAAAACACCTGGGGACCCACAGGTTGAGAACCACTGGCTTAAGCAATCTAACCAGTGAATAGAGATAGTCCTTCTACACTACAATATATAATTACCTAAACAATAAAGATATGAAGATGCCTGATACAACACACATGCACATACATACACATTGGCCATGATCCGTATTGATCCACCTGCTGACAGAATAATTCAATGAGTAGTTCCAGAGGTAATCCTGCTACTCACATAATGTCCCACAAGTTATTATCCTTCTCTCCTTAACAGTCCTCTGTTGAATCAGAAGTTCTGGTGCATAGGATTTCCAAAAAAATACAATGCCGAATCTGAGTGTATGTGTGGGTGTGTTGCATGCAAAGGATTAACTCTTCATGCATTCAGATAGTTAGAATTTTAGTCTGTAGCTCAAGGGCGATTATGTTAATTCTGGACAATGCTCTGCTTGCTCTAAGTGAGTTTAGTAACCTTTTCCCCACTGGGACCATTTAAGATAAAGATGTTATTCATGTAAAATATTATAAGATACTGTCATAATATTATAATTATTATGTTATAATTATCTATTCCTATAAATAATAATGACAGGAATAAGCCTATAGCTGTAATTTTTGACATATGGTTTCCTGCTTGAGAACATAGGAGACAAGATAGGGGCAGAACACCATTGAGAAGTCAGACGACACACTAGAAATAATTTTAGTTAAAAGAGTCATGTAGATGATTTCTCTAATGTACCAGACTCCATCAGGACAATTTTGCTTGCCTTATTAATAAAATAACCAGATTGAGTAAGAATGTGACTATTTTCCTTAACAGTTCTGTGTTCTTGAGTCATTTTTTCTTACCAACAGAAGGTTTATTGTCTAACTACATTGCTTACATTCCCTTCTCCTTAGCTCCATGTACAATTCCTGTCAAAAGAGCAACTGTGCTTTACAACAATCAGAAAGTCAAGGTGCAAGACCATCTCACGAGCGGAATACAACATGCTGAGATCATTGAGTTTTTCTGTAAAAATAAAGAGCAGGGCTGTAGTTTTACATCCCCTGCTCAGTGCGTAGATGGCAATTTTACAGTTCCTGCCTGTTTCAAAGGTACGACCAAGATAGTTGTCTCTGATAAGTGAAACATGAGATGGATTCATTTCCATTAACATTCAGCTCATTTATCTAAGAATTTTAATGATAACATTATGATACGTGGCAAAGGCTTCTAGATGCATGTTTTCTGATCAGCTTGGAATCAACATGGAGTGTAATTTGTGCTGAAACTAGCATGAGAATATGGAGGTTCCATGTCAAAGTTGTGTATTTTTTCCTGAATTTTCTGTATCAATTTCATATATCCCGATCACTCCTTTTAAATCTTTAGGGCTCATATTGTGGAAGCAATATCGTTCAGAATATGCATATAGAGAAAGGTTAATATACACTAGACCAGCATTTTTCAGCCTGGGTTTTGGGACCCCGGGGTGGGGGGGTCATGAGGGGGTTTCAGAGGGGTTGCCAAATACCATCAGAAAACACAGTATTTTCTGTTCATCATGGGGGTTCTGTGTGGAAAGTTTGACCCAATTCTATTGTTGGTGGGGTTCAAAATGCTCTTTGATTGTAGGTGAACTATAAATCCCAGCAACTACAACTTCCAAATGTCAAGTCGATCTTCCCCAAAGTCCACTGGTGTTCACATTTGGGCATGTTGAGTATTCGTGCCAAATTTTATCCAGATCCATCATTGTGTGAGTCCACAGTGCTCTCTAGATGTAGGTGAACTACAACTCCAAAACTCACCAAACCCTTCCAGTATTTTCTGTTGATCGTGGGAGTTCTGTGTGCCAAGTTTGGTTCAATTTTATCATTGGTGGAGTTCAGAATTTTCTTTGATTGTAGGTTAACTATAAATCCTAGCAATTACAACTCCCAAGTGACAAAATCAATCCCCACCAACCCCACCAGTATTCAGGTTTGCGCATATTGGGTATTTGTGGTCCCCAAATGTGGTCCAGAGAATGAAAATACATCCTGCATATCATATATTTACATTACGATTCATAACAGTAGCAAAATTACAGTTATGAAGTAGCAACAAAAATAATGTTATGGTTGTGGGTCACTACAACATAAGGAACTGTATTAAGGGGCCGCGGCATTAGGAAGGTTGAGAAACACTGCACTTGACAAAAAAAAATCAAATGGCAAAATTGCCCTATATCCTCATGTGAGTCAATGTGAATACTGTACTCTTAACTCTTATCAAAAATGGGAACCTTTCCCTTCTTTAAGTAGAGGAGCAAAAGGCAAGGGCTTAGTGCATCCAGGGGCGGCTCAACCCATTACGCCAGGGGTCCTCAAACTTTTTAAACAGAGGGCCAGGTCACAGTCCCTCAAACTGTTGGAGGGCCGGATTATAATTTGAAAAAAAACATGAATGAATTCCTATGCACACTGCACATATCTTATTTGTAGTGCAAAAAACACTTAAAAACAATACTATAATTAAAATGAAGAACAATTTTAGAAAAATACTAGCTGTCCCCTGCCACACGTTGCTGTGGCCCAGTCTGGTGATCTGGAAAATAAAGTAATGAGAAAGTGTTGGTTTCTAATATATGTAATGTCTTTATGCTTGTGGGTAAACAGTATTTCTTGCTGTTTCTTTGCCAGTGTTGATGTCTGGTTTGCCTACTCTGGAACATGCAACATATCATTGTCCTTCTTTAGGGGTCCCTTTCAAATCTTTGATACTGCATCTGTCATATACATATATGTGTGTGTGTGTGTGTGAATGGCTGGATGGCCCTTTGTCAGGAGGGTTTTGATTATGTTTTCTTGCCCTGGTGAAGGGAGTTGGACTGGATGGCCTTAAGGCAACATTTCCCAACCTGGGAAGTAAAGACCGGGGGGGGGGGGGGGTGTCAGAAAGGTCACCAAAAACCACCAGAAAACACAGTATTTTCTGTTAGTCATGAGGGTTCTGTACGGGATGTTTGGCCCAATTCTATTGTTGGTGGGGTTCAGAATGCTTCCCAGGTTGTAGGTGAATGATAAATCCCAGTAACTACAACTCCCAAATGTCAAGGTCTGTTTTCCCCAAACTCCATCTTTGTTCACATTTGGGCATATTGAGTATTCCTGTCAAGTTTGGTCCAGATCCATCATTGTTTGGGTTCTCTGGACTGAGGTGAATTACAATTCCAAAGTTCAAGGTCAATGCCCACCAAACCCTTCTAGTGTTTTCTGTTTTCTGTCCTGTGTGCCACATGTAGTTCAGTTCCATCATTGGTGGAGTTCAGAATGCTCTTTGATAGGTGAACTATAAATCTCAGCAACTACAACTCCCAAATGACAAAATCATAATTTTTGAGTGATAGTCACTCCTTGTGTTGTGAGACGTTTTGTTGCCAAATTTGGTATGATTTCGTTCATTGGTTCTTTTGTTTTTAAGGTACTCATTATGCACAGAGCATTTATATATATATAGATAAACTTATTAGTATTTCAATGTAAAGTTTGGGCCTGCTTTTGGCTGATGAGATAGGATTGTTGTTGTTGTTGTTGTTGTGTGCTTTCAAGACTTAGGTAGACCCTGAGCGAGGGCCGGTAAATGACCTTGGAGGGCCACATCCGGCCCCCGGGCCTTAGTTTGAGGACCCCTGCATTATGCAAAGTAAGCATTTGCAGTATAGTTGATTTTGCCCAGGGGCGCTCTTGAGGCACTCTTGGGGGGAAATAGACCTTGACATATGCGAGTTGTAGTTACTGGGATGTATAGTTCACCTACAATCAAAGAGCATTCTGAACTCCACCAATGATGGAATTGAACCAAATATGGCACACAGAACTCCCATGACGAACAGAAAATATATATCAGTGATTGGTTGGGGGGGGGGGGGCAAAAAACTGTTTGCTTACCATTGAAAATTACCTAGGGCTGCCTCTGAGTGCATCCCATCAGAAACTAAGAGGAACACTGACACGCACACATGCCCTTACCCTTCTCTCCCTGCCATGGTGCTGCTTCTGGATTTGTTTTAATCCATGGAGAGAGAGAGAGATGATGGCAGCTGGCCCCCTAAGATGGCATGGATGCATTCCCATCTCTGCAAAATGGCATTGGTTAGATCAAAATCCATAACTTTGACTCCAAAGCCTGCCCTCAATTTATACATGGATATATACAGTATACAATTCAAAAAAGTCATTTGTTCATATGCAATCTTATTTGGAAGACTATAAAATGCCATTACACCCATATATAGAAATATCAAGTATTTTCAATGGGTTGATACTCTCTGTGTGTGAGCTCTCTCTCTCTCTACCATATAAGCTCTTACTGACAGAATGTTCTCTGTGTCTCGTTCTATGATTGGCTATGAACTGAACCATTCACAAACTTTGAGAATTAGCTGTTTTACCTGAATGTGTAATTTGTTTTAAACAGAACGTGGGATGTTTGCAACCTTCTTCAAAACAGACATAGCAGACCTGCAGCCATGTGAGAACGTTGACTGAACAGACTATCTTCAGATGTTGCTAAAGGAAGAAATACTGTATATGACTGGAGCATCCAAGTTTCTCCTCGATTGAAGCTAACAACAGTGCAAGAACATTATAGTCATCCTATCCTAAACAAGTTTTTAGAAGTAACAATGCCATATTTGCATAAAAGCAACATAATATTTTGATAGCTTTTCTTCATGTTACATTTTAGTATCCATGTGCTTAGTTTTCCTAGAGTATGTAAGGGGTTAATATATAGTCAAAAATATAGAAAGATAGCTGTGTTAGCAATAGGGCATTTGATATGTTCACAGCATTACTTTTTCATACTTGTTTATGCAAATTACATATTTTAAGTAACCTCACCATATTCTACTATTGTGTAGTCAATTATTTTCCTGCAATACTTACAGCCATCGGACTTAACATCAGCAGTAGCAGAGACTTTGAAGGAGAATCAGAAGAGTGGAGGACTTGCTGCAGAGTTTCTATGCAATTAGGCAAAGAAAAGACAATAGCTATTTTGTTGGAAAGTATATCAAATAAAGTACACTGTTTTTTATTTTATTATAATTATTCATTAATTAGACCAACCATGTGACATGAAACATAATGGCGGTGGGAAATCTATAAGCCTATAAGAATGCAGCTATACTAGCTATGGGCAAACCAGCCCTTCAGGTGTTTTGGACTTCATCTCCCACAAATCCTAACAGCTGGTAAGATGGCTGGGATTTCTGGGAGTTGAAGTTCAAAACTCCTAGAGGGCCAAAGTTTGCCCATGCCTGATCTACACTTGTAGAATTGATTCAGTATGACAACACTTCAACTGCCATGGCTCAGTGTTACGGAATCCTAAGAGTAGTAGTTTACAGAGTATTTGGACTCCTCTCCCAAGTAGTGCACTTGCAGTTAAAGTGAAATCAAAGTGATATGAAGTGTTGTGTGTGCTAATCTAAAAACACTGAAACAATTAATACATGCTTTGAGGTGGGGGTACTTATTGATTCCTCATGAAAGATTTAACCATAAAGAGATAATAGATTTTTAACCAAAGGGAAAAGGAAAGAATAGCTCCAACACTGAATTACTACAATGCAGCTAAACAACTGACACTGCAGTGCGACACGTCAGAAGAAAGCCTTGGAACAGTTTTAATGCAAAGCCAGCAGTGTAGTACAGCAATTACTGAAGTCGGGAATGTAGTCCGGGGGGGGGGGGGCTCCCGAAATTATCATGGTGGTTCGTGAAAAGGCCTTACTGGTGCATATTTAAACTGTTATGTTTATTCATATCATGATCTGATCACCATACTCAATATATCCCATATGCATGGGGGTATTGGGGTAATGATACAAAAGGTTTGCTAGGCTAGACCCTCTTTCACTCAGACTCAGCCCCCCCCCCCCGAATCAAACTCAGCTCCCCCAAAACAAAATCCTGGCTACGGGGCTAACTGAAGTGAAGATTAGGTATTCAGCCAAAACAGATTGCTATAGTAGAGTTTGGAGTATAGCTGTTTCATCAATTTGTCTTGGACACAGAAAAGAGGTGTACACCTTCTGTGGACAAAAATGGGCACCCCTATCATCTACTCAGGCTTGGGGAAATTGCTCAATGAAAGTCCATCAGGGTTCCCCAGGTGTGTTTCCTGCTCCCATTGATAAGATCGGGGCTATCTTTGAGGAAGATCTCGCGCCCATGCCCCAAGCCAGCTTTACCTGTTGTAATAGTCGTCATCCCCAAGTATCCATTTTGTACATTGGACTAACTATTGTACTCATCAGAGCCAGACTATAAAGCTCATCACCTAGTATTACACCACACTACTTTCGAATTCTGCTCCTCTTGGAGGTGGAACATTAAATAGATTGACACTTCAAATGCTCCAATGACAATTTATTGAATTTCCTGCTACTATGAAGAGCCAACTAGTGATCGCATCCAAAGGAGGCCTGGGCCACTGAGGATGCATATCTTTGCCAGACATTTGTTCAGCTGAACAGGAGCTGGCATGGGTTTCTTGAATAGCTGTCAAATGAAATAAAAATGCTCTGTATTTACAGTTGTGATATGTCAGTACTGTGGAGTGCTTTCTCCACTGGCATCCTCCTTGGACACTGAGAAAAAAAACTCTGGCTTTGCCTTCTATCTGTCTGTGTCTGATTTGGCCTTCTGGGTCAGCTAGACATGCAGGGCTTCTGAACTCACAGTTCTTATGAAAGCTGAAATCACTCAACACAGAGGTGACAATGTGCACCTTTCTCTGGAGGGCTGTGATCTCTACTTGGACTCGCTGATCCAACAGTTACAGCAAGGGATATGCGGTTCATGGAGGGTCTGCCAAGATAGATAGACCCCTTCCTGTGGCATATATGGAAGGGAGAAGAGAATATCAGACGTGTGTTAACTTCTGGGGAGGGGAATTCATGGGTTGATTTGATGTAAAGAAAAGCAAGGAGATCTTGTAGTCACGACAAATGCAGATGATCTCACCTCATGTGAATCTTTAGGTCACATCCCACAAATGGTTTATGTGACAAGTCTTGCCAGGTATATAACACACCTCTGTGATTTGATATCTTGTGTAAACATTTTCTGGTCTGGAAAACGTTAAGTCTTTTCTCCTCTGAGATTTACTTTGCCAACAAATGGTCTACTTCAAGAAGAATTTTAGTTATGAATGTAGCTGATTGGTGACTATTGTATTTGCATTAAAGTTATGGCCGTGTGATTTAATTTGTAACATGATGTATGGACTCCATCTTGGTGCAACAAAAAGAAGGTGTGCACAGAGAGAAAAAAGAGTTGCTAGCAGTAGTGTTTTGAGCACTTGTGTTCCATTAATTCATCCTTGGTTACATAACAGAAATACAACCATTAGAGATTATAATGAAGGATCCCTTCCTGAGTTCTCCTAAGAGACTACAATGAATGCTTCTAAGACTCCAGACCTAAACTATGAACATAAAATACTGCCCAGGATAATCCTTCCTCCCTAAGCAGGGCACACTTTTCATTATTTTATTTTTATTAAAAGTTTTAAAATGAAAGTGAAAACTACAAATATATGCTAGAGCTCTCTCAAGGTTTTGCCTCCTCAGATCAGAAGCACTGAACCATTCAGGAGGTATCTTTGAGACTATTAAAATGCAAGTTGTGAACTTATGCAGACTAACCTGAGAGTACAGTCCATTAAAGGCAGTAGAACATACGCTTTAGGAGACATCTCTATGGAATCCAGGGTTGTAGTTTGGTGAGGAACCAGAGAAGACTAAAGACTTTGTAAAACTACGTCTCTCGTGATTCTATTTAATTGAGCTATCCTAATCAGAGTGGTGTTGAACTGCATTGATTGTACTGATTTTTAAGTCAAGTTTAGGTTAGTTCACCATTTTATATACTATTTTATTATTTGTGTCAGGTTTTACAATGTATTGTAATATAATATAGCTGAGTCATGCACTGCTAATGGGCTTCTATTGGAAATGCCGAGTCATGCATTAACTGTATATAGAACTTCATTTGGGGAATGTGGTCTGGCCTAGTCCAGGTGATTGTGAATGATGTAATCCTGGCTTTGAGTTGAGTCAATGAGTTGGGAACCAATCGGTGATTGCTATGTGTAAATGAATTGTATATAAGGAAGTCATGTACAGTGTATATTTCTCCTTGTGCTGTGATGTTGTTCATCGAAGGCTATATGTAATTAAAGAACCTGTCTGCTAAGACAAGATATAACTGTATGCTGTGGTAAGTTTATAATATCATCTAGACTGGGGGAAAGACAATAGTAAAACTGACAATGGCCGGGCATGTGCTCAAGTGTCTGTAAAAGGTTCCAGAGTGACTGCAGGCTGTGGAAGCAGTTGACTGAAAATACTGTGCAGAAGAAGCTACTGGAAAGCGCTGAAGTTGTGCAAATTATCTGCTGCTGAATTGTGAAGTTAATCTCAACAGTTTCACTGCCACATGGACTCCAGCAGAATTTGTTTCAGTATATATCTGTCTCTGATTATGTCTATTTTGCATATTCATTTATTTAAAGTAGTGTAATTATTCAGAATCAGTAATAATGTTGAATTTGGTGGGCTTACGACAAGTTAAGTCTGTATTGGAGAAAGACTGGAATGTTACTAGAAAAGTTTCAATGCATTTAAGTAGTGATTGTGAATAAGATTTTAAAAATCATATTAAATTAGATTTTGAATCATTGTTAAGGTAGATAAACAATGTTAAGGTAGGTTAAACCCTTGTGCTGCTGTACTGCTGACCTGAAGGTTGACCGTTCAAATCTGCAGGACAGGATGACCTCCTTCTGTCAGCCCCAGTCCTGCTACCCTAGCAGTTCAAAAGCATGCAAAATGTGAGTAGATAAAGAGGTACCACTTCGGCGGAAAAAGGCAAAAGAGATGCTCCAAGCAGTCTTGCTGGCAACACAACAGAAAGGTGACAACAACAGAAAGGTGACAATTTTCAACTTAGCTTGAAAATGGAGAAGAACACCTCTCCCAGAGCCAGAGACGAGCACCGTCTCCAAAAGCCAGAACTGAAAGGAGAAGCCTTTGCCTTGTCTGTGTTTGTGTGTCTCATTGTATGCTATTGTAAGGCATTGAATGTTTGCCTATGTCTGCTATAAATGCTGTAATCCACTCTGAGTCCCCTAGGGAAGAAGGGCAGAATATAAATAAAATGTGTTGTTGTTGTTGTTGTCATTGTTGACAAATGCACATTTAGTTAAAGTTCTAAAATCAAGTTGCTTCTTTTTGTCTTGGGAATTTCAAACACAATTTGACTGATTTTATCTAATCGTTTTGCCCTAAGGGCTAAGGATTGTGAGCTTGAACTTCCTCCAGTTTTGACATTTCCAAAGAAATGAAATGAGATGTTGATTTGGAAAGATGAGACAATACTCCCTATTATTATTGTGAATCACTCACCACCCACTGCATCAGTTTCCTCCAATCAGCTCCGCTGATAAATATTATGTCATGAAGCAATTCGTTCAGAACAACTAGACCTTTGAACTGCACTGCTTTATGGATTCTGATGAAGACTGCACAGACTTTTGCCTGAAGGTTAAGTCTGTTTACTCAGCAGCATGGGGAATTTCTCTTTTCTGGCTGTGTGTACTAGACAACATAAATAAACAATGTGTGTTAATATTTATCCTTTCTGTCCTGTTAATTTTAGGAGGCAACGTTCTGAGTTTAGGCTGATTTGGCAGCTTGGAATCCAGCAGCAATACCTCCATCCTTGCTCATCCTATGGACTGATGCTCTAACATATACTGTACTTATAGTTTAAGGTAAGCGTATCTAATTATTTAGCATGAAAAGAGAACTGCATTATGCAGTGGTTCTCAACCTGGGGTGCCCAGATGTTTTTGGCCTACAACTCCCAGAAATCCCAGCTAGTTTACCAGCTGTTAGGATTTCTGGGAGTTGTAGGCCAAAAACATCTGGGGACCCCAGGTTGAGAACCACTAAAGGAATGATACACCATAGATTTTGTATTTAAAATAGCTTTTTTTTCATTTTTGTGGGAGATAAGGTTTTATTTTTAGTTTCACTTTCCACCATTTGTTGGTTGACAAGGTCTTAAGGAAAATGCATAAGCTTTCATATTTACTGCTGATACTGCAGTTGATGGCCATGTGAATGCTCTTAGTGGATGAAATTTTGTCTAATCAAAATGTTAGCACTGTTGTTTGTAGCTGAAGTGTCATGTATTTCAATTGGATTGAATCTTAATAAGAAAGATCTATATGCTCATTATTTTATGTAGTATTTAATATTGTTGCACTTTTATGTCATATTTCTTTATCTGTATGTGAATGGCCTATGGGTCTAAGCCAGTGGTTCTCAACCTTCCTAATGTCATGACCCCTTAAAACAATTCCTCATGTTGTGGTGACCACCAACAATAAAATGATTTTCGTTGCTACATATAACTATAATTTTGCTACTGTCATAATGTAAATATCTGATATGAAGGATGGATTTTCATTCACTAGACCAAATTTGGCACAAATACTTGATACGCGCAAATTTGAATACTGGGGTCAGGGGGATTGATTTTGTCATTTGGGAGTTGTAGTTGCTGGGATTTACAGTTAACCTACAATAAAGGAGCATTCTGAACTCCACCAATGATGGAATCGAACCAAACTTGGCACACAGAACTCCCATGACCATCAGAAAATACTGGGTTTGGTGGGCACTGACTTTGAGTTTTGGAGTTGTAGTTCACCTACATCCAGAAAACACTGTGGACTCAAACAATGATGGATCTGGCCCCAACTTGGCACAAACAATATGCCCAAATGTGAACACTGGTGGAGTTTGGGGAAAATAGACCTTGACATTTGGAAGTTGTAGTTGCTGGGATGTATAATTCACCTACAATCAAAGAGCATTCTGAACCCCACCAATGATAGAACTGGGCCAAACCTCCCACACAGGACCCTCATGACTAACAGAGTTTTCTGATGGTCTTTGGCAACCCGTCTGACACCTCTCATGACACCCCCCCCCCCCAGGGTTCCTGACCCCTGGTTGAGAAACACTGGTCTAAGCATTAATAAACAACTACAACAGCAGTTAAGGTATCTTTCCTGAGACAACAATGCTTAACAGGCATAGCTCTCCAAAATGGCAAGGTCTGCAATGGGATGTTTAGATCTGAGTCAGAAGAAATAGTACACTCTATTGTGAATGTGATCACCTTTAATCCAATCAATCATTTTTCAACCAAACCTTTGAAATCACCCATTATCTGGATTCATATAAGAATGGCATAATGTTTTGCCTAACTCACCGTTCAAGGTATATACTAGGAATTGACTCCTCCTCAATTTGTATGCAATAAATAAATACATAAACCATGTCAGGAAATATTTATCTATTTCTGTTTTCTTTTTTAGGAACCAAAGTACTGTGTTTGAGCTCATTTTATCAGCTTGCAATTCTGCAATCATGTCTCCAGTCCTTCTCATCGTAGGGACTGTTGCTCTTGTGCATAGTGTCTTTGCAGCACAGGGTAAGCTTTTCAAGTCCTTTAAAACAAGAAAAAGTACAGTGTTATCTTTGGGACTGATCATCATGATTTACTACACCTTAGATATTCTAGGCAATTTACTTTTATCCATCCTGTGGGGGACAGGACAGGTTTTTAGCAATTGATTTGTGCTAAAAAGGCTCCATTAAAGGAAATGATTATGTTAATTAATGGACAGTTATATACAGGATGTGTTTATTTCCATTCCACTCAGTGCAAGCAAAGCATATAATCTGTGTCACCAGGGACACTCTAAGAATTTGTTGTACGTCCTGCATCCACAGAAGTCCGTTTTGCTGAATGTACACAGATTAGGGCAGGAAGGCATCAATGGAATATAAATCCCAGTCCCAACTAAGGAACTAATAATCCCAGCTAGAATAAACCTGAGAAATTAACAACTGAATGGAAATTTATCACTTGGGGGAATTCCATCATTTATTTATTTATTTATTTATTTATTTATTTATTTATTTATTTATTTATTTATTTGCTGTATTTATATTCTGCCCTTCTCACCCCGAAGGGGACTCAGAGTGCAAACATTCAATGCTGTTATACACTGACAAGACAGACAATTGTACATACTCGCAGACAGAGATATATATAGGCTTTCCCATCTTCTGCATCTTGGAGGCTGTGCTCAGTTCTGGCTACTGGGGGGTGCTGTCACTCCACTTTCCCTGCCAAAGAGCTTTGTTCATAAACTTCCTCCTTGATCAAATCACTGGCATTTTTCTGGCATTTCCTTATGGGTGCCTTAAATACCTCCCTGCTTAAGGTAGGTAAAGGTTTTCCTCTGACATCAAGTCCAGTCGTGTCCAACTCTGGGGTGTGGTGCTCATCTCCATTTCTAAGCCGAAGAGCCAGGGTTGTCCATAGACACCTCCAAGGTCATGTGGCTGGTATGACTGCATGGAGCGCCGTTACCTTCCCGCCGAAGTGGTACCTATTAATCTACTCAAATTTGCATGTTTTTGAACTGCTAGGTTGGCAGAAGCTGGGGCTGACAGCGGAAGCTCACGCCGCTCCCTGGATTCGAACCTGCAACCTTTCAGTCAACAAGCTCAGCAGCTCAGCACTTTAACCCACTGCTCACATTGCTATTTTTGAAACTGCTAAGTAGGCAGAAGCTGGGCTGTAGGCCAGGAGTTCACCCTCAGGTTGTCCTCCTGGCATAAGGATGAGGTTGCTTGCCCCATCCTTATGTCGGTAGGAAAATGAGACATGTAGCAACCGCTCAATCATCCTCCCCTGATCTTTGGGCTGTCATCTCGGCATTATGCTCGGAGGAGGACAAGACAGGTGACATCTGAGCCGGCTCTCAGCCACTCCATAACTTCCTTGAGCCATCCTCTTGCCATAAGGACAGGGTTGCTCACACAGTCCTTATGCTGGGAGGAGGGTGAGACATAAGGTGACTGAAAGCGCTCCAGAGAGCACTCAACTGCTGCGTACCTTCCTCCTCCATCCTTTCCACATAAGTGTCCTAATGCTGAGAAGACAGGGAAATGAGGAGGGCCTGAAGTAAGCACCTAGGCCTTTGTTTGCCCATTCCTGGTGTAGATGCACCTCTATTCATCAAAGCCAATTACCTGGAAGTTGAACATGGAGGGCTTTTCTGCTTTGTATATCTTTTCTGCTTTGTATATTTTTCAGTAGCAGGACTATTTGGTCAGTGGCCACTGGATAATCTCATATCCACCTGCCTTCCATAATATTCCAGAAGTGTATTTGGAGGTTTCATAAAAACCCACAATGTATTGTAATACATCTTTTTTCCCATGTGGCTTTTGTGAATACAATATGTAAAGGATCATTGAAAGCACTTGATTGCCTTAAGACTGGAATGGTCTGTTCATCTATCTCTCTAATCATCTAAATATAATGAAAAAAAATCTCATGTATTCAAACAGCAAAAAAATGTCCTGATCCTGGACTCTTGAAGAATGGAAATATACATTTTACAGATTTCAGCTACCCAAATTTTATAAACTTTTCATGTGACCCAGGGTAAGTCGTATGTTTTCTCACTATTGAAATATATTATCTTTTTTCTCTCTAAAATGTTGGATAGCATGTCTTGGATTCGGAGAGATAACCATAAATACTAGAAGCTATATATTGGCCTAAATCCCATGGTTAAATCAAACTGGAGTATACTCATTGAATCCATAGGATTTGTCTGTGTTTTAAATTTAACAATTGCTAAATGAAGTTTTCTCTACTTTGATTCACCAGTATGATTTAGGCCACTAACTCAGTTATACATTTGTCTGCCTTGTTGGTTTTCAAATACTTTGCTTTTTGGTTCTGGTCACTGTGGATCTCAACATAATATTAATTTCCTAACACCACTCAAGATTTGTTTTAATGCAAAACAAACAAACAGGTAATTTTTGTTAAACATTTGGATTGATCACAACATTCTGCAAAATTTTACAAATTCGGTAGATTTACCAGCCAGGTAGCAGTCTATAAAGGAACTGTGATGGTACAATGGATTAAACTGCTGACCTGAAGACCAGAGCTCCCATCTGTCAGCCCCAGCTTCCCATGTGGGGGCATGCGAGAAGCCTCCCACAGGGTAGTAACACATCTTGGCATCCCCTGGGCAACGTCCTTGCAGTTGGCCAATTCTCTCAGACCAAAAGCGACTTGCAGTGTATTCTCAATTAGCTTCTGACACAATAAAAAAGCAGCCTATAGACACAAAACCTTTTAATCAGAACTTGAAGAACTTGAGATCTTAAAAAAAACCAGATTCAACACATTTATATTGCTATATCAGACCAGGTTGGATTTGTTCCAAATTGCAAACTCTTAGATGTGATTTTAAGAACCTTAAATATAGTATTTCACTGCCAAACTTCAATAAGGCTAATTCTGTTCCATAGCCAAAAGTAATAAAAATCTTTTGAGAATCTGAATTAGTTACACCTCCTCATGCTTTGAGAAGGAGGTGGATGTTACATAATCTTTTTATTAGCCACCTATCAAATTTATTAACGTTCTGCTGCATTTACCCACATAAATAAAATACTGGTAGACTCACCACCAATTTGCTTAAGCAGGGGAACTGGAAAATGTTGCCACCCCCCTTTTTTTGTTATTACATAGCCCCCTTCCACACAGCTGAATAAAATCCCACATTATCTGCTTTGAACTGGAATATATGGCAGTACAGACTCAGAAAACACAGTTCAAAGCAGATATTGTGGGATTTTCTGTCTTGATATTCTGGGTTATATGACTGTGGGGAAGTGCCCTTAGAAAGCAGTTGGAGCTGAGCATAATATTAATGGAATCAGAATTAATTAAAAGAGCACATTATATAACTATATGCTGAGAATATATTTCTGTCTTTTACAAAAACCAGTAAGTGTCTCCCAAACTTTGAAAGATTCTTTGAAGAGGTTGGAACATATTTGAGCATAGATAATTATTATCAACAATCTGCAATTGCATTTGCCAACGACTGTTTTCAAGCTTTTCAATATGTAGTACGTTTGTCATGGGATAAATGAATCAGTCAATTCAAATAAATGACAAATCATCTAAAATGTTGCTACAAAAAGTTTTTTTATGGGACAGAATCAGCCTATTTCTTCTGCACAATTAAGGCTTCTGTATTTCTGACACAATGACAGTATTTTCATTCCAAACTATTCCTTTACACCCACTAAAAAGCTTATGAAATCCTGGCAGAAGCAATTGTACACTTTTTAATATTAAAGGCTAAAAAGTACTTGTTGGCTAAAGTAAAATATTTCCAAACACATCCATGTTGTGGAACGGTGTCTTTATGCAGTCCAACTATGTGTGTGTGTGTGTGTGTGTGTAGTGTCAGAAGTGAATTGAGAACATACTGCAAGTCATACCGCAGCTGATTCTTTGGTGTAAGAGAATCAGCTGTCTACAGAGGTGTTACCCAGGGGACGCTAGGATGTGTTACCATCTTGTGGGAGGCTTGATTCCCACAAAATAGAAATTTTGGAAAGACATCTTGCAGGATGTTTGACCTAATCATTGATGTTTGCTTGAATTATGACTTGTTGAATCCTGCTTGTATTACAGATTAAGTATGATATCTATATAAATAAAATGTAATGTTAGTTTGTGGAATTAACATAACTCAAAAACCACTGGACAAATTGACACCAAATTTGGACACAATACACCTAGCAGGCCAATGAGTGACCATCACTCATAAAAACACTGAAAAACACAGAAGGGATTTAAAAAGCCAAAAAAGCAAAAGACACTATAGCACATGTGCAAATATGACCCCCTTGGCAAACAAAACACACAATAGCATATCCACACTGTCTTCTTGACTACAGCTCCCAGCAGGGGCGGCTCAAACCATTACGCAAAGTAAGTTGATTTTGCCCAGGGGCGCTCTTGGGGGAAAATAGACCTTGATGTATGCGAGTTGTAGTTACTGGGATGTATAGTTCACCTACAATCAAAGAGCATTCTGAACTCCACCAATGATGGAATTGAACCAAATATGGCACACAGAACTCCCACGACGAACAGAAAATACATATCAGTGATTGGTTGGGGAGGGGGTGCCAAAATACTGTTTGCTTACCATTGAAAATTACCTAGGGCCGCCTCTGGCTCCCAGCATCCCCTAGACCAGGCCCTTTAGGAGAGGAGGATGATCCAAATGCACTGCTTCCAAGATGCAAGTTTTCTTCTCCTTGGATTTCTTTGAGAGAATCCAATTCCTGTATATTTCCAATTTCCTACTCCTGGAATGCAACTCCCAGCAATTCTCCAGATAGATAGATTAGATAGAGATATATAGGTAAATAGATTGATCAGGAGGACTGCTGGGAGTTGCAGTCCAAGAATAGGTAGAGAAGGAAGAACGGGGAGAAAGAGGAAGGGAAAGAAAAGGGAGGAGAAAGGAAAGAGGAAGAGAAGGAAGGAAGGAGAGAAGGAAAGAAAAAAGGGAAGGAAGAAGAAAAAGAAAGAAGGAGAGAAAGAGGGAAGGTTGGTCACAGCAACACATGGTGGGTATAGCTAATACAGAATATGACCTGAAAATTCTAGTAATGTTCTGCACTTGGAGTTCCTTTTTATACATATAAAAATCATATAGCACGAAGAAGTTCATAAATTCCTCATGTGAATATTCCATAAACTGCGACTGTATAAATATTATATTTTTCAGGTATATTCTTCAAGGACCTAACACCAGTCAATGCCTAAAAAATGGGCAATGGAGTGCTAAGCTTCCTAAATGTCAACGTATGTAAGATGAATTATTAGTATCTATATAAAGATACTTGGAGGGCAACTGACTCATGCGGATGGAAAGTAGAGAAATTTATTACTAATATTGCTGATAACAAAGGCATCAAAATGCTTTTGAGAAATGTGCTAATGCTAAAATACCTGACTGATAAGGCTAATTTTGGATATAAAGGAATGGAATCAGGCTCAAAGGCTGGTTCTGAAAATAGTGAGTTGGTGACAATGGTTGAGTGGTTGCATTTGAAAGTAAGGAATACACCAAATACAGAAACAGAAATGGAGGAAACCTTAAAATCATATAGAGTCCACTGTCCAATATACTTCAGATATTATAGCTCCTCGTTGTGGTGATGTCCGGTCAGTTCTTACAAAGAGAAACCAAAACAGACTTCTATATGGAAAGTTGTGCGAGTCTGTAAGGTGGAAAATCTTCAACTTTCTTTTTGTGAAAACTGAAGTAGAATCATGCCTGAGGAAGTATAGGGCTGTGCGATCAATGAAAAATATTGTTTCAATACTTATTACTAAATTTGGGGGGGGGGGGGGGAGAGACAAATAATTTTAATGTGTTTCTAAAATATAAAGGGTTTTGATTTCAACTATAACAAAGTAATGGATTTTTTGTTACTTTTTTGTTAAGTAATGTGCCAGTGGGGAAACTTCAGGGGCTTCTTTCTCCTTCATTGTTAGAGCTATCACTTGCTCCAATTCTAGAACACATTTACCACTGTTAACCCCCCCCCCCAAGTTTCAAAATATTTCTCTCAATCATTGATTTTCCGGGATTTTAAAAAGTTTTTCAAACATTTATTTTTTAAAAAAACTACAAGAACTATTTCCTTGATTTTTTCTATAATGACAGAAGATAACCAGGGCATCATTCCAAGTTTCAGAAAGTTTCATACATCTACTGATTTTTGGACAATTTTAAAAGTTTTGACAAAAACTTTTTTTTAAAGCCACAACAGCTATCCCCTTGAATGCCTCTATATGATATATAACATACCATAAAACTTCAACTTTGGAATTTTCCTTCTAGCCTAGCATAGACCTCAGTTCTCTTTGCAATTCAATAATTTATTGGAACTCTAAACCACATGGCTGGCTGTTGCTATGGATGGATAATAGCTCTCCCCTACCTCATTGGGGTTTCTGATGTGAGTGGAATCCTGGGAAATGTAGTTTAGGGCAGAGTCTTTTGAATTTTATTTATTTATTTATTTGCCATATTTATATCCCACCCTTCTAACCCTGAAAGGGACTCAGAGCGGCACACATAAAGCCGCAATGCGTTGCCCTATAATACAATGCATATTCAGCAAATAAAGCATATACATCTGTATTAAAATAACCACTCAAACAATTCAACATTAAAATGATTAAAATCCCATAATTCAATATCCAAATCCATGGCCTGTTATTGAAAATTTCACATTTTTACTTATTGCACTAGTAGATTATCCAAAAGCTTGATCCCACATCTATGTTTTTAGTTTTTTCCTAAAGGTCAGAGGGGAGGGGGTTGATCTAATATAGCTATGGATGGAGTTCTACAACTGAGGGGCCACCACTGAGAAGGCCTGGCTCTTGTCTCCACCAGCCACACCTGCGATGGAAGTGGGACCGAGAGCAGGACCTCCCCAGAAGATCTTAATCTCCTAGATGGTTCATAGAGAGATATATATTGGGATAGGTATGCTGAACTAGAACCGTTTAAGGCTTTATAGGCTAAAGTCAGCACTTTGAATTGTGCTTAGGTAGCCAGTGGAGCTGATGTAACAGGGGGGTTGTATTCTTCCTGTATGCTGCTGGGATGAGAAATCTCTGCCACAGGGGTCCTTGCCTTCTCAAACCACATTTCCCAGAATTCTGTTCACATCAGAATAAAAGGGTCGCTGGTTTTCAAGCCTTAATGTGTCTCTCTCAGTCTTCCTCCCAAGTTTGCTTGCGCTCTCACAATGGTGACAGGCAACCTGACTCTCCTTAATTTAAAAAGGATCGGCCTCTTTGGCTTTGCACCACTAGTACAGTTTGCTGGTGCTGAAAATGAAACTGACTTTTGGAGACTTATGAGGTTTACTGAACTTTAATGAAAAGTCATAGGTGAGTGTTTCGATTCTTAACTTTTCTGCGTGGGCGCATGCCATGTTTCTTAATATTGGCATGTATGTACAAATCTTACCAAATAAATCCAACATATGAGGCACAAATGACTTTTTGCACAGGTCTAATTATTATACTTGGAACATATTCGGCAGTGGATAAACTGAGATGTTGTGTTCATTCAAGGTGACCCCATTTTGGAATATTTTACCTACATTTAGCATTGAAATTTACTTGATGGGTACAAAGTGTTTCCTGGATTTCAAATCTATTCAATAAATTAAATTGAAGATGGGAACAAAATCTGCCTGGAATTGAAATACAATTTGGGGGAATCTTTCACATTTGATATAGATTCCTGTTCTTCTAAATGCTTGAACTTCTTTAAGAAAAGGAAGGTATTACAAGTTTTTTTTAAAAAAAAAATAATTGGCTACTGTACTGCATTTTACAGTTTCATGGGGGGGGGGGGCGGGGCGGGGAACCATACACAATACTGTATAATAAATTCCATCTGATAATGTGGGGGCCCTCCTTCAACCAAACAGCCAATTTCAAGGAATTGGATAAAAAAAAAATCAGCATATTTTACTGGAACACACTTGTTCCAAGTAGAGAAATTTTATAAAAGGAATAGGAAAGAACTGTAGAAAACTGGAAGACTTTCCACACAGCCCTATATCCTAGAATATCAAAACAAAAAATCTCACAATACCTGCTTTGAACTGGGTTATCTGAGTCCATACTGCCATATATTCCAGTTCAAAGCAGATAATGTGCGATTTTATTCAGCTGTGTGGAAGGGGCCTGAGAAACCATTGATTAATGACAGAACAGAATTCAGTTCTTTGGGGAAGCACAAAGGACAACAGTCAAGAGTCCCGGGGTTTTCTACCCCAATAATATAGGAAGAAAACCTTCTATATGGTGATTCCACTATGTGAAGTAAATTTGTTTTGTTTTTCCAGCTGTGATTTGTCCTCAACCTCCAGTTTGTGAATTTTCAGTCCTTTTGTACCACAGACTTAAGCCAGGAAACATATCAGTCTTCCAAGACGAAATCAAATTTGAATGTTTATTGCCTTATGCCCTGTTTGGAAATGAAATAGCTGTCTGTCAGGCTGATGGGAAATGGAGTGCAGTACCAGAATGCAGATGTAAGTGTTTGTGTGAATGTTTGTATGAATACAATGCTGTTATTTTGAAGACGATGCAGAAAGGAGGAAAATTTATTTATTATTTATTTATTATTTGCACTTGTTAACCGCCACTCTCAGCCCGAAGGCGACTCGTGGCGGTGTACAGAACATAGAACATAAAGACAACAGTTACAATAAATCAGGACCATAACACACATCTTACTAACACAACTAATTAAACTAAAAATCCGCTCGTCATGTTTGGGTCATAATCAGTCTCGTAGCCATAGTCCATTCCGGTGGTCATTCCAAAAATATAGTACTTAGTTGAAGGCCTTTTCAAAGAGCCAGGTTTTCAGGCCCTTGCGGAAGGCCATGAGGGAAGGCGCCTGTCTGATTTCAGCAGGGAGGGAGTTCCACAGCCGGGGGGCCACCACCGAGAAGGCCCGCTCTCTAGTCCCCGCCAGGCGTGCCTGTGAGGCAGGCGGGACCGAGAGAAGGGCCTCCCCGGATGATCTTAAGGTCCTCGTGGGCTCGTAGGCCGAGATGCGGTACTCAAGGTATTTTGGGCCGGAACCGTTTAGGGCTTTGTAGGTTAACACCAGCACCTTAAATTGGGCCCGGTAGCTGATCGGCAGCCAGTGGAGCTGGGACAGCAGGGGCGTTGTATGCTCCCTACGTCCCGCTCCGGTTAACAACATGGCTGCCGCGCGCTGGACTAGCTGAAGCTTCCGGGCCGTCTTCAAGGGCAGCCCCACGTAGAGAGCGTTGCAGTAGTCGAGGCGGGATGTGACCAAAGCGTGTACCACCGTGGCCAAGTCAGACTTCCCAAGATACGGGCGCAGCTGGCGCACGAGCCGAAGCTGTGCAAATGCTCCCCTGGTCACCGCTGAGACCTGGGGGTCCAGGCTCAGCGACGAATCCAGGGTCACACCCAAGCTGCGAACCTGCGCCTTCAAGGGGAGTGCGACCCCGTCCAGCACATTAATAAATGAGTTTATTAATATCCTGAGGAAGGTGACTAAAATGATCAAAGGTCTGGATACCATGAATCCCTATGAGGAGCATCTTAAAGAACTGCAGTGCGTATGTTTTGCCTACCGAACAGAAGGTTGAGAGGAAACATGATAGCAATGTATAAATATGTGCAAGGGTGTCATAAGGAAGAATCATAGAATCATAGAATCAAAGAGTTGGAAGAGACCTCATGGGCCATCCAGTCCAACCCCCTGCCAAGAAGCAGGAATATTGCATTCAAATCACCACTGACAGATGGCCATCCAGCCTCTGTTTAAAAGCTTCCAAAGAAGGAGCCTCCACCACACTCCGGGCCAGAGAGTGCGACTCGGACTCGGAAAAATGGATTCAAATTCCAGGAATATTAGGAAGAACTTCCTAACCATAACAATCTTATCACATGGCCATTGGTGTCACTCCACTTTGTAGAGCGACGTGGGGAATCTGGTGCCCCATGCCGCACATCACCCAGATATAGCATGAGTGCATGGCTTCCCCCCATGGATTCTACAGCAATATAAGAGCCTTCCTTCATCCACAGAACCACGCTGGTGTCATTTGATGGGTCTGGGTGTAATCTGGGCTAAAATTAGTGCATGCCACCGATTTTAGCCCTTTGTGATGAGATCATAAGAGCTGTTCAGCAGTGGAACTCTCTTCCTTGGAGTGTGGTGGAGGCTTCTTCTTTGGAGGCTTTTAAACAGAGGCTGGATGGCTATCTATTGGGGGTACTTTGTGTTTTTCCTGCATGACAGCGGGTTGGACTAGCTCATGCAGTCTCTTCCAATTCTATGATTCTATGAATCTTTCTAAAGTACTAGTTCTGCTGTTTTTTTCCTGAAACATTGGCTTTGGAACGAGTACAGAGCTTTTCTTTTGCTTTGGATATGAAACCTAATATTGCATCTTCTTACAAGATCCTTCACTTTTTCTTACCACAGCTGTAGAATGTCCACGACCAGATGGTATAGAAAATGGATACATATATTTGCTTCTTCGCAGACCATACCATTACAAAGAAACTGTGACCTATGGTTGCAATCCAACATATGTGCTGGATGGACCTGTAGAATCCAGATGTGAGAAGACAGGCCAATGGTCAAGAAAACCAACCTGCAGAGGTATGGAGTTTAGTGATCTCTAAGACAGCACAGATGGCGTAATATATTTACAATACAGCTTATGCAATCATTGTAATTTGCAGTGCAGAGATACAATTTAGTATCTGGTATATCAGTGTGAATATTCAGAAAAGGTTTGATGTTTATAATACGATTTTAATGCAATCATTAAAAAAACATCCACATGGGAAATGATGAACTCTGGATAGAAACATCAATCAATATTGTTTTTGTTCACGAATCCATCAGATAGTTTAGGTCAGCTGACCAGTGATAGTAATTCTCTGTTGCTATAAATACCTACATGAACTAGAATGATTTCATGGTAGAAGGTGACACGGACAGAATGCCCAAAATCTACCAGGAGATATCTGCTGACAAAATAACTCAATCAATAGATCCAGGTAATGAGCCCACAAGACGTTCTCTTTCTTCTTTGACTTGCCACCTCATAGATCTAGAGCAGTGTTTCTCAACCCCTTAATACAGTTATTTTCGTTGCGAGTTCATAACTGTAATTCTGCTACTGTTATGAATCGTAATGTAAATATCTGATATGCAGGATGTATTTTCACTCGCTCGACCAAATTTGGCACAAGTTCCCAATAAGCCCAAATTTGAATACTAGTGTGGTGAGGTGGGAGGATTTATTTTGTCATTTGGAAGTTGTCGTTGCTGGGATTTATAGTTCACCTACAATCAAAAAGCACTCTGAATTCCATCAACAATGAAGTTGAACCAAATTTGGCAAACAAAACTCCCATGACCAAGAGAAAATACTGGAAGGTTTTGGTGGATATTGACCTTGAGTTTTTGAGTTGTAGTTCACCTACCTCCAGAGAACACTGCACTCGAACAATGATGGATCTGGACCAAACTTGGTACAAATACTCAATATGCCCAGATGTGAACACTGGTGGAGTTTGAGGAAAACTGACATTGACACTTGGGAGTTGTAATTGCTAGATTTATAGTCAACCTACAATCAAAGAGCACTCTGAACCCAGCCCACAATGGATCTGCACCAAACTAGACTAACTACATGGCCAGCATTGAATACCGGTGGGTTTGGGGTTGTTTTAGAATTCTGGGAGTTGTAGTTCACCAACACCAACAAGGAAGAGAAAGACAGGCAGAGAGAGCTTCAGCCTTCTCTGCCAAAGGGGTTCCTAAGACCATCAGAAATATGTGTTTTCTGATAGTCTTTGGTGACCCCTCTGAAACCCCCCTCATGATCCCCCAAGGGTCCTGACCCCCAGGTTGAGAAACACTGATCTAGAGGGATCAAATGGGATCCTAGTGTATGATTTAAGACTGATAAAACAGTTGTAGTAAATGTTATATTCCACTCCTTTCAAAGGAATTTGACAACATTTTTTTATCCAAGACCTTTTAAAATATGTTACCTGTGTGAAATACTATAATGGAACATTGTGATGACCATGTTTTGATTCATATTGACACAGAGGGGAAAAAAAGTTGACAATATTTACAACAATAAAAATAAACTACTAACTTCCGTACAGTGGCCCTTATTTCTCATGCCAGTAAGCTAATGCTCAAGATCCTGCAAGGAAGACTCCAGCAATACATGGAGCGAGAGTTGCCAGATGTTCAAGCTGGGTTTAGAAAAGGCAGAGGAACGAGAGACCAGATTGCCAATATCCGCTGGATAATGAAGAAAGGCAGGGAGTTTCAGAAAAACATCTACTTCTGCTTCATTGACTATTCTAAAGCCTTTGACTGTGTGGATCATAATAAATTGTGGCAAGCTCTTAGTGGGATGGGCATCCCAAGCCACCTTGTCTCTCTCCTGAGGAATCTGTACAAGGACCTAGTAGCAACAGTCAGAACTGACCACGGAACAACAGACTGGTTCAAGATTGGGAAAGGCGTACGGCAAGGCTGCGTACTCTCAACCAACCTTTTAAACTTGTATGCAGAACACATCATGCGATGTGCGGGACTTGATGAATGCAAAGCTGGGGTGAAAATTGCTGGAAGAAACATTAACAACCTCAGATATGCAGATGACACCACCCTTATAGCCGAAGGCGAGGAGGAGCTGAGGAGCCTTCTAATCAAGGTGAAAGAAGAAAGCGCACAAGCTGGGTTGCAGCTAAACATAAAAAAACCAAGATTATGGCAACAAGAATGATTGACAACTGGAAAATAGAGGGAGAAAATGTGGAGGCCTTGACAGACTTTGTATTTCTAGGTGCAAAGATTACAGCAGATGCAGACTGTGGCCAGGAAATCAGAAGACGCTTACTTCTTGGGAGGAGAGCAATGTCCAGTCTCGATAAAATAGTAAAGAGTAGAGACATCAGACTGGCAACAAAGATCCGCCTAGTCAAAGCCATGGTCTTCCCTGTAGTCACCTACGGATGTGAGAGCTGGACCTTAGGGAAGGCTGAGCGAAGGAAGATCGATGCTTTTGAGCTGTGGTGTTGGAGGAAAGTTCTGAGAGTGCCTTGGACTGCGAGAAGATCCAACCAGTCCATCCTCCAGGAAATAAAGCCCGACTGCTCACTGGAGGGAAGGATACTAGAACAAAGCTGAAGTACTTTGGCCACATCATGAGGAGACAGGAAAGCCTAGAGAAGACAATGATGCTGGGGAAATGGAAGGAAAAAGGAAGAGGGGCCGACCAAGGACAAGATGGATGGATGGCATCCTTGAAGTGACTGGACTGACCTTGAAGGAGCTGGGGGTGGTGACGGCCAACAGGGAGCTCTGGCGTGGGCTGGTCCATGAGGTCACGAATAGTCGGAGACGACTGAACGAATGAACAACAACAAAACCATCAATAGTATGTGCAGATACTTTTTGCATGTACTTTCCAGTGTAACGATATAGAAAACATGACAGAAGGGAAACATGACAATTCAAGGCACGCCAGAAATAATTTTAGTTGAGAGATCACTGTAGAAGATTTGTTTATATAACAGGCCTTTTGCTTATTAATAAAATAACTATTGAATAACAATGTTAGCATTTGCATTAAGAGTTCTGTATTCATGTGACATTTGACTTTTCAACATAAGCCTTATTGTCCAACCTTTCCCACAGCGCCATGTGCCATTCCTGTCAAAAGAGCCACTGTGTTATACAACAGTCAGAAAGTAAAAGTGCAAGAGCGCCTCAAGAATGGAGTACAACATGCGGAGTTCATTTGGTTTTTCTGTAAAAATAAAAAACAACACTGTAGTTATAAAGTACCTGCTCAGTGTGATGATGGCAAGTTCACAGTCCCTGCCTGCTTCAGAGGTAAGTGTAACATGCACAGATATCTATAACAACAATTACAAACACTGTAGATTGCAAATCACAATTTCTATGTTCCAAGAATTTCTACATTGAATGTAACATGAGAACATTCACACGATTAATTAAAGACTGTTATAAATAGAAGATAATTTATCAATATTTTGTCAACACAGTGAAACTAGAGCTTCCAAAATAACAATTAAACAATATCAGGCACAGTGACACAAAATAACACTTTCTATATTGTCGAAAGATCTTCTTCCATAAACAACAGCAGAGACAGTGGCACATGGTTTCGACAATATAGAAAGTGTTATTTTGCTGACCGAAAGGTTGGCAGTTCAGATCCAAGGAGCAGGGTGAGTTCCCACTGTTAGGTCTAGCTTCTGTCAACCTCCCCAAACATATTGTTTTTGTAATTAATCACTACACTTTAATTAGGTTCAATTTGTAACAATAAAAATACATCATCCATATCAGATATTTACATTACAATTCATAACAGTAGCAAAATTACAGTTCTAAAGTAGCAATGAAAATAATTTTATGGTTGGGTGTCACCACAACATGAGGAACTGTATTTAGGGGTCACAGCTTTAGAAAGGTTGAGAACCACTGCACTAAAGGCTATTGAATGGATCATTAGTTTATTTAGGTATCTTACTTGGATGTGCAATTCATTTTAAACAGACCAGAGGATTCAACTGTTCTGGAAAACAGACGTGGCAGACCTACCACCATGTGAAACCATTAGAAGAGGTGCATAAGAGGAGCATCCGATTCACTCCTGCATTACATCAACCTGCAGTTGAAGGAATATCACCACCAGTAGATTCTACACAGGCCTTTAGAAGTAATTATGCTTGCTGACTTTACATTTAAGCTATAACATTTTTGATTTAATGGTACATCTCAAGATATATACATGTAACTTTCTTAAAGTATACAAGTGTGTAAAGAGTACTGTCCTATTAAAGGAAATTGTGTTACCAATAGATGTCATAATGTCACACTGGTTTTCTAATATGATCATTGTTACTTTTCTCTTCTTTTTATACTTGCTTACACATATTTCTTTTCTGATATAACTATGGTATTGACCAATGACCCACAGAAATATTTCTTGGGAGTTCAAATTTATGTCAATGTTTAATATTGCATTTCTTGTACATTTCAGAAAAAAAATGCTAAACTTTTGTTGACTTGCATTGTCGAAAGCTTTCACAGCAGGAATCACTAGGGTATTGTGTGGTTTCTGGGATATATGGCTGTGTTCTGGCAACATTTTTTCCTGACATTTCAGATGATCCCCTGAAGATGCCAGCCACAGATGCAGGCAAAATGTCAGGAGAAAATGCTGCTACAACACAGCCATACAGCCCAGAGACCACACACCACCCCAGTCAATTGATTTGTTTCTTGGTGGCCTTTTCCATTACATAAACAGGGTTGTATCTTGAGGTGGTTAGTGCAAATGTGGGCAAACCCAGCCTGGGGGCTGGATGCAGCTCCTTGGGCCCTCTTCTCTCTCACCATCCTGTCCTTCCTCCCTTCACTTTTTCCTTCCTCCTTCCCCCCTCTTTCTTCTTCCTTTCCACACTTTCAACCTTCTTTCCTTCTCCCCTCCCTCTTTCTCCTTCCTTCCTGCCCTTTTGTCTTTTCTTCCCTCTCTCTTTCCTCCCCTCTTTCTCCCTCCCCCTTTATCCTTCCTTGCTCTCTTTCCTTCCTCCTTCCCTTCTTCCCTCTCTTACTTCCCTCTTTCTTCCTCCCTCCTTGCTTCCCTTCCACTCTTTCGTCCTTCCTTCCTTCCATCCTTCCTTCCCTCTCCCCCTCTTTCCCCTTCCTTCCATTTTCTCTTTCCTTCTTCCTCTCTTTCCTCCCTCCATTCCCTTCTACTCTTTCATCCATCCAGCCTTCCTTCCTTACTTCCATCCATCCTTCCCTACCAACTTTTCATCCTTCCTTCCCTCTTTCCTCCATCCATCCTTCCTTCCTTCATTTTGTCTTTCCTTCCCTCTTCTCTTCTCTCCCTCTTTCTCCTTCCATCTTTCTCTTCGTGCCTTTTGTCCTTCCTTCCTTTTTTCTTTCCTTCCTTCTTCCCTTCCTTCCTTCTATCACAGGGCAGGCAGTCCTCCTAGCAAGGAGTGCTAGCATGTGACTTTCTAACTTGCGGGCCCCCAAGTTCGAAAGTTTGCCCATGCCTGTTTTAGTGGAAAGCTCTCCTGCACCCCCAAGTTGAAAGCTGATTTTGACTCATTTACCGTAGTCACTGCAGCCCCATGCATTTCGCATTGCAATGCTACTATTTCTGAAGAGCAGTCACTGGAGCAGGCTGTGATACAAGGAAAAGTGCTTTAGAAGGGAGCTTATTTATTTATCATGTCAGGAGCAACCAGACATTTGTATTACATTTTTAACAAAACAAACAGACAGAACACAAAGTTTGCAAGCATGGTAGTTGATTAAATGTCCTTTGACCAGTATCTGGCCACTTGGAGTGCCTTTGGTGTTGCCGCAAGGAGGCCCTCCATTGTGCATGTGTCAGGGCTCAGGTTGCATTGCAGCAGGTGGTCTGTGGTTTGCTCTTTTCCACACTCGCATGTCATGGATTCCAATTTGTAGCCCCATTTCTTAAGGTTGGCTCTGCATCTCGTGGTGCCAGAGCGCAGTCTGTTCAGCGCCTTCCAAGACGCCCAATTTTTATGTGTGCCCAGGAGGGAGACTCTCATTTGGTATCAGCCATTGATTGAGGTTCTGGGTTTGAGCCTGCCACTTTTGGACTCTCGCTTGCTGGGGTGTTCCAGCGAGTGTCTCTTTAGATCTTAGAAAACTATTTCTTGATTTAAGTCATTGACATGCTGGCTGATACCCAAACAAGGGATGAGCTGGAGATGTCACTGCCTTGGTCCTTTCACTATTGGCTGCTACTTCCTGGCAGATGTCAGGTGGTGCAATGTAGGCAGTGTAGTTTCTCCAGTGGTGTAGGGCGCAGACACCCCGTGATAATGTGGCATATCTCATTAAGAGCCACATTACTGTTTTAGTGTGGTGAGATGTGTTCCACACTGGGCATGCATACTCAGCAGCAGACTAGTATAGCACAAGGGCAGATGTCTTCACTGTGTCTGGTTGTGATCCCCAGGTTATGCCAGTCAGCTTTCGTATGATATTGTTTCTAGCACCCACTTTTTGCTTGATAATCAGGCAGTGCTTCTTGTAGGTCAGAGCACGGTCCAGAGTAACTCCCAGGTATTTGGGTGCACTGCGATGCTCCAGTGGGATTCCTTCCCAGGTAAATAGCTCGGGATGCTTGTCTGTTCTTAAGGTGAAAAGCACATGTCTGTGTTTTAGATGGATTAGGGATCAGCTGGTTTTCCCTGTAATAGGCAATAAGAGCACCTAGAGCTTCGGAGAGCTTCTGTTCAACATTTCAGAAGGGAGCTGAAATGCTTGAGCTGAAATGCTTCCTGGTAGTGCAAAGCTACCATTGGGTGTAACTCATAATCTTTTTCAATATACAAAGCTCCCTTGCAAATCTGATGGTGAGAAGGAGCCAACAAGGTATAAGATAGGCAGCAAATTTGGAAGCATAAGTTTCCAGTCTTGACACATGTTTCCAGTACAGGTCATTTTATATTTACAATTTCTAGCGATCTTTTATATTAAGTAAAAAAAAAAGAATACCCTAATTTCTGAACGTATTATTCATTTTCAAGCTATGTTGATTGGGTCCTTATCAAGTTGTTGACAATATTTTTCAGAGGACATATGAATAGTGTTGCATGGTAAAAAAAAATTCGGACACCAAGGGAAAATATGGCGGGTGAGTTTTTGCAGAAAAACGTCTTGTGTGCTACCCTCCTGGAGTCATTCCAAATATCTCTGACCAGGCTCTTGCAATAAACACCTACATTTTCATTTAGTACTTAAACATGAGGTCAGTCAGAAAAATGTTAGATGTGCAGGAAATGTGTCTGTAAATTCAAATTAAGGTAAACGGTGTTATGTGAGGTTCCCACCATGTAACCTCCAGACTGGACTACAGTAATGTGCTCTACGTGGGGCTGCCCTTGAAAACGGCCCGGAAATTCCAAGTGGTCCAATGGACGGTGGCCGGGTTGTTAACTGGTGCTCCTTACAGGGAGAGGTCAACCCTCCTGTTTAAGGAGCTCCATTGGCTGCCGTTCATTTTCCGATCCCAATTCAAGGTGCAGGTGCTTACCTACAAAGCCCTAAACAGTTTGGACCCGCCTACCTGCATGACCGCATCTCCGTATACGAACCGACACGATCTCTCCGATCATCTGGAGAGGCCCTGCTCATGATCCCACCTGCGTCGCAAGCGCGATTGGTGGGGACGAGGGACAGGGCCTTCTCTGTGGTGGCCCTCCAACTCTGGAACTCTCTCCCCAAGGACATCAGGCAAGCCCCAACATTGGCAGTCTTTAGGAAGAGCTTGAAGACGTGGTTGTTCCAGTGTGCCTTCCCAGAATAGGAAACTCCAAGCATCATGTCACAAATGCACTTTACCAGAGATTTAAGATTGTCTGCACACCGCACCTATCCCCAAAAACCTATCCATTTCACCTGTCATGCCCAGCATTTTTAAAAATTTTAATCATTATATTTGACCCGGCCTTAGTTTTAATTGCATCGTGGTGTTATTGTCTAATGTTTATTGCTAGTCTTTTAATGTTTATTGTTTTGTTTTATGAGTTTATTTATTGTTGTATTTGTTATGCTGTTGTTTTACTGATGTGTTGGGCCTCGGCCTCTTGTAAGCCGCACCGAGTCCTTCGGGAGATGTTAGCGGGGTATAAATAAAGGATTATTATTATTATTATTATTATTATTATTATTATTATTATTATTATTATGTAATGAACAGCTTGTCTTCTGGGCAGCTCCTTGTTATTTCTTATCCACAAAATAGCAACCTGTAGGCTGTATTCATTGCTCTGTTGAGGAAGGATATTAACCTGTCACTATGTTACAAATTTCTTTGAAGTATCATAACTTTCTTCAGGGCAATCTTGCTCTGGAATAGAGCCAGAGGCGGTCCTAGATAATTTTCAACGGTAAGCAAACAGTATTTTGCCCCCCCCCCCCTCAACCAATCATTGATATATATTTTCTGTTGGTCATGGGAGTTCTGTGTGCCATATTTGGTTCAATTCCATCATTGGTGGAGTTCAGAATGCTCTTTGATTGTAGGTGAACTATACATCCCAGTAACTACACTTGCCGCACTTGCTCCCTTGCCTGGCCCGCTTTGGGTCTGGAGGCGTGCCTGAAGACCCTGGCGTGTGCACCAAAAGTCACCTCTTCTCCTGACTTTCTCCTCAGCCATTGGGACCAAGAGAGAGAGAGAGACAGAGGTGGAGATGCCCACCTTTCCTGAAGGTAGGCGCAAAAACAAAGGAGGGAGCGGAGGTGGGAGATACCTCCAGCCAGAGGGTCTCTCTCTCTCTCTCTTGGTCCCAATGGCTGAAGAGAAAGTCAGGAGAAGAGGGGACTTTTGGTGCGCATGCTAGGGTCTTCAGACACACCTCCGGACCTGAAGTGGGCCAGGTGTGGCGGCTCCGCCCCTTGGCCCACCTGCAGATTGGGGAGAGGAGAGGAGGCGGGTGGAGCACAAGGGGATCAGGAAAGGGAGCTGGTCATGGGGAAGGGATCGAACGCGGAGAACGATTGAGCGCCGGCTCTGCTCGCGCACCCGGTGGCCGGGTGGAGCAGGAATGAGAGGGGCTAGGCGAGGCTCAAGGGCCCGGCCCCTTTGGGAAGAGGATCGCCCGGCAGCGAGGCAAGAAAGCCGAGGCTCCCCCCGGACTGCTAGGGCTGTTGTGAGCTGAGGGGGCGCTCCTCAAGTGGCAATCGAGGGGCATTTACAGAGGCGCCTCTGCGCCCCTGGCAAAAAAAGTGTTCTGCGACCGCTTACTTCGCGTAATGGACGAGCCGCCTCTGAATAGAGCTAAAGCTTTTGTTACCATTTTCTTTTAACACAGAATTTGTGATTCTTCTTGCTGGAAACACTGTACACTTCTCTATATTAATATTATAAGACACTGAATGATACGTTAATGTGTGCAAAGTATCCGTGAGGGAGTTATTTGCATAGTTTTTTTGCAACATTGTTCCCAATTAGATTCTTGATGATTGTTTTGTCTGCTCTCAAAAGACTTATACGATTTCTCTAAAGACCATTGGGATTTGAGAAAGAAAAAAAATGAAGTCACAAATGGTTTGTAAAATAAGAAACCATTTGTTTATTAATGTTTTAGATAGCACCTTGCTGTTCTGAAAAATGCTTTCATGTTCTTCTTGTTTTGTTCTTTATTTTATAATCTCTAAAAACCGTCCCTGATCAGCACTCTTCTTCCTGGTTTTTATGTGTTATCTCAGCACAGAGGTGGAAATTATCATAAATTTGGGGGATTATTTCACATTGTTCTTTTTCATAAGTATTGCTCTATCCTCCCTCTTTGAAGCAGAATACCACTTGGCGTAATTATCACTTTAGCAGAAATTTCTTCATGGATGATAGTAAGCTACAGATCCTATATAAATGAGAAATAAGATTGCTTACTCATAATAACAAACACATTGGCTTCATCCTGAAATCTGCATGAATAATACTTCAATCTTTGGTAACAATTGCTGCAGCATAAATGTTTGTCACACTCATGCATATGGGAAATGGTAGGCAATGCCATAAAATACCACTTGGCTGCTTTATCACTGCAGGATTCACCTCCTGCCATACTGACAACACTGGATTTCTAAACAAATATTTGAATTGTTTTGAATTCTACTTACCCTACCAAACGTGGGTCTTTAATTCTAGTTACTAGTGTCTAAGCTGGATGCATTAAAGCACTTAAGTAACTATTTCATGGGAGTAAAATGTTGATATTTTTGTAATTATTATCTTTTGGCATGCAGAACAAAAATTATTACCCTAAAGCCTTTGAAGCTGTGAAATGAAATTTGTGACTCACATTTCAAACATGAAAGGTTTGCACAGAAGCCCTGGTATAATGTACTGTGTCTAGAAGTGTTTCCAAGAGCTTATTATGATGAATGAAGTCTGCCTTTTTCTTTATAGACAACTGAAAGAATGCTTCAAGCTGTGCTCATGTTTCTGGTGGCAACCTGCTGAGGTGCTCACAAAGATAAGAGAGCATGGGAAAATTAGATTTGAAAAAAAAGCAGCAAGCTACATTCTCTTTCAATGAATACAGTTTTTACAATTCAAATTGTGGGTTATATCACATTGGGGATTCGTACATATTCAACAATTGTATTTTGACAATACATTCCTCTGGAGGGTCAGAATATTACAACTAAGCTGTTTAGTAGAATTGCGTACTCTTGAAGCTGGATTGCAGTGTGCACAGGTTTCTGGGCTTTTTATTCTCCTAAACAGGAGCTAGATAGCACTTCTGTACAAAACTTCTGTATAATCATACTTTTGTATAACAGTTCCTCCTTTTTTTAAAAAGTGGCACTCCTCTGGACTTTGGAAAGTAAAATAATCTACTTTATCTCATTGCATAATAGTCTCCACCACATATAAATCTTGCATGCCTTTTTTGGGTGCCAAAGTTGGTATAAATTGATTTCTTTGCATAATGGTTGCACTGCCCACTCTTATGCCTACTCCTTGGAGTTATGGGGCTTGCCAGCTGAGGGAAGAGCTATAGGGGCAGGTGGGCAAAGGCTCATCCACCTGAAGTCAATAGGAACTTTAGAAGAGTCTACCCCAGGAGGAGAGACCCTGCGGCCCCACCAAAGAGGGATCGCTACATTGGTGAGCAAAGAGAAGCCTAATTTTAAGCAATTTATTTTCCCTAAGTTCCCAAAAAGAATCTCACCAAAGTTGAAGAAAGTGCCACCGAGGTTTATTTGCGATTCAGCTGAAAAGGATGCAAAGCAGCAATCATTCGCCAAACTAAGCATACATGTACAGAAATAAATGCAATTTTTATAGAAAAAACAGAGTGTGGGGTTTGAATCTCCCCCTCCCCCCCACCTGGCTTGAAGGTGATTGGCTGGCACCTCAACAACTGGGAGGAGGCTTGTCTGCCCCTTGAGCGCCTGGGCCAATCACAGGGCTTCTGCCGCCTTGGTGCGTCGACGAATCGGGAGGGAGGGAGGTGGGAGAAGGGAATACAATGCATTCTTGAATGGATTATGGAACTCAGGAAATGTCCATGTGGCTCAGCGAGTCCTAAATGGCCTTCAGGTGAAACCTGTCTATTTTTTCGTGGTTGATCTGAGATAAGCATTATTCACTTAATCCGGATTTTCCTCTTGCGGTCAGGCAGGGGCACAATGGGGGAGATTTTGGGTGAATGTCTTTAATGGAAAGGCTTGAAAGAAAACGGGTTGGGGAAAAGGACTTCCTGGAGGTCCTTGTTTCCCCCCATTATAATGTGATTAAAAAGTCTGCCAAGTGAATATCCTCTTGATGGCCTGATTCCGAAGTCAAGAAAGATATTCCTTTGTTATTTTCCATGCAAGAAATGTCCTAAGATAAGGGTTTTTCATGATCGCTAATTGCTTTTTTCAGAGGCAGGGCAACTTCCTTATACATTATGTGGTGAACTATGATATCCTCTTAGGCAGGGGTCCACAAAATTTTTAAACAGAGGGCCAGGTTACAGTCCCTCCAACTGTTGGCGGGCCAGATTATAATTCAAAAAAATACGAATGAATTCATATGCACACTGCACATATCTTATTTATAGTGCAAAAACATTTAAAAACAATACAATAATTAAAATAAAGAACAATTTTAACAAATATAAACTTAATAGTATTGCAATGGAAAGTGTGGGCATGCTTTTAGCTGTTGAGATAGGATTGTTGGGGAGTTTCCTGCCGCCTCGGTTGGTGATCCTGTTGAGGCCTTGGTGACTCTCTGGAATAGGGAGATGACCAGGGCTATAGACACGATCGCTCCGGAACGTCCCCTCTCAAGTAGCCGAGCTAAACCAGCTCCTTGGTTCACCGAGGAGCTGGCAGCAATGAAGCGAAAGAAGAGGAGACTAGAGCGTGTGTGGCGGTCGGACCCGAGCGAGTCAAACCGAACACGGTTTGTTGCCCTACTAAGGGCATATGCTGTGGCAATAAAAGCAGCAAAGAAATTCTTCTTCGCTGCCAATATTGCGTCCGCAAAGAACCGTCCGGCGGAGCTGTTTCGAGTTGTCAGAGGCCTATTAAAACCCACCATCTTGGATGGGAGCCCTGGCAACTCGACGGCCCGCTGTGAAGCATTTGCTCGGTTCTTTGCGGACAAAGTCGCTTTGATCCGTTCAGGTCTAGACACCATGTTAACGGCAGTCTCTGAGGATGTGACGAGAACACCTGTCTGTCCGAGTTTGTTGGATTCGTTTCAATCTGTGACACCTGAGGATGTGGACAAGGTGCTTGGAGGGATGAGGGCAACCACATGCATCCTAGACCCCTGCCCATCCTGGCTTCTAAAGGAGGCCAGAGGGGGATTGGCCGAGTGGGTAAAGGTGGTGGTTAATGCCTCCCTTCGGGAAGGCATAATTCCAGCCAGCTTAAAACAAGCTGTTATAAAACCGCTGTTGAAAAAACCATCACTGGACCCCACTCAATTCGTCAACTATCGGCCTGTTTCCAATCTTCCCTTCTTGGGCAAAGTCCTGGAACGTGTGGTGGCCTCACAACTCCAAGCATTCTTGGTAGACACTGATTATCTGGATCCGGCGCAGTCTGGCTTTAGGCCGGGGCATGGTACCGAGACAGCCTTGGTCGCCTTGGTCGATGATCTCCGGCGTGAGCTCGACAGGGGGAGTGTGTCTCTGTTGGTTCTGCTGGATCTCTCAGCGGCCTTCGATACCGTCGACCACGGTATCCTTCTGGGGCGCCTTGTGGGAATGGGCCTGGGGGGCACTGTTCTACAGTGGCTCAGGTCCTTCCTAGAGGACCGCACCCAGAAGGTGTTACTGGGGGACACCTGCTCGTCCTCACAACCATTGACGTGTGGGGTCCCGCAGGGTTCAATACTGTCCCCCATGTTGTTCAACATCTACATGAAGCCGTTGGGAGAGATCATCCGGAGTTTCGGGGTGCGGTGTTATCTGTACGCAGATGACGTCCAACTCTGTCACTCCTTTCCACCTACTACCAAGGAGGCTGTCCAGGTCCTGAACCGGTGCTTGGCCGCTGTGTCGGACTGGATGAGGGTGAACAAATTGAAACTCAATCCAGACAAGACAGAGGTACTCCTGGTCAGTCGGAAGGCCGAACAGGGTATAGGGTTACAGCCTGTGTTGGACGGGGTTACACTCCCCCTGAAGAGCAGGTTCGCAGCTTGGGTGTGACTCTGGACTCTTCGCTAAGCTTGGAACCCCAAGTTTCAGCGGTTTCCAGAGGAGCATTTGCACAGCTTCGGCTCGTGCGCCAGCTGCGCCCGTATCTTGGGAAGTCGGACTTGGCCACGGTAGTCCACGCTCTTGTCACATCCCGCATAGATTACTGCAACGCGCTCTACATGGGGTTGCCCTTGAAGACTGCCCGGAAGCTTCAGATGGTCCAGCGCTCGGCGGCCAGGTTACTAACGGGAGCGGCACTCAGGGAGCACACCACTCCTCTGCTGAGCCAGCTCCACTGGCTGCCAATTTGCTACCGGGCACAATTCAAGGTGCTGGCTTTAGCCTATAAAGCCCTACACGGTTCTGGCCCCACTTACCTCTCCGAACGCATCTCCTCCTACGAACCGGCGAGGATGCTAAGATCGTCCGGGGAGGCCCTGCTCTCGGTCCCGCCAGCATCACAAGTGCGGCTGGCGGGGACGAGGGACAGGGCCTTCTCGGTGGTGGCCCCTCGGCTATGGAATGCCCTACCAGTGGAGATCAGGCAGGCCCCCTCGCTATTGGCGTTTAGGAGGCGGGTTAAGACGTGGCTCTTCGAACAGGCGTTCGGATAAGCATGCAATAACATCTGACTCAGAAGACGGCATACTGAACAAGGAATGGTAAAACGACTATGAGATTTGGATCTGATTCTATTCGAGGCGTGATGACGTTTTGTGTATTGTTTGTGGTTGTTTGTCATATATATTGTTCAATGTTGCACATTTTACTGTAAACCGCTTAGAGTCGCCGCGGCTGATATTTGCGGTATACAAAAGGAGTAAATAAATAAATAAATAAATAAATTGTTGTTGTTATTGTGTGCTTCAGTCGTTCAGTCGTCTCCAACTCTTCGTGACCTCATGGACCAGCCCACGCCAGAGCTCCCTGTCGGCCGTCACCACCCCCAGCTCCTTCAAGGTCAGTCCAGTCCCTTCAAGGATGCCATCCATCCATCTTGCCCTTGGTCGGCCCCTCTTCCTTTTGCCTTCCACTTTCCCCAGCATAATTGTATTCTCTAGGCTTTGCTGTCTCCTCATGATGTGGCCAAAGTACTTCAACTTTGTCTCTAGTATCCTTCCCTCCAGTGAGCAGTCGGGCTTTATTTCCTGGAGGATGGACTGGTTGGATCTTCTCGCAGTCCAAGGCACTCTCAGCACTTTCCTCCAACACCACAGCTCAAAAGCATCGATCTTCCTTCGCTCAGCCTTCCCTAAGGTCCAGCTCTCACATCCGTAGGTCACTACAGGGAATACCATGGCTTTGACTAGGCAGATCTTGGTTGCCAGTCTGATGTCTCTACTCTTTACTATTTTATCGAGACTGGACATTGCTCTCCTCCCAAGAAGTAAGCGTCTTCCGATTTCCTGGCCGCAGTCTGCATCTGCAGTAATCTTTGCGCCTAGAAATACAAAGTCTGTCACTGCCTCCACGTTTTCTCCCTCTATTTCCCAGTTGTCAATCATTCTTGTTGCCATAATCTTGGTTTTTTTGATGTTTAGCTGCAACCTGGCTTTTGCGCTTTCTTCTTTCACCTTGATTAGAAGGCTCCTCGGCTCCTCTTCGCTTTCGGCCATCAGAGGAGAGATGGGGAGATGGTGGCGGGGTATAAATAAAGTTATTATTATTATTATTATTATTATTATTATTATTATTATTATTATTATCACTTTCCCCATAGAGTTCGCGGCCCTGCGGTATCGCCATTATTATTATTATTATTATTATTATTATTATTATTATTATTATTATTATTATTATTATTATATGTTGCAGACAGGGTCTCAGTTAGGCCTTCACTTTTCCCACAAAGTTCGCGGCCCTGCCGTGTCGCCTAGCAACGCGTCGCCTAGCAACGCTTGGTTCTACTGCTACAGCTCAGGAGTCATCAGCCGGAAGCGGAAGTCGCTCGGCCCCAGCGTCAGGGAGGGAGCCGTCGGGCGCGAAAGGGCGGTGCTGGTTTAAACCGTTGACTCCGCTTGGTAGCAGGCGCTGCCACTCAGTTCCTTCACTTCAGGGTTGTTCCTTCACTTTAGGCCCCAGAGGCAGCTCGGCCTTCCTTCCTTTCTTCCCTCCCTCCTTCCCAAACGCCCCTTCCGTAGCTTGGCGGGTGGGTTTGGCACTCGGGTGGGAGTTTGCTGAAAGGGAGTTTCCCCTTTCTGTGGCGGCGCCCAAAGCCTCTTCGTCGTGGACTGCGCGAGGTAAATAAACTCAAAAAGGACATGTTTGAACAGATATAAGGGCCCTTCCACACAACCATAGAACCCAGAATATCAAGGCAGAAAATCCCACAATATCTGCTTTGAACTGGGTTATCTGAGTCCACACTCAGATAATGTGGGATCTGTTGCCTTGAATATGTGGGATCTTCTGCCTTGCCCAGAATATCAAGGCAGAAAATCCCACAATATCTGCTTTGAACTGGGTTATCTGAGTCCACACTCGGATAATGTGGGGTTTTTCTGCCTTGATATGCTGGGATATAGGGCTGTGTGGAAGGGCCCTGAGACTATATAGTTATGGGGATCATTGGTGGCCCTTCCACACAGCCCTATATCCCAGAATATCAAGGCAGAAAATCCCACAGTATCTGCTTTGAACTGGGCTATCCGAGTCCACACTCAGATAATGTAGGGCTTTTCTGCCTTGATATTCTGGGATATAGGGCTGTGTGCGGGAGCCCCCGGTGGCGCAGTGGGTTAAAGCACTGAGCTGCTGAGCTTGTTGATCAAAAGGTCGCAGGTTCGATTCCGGGGAGCGGCGTGAGCTTTCACTGTCTGCCCTAGCTTCTGCCAACCTAGCAGTTCGAAAACATGCAAATGTGAGTAGATCAATAGGTACCGCTCCGCCGGGAAGGTAACGGCGCTCCATGCAGTCAAGCCAGCCACATGACCTTGGAGGTGTCTACGGACAACACTGAGTCCACACTACTGTATAACCCAGTTCAAAGCAGAAAATGTGGGATTTTATTCAGCTGTGTAAAAGGGGCCTAAGAGGTTGCAAGGATGCCCTGCGCAAGGCTTTGGCTTCCTTCAGAGTAAACATACTGAATAAACGTTCCATCTTGACAACGCTTAGGGGAGGGGGTATTATTGATGTGTGCCTGCCAGTAACTCTGACTCAGATTCCTTCCACACAGCTGAATAAAATCCCACATTTCCTGCTTTGATCTGGAATATATGTCCGTGTGGACTCAGATAACCCAGTTCAAAGCAGATATTGTGTGATTTTCTGCCATGATATTCTGGGTTATATGGCTGTGTGGAAGGGCCCTGAGTTATCTGAGTCCACACTGCCATATAATCCAGTCCAAAGCAGAAAATGTGGGATTTTATTCAGCTGTGTGGAAGGGGCCTAAGGTTGCATTTGCATTGTACAAGTCATGTAGTTTGATCCCACTTAAACTGCCATTGCTCAGTGATATGGATCATAGGATTTGCAATCTGATGACACACCAGCACTCTGGCATAGAAGGCTTAAAGGCGGAGGGCCCTTCCACATAAAACCCAGAATATCAACGCAGATAATCCACAGTATCTGCTTTGAACTATGTTATCTGAGTCCATACTACCATCTAATCCAGTTCAAAGCAGATACTGTGAGATTTTATTCAGCTGTGTGGAAGGGGCCCCAGAATATCAAGTCAGATAATCCACAATTACCTGCTTTGAAGTAGATTATCTGAGTCCACACTGCCATATATTCCAGTTCAATGTAGATTTCATACAACTGTGTGAAAGGGACCCTAGTAAAACTACAAATCCTAGGGTTCCATAGCATTGAGCCATGGTGATTAATGTCGTTGCAAAGTGCTTTAATTGTACAATGTAGACGTACCCTGAGGGCCCTTCCACACAGCCATATAACCCAGAATATCAAGGCAGATAATCCACAATATCTGCTTTGAACTGCATTATTTCAGAGTTCTTCCACACAACCCTGTATCCCAGAATATCAAGGCAGAACATACCACAATTGCTTTGAACTGGGTTATCTGAGTCCACACTTAGATAATGTGGGATTTCTGCCTTGATATTCTGGGATATAGGGCTGTGTGCAAGGGCTCTTGAGTCCACACTGCCATATAATCCAGTTCAATGTGGGTTTTATAAGCTGTGTGGACAGGGCCTGAGAGAATGTAACTTGCCCAAAGTCCCCCAGCATGCTTCCATGGCAATGATTGGAATTCGAACCCATAGTCTTGAATGTCCTAGGACAAAAAACCAAACCCTTTACACCATTTTGGCTTTTTTTTGGAGGGGGGGGAGGGAGTATTAGGCCCCATCTACACTGACCATTTCATTCAGCTTTAAACTGCTGTGGCCAGACAACAAGCTCCCACAAAAGTGCAAAAGAAGACCTGAATATACATCAGTGTTCTGTGGTTTGTGTCATCACAATTCCAAGCCTTAAACTAGTTCCAGGATTTCCTTTATAATCATCTGTACAGTGAAACCACTCTCTTGGATACTTATTTGGGGCCCTTCCACACAGCCCTATATCCCAGAATATCAAGGCAGAAAATTCCACATTATTTGAGTGTGGACTCAGATAACCCAGTTCAAAGCATATGATGTGGGATTTTTCTGCCTCGATATTCTGGGATATAGGGCTGTGTGGAAGGGCCCTTGGTCTCACTGAGTTTAGGAAATGAATTCTTAAGACAGTGGTTCTCAACCTGTGGGTCCCCAGGTGTTTTGACCGACAACTCCCATAAATCCCGGCCAGTTTAACAGCTGTTAGGAGTTCTGGGAACTGAAGGCCAAAACATCTGGGGACCCACAGGTTGAGAACCACTACCTTAAGGAAACCTGTGGGGAAAGCATTGCTATAGAAAGATTAGTCACAACCTTATGCTTGCCTACTTAGGAGTAAAGTGCCATCGAACAGAGTTTTTCTGTTAGGCGTTTGCCCCTTCTGTGCTAACACTCAAAAATAAGTGCACGTGTTTTAACTCAGTTGTAACTTCCATATTTAATAGGGCCTAGTCTGATATAAAAATGCACAGTGCTACATCTGAACAGATCTTGACCCTTGATCACTTCATACACACATTAAAAGAAGGTGTTAAACTGTAAATTTGGTATTTCCCTACCTGGTTTGATTCTCTGTTAGCAATACATGTGAAATAGAAATACGATGTACAGTGGATCATTGGTATCTGCTGGTGTTTGGTTCCATAAATGGTCAAATTGAGGTTTGTTTTTGGGAACTTTTTGATCTGGAATATTTTCAAGTTGTGGATGTACAGGGCTGATGAATTAAAATTTGGTTTAAGAAAATATTTATTGCCTAATATGGGCAGAAAGGAAATCATTCTGTGATTTTAAATTTTATCTTGTAACACAGGGCATTCAGGTCTCTGAATTAGTTCTGAAAACAATCGGAAGTTAATCTGTAGAGTTCATGACATTGCTTTCCATATGTTACTTATCACACAGGATTGGAACTTAGTTTAGTGGCACAATAATTATCTCTCACAATGCATGTGTACTGATGAGAATGCTATAGTTGCTGAATTTCTGCTTGTCAAGATAATTGACAAACAGGTTAACATTCTTAACTAAAGTATAGATGTTAAGTATTGGGGCTCACTACAGATTTTGGTTTGCCAATTCTCTGAAACCTGTTTTTGGGTAATAATTTATTGGCTGTTTGTAAAAAAAATATGTCTGTGTTGTCTTAACTTATGGCAACTCTATGAGTGTCAAGGTTTTCTAGGCATGGCATACTCACACATGGTTTATCATCATCTTACAATAGCTCGCATTTCTTGATACACCCCTTTCCAGGTACTAACCAGGTATCACCCTGTTTAGCTTTCAGTATCTGGGGCCTTCAGAGTATTTATAAATAGCAAAAAAATGGACTAATAGGGACACATCCGTACTGTAGAACAGTGATTCTCAACCTGTGGGTCCCCAGATGTTTTGGCCTTCAACTCCTAGAAATCCTAACAGCTGGTAAACTGGCTGGGATTTCTGGGAGTTGTAACACCTGGGGACCCACAGGTTGAGAACCACTACTGTAGAATGAATACAGTTTGACAGCATTTTAACTTCCATGACTCAATGCGATGGGGTTGTGGAAGTGGTAGCTTTGGGCCCTTCCACACAGCCCTACATCACAGAATATCAAAGAGAAAATCCCACATCATCTGTGTGTGGAGTCAAATAACCCAGAAGCAAATATTGTGGGATTTTCAGCCTTGATATTCTGGGATATAGGGCTGTGTGGAAGGACCCTTTGAGTGGTTTTTAGTCTTTTCTATCATTGAGTGCTGGTGCCTCGTCAAACTACAACTCCCAAGAATTCATAACATTGAGCCATGGCAATTAAAGTGCTGTAAAACAGCATTCATTCTACAGTATACAGATGTACCCAGGGCTTTTGGGGAAATCATTAATAGGTTAAACATAAGTTAGAGTTGATGTAATGGCAAGCAATAACAGCAGCAAATGCTCAGAAGATATCCATATTAGATATGAGGGATAACTGGTATTTTTTTGCTTTGAGATTGATATGAACTCTCAGATACCAGAAAATGATGAAGGAGAGTATGTCCAAACCAGGAGTGGCTGTCAATCTCCCTGTGGTTCTGAGGTGCAGAACCTCTTCCGCTACTTCTTAAAGTTCAATTAAAAGATGAATTCCTTCTTCTATAAGCTTTCAAAAATATGTGTTTTGTCTTTTCTTTGCCATAAAAATATATGGGGGCTGAATCCCTGTGATGCCAGGGCCTTCCTTTACACATTTACAACAACAGCACAAAAACAAAATCAACTTTAGTTGCTACAAGTATCACATTTAGGAGTGAGATATGTGCTTTTATCTGAATGGAAAGTTTTATACAAATTGATTTTTTTCAAAGAAATTGAAGCTCTTGGTACTCGTTTGTTAAACAGCAAGACTAAATTTACAAAGATATGTGAATAGGCCTATTCTCATGTGGTGATAATGAGTCCTGTAAAATTTCAGTGAGAAATACTTACAAAGAATGCAAAATATGAAGTATACACTATTGAATTCAACAAGGATTACTTCTGAATATACATTGGATAGCACTATCTAGTTCATGTTGAATTTTGGTAACTTCAATGATAGCCTCCCCCCAAAAAGCCATCCAAAGTTGGTAGCCTCCAAAGAAGTGGATTTATATCCACAAAAGTGTTTGTGAAAATAAAAATCAGTAAATTTTAAAGGTTCTGTGACATTTCTATTCTCCCCCTTCCTTCCTCCTTATGCTGCAAGAGACTAACACAGTTTTTTTTTAGAATTTCAAGAACAGCAGTTCAGTTAACTTCTCCAATAGTTCCAAGGGTTGTCAAAGAAATATTTATCTAATTTCTTGTGCAGCATTGTCATGCAGTTGTTGCTGGGGGACAGTAAATAACGGGACATTACCTATGCCAAGTTCAGGATTGGAAAGGTGGGTTAGTGGGGTCAGAACTATTTAGAAAAGTGGGTTAGTGGAGGATGAGACTCTGGCAACTCCACAGTGTCCTCAAACTTCTTCGTTCTTTTGCCCTGTTCTGCCCCTACAGCATGAACACTAGATGTGGCACTGTTACCAGTAATTTCATCTGTGTCCCAAGGTGTTTTCTAGGTCCTCCAGCATGATGCTCTAGTACGCTGGAGGGCCTATAAATGCTAGAGAGGTCTTGTTTTTTCCCCTTAGTATGATTCTGTGGTATACTTCTTCCAGACATTGTTCATGTTGATGTGTGTGTGCTTTCATCTGTTATTTCATGTGAGCCTAGAAACATAAAACACTGGGATGAAGGGTAACAATGGAGATGGTGTTTTACACTACATTTACTTTATATACTCAAGTATAAGCCTAATTTTCAGTATATTTTCATTCTGAAAAAGCCCCCTAACTCGGAATGAGTTAGGGCCCGGCGGAAAGGCATAGGGCTGAAAGAAACCCTTTGGAGGACCAGCTGTGTCCCTTCTCCCCTTTCGGCACAGCAACCCACAGCGCGTGGCTTCTCCTCTTGGCACAGCAATCCAGCTGTGTTGCTGTGCCAAGAAGAGAGAAGAAGCTGTATGCCTCAATTAATGTAATTTTATTGGTATCTATTTTTATTTTGAAATTTACCAATAGCTGCTGCATTTCCCACCCTAGGCTTATACTCAAGTCAATAAGTTTTCCCAGTTTTTTGTGGTAAAATTGTGTCTCTCAGCTTATATTTGGGTCAGCTTATACTCGAGTATGTACAAGGTAAATTGGCTTATTTGGGAGTAATGTGCTGGTTTGAAGGAATATTTCGAGAGTAATTGATGAACTCAGACGTGGTAGAAGTTTTTGAATGTTTCTCTTTATTACTAGCGATTGTATTGTTGGGTTTGTGTAGAGAGTTGTGTTATGTTAATTGCTATTTTTGATATGTGTTGTGCTACAGTTTGGTTCTATTTTTTTAGTGATCTTTTAAAGCACATCTATATGTTGATTTCAGCACAATGAGCACTGAGGAAGTAACATGGGAGAAGCTGGATGCAGAATTTGATCACTGTGTTGTAGATATGAAACCTTATGTTTTGAAACTCCCTCATAAACCAGGTAAGCATTAGGAGGAAATGTTATCCTTTTACTTTTTTTCATTTTATAGAAACCGATGTAAGCCAGATACAATAAACAGATGTGTTTTTAATCTGAGCCTTGCTGATTACTGAGCTACATGTAATTAACTAATGCGATCAACTGAACTTGTAGTTTTATATATTCTTGATATAGTGTGAGTAGAATGTAGATAATCACATACTCACATTCTTTGAAAGCTGAGACTGTTTTGTCAGATCACCTTTATTAGTATCAAACAAAAACAATCTATATAATATTTTATTGGTATAGGTATTTCAGCTGTTTTTTTCTCGAGAGGAATGATTGAAAATCAAAAGAGTACACATATGTTAGTGGTTCCCAACTTTCTTTTTTTTTTAACCAGGGACCACTTTGACCAGGAACCACTCTCCAACATTAACACCAAAAGGATTACAAATCAGTTTTTGATCAATTTTAGATTCGGTTTGGTTATTTGGGGTGCCGATTCAGAAAATTGCATTGGATAGACCACATCAGCTCTAGTTTCTGATACAGAACATATGCCATCCAGTGGTTGCCATCTGCTCGCCCACAGAAAACCATATTTAATAATCTAGAGATGATATGGCCTATCTAATGCAAATTTCATTTTCTTAATCAGCCTCTTTGCATGTCAATCAAAAGACAAAAGTGGGATATTATTATTATTATTATTATTATTATTGGTAGTAGTAGTATTCTACAGCACACATTTACACTGCTGTGTGTCAGTGTATCATGTCATATTCATATCTATGATGCCTATTAAAGTCTGCCTCTATCTAGCTTGTGCTTATCATGAAGTTTTCTACACAGTATTGGTGGATTACTCCTTTATGCAAAATGCTGCATATGGGCATTACTCTTCAAATTTATTTTTTAGTTTATCTTTTAAGCATTTCTGTTAAGAAGGATTATCATGAATAATCTGTATTAATTTAATGACGTAAGTACACTTTTATATAAAGTATTAATTTCTGTTCTAATTAATCACATCACATTAATGCAAATTTTAAAAATATATAATTTTCTGGGATTATATAATTTTATTAAATTACAAATATGTTTTATAAACCTCTTCATCTGATAGTGGAGCATGTTAACTAATAACATTGCTTACTAATAAGCAGAAAAGCATTTTCATAAATTTAGAGATTAGAAACAATCAGGGCCTTGTTAAATTGATGTAATCTACAAAGTAATTGTCTGAGTCACGTTGCTGATGTTGATAGTTTGTAAATCTGTTAGTGGACAACGAGTTCCAAGGAAAAAACAGATGTAATATCATAATTACTGAATTGCTTCTTCTGTCTGAAATATTTAAGCATAATTATTAGAGTCAGCACTTGAGTAAACAGATGACATTTTGACAGAGATGAAGAAAATAGGGTAGAGTGACTATGGAATGTAGCCCTTAATGTTGGAGGGAACTGTATCATTATTGTGCTACATATCTTTTTGTGGCCAAGCATTTCCATTCACTGTCTTCCATTGCAACTGAGGCTGCATCTACACTATAGAATCAATGCAGTTTCACCCCACTTTAACTGCTATGGTTCAATGCTATGAAATCCTGGGACTTGTAGCAGGTGAACAACTTGCAATCTTTGGCAGAGAAGGCTAAGACTTTGCAAAACTACAACTCACATGATTCCATAGAATTGAGCCTTAAGTAATTAAGGTGGAATCAAATTATTAATTTTACAATGTAGATGTGCCTCTAGAAATTTATAAAATATCACTATAATTTTAAAGGATGGGGACATGCAATATCTATTTATATTTATTAATATGGAACTATTCCTGTTCTGGTGGAAAAGCAGTGCAACATGATTTTTAAAAAATCATAAAAGTAAGCATATACAGTGATCAACAGATAAGACATCTGTTTGTTAAAATCCAAATATTATCTGACAGATCCAAGAAAAATCTATTAGAATGAACTATCTACTACAGCTGCTGAGGGATAGTGAACTGAAAGGTTAGCAGTCGCATCCTACAATTTGGGGAAAGTTATGTGCCTAGTAAAAACTAAACTTGTGGTGTAAGGACTGATGCCAGTACTCAAATCTTCAGGATAGCACATTTTTGTGAGTGTTGGTAACACATAAATCTGCTTCATATGCATTCTATTTGTACACATACCTTTTGGAAAACCTTTGTGTGAAATGTATTTGTTTTCATGTGTGGAAAATGTCAAAGTATATTCAAATATGGTATTGTCCCAAAATAAAAGAGCTAATTGGTTGAAGGAGTAATGTAGTAGCAAGGCTAACTCATTTATTTTGGTAAGCAAATAAGCATGCAATTTTAAAACATTACATCGTTTATAAAAGTTAACCGTATTTATTTTAAAATGTCTTATGTTTTGACCAATGAAATTTATATTTCCTCTCTTTCCTTAAGAACGTGAAAGATGTGCCCTTTGGATTAAGAAGCTATGTGAGCCTTCAGGTGCAGGCACAGGAATTGCTGGTCGGAAGAACCGGAATCTCTATGCGAAATTGCTTCTGCATATGCTGAAGAAGGGTGTGCTCGAGGGACCTTTTGTACAGAAACCAGAAAAAGGAATGTTGAAAACTCTTCCTTCATACATGGTGAATGAATCTTGCAAGAGTTTGAGTTCTGCATTTATGGGAGTACATGTAATATTGATGGGATCTAGAGATGTAAACTGGGAGGGAGATGTTCTCCTGTCCTCTTCCCACCCCTAAAATTAACTGTGACAAGCTAGTGAACTCTCTAGAACAGTGGTTCCTAAACTTTGGTCTTCTAGATGTTTTGGACTTTAACTCCCAGAAATCCCAGTCATCTTATCAGCTGTTAGGAATTGTGGGAGCTGAAGTCCAAAATACTTGAAGGACCAGTGGGTGGGAACCAGTGCTCTAGAGTTATACCAGTGTGGTAAGAAGTAGTGTTACATAACACTAGATGTAAGCCAATGAATTTCCTTGAAATTTTGTTGCACGACATTAGATGTAAGCCTTTTTCAAAAAGTGTGAAATTTTCCATTCACATTGACCCGCAGATAATTCGACTCAAGTTTTTTGGGTTCATCTCTAGATGTATACATGTATTTATAGCAGTGGTTCTCAGACTGTGGGTCCCCAGATGTTTTGGCTTTCAACTCTCAGAAATCCTAACAGCTGGTAAACTGGCTGGGATTTCTAGGAGTTGTAGACGAAAACACCTGGGTACCCACAGGCTGAGAACCACTGATTTATAGGGTATTTTTCAAGGAATTGATATTTCTTAGAATGAAATGATTGTATACAATGACTTGAATATAAATTTGAAATGAATTGCAAGACTATCCTATGGTTGTGTGTTTCTCTTGCATTTCTTTTCACACTTTAATGTTTTTGTATTGGGACCAGACAAAGAAGATGACTTGTATTGTGGCATTACATCCAGACCAAATCACGGCAGATGTATTATTTCACAGTTTTATTCAAACCAGGGAACATAAAAAACGAGTAGAAAAGATATTAAACAATAACTCTTTCATCCTCAGTCTGTTGCTGAAAACATCTTCTAAATATACAAAATACAAAAAGAAGAACAACAATATCATTTTGGTTTAATGTGGCTTTGGGGTATAGGTTACTGAAGGATGTAGACATGTGTCAGTACTGCAGATTAATAGTGTGTACTTGTTCCGTGTTATGTATTTGTTATTTCAGTCACTAAAGTTAGTTATTAACCAACTTGTTGTGAAAATATGAAACAGATGTGTAAGTATATGTACATTTTCAACCATACTGTTCATTTAACCTTGCAGCATAATTTACATATTGTCAATAATAATAATAGTAGTAGTAGTTGTAATAACAAAACTTTATTTTTAAGTCACCCTCTCTCCTTGAAGGGACTCGGTGCAGTTTCTAAAAACAAAAATAACAAATATTCAATGCCACGTGTAATTACAAAATAAAACAGAAACAAAACAAATTGTTAAAAATAAGTAAATAAAAACAACCTTGACCTCTGTTTGAAATTTTGGTTATTTGAGGAAATGCATTATGCCTCTTTAGATAGTATTTGAAAGAATGGTGTCTCTTCAGCATTGTGTTAGAGCAGGGGTCCACAAACTTTTTAAACAGAGGGCCAGGTCACAGTCCCTCAAACTGTTGGAGGGCCAGATTATAATTTGAAAAAAAGCACATTAATTCCAATGCACGCTGCACATATCTTATTTGTAGTGTAAAAAACACTTTAAAACGATACAATAATTAAAATGAGGAACAATGTTAACAAATATAAACTTATTAGAATTTTAATGGGAAATGTGGGCCTGCTTTTGGCTGATGAGATAGGATTAATGTTGTTGTTATGTGCTTTCAAGTCATTTCAGACTTAGGTTGACCCTGAGCGAGGGCCGGGTAAATGACCTTGGAGGGCCGCATCCGGCCCCCGGGCCTTAGTTTGAGGACCCCTGTGTTAGAGCATAGTCCAAATAACTGCATGCTGCAATAAGAATTGGTGCATGCAACCAATCTATTGACTGCAGTTTTTCTCAGCTTTGGCTACCCTCAAACTTGACTAGTGTTGAAAAAGCAAGAGAGGTGGAGATTGTTATGAGAACTGTGATAATGTAATAAAAACCCATAGCTTTTGTGTGACCAGTTCTGCTTTAACCAGTTCTTGTGAAACCTTGGGCAAATTTAAGAGAAGGCTGCGTGCATCTTTGTATATAGCAATATTGTACATTCTGGTATATCAAAATAAAACAACAAAACAGACAAAACATATCTACAGAAGACAACCAGGGTTCCTGGAATGCCAAAGTCTGCAGGAAATTGTAAATGGAAAAGAACAAACCTTTGAGCTGTACAATAATTTTCTATGAAAGTGTTTCCTGAGAAATTAACATTGTTTCAAGAGTTTGTCCAGTGTAACATTGTTGATAAAAGTTGATTCAATAATAATAAAAAGGAACATAGGGAAACAAAGAGACTAATATAGATACAAAAACCCATACAATTCAGGGCAGCAGGCTAGGTGTTTAGATCACAGTTTGCTGTTAAGTGCCTGCAAATTGTTCCCAAATCATGGAGACCCTAAAACTAACCTATTACAGGGTTTTCTTGGCAAGATGTTTTCAGTGGAAGTTTACTCATGTCTTCTTCTGAAGCTGTTAATATAACATAAATTATGGTGTGTTTGATAGTAAAATGTTGAGAGTATTAATGCAACTGTTTGCATGTAGGTGATAATGTTACGCACTGATAACAGTGATTGTGAAAAAGGAGAAATTATATGTATTGGGTATCAAAGGATCATCCAAATAAATATGAAAAGTTGAATCTGTTACTTTGAAGACTGTATATGGAAACTGGCAAAAACAATAAATAAGTTGATTGTTTTATACAATCTGCAAGAGTTAAAACTAGTATAGTATTCGAGATATCATAACATTGTTATATTATTGCCTTTGGCCATATCATGAGAAGAGTCAACTCACTAAAAAGACTAAACAACTTGGTAGTAGAGGGCAGTACGAAAAGAAGTGGTTATTTCAGCTGGATAGACTCAATCAAGTAGTGCTTTCATTATGTGTCCCCTCATGGCAGCAGGTTGAACTGGATGGGCCCATCGGTCTCTTTCAGCTCTAGGATTCTAAGGAAACCACACTTGCAACATCTGAGCAGGATTGTGGTGGACAGGGTGATTTGGAGGTCTCTCATTTTTAGGGTTGTTTTAAGTCAAAACCCGACCTTAAGGCAGTTAACAGCAGTATACATTTAGATGCTGACTGAATGTAATGAAGTTAAATTGTAGGATATGGAGATGCATAGAATTTATACAAACAAGCGATTTTTTTTTACTGAAAAAAAAATTTTAATTTTAAAATCCTGTATTTTTTATTTAGTTTGTCTACTTCAATGAACCAAATTCAGAAAGAATGCTGAATGAGTCAACTGAATGCCCAGAAGACTTACCAGACTGGGTCATGGGAGAGCTGGGACAAAGTAAGCAGGACAAGTCCTGGATACATTCTTTTAGAGAGGAGTCTGCCCTGGTAACCTCCCCATCTGTACAAAGGTAAGAATTGTGTATTTTAATAATACATTTTTGTGTGTGTTTTCTACACTTTCCACCCTAAATAAAATTAAAAGTTTGACCATTTTGATAATAAATGTATTTATTGGCAAATATGGAATGTGATAGAAAGGAATTTGCTCTGTTGGAACCAAATATTCTGATTGCTTTTTTTTTGTCGTGTCAGGAGTGACTTGAGAAACTGCAAGTTGCTTCTGGTGTGAGAGAATTGGCCGTCTGCAAGGACGTTGCCCAGGGAATGCCCGGATGTTTTGATATTTTGCCATCCTTGTGGGAGGCTTCTGTCATGTCCCCGCGTGGAGAGCTGGAGCTGATAGAGGGTGCTCATCCACCTCTCCCTGGATTTGAAACTGCGACCTGTCGATCTTCAGTCCTGCCGGCACAGGGGTTTAACCCACTGTGCCACCGGGGGCTCCATTCTGATTGTTGCATCTACAAGGACTTCGTGACACTATTTTGTTTTAATTTCTGTGATAAGTTTAGTTCGCTGTTCTGCAATTTGTGGCTGACCAGTTACGCAAAACAAAAACTTGGCTTTTTATGCAGCTACTTTGGCTACTGTTTGCAATCGAATCAGTAAAAGTGGAAATAATTTTTGGGATGGCTGTTGCTGGTTTATGTACAACACTAAAATAGTCAGCAGGTGGTGGTAGTGTTCTATAGAAGAGAGTGATAGAAGCTACCTTTCTTGCTAGTTCCTTGTTTAGATACTGTGTTTGTAAATGTGCTGCTCCTTTGTATTTATCCTGTTCTCACTTGGATTAATGTACACTTGAAAAATTCAGCTCTTCAGAATTAATTATAAGTACTGAAGAGTTATTGGATACACAACAATAACAATAACTGTTTCATTTCAGAAATGGAAGGATATTAACTAAATAAAATATTGCTATTAGATTTACTGTACATATCAATTATTTACATTGACCAAGCCTAGCCTTCTTCAATTTAGTGACTTCCAAGTGTTTTAAAATAATCATGATTCCAGGCAAACATTGCCATTGAGCATACTTATTAGACATAATGGGAACTTTGGCCCAGCACATATGAAACAGAGGAAGACTGGCCTATATTTTCTTGATTTGGATCATATCCCCACAAAGCATCTGTAGGTAATCTGGTGTACTTCAAATATTTTGGAGTACAGTTTCCATAAGTCCAAAACACCATGGCCAGTTCTCAGAGATAATGGAATAGTAGAGTGTTGCAGGTTGCCTACTGTTCCGTTAAAGCAGGATTTATGCTCTTCTAATAAAGCTGTGTTGTTCCTGTGTTGTCTGTATATTCCCTAAGTAACTTTAGCCGGGATGAAGGTATGTCACTTCAGGCTGCCTAGTTATCTGCCTGCTTCTTGAGAGGTCATCGAAATGTTATGTTAAAGAAAAAATCCTGTAGAAAAAGGAGGACATATCCTATTATTGCCTTGTTATTACAATATAGTGATCATTTCCATAAAAGAAAGAATAAAATTTGGGGAATAAATGGGGAAAGTCAGAAAGCGACCATACATGAGATGGAGCCATGTTGAAGAAAACAGTTTGCTCAAGTGCAGGAACTGTTCATGTTCCTAGTGATTTCTAATTAAGTTAAATATGATCACAGTATGCTGACCAGTTCTCCAAAACATATTGACATGTTCTTCTGATAATGTAACAGCCTGAACCTTGGTATAAGACACACAAAAAGTATGGCATACAGGTATACCTTGGTAAACAAAGCATCTGGGAAGGCAGTTCCTTTTTATAAATGCATTGTATATTCACAGAGCCTCCACTTTTTTCTTCTCGCCCTCTGTCTTACTGGATGCTGTTTGCAGCATTAGTATTGGGTGGATAATGTAGGAGGGCTAGAGAAATGCAAATTGCAACAGTGTGTCTGCAGTAAATAAAGTAATAAAGCTTGAGCTGAGAAAGAGTAGAATTCTACTTGCTTGCAGAAGGTGGGATAAGCAGCAGCTGCTTCCAGGATCCTTTACTGAACATGCAAAAAGAGGAAAACATAAGAAAAAAAGGAAAACAGTTAAGACAGTCTATTATCTACATCCAGAATATTTTAAAGTAATAGGTTTGTAAGACTGCTAATTTAAAAAACTCCTGGATATATTCAAGTGGTTTCTAGAAGATCCAAAAGGTTTTTGTCTCCACTACAAGTCCTACCTGACCTAGTCTCTATTTCATATGATCATATGGTTGGTTTTGAATAAAATGTCTTCTGAAACCCATTGAATTGTTTTTTTTATGGCATTGGGAATCTACCCTTATTCTTTCCATGCTGTTTCTGTCTTTGGTACCTCATTAAAGAAGTAACACCCAGGAACACATTCAATTTGTTAGCTGAAGTGTACCTATCAATAGGTTGAAAATAGTTCTCATCCTTATTGTTGAGGGACTTTTTCTGTATGTCATAACTGTTTGGTTGCTCAATTGCTGCTACTACATGTTTTTGTAAGAATTCTGTATAAGGTTGGTTTAATTGCTTGTTCAAGGTTGAACCTGATTTATTATGCCAGAGTCCATCTGGAACAGTGGTGTAGAGAAAGGTGTGCATGCCTTTGTCTGTTGATCTATGATGACCCAGTGCGTTTCATAGGGTTTTCTTAGGCAAGGAATACTTAAAGGTAGTTTTGTTACTTCCTTCCTTTGAAATATAGTCAAAAACATCTGCTATTCATTGGCAGTCTCTATCCAAGTACTAGCCAGGGTTGGCTCTACTTACCTTCCAACGTCAGTCAGGGCCTATCTGATAAGAAATGTATACTGGGAACATGCCACGTGTATTTGAGGAGAAGCCTAGATTGGTGCATTTGTCAACTTTCAATTTGGAACCCATTTCAAATCTAGTCCCATAGTGTATCAGCTTTGAATACCAAAACCCTCTATTCAAATTGCAATCACATTTTTCTGTTATCGTCCAAAGATCCAGCAATTTCAAATTCGCAACATAAGTCATACAATATAAGATAAATTAAGAACAGGAAGAACAATTGTGGAAATCATCTAGACAGACAGAGTTTATTTCAGACATTTTGATCTAATATCTGAGATTAACTATTCTGTAATCTTGGCTGGCTCGGTTGAAAATGTGTCAACAACCAAAGTCATATTGGGATTCTTATACTTTGACATAATATTGGGCTGATCTTCTGGGTAGATTTGCCATTAATTGATTAATTGTGTGTTTAGTCTACTTGTACACCCCCCCCCCCCCCAAAAAAAAAAAGAAAAGAAAAGAAAAAGAAAATGTCATTTATGGATTCTACTTCTTGGTTACTACAGGGATATAACCTTTTGATATAAGGGTCACCGGAAAGTATGCCTCAGAGCATCTCGGAGGAAAGTGAATTAAATATTGCCTTAGTTGAAAAAAAAAACCTGCAGCAATTAGCAATAGTAAAATTCTTTACATACTCAGATGAAAAGGCCTGACATATTCTATACTCATCTCTGTGAGTAGGATGAGTACGAACAAGCCCAAAGGTCACAGAAAGCAATATCCCATAGTCTTTTTTATATTTGAAGGCATTGTCATAGCCAAAATGAAAAAGGAGGGGTGCTGACAGACCAATTAAAACAGCTTTTTGGGTGGGAAGCTTTGGCCGATGACTTAGATACATGCTGAGATAAAGCCTGTGTCCCCAATTGAGAAACATTACCCTTTACCCAAAATTCTAAAGTTCTCAAGCTTTATTGGAGTGTAATAGGAGAGTATTGCCTGCTTCTAACAATAAAACTGTATTAGGAATACATCTGGGGATTTGGAGGAGAGCCCTCAAAAATTCAATCTGAAGATTATCTGATGTTACTCCCCCAATCCAAATAGCAGAGGCATACAGCAATTGTGCAACTGCTTTAGCATTATATTAGCTCTCTTTAGTATAGAAATTATACAAAATGGAAAATGTTCTTATGTGTGCTTTTGGATAAAAAGCAGATCTATGAGTTATGACACCATGTGATGGAAAATAATCCCAAGATAGTGAAATTTTCTAACCTCTTTCAGAACATGATCATTAATGTTAATCTACATTGGTATTTTTTCCTCAAAATTATAACTTGAGATTTCCCAAAATTATTTTAAAGATTATTTTGTAATAGTAATTCAGAAACTTGTTTAGTAGGTAGTTTAACCCAAGTCTAGAACTTGAAAAAAACAAAACAAAGCTGCGTCATCTGCATAGAGCAGGGTGAAGTTTCCCGTCTTCCAGTTTGGGCAAATGGCCATTGAGGTCCATACAGCATCTTCAAGGTGATTTCTAAATAGATTGGACAAGATTGCTGCAAGAATACAATTTTTTCTGACCCCTTTGGACATAGATACTGTATTTGCTCAAATCTAATGCTTACCTTTTTTTGCTAAATGATCTTGCTTGGTGTGTGCATTAGATTCGCATCATGCAGTAATGTTAGTGCTGACCTTGAGCCAAAGAGGAAGCTGCTTCAGGAGTTGCACCTGGAGCTCCTCTTTGAGGGACCTCATTCTAATTTAATCGCCATGGCTCAATGCTATGCCATTCTGGAATTTGTAGTTTGGTGAGGCATCAGCAAATTAATGTTTCTAATTTGCGTAATATACCTTAATGTTAAACAAATTTACATTAGAATTTGAGAAAACTGTATGTGGCAACCTCAGTTACTATGGCAAAACCAATAGAAGCTTCATCAAACTCCCATTAGAAATGTAGGCAATCTATGGTGGAGCAAGGATGGTTGAACTTCCTAGCTATCTTCCTTATTGAATGTGAACTTGTAAGGGACAATTCTGTTAGAAGAATCATCAACTACTACACTTGTTCTTGCTACTCTCTTGTCCTCTAGGAATGATACAGATTTTCCAGAAAAGAATTAGGATCGTTCATTTTTCCTCCTTGTTTTTCCTTCCTTTGTGAGTCACCTATCCCAAAAAGCTTTTGGTGAGGTAACAGCCAGGTTTAGTCAGGGTTAAGTAAGTGACTGCCTTTAGTTATATATATATAAAAAACTGGGCCAGATTGAATCTCTCTGCTCTCTTCCTGCCTGCTCTTAGAAGAGAGGGAATATTCTGCAACATGCTGTCTCTGTCTTAGCTTAGTTTATAAATGATCAGACCATGGCGGTCAAAAGTATGATTTCCTTGAGTCTAATGCTCACTTGTTTTTGGTTATATTACTTTGCCAAAATTAGGGTTCTCATTAGATTCATGAAATATGGTAATTTTAGTGCTGAGCCGAAGCAAAAGAGGTAGCTGCTACATGAGCTGTACCAGAACCTCTTATTTGAGGAACCTCATCTAATTAAATGGCCATTATTTAATGCTATGCAATCCTGGGATTTGTAGTTTGGTGGGTCATCGGCCCTCTTTGGCAGAGAAGGCTAAAGACCGTGTCAAATTACAGCCCCTAGATTCGATACCATTCAAACCAAGACAATTTAAGTGGATTCTTTCTACAGCAGAGATGTACCCCAAGATTTTCATTTCTATTGCTGGAAGCTTTGGTATTCTAGCACAATTGTTTATATAGAAGAAATCCTAAGCAGCCAGCAACTGTAGTGCACACTTTTTTTTTTTGGCCAAATTACAAAGAGCGCACTATTGGCCACTGCACATTACAGTAAGGCAGCAAATACATTTTTTGGTTTCAGGGTATTGAAAATTGAGGTGCACATTACATTTGATGGTGCATTCTATCCTAACCTATCCAGTTTGTTGTTCATCCACTCATTTGGGCTTCACGCAAATCTACCATTTGCCAGAATATACAATCCTGTGCTTTTCTTTTCCATTTCTGGCCAAATAGTTTAACTACTATTAGACTTGAGTAAATACGGGTATTGTTTTAAAAAAAGATGTCCCGGGAGCCATATCTGACTTGCAACTTGCTATTACTATATCAAGATTTAAAATCATTTTTCTATAACTTAATTATAGAGATGGAATAAAAAACTAACTCTAGTTCTATAAAGCCAACAATCAACTTGCCTTGCAGAGGTCTAGAATATTTCTCAGGGACCAAACAGTGATCAAAAGTTGAATAATTCTCTCTAAGCACAACTTGTGCCTCAGTAAGACTGTTATTCGAATTCAGAAGGCTAGTCTGTTACATAGGAAATGAGTATATAATTTTAGCAGTATTGATAGCAGACAAATGGGTCTGAATTCCCTGGAACAGTGGCTTGTTACAAGAATTGCTTGTTCCCAACTAGCAGATATTTGGCCAGAATTATTAATCTTGGCAAAAGAGGATAACCACCAATAGGTGCCCACCAATGTTGATTAGTTTGAAAAAGTTCAGCAGGGATATAGTCATACCTGGAGCCTTACTGCCTTTTAAATGTTAGAATTGTGTCAGAAAGTTTCTCACAAATTGCATCTCGGCCACAAATTTACTTGTAGGTTTTAGGACCCTCTTGAAGTCCTCAGACTTTCTGCTCATTTATTTTAATCTCCTTGGTGTTGTGTGTTCTTTTGCATATTCTGTTATATATTTGCTGCATTTGTTTTGGTAATCCTTTTGTTTTTTACTTGCCCGTCTTGAGCTGCCTTTTTCAGACACTGGTTGCACTACTGTTGAAGGCTTCTGCAACATAGCAGTTTGTTCCTATCCATCATTTGTCAGTTGCATTTATGCATTCATGTTATCTCATAGTCAAAATGATAGACTTTTAACATAATATAATATGCAGTCAAATCCTAACTACAGTAGTTTGCAGCTGTCTAATCAAATCCTGAGTCCTAATTAAATGGGTTAAAAACAAAGTGGTTCTTAGAACTAGCACTTTTTGTAACAGATTACCATTAGTATTAAATATAACAAAGCGTTACGTACATTTATGATCAGGTCCAATAATTTGTTTAACAATTAGAAGAATATAGAATGCTTAAACATTTAAATGTTAATGAAATATTAAATAAGGTTTTTTGTTTTCATCTATTATTCAGCTAGATAGAAGATTTGCTTACACTCTATTCTGCATTTTGTCTATGAAATGATCGTTGCTTTTAAGAGGAGGAGTTGCTGTTATATAGATAGTGTATTATGCAGATAGTGTGTAATGCAGTTTAAAAGGTTTGTCCAAACAGGTTTTGTAATACTTCTAAGATGATTGCGATGATGATATATATTCTACAGCAGTTATTGCACTTTGGAAAGAAGAAACCATTAATAGAACTCTGCATTTCACTATGAAAAAACAAAAAGTGATAGAGGAAAAAGTTAATATACCACCATTGGTTTTCATTAGCCTTAGTTAAAATTATATACTAGGAAGAGGTGTATTTGGTAGTATTAAAAGCATTTATTTTAAAATATGTCCTGATTTTCCATTTAACTCACAACAGGGAGCTGTACTCTTATAATGGAAAACGTGCACTAAAGTCTCATTCTTTGAGTCCTCCTCATCTGCCAGTAGATGACAACTCTCCATCAAAAACACTGGTGAGATATTTTAATATTTGCTGTAAAGTTATCATAGAAACTTATTAGTATAGCTGTACCTCAGTTAATCAAATAGATGTATTCCTGAGCCTTAATACTTTTAATAGCAAAAATAACATGGAAAGAGTGGGAATAGGTTCCTTGTTGGCATGGGCCTTCAAGTCATTTCTGACTAATGGCAACCCTAAGGTGACATTAATGGGGTTTTCTATGTCTTAAAAATGATCAGTGGAATCCTTTGTTTTTAATTGTTTGATTTTATACTGTTGTTCGCTTATTACATTGATTTTTGCATTTTATGTATTTTATTTCCTGGTATTGTTATGTTTTTGTATTATAATGTGTATACTGTACTGATGGGCGTGGCCTCATGTAAGCCGCACCGAGTCCCCCGGGGGAGATAGAGTGGGGTATAAATAAAGATTATTATTATTATTATTATTATTATTATTATTATTATTATTGGCAAGATTTATTCAGAGCAGGTTTGTCACTCCTTTTCTCTGAGGCTGAAACAGTGTGACTTGCCCAAGGTTAAACAGTGGATTTCTGTGACAAAGAGAGATTCAAACCCTGGTCTCCCAGAGGCCCAGTCCAAGACACAAACTGCTACACCAAGAAAAAGGAAAAGTAGTTCAATATATTTCAGCTAACTTTGTATTCAAAACTAAGCAATATGTACATGTGAAATGAAAACCTTATCACTGGGTTTGCTTGGCAAGGTTTGTTCACATGGATGTTGCCTTTCTCTTCCCTTGAGGCTGAGAGACTATGACTTGCCCAATGTCACCTGTGGTTTTCCTGCGGCCAAGTGGGAATTTGAACCATTGTGTCCAGAATAGTAGTAATTTTTATTGTTGTTGTTGTTGTTCTGTTTATTTCTACCCCCCTTTACCTCTCCTGAAGGAGACTCAAAGTGCCTTACGTTAAAAGTATGACTGCACAATTTAAAATATATAAATATTCAAACATTAAATCAGAATTAAACATAACAGTATTAAAAAATCACCATTAAAATTCATTAAAACATATCCAACGCTAAAAATTCAGAGATAATAATCCAACTTTCAAATGCTGGGTCTTATGTTTAATTTGGGGAGGCAGGGGGAAGAGTTGAAATTTATCTTATTCCCTCTTTCCATGGTTACAGCCCTGCACTTATCCTATTTCCTTGTCCTATTGTTTACAGCCTGGCCACGTTTACAGTAGCTTACTGACATTGGTTGAATGATCACTGGTTTAATTTGAGTCTTGTTTGTTTTTATGCCTATTTGTTTTACTCAATTGTATTTTTATTGTGTTTTATTTTATGTTCCATTTTTTGGCACCTTGTGCTGTGTGTAAGCTTCCCGAGGCCATTGGGGGAGATGGAGGTGGAATACAAGAGTGAAGTTGTTGTTGTTGTTGTTGTTGTTGTTATTGAAATGATAGCCATCTATCAGTTTGAGGCATCCTCAAGCTGAGGCTCTCCAGCTTCCCCTACCTGTTGTTGGTTAGTTGTAGCTTATGGTAGCTTACGTGGCTACAGTAAGATAGGCACAAACTTTATTTATAACATTGTTTACCCCAGGCATGTTCGTATAAGCTGATAACAAAAATCTGTCTGCTACAGCCTTGGTTTCCTAGTGATTATGCTGGTAGAAAAACGTCCAGCTAGACATAGGGTGAACAGGAAGGAGGGCTGGAGAGATGTAAAGAGGCTTTGTCAAAAGGGGTATCACTGACATAGGCTTTCTTAACTGAGGTACTATATGTCTGTTCTTCAAACAATTGCCATTTTTGCAGAGGAATGGCCTATTGGTTTGACTTGGTATCTAGCTTATTATTTGCTTCTGACACTTTAATTTGCAATTTGTAAGTATAACTAAAGAAAACTTCAATTTTGGGGGCTTCATATTAGTAATTGATCTTTCAAGCAGGCTCTTGTATAGAAATATCACAGCTTGACAAAGAGACCCTGTCATTAAAACTATTTGGTAACTTTTGCAGTAGAAGCAAATGATCAAAAATATGAAGAATGTATGAAGTTCTCGTTCAGGACCACTTGTACGTGCATAGGCTTATGCCAAAGTGCTAACAATACCATACTTTGTGAAGACGTGTACATTTTAAAGACATAGAACCAAAACGAGAAAAGCTGTAAATTTTGTAGAAAATAAATTTCCAGCATATGACACCTTTTGATCTTTGCTTTTTATCAATAATTGTTGTTAACATGTTTTATGTAAAATATATTTCAGGGGGACCATCGTTCAAAAAAATGTTCTTTGGATGACAGTGACTTTGAGACCCGTCTCAACAGCTGGAATCTTGGGGTAAACTTTCATTATTGGCTTCAGAATGAAATGTGTTGGTGTTTTTAGTGTCAGCATTTGATAGGGCCCAAAGGTTTAAAAAATGAAAAATTTAGTAAATTTTAACATTTTCATTTTTAAGCAACATAGCTGTCAAAATAGACCTCAAGGCAAGTTGACATGAAGATATTCTAGTCCACATAGATATGTAACATTTTAGAGAACATTCTTAAATGAATCAAAAGCACAACTACTGCATTTATTTTTTTACATAAGAACAACTATATTGGCACATATAAGAAAATCAACATTCTATATTGCACTCTAGATGTCTCTGGGAAGTTATTTGAACAGGAAATGAAAGCACCAGCAATCTTATTTATTTATTTATTTATTTATTTATTTATTTATTTATTTATTTATTTGCTGTATTTATATACCACCTTTCTCACCCCTGAGGGGACTCAAGGCAATTTATAACATACTAATGGCAAAAATTCAATGCCAACATACAGTAAAACAAAGAAATCATAATAACTAATAACTACTGACCTAAAATTATTAAAACCATTAAACCTTCCACTACTGCTTCCCAGTATTTGGTATTCTGCATATACTGCCTTAGATCCCAGTGGTTCCGTACACCCATACACCTTTGGTAAAGCTGTATCCATTAATTAAAATCATAGATTTAATTGAGGAATGAACTGTATTCAGTGGTGAGAAAGGTTATGTTTGGGAGTTTTTAAAACAACAGATATTTATTTATTTATTTATTTATTTATTTATTTACTATTCTTGTATACCGCTGTATCTCAAGCCCGAGGGCGACTCACAGCAGTTTCCAAACAGCAAAGGCGATAAAAACAGCAATAACTAATATACAATAACAGTTAAATTACACATTTCCATTAACAACTAATAAGCAATCATCAATACACAATTATCACAAATCCCATCCCCGATTGCCTCATCTACCAAGCGTGATCCAAATTCGTCGTCCATTGTTCCGTTCCTATGCTCGGGGGTCGCATAACTAGATATTAGATATTTCTAATATGATCTAATATAGCTTGTTTGCATGCCTTTAATCTTCTGTTAAAACTGAATATTGAGGTCCTTGGCCTAAATCCAAATATTAGTTCATGGCAAAGTAGATCCATTGAAGTCCATGGGAACCTTGTAGGTTAGCAGTTATTTAAATCCCATTGATTCAATAGGTCTGCTTTGCTTGAAACTAGGAATTTGAGCTTTCTAGTTTTAGCATCTCATGCACATTGGCCAAGGCAATTTGGTGACCAAAGACCAAAGATCTCTTGTTCTTTTGATTTTAAAAAATACTACTTGGAGGCAAGGTTTGGCATTTATCCACTACCTATCTTCTCTTTACCCTCCAGGCAACAATGCTTTAGGCCTCTGAAACTATTAGAAGGTGGGGAGAGTGTGGGGCAGTCAGAACCAGTGCATTGCTTTTTAACAGTGACAGCTAAATTCAAGATGTCTGTAGAGCTGTTGCCCATGAAATCTAGTCCAAACTAGTTTGAGAATTTGAACATTGTTGAACATATCTTAGTTTAAATAATGGATATTGATTAAATTATTTCCATAAATGACACCTGTAAATATAATGAAACATTCTAAATATTATTGAAATGTTTATTGTCTTAACAATAAGTTGGAGCTACATGCCGGCTACATGACTTTGGAGGCGTCTACGGACAATGTCATCTCTTTGGCTTAGAAATGGAGATAAGCACCACCCCCCAGAGTCAGACACGACTAGACTTAATGTCAAGGGAAAACCTTTACCTTTTTAAGGGCGCATGGAGGTTAAAGACTGTGAAACTGTTGTGTTTCCCTGTTGGTGTATATTCTTTTATTATTCTGTGGTATAATATCACTTCTCTAGTCCTGTAGAATTGTTGAACTTAGTAAGTTTAAGAAATTCAGAAATTCTGAAATGTAATGTTTTCAAGAAAGTCTCTGTACTCAAAATATCATAAGTTTTTCTTCATATAGAATACCAATCTGCTTAACGGGGCAAATACATTTAAACATTTAGCATTTGTGTTTTGTTTTTTTTATATCTCAGGGTTTTTTTTAAATAGGCAGCATTTATTGTGACTGTGGCATAATTTGGAAAATAAAAAAAAATTGTAGATGCATAGCTGGAAAAGACTGAACATTGAGACACACAATGTTTACAGATCTGTTTGAATGAATGTAATCCACAAGGTTACAGACTGGAAGGATTTAACTTCAAAGTACTGTTCTCTCTAAATTGGAAAATGCAAAACTGCAGAGAGCAACCACCCAGCCACATTTTGTTCATTTGTAAACAAGTGATGTTTACCTTTCCCACTTATAGCCTTACGTTATTTTAGAACCCATTTCTTGCATTTCATGCCAAATAAAATATGCAAAGTAGCTGTCAATTTTCATTTCCATTAATAGCTGTGTGTCTATTTGCATACATCGTTTTGGAAGTGAAAACTTTTTTAGAAATTAAGTACTTTTTATATGGAAGATGGGATGCAGGAAAAAACAAATCCTGAAAGCTGTTTCCTTCATTTTCTTTCTTCAGAATGCCAATTGAAGTTGATTGGTTCTTTACAAGAGTTAGGGAAATGTTTTAAAACTTTAGTCAATGTTTATAGAATACTTTCTAGTCAGAGCATTAAAGTAAAATGAAAGATAAGTTCTGTCTGCACAGTTAGAGTATTGTAATTTGCTGTGAACCGCTTTGAGTCCCCCCTGGGGTGAGAAAAGCTGTATATAAATGAATTAAATAATAATAATAATAACAACAATAATAATAACAGCACCCCCTACTTTCCTGCCATTTTCTTCAGACAGTATAAATGGCCCTAACTGAACCAAAATATATAAATAGGAGTCATTGTGGTTCTTGGATGGGAGAACTGAATGATGGTTGGAATATATTGTTTAGGTTTTATTATTTCAAAGCCACAGTGATCAACAATATTTTTAGACATGTATCAGATCTGAAAATATATAATCACACATTAATGTCTAGTGTGCATGTATGTTGGTAACTGCTTCGGAGATTCTTCCATGCAGTGTTTTAAAATATTTGTGCTTCATGCCCTCCTTTGTTAACCCGAGTGAAAAGGAAGAAAACCTTCAGTTCAAAATTCTGATAATTTCAAGACTGCAAAATTGAGAGAAAAATAATAATAGATATTAATAATTTTTCCCTAATTGTGTGCATTCAAATGGAGGGGTTTCAGATACTTTAGGTGTATACACAAAATGTGACAGCAGAACCATTCATTGCCCAGGCCTAAATATTACATATATTCCCCCTATTACAAGAGGCAAATTGATCTAGATCAAGGGTAGGGAACGATACTTGGTACTCAGAGGAGCCAGGAGGTGCTTTTAATGCTGGTTTTGCTCCAAGAAGGCCAGGCCATGCCTCCTTTCTCATCGCTTCCCTCCCTCGCTGCCTCTTGCCTTCTTCCTTTGCCTTGGTGGCGCCCTTCCTTCTTTCCTGCCTTCCTGCTTTTGCAGAAGCCCAGTGCTTCCACCATCAGCTCCGCCTCCTCTCGGTGCAGCTACCCGCCCTCCAGCATGGCATCATTAAGATGGTGGGAGACAGACAGGGCACCCTGGGGCGTGTGCAGAGTGCCCCCTCCTTCCCTCGCCCTGACCGGTGATCTGCATGTCTCCATAAAGTGGGCCGGAGGAGGAGAACTGGCGGTAACAGCAGCCTCCTCTGCCCCACTCCATCGAGCCGAATGCCAGCCAGCTTCAGAGCCTTTTTCTCTCAGTCTCCTGCCCCAGCTTATACCTTCACTCAAATATAAGCTGAAGGGGGCATTTTCAGCCCCCCAGAATGGCTGAAAAAATGGGTTATATACAGTACATGAGGTTACTATCATATTGTGATACTTTAAAAATAAAAGACCACACTTTGTGTCTTTGACAAGAGAAACCGATGAGCTGTTGAAAGTGTAAAAAGATAACTGTTTTTGAGGTCTGTACAATGACAGATGTGCTTACCAAGTAAATTTGGGGCTTTAGGTAGCTAGCCTCCTACTTTAGCCTATAGGATATTGTGAAGATACAAATATAGATAGCATGTATGCTGGCTTGGGTCCTGTGAAGGAAAGGTAGATACACATGTAATAAATATATCCAAATAGTCAAAATATACTATATGTTATCAGTTGCAACAGTGATATGAGGGAATGCATTTTTCTCACAAAAGATGAGATTACAAATAATATAGGTACTCTCCTTTATTTTTCTGTTGGATATTAATATAATGGGCCTATTTATTAATTCTGTGTTAATATCTCTTTTGCAGCTTGAAAATCCCAGATATTTACGTGAGAAGCCTATACCCCTGGCATTGGTAAGTAGTGCATTTTTGTAACATTGGTAATTTTTTTCTACTCATCAGTTGTCCTCATACCTGGTTCTGAGTATGTACATTTATTCTTTCAATAGATGTCACCTAAAATAGACATGATGAAAAATAGCACTTCTCTGGATGAACAGACACTGTTCCATATACATGAAAAAGAGGTAATTTTAAAAATATTACTGTTGTTTCAATTTCAGCCACTTGGCATACAAAAAAAAGAAGTTGAAATAAAGCTGAAATAACTTTTTGGTGGGCTTTGTTTATTGTTTACTTAAATTAATACGTGGAGTGTGTTATTTTAAAGTAATAAAAATGTAAACATGATACATTCAAGTGGCCTGTGAATGGCGTTCAGGCAGACTAATGTAGATGGAAAGCATGCTATAAGAGCTGAAGCAGGACAGATCATTCAATATGGAAGGCTGTTTCAAAAGAGTGAAACAGGAAACTATGACTGTGGCTTTTATCTTGCAAAGGCTGGCGAACCCATTGATGTTGTTGCTAGAGAGGAGGCATGCTTTTTGGATTCCCTTTGCAACCTCTACTGCCAATTTTGGGAGGCTCTCTCATGCTTTACTGTGGTCCTTCAGTGCTTATAACAGATTTTGGGAGTAAAAGACTTCTCTCCTGATAATGCTGGAATAAGGTAATCATGGTTAGCTTAGTCTAAGCTTGCTGATGCACTTTAAAAGAAATCAATTTTCTCATACAAGTCATCACTAGTGCAGGGCAGGCAATCTAATCTACAACAGGCATAAGCAGTGGTTGGAGATTGTACTTCAGAACACTGAGAAGACAAAGTTGTCTTTTACTGGATTACGTGATTTTTATTGGTTTTACTAATTAATGTTCAATTGCATGGTTTTAATTGCATTTTTCTATTTTTCTATTTATATGTATTGGCTTTGAATAGTTGCTTGCTATAAGGCTGCCCTGAGTCTCCTTTTAGGTTGAGAATGGCGGGATACAAATATGTGAAATCAATAAATAAACAAATAAAACTGCACAAGAGCAATCTAAGTGTTAAAGGATTGAGACAGTTTGTTACTTCCAGAAAAAGTAATGTGTGGTATGGCAAAGTAGTCTCTATCAGATGTTTTCCAAGTCAACATGCTTAGTTTGAATTTATATCAATGGTAGACAATTGTGTTTTATCCAGAGTCATTTTTTGTTCTTAGGATCTTTTAGGCGGCACACAAACTGCAAAAAATGCTCTCCCCTGAACAATATTAAAAGATAGTAAAAAAACAGAGCATAAATAACCCAATTTCTGGCTTTCAGTAGTTCCTTTTTCTGTATTTGTGATTGGGGTGATCATTAATTGCTCTTCAGAAATCTATTGAAAAGATGAAATCCTGCTCTTACAGAGTTCCTGAAAGGACAGTTTACCTGGTTTTTTTAGGGCCTCCTAAAAGTGGGGCTCAAAGATAACAAAGTCTAGACAGCTGAAAAACAACAAAATCAGATTTTGGGGTGTCACATGATATACCACCCTTCCCGTCCAAGCCTGCATTATGTCTTCCACTGATTTAAATAATAATCTCGTAATAATGAAATAGCACAGGCTGGTTTCTGTATAACTACTGTATATACTTGTGTGTAAGTTGACCTCATGTATAAGCTGAGGGTAGGTTTTAGGGCAGAAATTATAGATTTTATATAAAACCCTCAGAGAGGGGAAAGCACCAGTGCCACCTCAGCAGGGTAGCAGCTAGTCATGTGTATTCGGGACTTACCTTGATCCATTTTGTGTCCCGGCTTTTGGAGGGGGTCCCGATCCATTTTCATCTGAGCCTCCCAAAATTGGCCCATTTTTTGGAGGGGGGGTACTTTACCTGTAGGCCCAAAGTGCCCAGGTTTGTGAGTGCAGGCTTTGGGCCTACACCCCCGGGTCTCGCAGGGCTTGCAGCTGAGTGCCAAGTAAGTAGTGCTTCTTACTTGGCTGCAGGCCCTGCCAGACCTGGGCACATAGGACCAGTGCGCCAGGGTGCCTGCAGCCGAGCGCCAAGTAAGGAGCACTCCTTAGTTGGTGCTTGGCTGCAGGCCCTGCCAGGTCCCAGGGAATCGATCTGAAAAGCAGGCTTGAGCTGGTACCTGCTCCCGCCTGCCTTTCGTTTTGATTGTATTTTTGTTCCAGGAGGAGCCTTTCCGTTTCGTGCTATCTGAATAGACAGAACAAAAAGAAACATGAATAAAACAAATGGGACAAATTTCAGGCCCATGACTAGTAGCGGCTCTGGCTGTCGGCACCATTTCTCAACACAGACATTCAAAAAAGCAAGAAGTGATGCTATACCACCGAGAATACAAGGGGTTGGTGCTTCTGTTAGATTCTTTTTGGGAAGGACTAAGTTGTTTCCTTTTGCAACTCTCTTCATAGAATGGTTCCTTTTAAGGTACAGTACTCACAGTGACTTGTGAATAAGTTGACCTAAGGGTTTTTTGGGGGGTTGATATTTTGACTAAAATGTCTAGACTTATACATGTAAGTATACAGTATACATATAAGTATGCACTTTTACAGTATATAGAGTAATGGCCATAAAGTAATATTAAAAGGATTCCAGTTCTTTTTATATTGCTTTTGGACTTTTCTCTAAAGAAAGCTATACAGCAGTTTTCAAGGCCTTCTAGTCCTTAGCACAAGATTAGCATTTTTAGGTTGCATTGAAGTCTGTGGTACTTAATTATGTGCAATTCTGTTCAGGAATGCAGCCAACATTTTCACAGATTAAATCAAGGAATAAAATATTTTTAAAACAAAAGGATAATGGCAATTAGTGCCTCTGTCCCCAGTTTTTAGTCACTTTTGATCCATGTTATTCTTGGGTTCTTGCTGGTGACTGCTATTCTGGTACTTTTTCCTTTTTGGAATATATCATGTAGAATAATTAAAAGAGGCTGTGCTTTTTTTGATGTTTTTGCCATGAATGTAATGAAATCTTTACTTTCTGAGATGACATATTCGCACAGAAATAAACACCCTGGTTGTACCACATTTATACATTTAAAGGAAGAAATGTCTCCTGAACCTGTTCATATACTGTATATAAGATTATTCTTAAATTTGTTGTGGTTTTGTGTCTTTTCCACACCCTGAGTTATTTTTTGTTGTCTGCCGATAGCTCACATGTATTTTAGTGTGTGGTTTCTATAAGAAGCTTGCAAATACAACATGGTTTGGTATGTAGTTTAAGATGTGACTAAATGGCAACCTAGCTAAAATTAACGGACATACGTAGTAAGCAGTCCCATGGTAAATGTGTTGTGGTTTACCTTTTGCCTCTCCCACCCAAAGTGTCAATACTTAAAACACGGGATAGAGCACAAATGTGCCACTGAAAAGAAGACAGTATTCTATGGTACATATAAAATCATTTTGTGAAAAACATTTTAAATGTTTTTCTAATGTGTATAAACTTTGTTTGAAGAAAATCACTATGTACGTACAGCTCTTTCCTTGGGCTCTTTCCCTCATTCTGATAACTTTGTGTTGAGAGTCTTGTGTTCCTTTAGGCTTGAAAGTGAAGTTTCCTATACAGTGATGGATCTTCCACAGTAAATACGTTTTCTCTGAGTGTGAAGGTTTCTCATGTAACATGGCTAAAAACAAATTCTGTTATAACTTATCATAAACTCTAGATGTCCTGCAGTGATTACCCTGTATATTCACATATATGTCTATATACGCATGTATAATCAATCCTGCAAAAAAAACAACAACAACTGGGCTGTGTTATCCATAGGTCACTGTGAGTACTGTACCATATCTCTTGTCAAAAAAGGAAGTATCAAAAAAGGGGTGGAGATGTAAAAGAGAACCTAAAAGTTGTACTTGCCTCTCTTTGCCGTGGCACCACTTCTTCCCTTTTGGGATCCCTGGGTGGGGAAATTGTGGTACCAGCAGGGGGAAGAGGTGGCACTGGTGCTTTCTCCTCACTGCAGAATGACCCCCAACTTATCCATGAGTTGTATCAAAATCCATAATTTGGGGCCCCAAACCTGCTCTCGACTTAAACATAAAGTTGACTTACTTAGGTATATATATTGTAGGTACATGAGTAACAGGTGCAACTGCTCCTCAAATCAGTATTATAATTTTGGAGAGAAAAAGAGTGAAATATGAAGAATATGTGGCGAATTTGAATGTTGTGTATGTAGAGAGGTGTTAGAACACTGAGGTTTTGATAAAGAGCCATGTTTTAACTTATTGCTAGAATTTAGGTTTTCCACAATTAGGGAGCCATAGCAGGGAAACCTTTACTCCTACTTCCTTACATTGTCTAGTACTCTTTTTGACTGGGTCAAAGCAGGGCTTCTGGTAGTCCTCAGTCTTGAGTAGATATATATATTGGGGGGGGGGGTGTTCCTTTGACTGTAGAGATCCTAAACAATTTAGGGATTTAAATTCTACCATTACTATTTTTCTTGGAGCCATCAATCCACAGAACCCCCCCCCCCCCCCCCCATTTCCATCTTAGATTGACCTCAGGGCATATTGATTATCTGAATGACTATGTCTTCCCATATGAGCTTGCCTCAGTTTTTAAAACTGGCACTTATCTCAGTCTTGTCATCTACAGAGACATATTTGGTTGAAACTCCTTTACTAAGGAGGCTAGAATGATTTCTTGTTCTTTTGTTGGCAAGTGAAGACTTTTCAAATTTTTTCATAGGCTTTAAAAATCCGTTTTATAAAGAAAGGGCTTTGACTACTTGCCTTTTTAATAGATATTTTATATGGCTTTTAATTCTATAGATTGTTAATTACATTTCAACAATAACATTAAAATCTATGTATGTTTTTATTGTTTATCTATTTCAGGGGGAAGGCGGGATATTAATAAATTGGTGGTGATAATGATTTTGTGTATGTATTAGAGCTGGTCCCACAATATATTACACAATTGTAACTCCTTTCATCATCATCGGCGATCACTTGTGTCCAAGTACAATTGCCTTCCAAGTGTAGGGTTTTGGTGGTGGGTCCATAGGTGACTGTAAAGACCTATTTCTTGACCTGCCTGTTCTTCCGCAGTGAGGACATGGATTTCCAGGTGAAAGGTGGTCCCAGTCAGGGTTGGCTTGACATGTCTTCACCTTGACATGTTTCTACCTTTCGCCCTCCATTTGTGCCTCTTCGAATTCCACAGCACTGTTGGTCACAGCTGGCTCAAGGGCCAGGGCTTCCCAGTTCTTCGTTTCTATGCTACAGTTTTTAAGGTTGGCTTTAAGCCCAGCTTTACATTTCTTTTTCTGTCCACCAACATTCAGTTTTCCATTCTTGAGCTGAGCGTATAGTAACTGATTTGGGAGACTGTGATTGGGCATTTGGACAACATGGCCAGTCCAGCAAAGTTGATGGCAAAGGATCATCGATTCAGTGCTAGTGGTTTTTGCTTCTTCCAGCATGCTGACATTTGTCCACTTGTCTTCCTAAGAGATTTGCAGGCTTTTTTGGAGGCAATTCTGATCGTTCCAGAAGTTGAGTGTGATGTTTATAGCTGGTCCACGTTTCGCAGGGATGTAACAGGGTTCGGAGGACAATAGCTTTATAAACAAGCATCTTGGTATTCCTACAAATGTCCTGATCTTCAAACACTCTCTGCTTTATTCGGAAAAATGCTGCACTTGCAGAGATCAGATGGTTGTATTTCAGTGTCAATGTTGATTTTTGTGGTGAGGTGGCTGATATGGTAGTGGAAATTGTCAACGTTTCTAACATTACACGATTAAATTGTATTTCTGACATTGCAGAGGGATTGGCTGGTGCTTGCTGATAGAGCAATTTGGTTTTCTCAATGTTCAGTGAGAGGCCAAGCTTTTCGTATGCTTCTGCAAAGATGCTTAAAGTGTCTTGTATGCCTTCTTCTGAATGAGCACAGACTACATTATCATCAGCATATTGGAGTTCTAAAACAGATGTTGTTGTGACCTTGGGTTGGGCTATATATCTGATAGATGATTTCCACGCCAGTAGTTGCTTCTCATCAACAACATGCAATGTCATAGTGATGAAGGTGGAGAATAAATGTTGAGGCAATAACACATCCCTGTTTGACACCTGATTCCACGTTAAATGGGATTCCACCTTAAATGTCCAAGGCTGCTGTCATCATATTCACAAATTTGTCAGACCATCTGATTTTTTGGAGGATGTTCCAGAGAGCACTGTGATTCACTGCGTCAAATGAATGCCATGTACAGGGTCAATGAATGCCATGTACAGAGAGGTTGATTTTGGTCCCTGCATTTTTCTTGGTGCCGTCGTGAGGTGAAGATCATATCCACTGTTCCCCTGGAACAGCCATTCAGGGATTCTGGGAGGATGTCTTTTGAGATAGGTAGAAGGTGGTTTGCAAAGATTCTTGTGAGGATTTTCCCAGCAGAGGTTAGAGGAAAGATACCTCAGTAGTTTCCACAGTGTTTTTTCCCTCTTTTTTAAAAGGGTGATGATGGTGGCATCTTTGAAGTCTGCTGGGATTTTCTCAGTCACCCACAGTTCTTCAATGAGCTGGTAGAGTTGTTGTGTCGGCTCAGGTCACCCTCTTTAAACATTCCAACAAGGATCCAATCAGGTCCATTGGCTTTGTTAGTTTTAGTTGGCTGATGGCTTTGCTGACTTCCTGCAAACTAAGCAGTGCTGCAAGCTCATCCTTGGTTTGTTATTGCGGGACTTGTGAGATAACCTCTTCGGCCATGTTACTGTTTATCTGATTTAGGGTACAACTAGTTTAGGGTACAACTATCTTAATTCACCCTTTAAATTCATTTTAATTGGATCACATCCAAATTATGTCGGCTCCAATGTCCTCAGTCTCAGCAGCTGGTCAAATTCTAGGCCAAGCTTTCCCTCTGGTTATTTCAGTAAATATTCAGGGAGCTAGAATGGTAGACTTTTGACAAGACTGAGTTCCTTTAGAAAATTGATTATTATTCATCTATATCTACTAGTGTAATGGGGAGTTTAATGACAATTTCATACTGCAGCTTACAGCATGAATGAAATATGGGTTGCAAAGCATTCTGCAGATCAAACTGTGATAAAATAGATGGGAATTATTATTCCAAAATCTAATACACTAACATTACCTTGAAAAACAATTTCTTGTATAACCCTTTTGAATATTGAATAATGTAGTTATTACTAACCCATCACATTTAAATTAATTGTTCACTTTTTAAAAAACAAACCATATTTGCCAAAATGATCTCTAGAGCAATGTTTTGAAATAGCAAGGAAACATTACATATTAAATGATCTAATGCCGTTAGTACTTAACATTATTCTTCAAAGTAACGTTGTTGCCCTGTTATGTTATCTGCACTTACAAGCAATTTAGCTTCTCATTACGCATTAATTCATTGATTTGCTATAAGAAATAATATTCATAATATAGCTTCCCCTTCTTTGTGTTAACTATTTTCCTTCCCCCATTTTTGGAGCTCTTAATTTGTACTTTCTTGTACCCAGAGACAAGAAAGGCCCTGCTTTCTGTTCTGCCTTCTTTGCAGGCGCAACTTGTTGGAATGAGAGACAGGGCCTTCTCAGTGATGGCCCCTTGACTATGGAACACCTTCTCCAGGGATATTAGACTGGCCTCCTCCTTCCTGGTCTTCAGAAAATGAGTGAAAACCTGGTTATGGGACCAATGATAAATTTACACGAGGTATTAAGGCTACAAAAGGAATTTGGAAATTAAATGATTTTTGGAAAATAGGGGGGATATTTATAGAATATGTGTTTGCTGAAGGGCAGGGGAGCAAATCTACAGTGGAAATAATGATGTTTTGGAAATAATATATTAAGTGGGTGGGTCCAGGGAGAGGTAGCACCCATTTTTATTTATTTTGAGGACCTTATTTTGTGGTTAATATCTTAAAACTGGTAAAAATGTTGAACCTCAACTCAGCTCTGTGAAAACATAATAGAAGTTCCGTTATTCTCATTTTTTAAAAATCAAATTAAAAATGAATAATAGCATAAAGGAACCACAAAAATGACAACTATTATGTACTATGAACATACATTTTTTAATTGTTATTTCCACAATAGTTTGATAGCATATACTTTCTCATTGCTCTAGGAGTGCCAGACAGAGCCAATAGCTCAGATAACAATAGGTTTCATAAGTTTGTTCTTAAGTTGAATTTGTATATAAGTCTGAACAGGTACATTTTTAAAGTGTAACTCCAACCAAAAATATATATTTTTAGCTTTAGATAGCATAGGGAAGCGTTAACACCCATGTGGCGTTTGTTTTGCTGTCATTCCCCTGTTAAGAAGATTTCACCTGCCTTTCTTTCCCTGTGACAACTGGATTTTGAAAATGTCGGTTATCGTGGAAACAAGGATAGGCAATACAACATCAGTGGAGACATCTTTTCCCCATGTTAACTATTACAGAAGTGAATTTCTCTTCCTATGGATAAATTTCCTCTCAGTTCTTGTTGTCCTATCTCCATCTGTAACTAGGAGTTGTGTGTAAGTCAGATGTTTGTAGTTTATGGACTATCTGTACTGGAATTCGGGTGAGCCTGAAGAAAAAAACCTCTGTCTTATCTAGCCTTCCTAGTTGATGTGGAGATTGTTGTTGTGCCATGAACATGGGAAATATAGCGTATGTGACCCAGGTTTATTTTATTTTAAACTTACTTGTCCAAACATATCTCTCTCTATGATCTGGATAGAGAGCTAAGATCTGTTGGGGGAAGCCCTGGTCTTGGTCCCACTCCATTCTGATCATGACTGGTAGGGACAAGAGACAGGGTCTTCACAATGGTGGCCCCTCGACTATGGAACGACCTCCTCAGGGATATCAGACTGGCCCCCTCCCTCCAGGTCTTCAGAAAAATAACAAAAACCTGGTTATGGGATCAGGTGTTTGGATAGGCATTGGATGGTGCAATGGAGAATTGGCAAAACTGTATCAATAAAAATGATGACACTTGGATTTGGTATTGTGGTTTTAATTAGTTTTATGGTTGTTTATATGTTTTATTGCATTTTTGTACATGATGTATTGCTTTTTATATGATTGTATATATGGCATCGAATATTGCCATGTTGTAAGCTGCTTTGAGTCCCCCTTGGAGTGAGAGAAAGCAGGGTATAAATACAGTAAATAAATATATTTTACACAAGTTGAGCATTCCTTATCCATAATCTAAATATCCAAAATGAATTACATAGGTAGCTGAGGCAGTGACATCCACCTCAGTGTCCACAAGCTTTGTTAAATGCAGAAAATTAAAAAAAAATAGGCTGCAGACAATGTGTGTCAACCCACTCAGTCCTTAACCTGAAATCCAAAAGACGTCTGGTCTCAAGCATTTTGGATAAAGGATACCCATGCTGTGCCCTGCCTTTCTCTGGGCACATCTACTGCACCCAATTCCAGCACAGTCCTCTCCTAACCATTGATTGGGTGTTTAGTTTCAATCTTATGCTTTTCCAATTTTGAGATTCTTAGGTTCAGGTTGTGAGGTGTCAAGAATTGATGTGAATTAATCTCAGGCAAAACAAATTGTATGTACAGATGCATTTATTCTTATACATGCTAAGTTTTATAAAGCTTTTGAACATGGAGAAATGGTAACAGGCATTAACAACTCTTGCTCTGCCATTGAAGAGATAGAAATATGACGTTACTTATGGATGAGCTCAGTTATAAGCAAAACCTTTATAGCTTTATGGTACAAAAGTATACTAGCAGTTGAAATTTTATACAAATGGAATATTTTAAATAATGATTTTTTTTCTCAAAAGAATAGAAACCGCTTGGCAACAAAATGGGTGGGTTAAATGGGTTAATAGGCTCATTGATTGTAACCTCTAACCTCTGTTCATAAACCATTCCTGCACCTGTTTTGACTCCCTAATAGCTAACATATGGCCTTTCTCAGTGATCATCACAAAACAGATCTCAGAACACTATCAATCAGCAATTTTAAGTAGCTCCTCTCTTTGTGCTTCTGACATTAATCAAACTGTTCTGTAAGTGTTAGCAATGAAAATTTGAGGAAAAAGTAACAAACACAGGCATATCTGTTTTCGGCAGTTCCAAAGCAACTGAGAACAGATGGTAGAAATGGCTCATTTCGAGAAAAGAGAAAGTTTCCTTTGAACTCCACCCATCTTGAATGCCACCCACCCATAAAATCAAAAGAGAAATGTTCTTATTTACATTCTGAGGACCGTAAGACCAAACATGTTGTTAGAAATTGGTTTTGAACTTTGAGAGAAATAGAAACATGTCTGGCTCTATAATACCAGTATTGTTTTAGTGGTTATAAACAACTTTCAAACAATTGACTTACTTGATGTAAACTATGCTGTTTTAGAGCATTTTTTTGTGTTTTTGTTAATTTTAAAGCTTTCATTCCACTACATGTCATATTTTATATGGCATTCAAAGACACCTTCCTCTTGCCTCTGAAGTAAATTTTAAAGGAAGTTTTCAGTGAATAATAAATAAATAATTTTTGGATTAATATTTTCTTATTTCTGTTAAACTGAGAAAACTGTTTCATTTTAAAAAGAAACAGTTATTCTACAACCATTGATACAAATGTATGAATGGACATATTTCATATACGGTACTTGACGTTTGGAGTAATTTCTGTGCAGTGTTATGCCATCTTGTGGTTGGATAATTGTATGCTGGGAAGAAGTACTGACTAAATATTACTTTCCTTTTATCCAGGTTGTTTTATGGCAGCAGGGCAGATCAGATTTGACTGTGTTTTCTAAGTTTGGTGCTCTTGACTACCTATTACTGAGTGATTGCGAATATTGGCATCTTATTGAAATTTACAGAAAATATGCAGGGTTTTATGGTTCTAATTTAGAAATAGAGGCATTCTCTGGATGATTTTCTGAGCTACTCATGCGCATGAGTTTTCCTTTTTGAGCAGTTGACTCAAGGCAGGAGTCCAAAGTTTTTCCTGTTGAAAATGCCAACTCCGATCTCTCTTGCATCAGTTGTTTAAAAAAAGTACTTTGCCAGCTGGTCAAGATTTTTTCACTCTAACTCAAACAGTTTTCCATCCCAAATTTGTCAGACCACATAACCAAATATTTAAAAACCCCTGAAAGAACAGAAAAGATGTCAATGTTGATCCTGAGCGAGGAGACATTTGTATGTTTCAGAGAAAAATTGAGGCAAATGGAAGAAGAGCCAGCCTCTGCATCCTCTCGTTTGACTGCATTGCATCAGGTCTCAGAATGTGAAATGGATAGAAATAAAATTGATCAATTGGCCACTTTCTGACAAGATTATAAAAATATTTTTATTTGAGCAACAGTGAAACAGTAGGCAGAAAAACAAAAAGCCAAAATGAATAAAAGAACAGGTAAGGCAGAACAGGTGGGTTAGTAAATTAACACAGGTACAAGTTGGGGTAAGTTAAACAGGTTACCACTACTGGCAAAAAAAAGTTACCAGTAGTCACATTGATCTGACATGTTGGAATGGCACATTCCGAACAGAAGGGTAATGTTCTGATTAGGCAAACTAATAAATATTCAGAAAGGCAGGAAAGCCCTGAAATGCTAGGTAATTATTACACCTCATGGAATGAACCATCTACTCACTTGGATAAAGAGGTTTTCTTCAACAAGTGTAAATTTTCACCCTATGAATGTGCAAATTGACTACCTCTTTTAGTTGCAGTCTCTAGCATATCCTGTACTCAGAGAACTGCAAATGCAAATTCTCTGCTCTCAGTTAGGGACAGCAGCAGAAACGCTTGCAGACACAGTATGTAGGAACAGCGGTTGCAATGAGGAAAATAGTAGAACAACAGCAATGTAATGTACATCCATTACAGGGAACAAAAATAATAATTAAGGGGGTGATGGATAAGCAAAGGAGAGGAAGACTTCAAGCTAATATGAATTTCCAACAGACAGGTTTATCAAGTCCCATAGATGAACACAGTACTTCTGCATTACGCATTAATGTAAATGCTAATTTGAACAGTAAATCAAGTGGATTTTAACCAAATGAATTCAAATGCAAAGCATTTTCAAACATGTTTTCACAGCGGGGAGCAACAGATTGGATAAGTTTAGGACAATGATATAATTTAGATACACATACATTAGACCGATTTAACAAAAAGAAGGCGAAGAATACAGGAAATGTCAAAATCTATCCAAACATTTATCTTACTCTATAAACAGCTAAGATGCAAGGGGGAAAAAATCTCAAAAGGATTTAAAGTCAGATTCAGAGGAGGAACATTTTATTTATGAAGGAAAGATTCAGATGACATACAGATCAATAGTGAAGATGAGTAATCTTCACATGCAGAGATGAAATTCTGACAGATTATTTAGGCTTTGGAATTTTAAATGTCATCTAAAGAAAGTATAGGTCCTTACAACATAGGGTTTAGACTCGGAGTATAAGAAAAATGTGAGTAAAGATGATAATAATGATAAAGATTATATTAATGTTTTGGTTAAGGGTTTAAAAATAACAACTCAAAAATGTTGAATTACCAATACCTGGAGTTTTTGTAAAGATCTCATAAGCCTAGATAGAACAGGAGACACCATTCAGTATTAAAAGACTTCTGGGCTATAACCAGAAACTCTATCTGTTTAAAAATAAAATTATATATCAGTGTCTATTTTGGATGCCCTAATATTGACTTTGATTTTGAAATTTGTGGCCCTGAGGAAGTTGGTACAACATTGAAAGAATCAGAGAAAAGAATGGCTGAATCAGCATTAAGGCAGCTCCTTTTGCAATCAATTCCTCATTGGCTGTTTCATTGTTTTCAAGAGAAGCAGTTCTCTGGGTACAGGATATACTAGAGAATGAATATTTAACAAAACATACATTGCACTGTTCACTGAATAAGATTCAAAAGTCATTGGAGTATGTGATGCTTGAAATGGCACATCTGCATATCCAGCAACATCAATCACAGTAACAATGAGAGAAAGAAAACTAAAGCACTGGGAGATGGACCAGAATGGTGCGGGATGGGTTCGTGAAATGATTTATAGTTTCCAAATCAGGACCTCCCTGAACCGCTGCTCTCTGGATAGCAGGTATCCCAGAAACAAGCAAAATACAGCTGAATCCTTTCTGCAAAAACACTCTTCAGCCAGTCTGTTAGCAGAGTCCAAGCATCTGCCATTTATCTACACACTGTTTAGTAAATTCATGGATTTGGGTTTTCATCCAAAATATCTGTAGGCTTTAATCTTCATTGTTGCAATATATAAAAAAGTACAATTAAAATACACAGATCCACTTTCATGCTTGTTCTTCTAAACAATCAGATCTACAGAGAATCACATACAGAATAGACAGATACTCAGAATGAGTCATGCAGAAGAGAGAAAGATGGAACCTTTAATTTACTTTTATAGCCACCTGCTCAAAGGTCTTCAGTAAAGGACAAACCCTTTGCAATACACCTCACATGATTATGACTCAGCCATTACCACATCTCCTTAGGTATTTCATCATGACATTCACAGTCATTACCCAGGTGCTTTCAATATGCCACGTGTTCATCAAACAGTATTTTTAAATGACTAGAAATGCAGTGCCATTTCTATCTAACACAGAAATGTACAGTTAATTTGGCAAATAGTTGATTTAGACAAGGCCATCTATTAGTAGGGAAGGCCTTAGAAAAATATTAATTGAGAGTAGGGATAAAAAAACAAGGAATACCATCCCTGTAGAAAATGAAATTAAACAATCTTTGGTAGTACTCTTCCCTGCTTTTGTGGAGGGAGGTGATTTGGATAAGAGACAATAATAGGACAGGTCATGTTTCCAGTTCAGACAACAGAGACCTCAGCTAATAAGAAGAGGTGCCGGCCATTCTGTGAGGGGTGACCAACAACAAGATTTCCAACAATTGACTTCCACACAATTCTGGATAATACATTTGTTAGATAAAAGGAATGTTGTGGATATAGTGTGTCTTGATTTCAGTGAGGCCTTTGACAATGTTCGCCATGCAATAAAAATGAAATGAAATGAAATGGGTGATACCTGCCTTGAAAATAGTACGTGCAAAAGAGATCTAGGAGTCTTAGTGCACTAGAGGCTGAGCATAAGTTAACAGGTGATGTGGCAGCTAAAAAATGCCAATGTTGTTCTAGGCTGCTTCCATAGGAGTATTGTGTCTCAGTCAAGGGAAGTCATAGTCCCACTCTATCCTGCTTTGGTTAGACCTCACCAGGAGTACAGTGTCCTAATTGTGGGCACCACAGTTCAAGAAGGATATTAATAAGCTGGAACGTATCCACAGGACAGCAACCTGAATGGCCAAAGGTTTGGAAACCAAGCCACAAGAGAAATGGCTGAGGGAGCTGGGTATGTTTAGCTCGGAGAAAAGAAGGTTGAGAGGGGACATGATAGCCATGTTTAAGTATCTGAAAGAATGTTACATTGAAAGGGGAGCAAGCTTGTTTTCTTTAGCTCTGAAGACTAGGATACGGAGCAATGGATTCAAATAGGAGGAAAAGCAGTTCCATCTAAAGTAGATTTGGCAGCTCTTACTTTCTACTGATATTGCTTCTAAGCGTGGCAGGGTCTCCTTTTCTGGAGGTTTTAAGTAGAGCTTGGGTGACCATCTATCAGGAGTGCTTTGAGCATGTTTTCCAGCATAGTGGAATGGGGTTTGACTGGCTGCCTTTGTTACCTCTTCTGATACTTGGATGATATGGTCTTTGACCATATAACTGGCTGCTGATACAAAGTGCAGGTTATTACCTATAAAGCCCTGAATGGCTCGGGTCCTGCCTATCTTCATGACCGCCCCCCCCCCCCCCCAATGAACTGGCATGGGCTCTAAGATCTGCTGGGGAGGCCCTTCTCTCAGTCCTGCCACCATCACAAGTGTGGTTAGTGGGGACGAGGGAGAGGGCCTTAACGGTGGTGCCCCCCAGCTTTGGACCGCCCTCCCCACACTGTACTCCTTTAACAAAGACTTGAAGAGGTGGCTATTTAAACAAGCTTTTGAGAATGCATAGTCCCTAGTTATTTTGTGTAACAGTCATGCAGCCTGCACTTATTCAATTCCCTTGACCTATTGTCTACAGCGTGGTCACATTTACAGCAGCTTGCTGCCATTGGTTGATGAGTGCAGTTTTATTGAGTTTTGTTTGGTGTTTTATATGCATATGTGTTTTTACTATGTTGTTTATTTTATGTTCTGTTTTTAAGCACCTTGTGGCATATGTAAGCCGCCCCAAGTCCCTTTGGGGAGATGATGGTGGGATATAAGAATAAGGTTATTATTATATTATTTGATGGAATTGTGGGCATTGCAGTTATTGTAGGATACCAAATCATATTTTCCAAGAGGTCAAAGGATATATATATTCCCTCTTAATGATAAAAAAGCAAAGATGAGAGGGAGATAGTTGGCAAGGAAATTCAAAATCTCTTACAGATCTTTGTCATAGGGAAGGTAATGGTAAAGTAGAGATTTAAAGGAATATATTCAATTTGTTTAACTATCTAAGCACAATGGCCGATACAGGTCATTGCTAGATTTAAAGTACATGAATGAATTTGTGAAATAGAAGTATTTCAGGTTCCAAACTCTGCAAATCACCTTGGAGAATTTACATGCAAATGACTACAAGGTCTCAGATGATCTTTAGGGAGACTATGTGCACAATCAGATGAAAAGGATTTCCTGGAAATACCTATTATCACAGAGAGTATTATCAAGACATTTTGGCACATGGAAGTCATGCTTTTTCCAAACAGCCTTTTACTAAACATCCTAATATTAACATGTTTGAGGGGCTACTATGAGACCTCCTGCTATGGTTCACAGGTTCCCACGTTGAATTTAGTGTAAAATGCACTGACAAAACCTCAATTTGAGCCACTACAATATTTTTCTGAGGACAAAGAGACACTGACTTTAGAGCTGACATTCATTCCACAAAATCTCTATATAAAAGGTTTAAATGGAACTATACACTTGCCAACCTTTTGCTCAAAACCAACCCATCATTTGGGGAGACAGTGACATTCCTTAGATGTTAGGAGCGCTCAGAATTTATATCAACAGAACAAGTCCAATATGACACACAAAAGCCATGTTTGTTTCTTTTCATCTTAAGACTATGGGAGACAAAGCTTCAAACATTTTGTTGCAAAATGAATTAAAGCCTGTATTTTACTTGCTGCACAAAGATGCAGAGGGCTAAGCCTGTGTGGGCGCAGTGTGTTAGTTTCATGGCCACATTCAAGGCCTTTTAAATGACTGCTTGTTTGTAAGGCAGCAGTTTGGAAGGACATCTCTACTTTCTTAAGACATTATAAATTACACAAATATCAAACTGCTCAGGTGGTTTTTGCAAGGATTGAATTACAAACGGTATCCGTGATAGAGGAAATCACACCCTTCTGTGAATTTGAATATATCTTATGAGTATGGATTGTTCAAGGCAGTCATCTAGTATAGGGCTGCTTAAACTTTTCTACTCAGGATCCCTTTCAGTCTGAGAAATTTTTAGGTGACCCGAGTATATAGGTATATAAATAGGTATAGAAATCAAACATTTTCTGATAACAAATCAGCATTTGCAAGGTTTGCTAAACATGCTTGTAGTCCAGAGTTAATTGTAAACACTGCACAATAGATTGGTATATTATTTTGTGTGCTTTTGTGGGAGTTTATTGTCTGAACATCCTGGTTTTGAAGCTAGCTTTGACCCGAATGAAATGGTCAGTGTGGATGGTGTCTCAGTCTCAATGACAAGTTTCCTTTATCAGATCTGAGACAGAGAGAAATTAACATTTTCAACAAAAATAAATTTGGTATCCTTTGATCAGCTGGGATGAAAGTATCATCCAAAAATGATCATTCATGGTGAGTATCAACCTCTCATTCTATGTGTCTGTAGTTCTTCAAAAAGATTAGTATTTGTAGATGAGATTTCTATAAATTTGAAGGTGGGGAAAAATACTGACCTTCCTTCCCGGGAAATTTTCTCCAAATCCCCAAAAAGAGACACAAGTATTTGGCCTTGATTTAATCAGGCTACAGATTTATAAAGATTTGTAGTCTAGAAATATTTTTAGGGGCATAACCATTGAAATACACTTTCTCCTAGAACTTCTGCCGCGTTGTATAGAGTTGGCCCTACCCTTTTAAGGTTGCCCTTACTCTGATTTCCTAGAAAATAGATTTTTCTTTTTGCTTACTTCTACCTTTGAGCCTGCAGTATCTCTTCTCTCTGATCCTTGAGGGGCTAGATTAGAGTATTCATGCATCCCATGGCTGCATGTATCTCCAGTCTGAATTTTCACTCTCAGAGGTCCCAATTCCAATCACTCTCCTGGAAGCTTTCCTATGTCTTTTATCTAGTAGTGGCTGGTGTTGAGGTTGACCATTTTGAGGAGCTGTCCCCAGAGCAATAAAACTTGCACACTTTGGGAGATAATAATAATAATAATAATAATAATAATAATAATAATAATAACAGCAGCAGCAGCAGCAGCAACAATGACTACTTTATTTTTATACCTTGCCTCTTATCTCCCTGAAGGGACTCGGGGCGGCTTACAGAGGGACAAGCTCAAGAAATACAGATTAAAACAACACAATTAAATAAAATCATCAACAAATCATGTAAAAACATGTCACAATCACAAAGCAAACATCATAAAAACACTATCATGGCTGAACAATAAAAAATGCTGAGTTTGGAGGGCTCAGAGTAAGTGCAGTGGTTCCTAAATAGAGTCGAGGGGAAGTGCAAAAGTCAATAAGGCCGGGCTGGAAGGGTAATGTCCTTAGCCATTGAAGTGTCAGGATTCCAAGAAGAGGGCCAAATTAAAGTGCAGGAACTTAGGTAAGGTCGGACCAATTCTCTGGTGAACTGTCTAGTCAAAGAAACAAGGTACAAACAAGGAATCAACAAAGAAGGAATCAGGGCTAGGGCTACATGATATGACATATGCAAGGTGGGCTGATTTAGTTTATTGTCATCCCAAAGTAAAAAATTATATTTCTGCAACTGTTTACTCTAAAATTCAGAAATCTAATACTTCATGGGTTTTAAAATAATTGCCTTTATTACTGGGTTGGTGTAAGTCTTTTGGGCTGTATGGCCATGTTCTAGAATCATTCTCTCCTGATGTTTCGTCTGCATCTATGACAGGCATCTTCAGAGGTTGTGACCTCACAACCTCTGAGGGTGCCTGCCATAGATGCTGGTGAAACATCAGGAGAGAATGCTTCTGGAACATGGCCATACAGCCCAAAAAACTTACAGCAACTCAGTGATTCCAGCCATGAAAGTCTTCGACAACACATTGCCCTTTTTACATTTACAGGATTTCACTATTCATTTTTCGTGGACCATAATTCACTTATGTCATTCATTACTCTACATGTGCACTGGAGTCTCTTGAGGCACATCAAAGAGTTGGTTTAACAGTTAGGTCGGGTTTTTAAACTAGTACAATGTTCAGATAATTACCAATCACCCAGGGATCAATCTCATGTATTATTCTGTATCAAACTTGACTTTCACAGAGCCTTTGGGCCTAAAATAGACCTCCTTTATTTCACTGGATATGAAAGAGTTCATCAGAAAATTCTCAGTTTAAAAATGGCTGCTCCTGTGGAAACACTCTCAAATGTATTTGATTGTTTTGGAGACTTAATTTAATAGTACTTTTGTATTTAGCATTCTTCATACTAGTATAGTAAGAAAATAGTTTTAGATGTGTTACAAGGAAATTTTTATTTTGTTGTAACTAGAATGCTTTGGATAAGGTCACGAGATTCTGAGTTATAGTAAAAATATAGGGACTTGAGGGAAATTTGACAGGAATTGGGAAGCAAGCAATAACAAGATAATGCTATGGAAGATTACCCCATTATATGATTGTTTGTTGCTGTCTGTGGCTAATTGTTATTTTCTGCCAATACATTTGTGACTTGCAGTGATCATATGACTCTCCATGGTCGTCAAATATTCTGGTCAACACAATTTCTCATGTTTTTACTGATCAAAGGCTTTTCTGTAATCTAAAATTGCAGCACAGGTTGAAAGTTTGCTTTATTAGAGGTTTATTTCTGGTCCATGCAAGTTTAATTTAACTCGAAGCAGATTTTTTTGCATGTACCCAATGCAAAATGTGTTTTGGTGCTGATACTTCTTGTGCGAATATGGAAAATGGGAAAAGGTTGGATTAAAAATCCTATACTTTGTCTAGCCATCAAAATGTGAATCACTGTCCTTTCCTTCATTCTGTTTTCCCCCTAGTCCAAACAGATAAAATTTAAAATCCAGATTGGAATTATTTTCACTTGTTTGGTATTTGTTTGGCTGCGGCCAGCGTAGTTGGGTAAATATACATACTGTTCATTGTCCCTTGAATATAAAGGCCCTGAATGAATGTTAGCTTTAAAAAAGTATAGAAAAGATTGGGCATTCTGTGGAACGCCCTTCCTACAGATATTAGGCTGGCACCATCTCTTATGGCATTCCGAAGAAAGCTGAAGACCTGGATGTTTGTACAGGCATTCGAGTAATCTAGTGCAATATTTGGTAATTGAACATAGGAATGGAACAATGGACAACGAACCTGGACTACGCTTGGATGATGAGACGATTGGACATGGTTATTGTAATAATTGTGTATTGTAATTGCTTATTGTTACTAGTGGATAATGTGTTAAGTTAATTGTTGTATGTTGCATTGAATTACTGCTGTTTTTACTGTTTGTTAACTGCTGTGAGTCGCCTTCGGGCTGAGAACAGCGGTATATAAGCAAAGTAAATAAATAAATAAATAATAAATTCTGCTGTGGTAGTACAACCAGTCAATCAAAAATGAAGCTTTGTAAGAAAGGGGATTTGAAGAGAAGTACAAACATGGAACAATGTGGAAGAATGTGATTCTTTCCAAGCAGAGAACTTGATACATTTGTTTTGAATAGGAAACTGTTGGAGAAATTCTTTTGTTATCAAAAATAGACCCCAAAATTATGAATTATGAGATGTGGCTCCATTGGGAAATATATCTAGCCATATGCTATTTCTGATTGTCCTACCTTTCTATAAAATTCCCTGGAAATTCCCCAGAATGGTACTTCGTCTTGCACTCACCCAGAGGAAATTATCACAGTCCTCACACAATGAACTGGGAAGAATGGGAGCAGGGCGCACAATGAATTTTCATAATTGTTTATTTTACCTGATATGATTTGGGCTAGCTTGTGAATGTTCCCTTTCCCAGGTCTCTGATTCGGATCCTATGAAGAGACCTATTAACGTGGCCAACACCTTGAAGCACCCTATTGTTTATTAGGCCCAGCAGCAAGCCAGAGTTGAAGATTTGGGGACCCATCCTAGTCCATTATCACAAGGCACACTTCAGTCCTTCTCAATTGCTCCCTCTCCTGGGCAAATCAATAAACAGACTGATACTTCAAGTGCTCCAATGACAATTTATCAAATTTCCCACCAGCCTGAAGCGCCAACCAGCGATGATGTCAGATGTAGTCCTGAGCCACTCAGGAGGCAGATCCTAGCTGGACAGTCTCTAAACCAATCCAGAGCTTGCGTGGGTTTCTTGAACAGCTGTCATTATGAAATAAAAATGCTCTTTATTTGCAATTGGAGTATGCCAGTTCTATCTCTATCTCTGCTGACATCCTTTCTGGCCATTGAGAATAAAGCCCGTGATAGTGGCTTCAGCACATCTGAGTCTTATCTGTCTATTTGGAAGCTTTGCACTCTGGGCAGTTTTAGCAGAGCTAAAATCACGTAATACTTTGTTCAGGTTGACTTTCCTTTATCAAAAATGTTTGGAAACATAAATGTTTTGGATTCTGATTTTGTGCAGCTTTTGGTATATTTGCATCAGTTGCCTTAAATATTTGTAAAAATACTGCTGTTCTTAAGGCACATATTTGTCATTCTCCTTTAACATGACTGTTAATGTGACTCCTTGTCAAGTAAATGTTAGCAAAAATGACATAGGAAGGAGGGTGTAAAGAAGCTCATTTGGTGTGTAGGTATTAGGGCTGGGCGGTTTCGTTCGTTAATTTCGTAATTCGTTAATAATTCGTTATTTTTCTTGGTAACGAAGCGATAACAAACCATTCAGGAGCAACTAAAAAACGAAACGAATTTTTAAAGCTATTTCGTAATTGTTTTGTAATTGTTTCGTTATTTTTTCCGTATGTCTGGTGCAAGTTTTATAGTTGTTTCCCTCCCCTCTCCCTGGTTGCAAGCGGTCGGCATTTACCCCACTTCCGGGTCCCTGGCCTCTGCTTAAGTGGATCAAATTCTCCTCTCCTCCTGTCGTCACCTCACCTCGTTCCTCACTCTGGCCTGCGTGCATTGGGCAAAGAGACACAGCAGTGCAGCACTCAGAGACCTGCCTGTTGCCTGCCTAACCTCTTTCCTTCTCCAGGTTAAAACTATTATATTATTATTATTATTATTATTAAGAATGGATGGCCATCTTTCAGTAGTGCTTTCACTGTGCCTTACATGCACGAAGGCAGAAAGGGGTTTGTTATTATTATTATTATTATTATTGAGAAGCATTGTCAAACCAGAATAGAGATTTCACCCCTCCTCTCTCTCTCTCTTTCCCCCCTCTTTCCTTCTCCGAGGTTAAAACTATTATTTATATTATTATTATTATTATTATTATTATTATTAAGAATGGATGGCCATCTTTCAGTAGTGCTTTCACTGTGCCTTACATGCACGAAGGCAGAAAGTGGTTTGTTATTATTATTATTATTATTGAGAAGCATTGTCAACAGAAAGTGGTTTGTTTCACCCCTCCTCTCTCTCTCTTTCCCCCTCTTTCCTTCTCCGAGGTTAAAAAAACTATTATTTAAAACTATTATTTTCACGTCACGCAACCGCGTCCGCCATTTTAACGAATTGATTCGTTAATATTAACGAAATTTCGTAAATACCGAACTTTTTTAAAGGAAAATTTTGTAATTCTTTTACATAACGAAACGCAAAAAAACCCAAAAAACGAATCGATTTTAGAAACAAATTTTTCCGTTGTTACCCAGGCCTAGTAGGTATGAGGGCCAATGATTGTTGAACTAAGATACATTAAATGTTATTATGTTTAGCTAGGCAAACTTATTTCAGAAGTTATTTTTCCAAAGTGACTTTATGGAAGTTCAACTGACAGTTAAGGTATATAGATTGGGGAGTGCATACAATTTGGAATATCATTTTTTTGTTTCAAATATTTTTTTCCCCTGGGGCTGATATCTATAAAACATTAGAAACAAAAAAATGTGATATTTTCTTTTTGAAAACTCTCCAGACAGACATTTATATTAATAATGAATAGAGAATAGTTCTAAATTTTTAATTTTAAGTACAAAAAGATGTAAATTCTCAAGTTTTCAAAACTAATGCTCATTGGAATTTAAAGTGTTGCTTCTCAAAAAATTAAACAGCAAATGTAAAGAAGGTACATTTTCTCCCCGAGCGGATAGCTTCACTATAGTAAAATTTAAATAAAATAAATCATATTGATGAATGTTCAAAGGGAGCATCAAGAAATTACCTTTTTTATGAAATGAAGAATGTCATGTAAAAGCTCCCAGAACAATTCTGCTATCGGGCATGTTTATGCTTATTGTTATTATGCTAAAATCAGTCCTACCTAGAGTAAACCCACTGAAAGTTGATTTTAGTGCATCAGCTTTGAATATAATAATTTACCCATCACTATTAATAAACACTAGCATTGATGTTAAATCTTGGTATACATTTCATTGCCTCTAGTGAGATTAAATACAGAAAAGTAGGATTGAAGGCTGTATTTGAAACGTCGGTGCTTTCATGAGAATCTTGTGTGTTAAACATTTTGATGTTAAAAATGGAGGTTCCAGTTTACAAAAGATATAACTTCAAAAATCCTAATCTTTTGTAGTATTTTTGTGTGGGATGAATAGGCCAGAACAAGTTTTACTAGATCATTTTGAAAACTGGAAGAATAGATGAGGGTATGGCTGATATATGTGACAACTTTTTTTTCTGGTTTATCCATCCTCTTGAAATGTGCAGTTGCTTAGAATTTCGAGGCTGTCATTAAAGACTTGCCTCCCAAACTTTGTGCAAGGGCTGTGTTATTCTCCAAATTGCTTGCTTCTGTCATTTAGTGTTGTAGACTGTTCCATAGTAATTTGTTCCTGAAAATTAATATTGTCTTGGTGACTGTTTTTTTTCCCTACCTTCTTATATGGGTATTTTAGTTTGAGAATTGGCTGTTTCAATATAGCATTGTGCTTAGAAGTCCATTGCGCTGTGGTGTCAATGAAGCAAATCTTTTTGGTTTGGATTTTTCCAGGCTGAGATTCATAGTAGAATGGAGATTATTGAAATCCCAGTAAATCCTTTTAAGTGATTGCTTTCCATGTGTCCAACTGAAAAGAGATCATCAAGATATTATAGGTCAAGGAGAGTTTTCTGGGTGTATTTGCTTACAAAGTGTTGTTCCAGGTTATCTACAAAGTTGTTAGCATGCATACTATGAACCCCCACAATGGATTGTCACCTTGTCATGGTATGTACCAGTGAACCTGCTATCAGAGTCATGTGCTCCCAGGAGAATCTCCCTGGGCAGCAGGGCCACAGGGAAGGAACCAGGCCAAGCACAATCTGAAACCCTCAGTGGCAGAGCATGTGGATGATAATGTGGTACATGTTACAGTGGCTATGAAGGTGGAAGAAGGCGGTATGCAAGGTTACCCGTACCACTGGATGTGCACCTCATTCTGTGAAGACTGTGTGTTGATCGGTTGTGCACTGATCTCCACACATCAAATTCACACACAGGCGTCTTCAAAAAACCAAGAATAAAACAAAACCAACTGTCTGAAAAAGAATGAAGAACTTAGGGACTATAGGAAAAGATGGAGTTGGAAAGAGTAACCCAAATGTCATCCTACTACTCACCAAATATGTGGAACCAACACTCTCTTTCACTAGAAAACAGGTTTAAGACATCATGGAAGCATGCCCAATGAAAGCATTGGAAGCTCTTAGGCTATGTAATGCCAGAGACAGTTGCAATGTGTTCTCACAAGAGCCATGACCAGTGCTAATCATTGCTGGGCAGACCACAGGTTAATTCGATCCACAAGGGCCATCAGGATCATCCCCAAATGCAGACTCTAAGGAAGAAAGATAAAGACGTAAAATGAACACCCAAGCCCTTCAAGAGCCCTCTAAACAAACCCTTCTCCAAGCAACACTCAAAGATCTTCTACCCTGAAAATGTTGAGGAACATTGGAACAAACTTAAGACCTCTATCATTACAGCCATTTGGATACCAAACTAAGAAACATCAAGACTAATTTGAATAAAATGATAATGAGATCCAACAGTGAATCGGTAAGAAATGGAAAGCCTTCCAAATATGACCAAGAGACACCAGCTCTGCTGCCAAGAAAAAGACCTACGCTAGTGCAAAAGGGGAGGTCCAAATAACACTACCATAACCCCATTAACTGCAGCACCAAAGTGGCTAAAGAGGTTCTCTCACAAATTCCACAACTACAAACCAGGGATGAGCTTGCAGCACTGCCTAGAGGAAGTCAGGAAAGCCACCAGACAACTAAAAATAACAAAGCCGGTGGCCCTGATGGGCTCCCTGCTGAAATCTTTAGAGGGTGGACCTGAGTTGACATAACAACTCCACCAGCTCATTGAAGAAGTGTGGGCAATCGAAAGATTCAGTCCATCCTGGTATCAGATGTTTGTGTATAGCTATGTCACATCTGTAGTGGTTAGGATGTTGCCCTCTGGAATGTTGTGAATGGATTGCATTTTCTTCAGGAAATCAGTTTTATCCTTTGTATAGCTTGGAGTGTTAAAGGCATATGGTCTAACACTGAGTTCATATATTCAGATATGCAAGCAGTGAGGATTTTATTACTTGAGACAATGGAATGCCTTGTTTGTATATTTTAGGTAGAAGATATCTTGTTTCAACTTTTGGAGTATGTCCATTTGAATTCGTTTCTGTACACTAATGGAGAATTCTCTCAATAGTTTGTATGGTTCCTTCAGATATTCATTACTGATGATGTTCCTTAAGTATTAGAAATATTGCTTAAAGATCAGTAAAGCCATTCTTCATGTTTTTATATTTACTCCAACTAGTGAAAGAATAATAATAATAAACTCTATTTATACCCCACCACCATCTTCCCAATGGGGACTCGGGGTGGCTTAGATGATGTCAAGCCCAATCAACAAACTAAAGCAAAATAAAACCAAAAACACATACAACAAACAACATCATAATTACATAAAACATATTATTACATTAACAATATAAGATTACAATAAACACAGTCACAGTAGCAATGGGCGGCTACATGTGCAAGAAAATGATTAAAAACCGATTAAAAACACAGCTGAGATAAAAGGAGAAGCAAGTTATTTGCGGAGGGGGGGGTCATTAAAACGAAGATTGTGGAATCGAGCTTTCCCACGAGAGAGGGGACGTATGCTCCAATAACAAAACGTTGAAGCTGAGCAATAGTATGGGGTTGTATACCTGAAAATGACCTGAAATAAAATTAACAGGTTTTGAATCTCGAATGAGCAATTGCAACTCACACTAGGAATCACTGTTATCTTTCACTTTTAAAATGCATTAGTTTTTTTGAAAATAGGTTTTTGGATAAAACTGGCATTTGAACTTGAAACAGAAAACTGGGTGCTGAATGTGTATGTAACATTTGCTAATCTTAATATAATATTCTGTTGCTCTAGATATCAGGTATGTAAGGTTAATATGTTTTTTAGCCAGCTGTATTTCAGATTTAAAACCATGAATAATGATGTGTGGTATGCTTTGTGCTGAGAAGAGTAGGGTTCTTTGCTTTTCTTACCACTCATTTGGTTATTGTGTTTTCATGTGATGTATGGGATTGATTACAAATAGTGGTTAAGTAGTAGCAGTGAGCAACAATTAAGCCTGACTCCATTTTTATGTATGTTTGATACACCCCTCTTAGACTGATGCTGAACAGGAACATATTAACTCTGTTAGATTGTAGTTTATTGAGAAGGTCAAAACTGAATAGCAGGCTATATGTAGGATAAGGAACTATGGTTCTTGCATGGAAGAAGAAGTCAAGCTAGGAAATCTTTGTATAAAGTATTGAAGTTTGGAGAGCAACTAGCCTGTAAGAAAAATGGTAGCCACAAAGTGTAATGGAACAGGATGCAAAACATGTAGGATTAAGGACCAGGACAATTCAGATTGCAAATCAAGATATTGTTTAGAGATTGTGTAGTCTGTTTCTATCCTTAAGCTCAAGCATTCACGGCAGCTGGGAGGAAATGTGTAGTAAGCAAAGTCTATGAATGGGAGAAAATATTAATGTCTTCGTGAGAACTGTATGAATGTATATGTACAGACCATAAATATATGTATTACTGGCTGAAATCCAAGTGTGCATTATAAGTCTTTCACTTGTACACAGGGTTTTTTTTTTTAGTTCCTTCTTAGGATTTTGCTTGTTGTTGTTGTTCATTCGTTCAGTCGTCTCCGACTCTTCGTGACCTCCTGGACCAGCCCACGCCAGAGCTCCCTGTCGGCCGTCACCACCCCCAGCTCCTTCAAGGTCAGTCCAGTCACTTCAAGGATGCCATCCATCCATCTTGCCCTTGGTCGGCCCCTCTTCCTTTTGCCTTCCACTTTCCCCAGCATAATTGTCTTCTCTAGACTTTCCTGTCTCCTCATGATGTGGCCAAAGTACTTCAACTTTGTCTCTAGTATCTTTCCCTCCAGTGAGCAGTCGGGCTTTATTTCCTGGAGGATGGACTGGTTGGATCTTCTCGCAGTCCAAGGCACTCTCAGAACTTTCCTCCGACACCACAGCTCAAAAGCATCGATCTTCCTTCGCTCAGCCTTCCCTAAGGTCCAGCTCTCACATCCGTAGGTTACTACAGGGAATACCATGGCTTTGACTAGGTGGATCTTCATTGCCAGTGTGATGTCTCTACTCTTTACTATTTTATCGAGACTGGACATTGCTCTCCTCCCAAGAAGTAAGCGTCTTCTGATTTCCTGGCTACAGTCTGCATCTGCAGTAATCTTTGCACCTAGAAATACAAAGTCTGTCACGGCCTGCACGGTTTCTCCCTCTATTTTCCAGTTGTCAATCATTCTTGTTGCCATAATCTTGGTTTTTTTGACGTTTAGCTGCAACCCGGCTTTTGCGCTTTCTTCTTTCACCTTGATTAGAAGGCTCCTCAGCTCCTCCTCGCTTTCGGCCATCAGAGTGGTGTCATCTGCATATCTGAGGTTGTTAATGTTTCTTCCAGCAATTTTCACCCCAGCCTTGCATTCTTCAAGCCCCGCACATCGCATGTGTTCTGCATACAAGTTGAATAGGTTGAGTGAGAGGATACAACCCTGCCGTACGCCTTTCCCAATCTTGAACCAGTCTGTTGCTCCTTGGTCATTTCTTACTGTTGCTCCTTGGTCCTTAGACAGGTTCCTCGGGAGAGAGACAAGGTGATTTGGAATGCCATCCCACAAGAACTTGCCACAATTTATTATGATCCACACAGTCAAAGGCTTTAAAATAGTCAATGAAGCAGAAGTAGATGTTTTTCTGAAACTCCCTGCCTTTCTCCATTATCCAGCGGATATTGGCAATCTGGTCTCTCGTTCCTCTGCCTTTTCTAAACCCAGCTTGCACATCTGGCAACTCTCGCTCCATGTATTGCTGGAGTCTTCCTTGCAGGATCTTGAGCATTACCTTACTGGCATGAGAAATAAGGGCCACTGTACGGAAGTTTGAGCAGTCTTTCGCATTTCCCTTTTTTGGTATGGGGATATAAGTTGATTTTTTCCAGTCTGATGGCCATTCTTGTGTTTTCCATATTTGCTGGCATATGGCATGCATCACCTTGACAGCATCATCTTTTAAAATTTTAAACAGTTCAGCTGAGATCCCGTCGTCTCCTGCTGCCTTGTTGTTAGCAATGCTTCTTAAGGCCCATTCAACCTCACTCCTCAGGATGTCTGGTTCTAATTCATTCACCACACCGTCAAAACTATCCTCAATATTATTATCCTTCCTATACAGATCTTCTGTATAGTCTCGCCACCTTCTCTTGATCTCTTCACCTTCTGTTAGGTCCCTGCCATCTTTGTTTCTTATCATACCAATTTTTGCCTGAAATTTACCTCCAATGTTTCTAATTTTCTGGAAGAGGTCTCTTGTCCTTCCTATTCTGTTGTCTTCTTCCACTTCCATGCATTGCTTATTTAAAAATAGTTCCTTATCTCTTCTGGCTAACCTCTGGAATTGCGCATTTAACTGGGCATATCTCCCCTTTCACTGTTTCCTTTTGCTTTCCTCCTTTCTTGGGCTACTTCCAGTGTCTCAACAGACAACCATTTTGCCTTCTTGGTTTTCTTTTTCTTTGACGTACTTTGTTGCCGCCTCCTGAACAATGTCGCAGACTTCTGTCCATAGTTCTTCTGGGACTATATTTACTAAATCTAGTCTTTTAAATCTGTTATTCCTTCCACTTCATATTTGCTAGGAATGTCAGTGAGATCATATCTACTGGTCTCTGTGTTTTCCCTGATGTCTTTAGTTTTATTCTAAATTGTGCAATAAGAAGTTCGTGATCAGCTACAGTCAGCCCCAGGTCTTGTTTTCACCGACTGGATGGATGTCCGCCACCTTTGGCTGCAAAGGATGTAGTCAATCTGATTTCGGTGTTGACCATCTGGTGAGGTCCATGTGTAAAGCCGTCTTTTAGGTTGTTGGAAGAGAGTATTCGTTATACACAGCGAGTTTTCCTGGCAAAATTCTATCAGCCTGCGTCCCGCTTCATTTTGTTCTCCCAAACCATGCTTGCCTGTGATCCCTGTTGTCATTTGACTTCCCACCTTGGCATTCCAGTCTCCTGTAATGAAAATAATGTCTCTTTTTGGTGTATTATCCAGTAGGTCCTGCAGATCCTCATAGAACTGATCTACTTCTGCTTCTTCAGCAGCTGTGGTTGGGGCGTATATTTGGATCACTGTAATGTTGAAAGGCGTTCCTTGCACTCGAATTGAGATCATTCTGTCATTTTTTGGGTTGTATCCAAGCACCGCTTTAGCGAATTTCTTATTAATTATGAAGGCTACTCCATTTCTTCGATGTTCCTCTTGTCCGCAGTAGTAGATCTGGTGGTCATCTGATGTGAAGTGGCCCATTCCAGTCCATTTCAGTTCGCTGACCCCCAGAATGTCTATCTTTAGTCGTGACATCTCACCAATAACAACATCCAATTTGCCCTGGCTCATAGATCTTACATTCCAGGTTCCTATGGTGTGTTGATCTTTAGAGCATCGGATTCGTCGTTCACCTCCAGTACCGTCGGCCGCTAGCCTTCCTTTCGGCTTTGAGCTAGCTGCGTCATCACATCTGGTGCTAGTTGAACTTATCCTCTGCTCCTCCCCAGTAGCATTTTGGCCATCTTCCGACCTGGGAGTCCCATCTTCCAATGGCATACCGACATATCTCTGGTTGTACTGGTCCATTTAGTTTTCTTGGCAAGGATACTGGATTTTGCTAGCCTTCTGAAAAAAGCTCACCCCAATCCTGGACAAGATAAGAAAGGTTCACTAGAACAGCAAACCTGGAAGCACAGATGTCTGCTGTCAAATAAAACTTTGGTTCCAGCTCCATCAAAAATCAGAAATGTTTCTCATTCTTGTCTGAAGACCGATTGGGTTGTGAATTGTGACAAATAAGACTATTGTTAAATGAGTCTGATTTTCAGTTCCAAGATTTAAGCAGTCAACATATTTCTGAAAAGTACATGTTGATTTTGAAGAAGAAAATAGTGTTTTGGGGAGAGAGAGAGCACATAAAATTGGTTTCACTGGTATGACTCTCAATTGCTTGAATTATGTGGACAGAACAGATGTTTGACATCAGTAGTGTTTACATGCCCGTAAGGCTTAATTGCTTCATAGTTCTCTGTAAAGAGCATAAACAATGACAGAAACTCAAAGGAATGAGCTGTGGCAGTGATAAAAATTTTGCATTTGCAAACATTTCAGCATATATAATCTTAAATATTATCTTTGCTTTGTATCTAATCTTCAGTTTTATCAAAAACAGTTGCTCCTTTTTGATCAACCAGACAAGGTTGTCTAAACATCTTGTACTTTCTTTTTCAGATATAACCAAGGGATGTCATTATATTGTTTTAAAATATTTTAAAATATTTTTTGATTGTGTTTACATTATATGGCACTAAGAAAGAAAAACTGACAAACTTGTTATGTGCCAATTATTCATCAGGAAGCCAAGTGCTGTCATAAAATAGGGTGATTGCTTTAGTTTGTGGGAGTTAATCAGGCTAATGAAATCACAATAATAGCTTAAAAGGGATTTTCAGTTCTTATTGAAACTTCTTAAAGCAGATAACTGGATACTTGCACCTTTCTATATAAAGCATCTGAATCCTGAAAACTGAAATATTGTATGAGAGTTCTGTGCTCTTGAGTGCTATTTTTGTTTTTGTTTTTAATGGTGGAAAATTTGAGAGAGTCGGCATGAAAAACACCTTTAAAGTAAGGCTTAATTGCATTATGGAGAAGTCAAATTATTCAGAGCCTTCCTGTTTTATTTTTTCATTTTTTATTGATCATGGCTGTATGATCTTCAGAAAGTTTCTGTCTTTCTATTTCACACTTTTTTACACTATGTGACAGAATTTCATGGAGCACTTTGTCAAAATATCTTTTCTCCTATAGCATGAGAGCAGTATTTATTGTTCCATAAAACACTTATTTGTGAATTTGGGATTTTCTTTTTTATGTCTACCTCTTAATTTAATCTATGCATCTGACTTTTTAACACATACATAATTTTTGTACATTTTAGATGGGGTTTTATAGATTTTGGTTTTTTAAAAGCTGAACTATCTCATGATACTATGTATAATGACCTAAATCTAATTGTTAATGCTAGCTAATAATAATAATAATAATAATAATAATAATAATAATAATAATAATACACTTTATTTATATTCTGCTCTATCTCCTTGTGGAGACTCTGAGACACAGATAGGCAAACATTCCATGCCTTTAATACAGTGGAATAACAATGACACACAAATGCACAGAACAAAGGTAAAGGTTTATTTCATCTCTGGCTTCTGGAGGCGGTGCTCAACTCTGGCCATGGAGAGGTGCTCTTCTTCCATTTCCAAGCTGAGGAATCTGTTATCCATAGACACCTCCTGGTCGTGTTGCCAGCATAGCTGCATGAGCACCTTTATTACCTTTCCGCTGAAGCGGTACCTATTGATCTACTCTCATTTGCATGTTTTCGAACTGCCGAGTTGGCAGGAGTTAGGGTTAACAGCAGAAGCTCACCGTGACCCATGATTTTCAAACTGCCATCCTTTAGGTCAGCAGATTCTACAGTTCAACAGTTTAACCCAGTGTGGAACACATCTCACCACACTAAAACAGTGGATGTGGCTCTTAATGAGACATGCCGCATTATCACGGGGTGTCTGCGCCCTACACCACTGGAGAAATTACACTGCTTAGCCGGTATTGCACCACCTGACATCCGCCGGAAGTAGCAGCCAATAGTGAAAGGACCAAGGCAGAGACATCTCCAGCTCATCCCCTGTTTGGGTATCAGCCAGCACGCCAACGACTTAAATCTAGACATAGTTTTCTAAGATCTACAGAGACACTCGCTGGAACACCTCAGCAAGCGAGAGTCCAAAAGTGGCAGGCTCAAACCCAGAACCTCAACCAATGGCTGATACCAAATGAGAGACTCCCTCCTGGGCACACAGAAGACTGGGTGACTTGGAAGGCACTGAACAGACTGTGCTCTGGCACCACGAGATGCAGAGCCAACCTTCAGAAATGGGGCTACAAAGTGGAATCCTCGACATGCGAGTGTGGAGAAGAGCAAACCACTGACCACCTGCTGCAATGCAACCTGAGCCCTGCCACATGCACAATGGAGGACCTTCTTGCAGCAACACCAGAAGCACTCCAAGTGGCCAGATACTGGTCAAAGGACATTTAACCAGCTACCAAACTCACAAGTTGTGTATTTTTTCTGTTTGTTTGCTTTGTTCTGTTAGAAATGTAATATAATGGACTGGCTGCTCTGACACGACAAATAAATAAACCCATTGTGTCACTATGGCCCCTAAACTAAACCCATTCAATCAGTGGGAACCCACTGAGGACATTACGTTTATATATTGGTGTCCTTAGTGGATGAATTTAGGCCAAAACTGGAGAAAAATCTACATATTCCTCTATTGTTATGTGCTTCCAAATGGAAGGCAAAAACATTTTGAAAAATAGGCAGGTATGTATATTAACTTTTTTGGCCCTGTTTTTATATCTTCATGAAGACTTTAGTATATGTCATAACCATTCCAAAGAGTCTAGAATTTATTGCATCTGTTCCAAAGAGACATTTTGTACATTAATTTTCTCTGTACCGGTCAGTCAAAAGAATACCAGATGTCTTACAAGTTTGCCTGATGACGTTGAAGAAGACCTTTTATTATTTGTTTGAAGTTCTCTTTGTCTCTTTTGAAATCTGGCAATTCCATCTGTTTTCAGATAGGTATGTGGTGTGGTGAAGAACTTTTTCTGAATTAAGTACTTTTGGGTTTTGCATGTTTTGCTGTCCATGCTCTCAGTATGGCTTTACCTCATTAATGAAGAACATTCCTGGACATAACTTTAATGAAAATTTAGTACTAGAAGAAGAACTACCATGGAAAAAATAGAGAGGTTAACAAAAATGTACGAGCAATTTGACATGTTTCAAACAACTTTATATGCAAAGCTATCAGGTGTAAAATGAAACAAGCAGGTCAAGTAAGCCTTGCTGATATTAAAAAATGTGGTATGTAGACTACTTGAAAGCTTCTCCCAAAGTGCAAGAATGTTTTATTTGCCTTTTTTTCCTTAAAGGCGTCTGCAGATGGAATCAGGCTGAGTCACTGTAAACTTGAGCACTAAGGGCTAACATGTCCCCAACTGATTTGTGCAGGGTCTCTGGGGATGCTTTGCAGTCCCTTCTTGTCTCTATCTCTATTTTGCCGTGGAAACCTGGAAGTATATATGTTCCAATAAATCTTTGTTAGCAACTAAAATATTAGCCTCTTGTCTACTCTGACAAGCAGCTGATTGATCACTATAGCTTCAACCCTTGTGGATGTTCCTAGTGCCTTTGAGGCTTTTCCCTTCCATTGAGTGGTAACAGTGGGAAGGAACCCATTTCTAGTAGTGATACTAGAAAGTTTTTATAAAAAGAAGGTTCTTTTACAGAGGCATCATTAAAGCAATCTTACTGTATATTGAAATAGCAGCGTCATCAGATTAGACATTTGTCTAAAGCTTGGGTACATGGCTTCAGTATCCTACAGTGTCACTGGATACCCAACCAGTTTCTGGATCCTGTCAGTTTGCATAATTACTGACTGTGCCAGAGTCAACTGCCTCACTCTTTCTGTTTCTTAGGAACTTGGTGACATGATGAATACAACCCCATCTTGGTACATAAGGATTGTCTCTTTGCCTGCACATATTGTATAGAGACATTCTTGCTAGCATTGTATATGTACAGGGTGAGGCAGCATAACTTCCTTTTTTCAAAACTTAATAAAACTTATTGTATGAATCAGAATTTTTTTATAATGTTGGCGCATACCTAAAGTTTTGTTTTACGTAGTTTTGAAGATCAAATTAGGTAGGCGATGCCCCATTCTCCATTTTCCATACACTGAGTAAACTGATTTCTGGCGTTTGTCATGACTCTTGCCAGCATAGCAGGCGTTATGTTGGCAATTTCTTCCTGGATGTTGGTCTTCAAATCTTGTAGGGTTCTTGGATAGTTCACATAAACATGGGATTTCAAAAAACCCCATAGAAAAAAATCACAAGGGGCCAAATCTGGAGAGTGGGCTGGCCACTCCTTATCCGCTCAAAAAGTAGGCCTCAACGCCAAAAGCACGTTCCTCACTGTTCCAACGCATGATGGCGACTGACAAAACTTTATACTCCCGCCTCTCAAACAAGACCACTAGTGCTCTGCTATGTCTTCAACCGACTGAATGCTGCACATTTTAAAAAGAAGTTATGCTGCCTCATCCTGTAGTATGGTAACAAGAGTTTGATGGATGTTGGACTGTTTTATATCATCTTGATACTGTCCCCTCCCTTCCGTTCTCTTTTGCTGAACATATGTTGGATAATACTCAAACTCAGGGCCGTTGGCAACATGATTAAAAACACATACTTTTTTTAAAAAAACCAACCCCTTTCTTCTGTATACACAGTGTTTCCATCAGTATTTATTTAATTTACACCCCATCTTTCCCCCCTCACTTATCTGGACCGTTGCCAGCTTACAACATGGTAAAGTTAAGCACAATACATTATAATAAAAATACAATTAACCCAAGAATCAAATTAAATAAAATAGAAGCATAATTGGGAAGAGATGGGGTTGTGGAACAAGCATTCCATAAAAATCCCAACGTCATCAGCCTGTCAGCTGCCAAATGTTTGCCCAAAAAGTTCCTGAAAATTAAGATCTTTGTCTTCTGGTAGAACAGCAATGGGTGGGATACACCCCAGCATACACAAAAAGGAGATTGTAGTCTAAGAGTAGCTCTTGGAACACTTGCTCTTGCTTTTCGTCCAAACAGCCTTTGAGGGTGGTGAAAGCAATACAGTGGCTCTTACTAAAAATTACAAAATCTAGAGTGGCTTGGATTGTAGAATATGACTTTTCAGGCTGTGGCTACATTGCCATATAATCCAGTTTTGAATCCAGATTATCTGCTTTGAACTGTATTATATGATTCTAACTGCAATCCAGTTCTAAACAGATAATCTGGATTCAGAAACTTTATGTGGCCTCAGCCTGGAACTATGTTGTAGAAGGCTTTTTTGGTCATTGTCAGCACTTTCAATAGTGTATGGAGATAGACCAGTAGCCACTGGAAATTATAGCTAGTAACTTGTGTGATCTCTTCAAGCAATCCTAATCAGCTACATCGTTTTGGACTTCCTGATATTTCAGCCCCATATATTACAGAAATCCAAACAGGCTGTAGCTAAGACATGTGACTCCGGTAGATCAGACATCTCCAGGAATGGGTACAGCTCACACAATCTGTTATCTTATTTATATCCTGTCTTTCTCCCAGGACAAGGTCCATACTAAGTTTAACTGTGCATGTATGTGCCTCCTGGCAACTGCTGAAATCTGGGAACAAATAACCTTTCAGGATGGTATTAAAGGCATTAAAAGTTACTGAGAGGTTCCATAGAAACAATATGAACACATACACCCTTCTTAGTCCCTGGGATAGATTGCTTATTAAGGTGAACAAAGCTATTTAATCTCTGGCATGATGTGAGTATAGGCTTGTTTTGTAATCCATTTAAGATACATGTGTCTATAATGCTTTCTGTTTGCTTGGATTAAACCCTCTAAACATTAAACTATAAATATCAAAATTATAAATGAAGTAAAATGAGTGAGCATATCTACCTGCTCTTTCTGTTCGGTTTAGGGGATATATTAATTCATTTTTGTTCTACTTTTAATAGTTTGAATTATGATTCAAGGGTTAGATAACAATCTTATACAATTTTACATAGAAATAAGTCTACTTTTGTTCAGTGGAGCTTGCTTCCATACGAGGATGTGCCAACCTTTTCATATCAGCAATATTGATTGTGACTGAGAAAATGTGAAAGACAAATGGCTCGACATTTCCTTGAATGTGGTTTTGGGGTCACATTCTTAATTAATAGCACAATTGGACTCTTGCCATGTGTACTATTTTTTTCTTTTAAATGCTTTGCATGTTATGCAATTTCTACTTCATTTTAGTTGATCTGTAAATTTTATTTTTTTAAAAATTCTACAGCGTTAAGGTTGGTGCACCCTACGTTTTCATTGTCATCTGCTGCCATTTGTTTTATTCACAAGTGTCATTTTTATGGCACATTATGTTGATTGCAAATATGGACAACGTTAGCAAAAGACAAGTGAGGATTGTAGAGAGACTTTGAATGTTTTGACTCCAGGGTATTGTTTATCTCAGCTTCATGAGATTGCTTTACAAATTTCTTTCAGAAATAAAGACTCGATCAGTTCCTCATTCTTTATTTTGCCTCTTCTGGCATGTTAGATGGTGAAGAGCCAGGATGCTATTCAAAGTGCCATGGGGATGAATTACTCTCTTTAATTCGGTTAGATCAGTGTGTAGGTAATTGACATTGTGTGCACCTGAATATTAAAAAGTTGAGCAACTCAAAAGACTGCTTTTCCACCTGGTTAATATGCGATGAAACAGTTTTCAATATGCTAATTGTATAGAACTCAATGCACAGTTAAATCATTTTGAAGATAAGTGTTTTTTTATTTGTTGAGCCATAGAGCATCTGTGTGTGGTAGTGTATACATGGGAAAAGGCCCCTCCTAACCCTAGGATAGTAGAAGTTGACCTTTATTGATTCATAGTGGCTTGATTCTCATACTCGCTTCTTCCCCCAAAAGATATATATTTTGGAGCACTACACTTTTCTGATCAATTATCTTTTGGTTTTCTCACAAGAGAAAGTTCAGTTGCATGACTTCACTAACCACAGCTGTCTCATTGCGTGATTTTGTACTCATTTATGAGATACTAGGCCTGTTTTGGAAGGTTTACGGAGGAAGGAGAAAGTTACCTTGTATCCGAACTTGATCAGTTTGCAAACACTTTGTGGTTACAGCTAGAGATGAAAACAAAGCTAATGGAAGCAAGAATTCATGAAGAAAAGCTGAAATTACAGAAGAAGCATGATGCAGATGTTCAAAAGGTATAGTTACTATAGTATAGTCACTATAGTATGTATAGTATAGTTACTATAGTATGTTTAAAAAGTAAAAGTAAGATGGAGAAAAAATGTGGCAGCGTGTTTAAGATTGATTCGTTTTTATTTTAGCATGAGCGTTTCTGTATATAAATCCACCTCTTTGGATGCATTGTAGGGTGGTATTAAGGCTCAGTCAGGTATGAAGCATATTTATACAGCTGAGTGAGAAGAAAAGAATGTAATAGGATCTAGAAGGAGGCAAATCATATCTCTTGACCTAAATTTTCAAAGGACTGGGAGAGATGATAGAGGTCTTTCAGATCTTTACAGTGGTCAGTTAGTGTTGATGTGTGAAAGCAATAAATCTTCTTACATCTCAGACTGTTTTATATGCCATTATATTTCTCCATAAAATAATAACAGTATTTCATTCTGCAGTGTTAAGATTTTGGCTTTAAATAGCATTCCATTGGTTATTGGAGCTTTTGAAATGAGTGCAAATGGATTTTTTTGTAAATTTGAAAAATGAAACTCTTTAGTTACACTTCAGTTACATTTGTTTTGTTTTAAGATGATAGCTGCTAGATACTACCAGATAGATCACATTGTAGGGAAACATGCAAACATGGGAGTGTGTGCACACACACACACGCACACACACACACACGCACACAAAAGGGGGCCTTCAATCTGAAGTGTCCTAATACCCATTGTACAGTTTTGTGGTATCTGAAATGAAACAAGTCCTTCCAAATTAACCTGGTACTTGTACCTTCTTAAGACGATGCTGTGAAACTTTTGGCAGCTATACCAGTGGATTGAAGCAATGAGTAGGTACTCCATGAGTAGGTACTCATGGAGCAGGGAATATGATTATTTTTGTATCATTATGAGAACATAGCAAAGGTTCCAGTGCTTGTGGAAGGAAACCCTTGTCTCTCTACCACTTCCATCTCATGTTCTGTTGCATACAGGCATTGCAACATTTGTCGATTGATGGAACTGTTTCCCTTACAGTTAGTAATTAAAATATTTTCATTGGTTCTATCAAATCTTCCATTTACCAAGATCTTGCATTTTCTGCTCTCTGTACATTAGAATACCGAAATATTTTTTTAATTACAAGAATCCACAAGATTTTATAAAGTAGTCAACAAGTTGATGTAAGTTCTGATTTGTGTAGTTACATTTTTGCGTTCTAGCAATGATAATTTTTAAACAAAGCATTACATTAGTGTTTACCCATTTCTCTGTTTATTGTGGTTTGAATGCAGAAATGCCCTTCAAAAATCTGAAGGCCCTTTTGAGGTCTGGAAGGATTTTCTGAAAACTGAAATGTAGAGATGTGTTTCTTTTCCTGTAAGGTGTTGCATGGTTTCTGACATAAGATCTTCCACAATATCATCTATTAGCATTGTAGAACAGGTAATAGTATAGCATCATTGATAGAAGGTCTGATATTTCTGTTTCACTGCTTGGAATTTCGCCAGTCTTGCAAAACAAGAGGTGAGATTCATTTCCTTTCCCTTTAAAATAAGTAACTTGGTTTTGACTGCCAGAACTGGCTCTCTAGATGAGATGTCCTACAGTGTTTTTAAAGTATAGAGAATCCTTCCATGTCATTTTTGATGTATTGCCGAAGGCTTTCATGGCCGGAATCACTGGGTTATTGTAGGTTTTTCCGGGCTACATGACCATGTTCAATGGCTTGGAAGTGCCTGGGGGGAATCTTTTATTAAGAGTAATTTTAGGTGCCTGTTTGTTTCCCTTCTGTTTTGCTGTTGTGATTTTTGAGTTTTTTAATACTGGTAGCCAGATTTTCTTCATTTTCATGGTTTCTTCCTTTCTGTCCACATGCTTGTGGATTTCAATGGCTTCTCTGTGTAGTCTGACATGATGGTTGTGAGAGTGGTCCAGCACTTCTGTGTTCTCAAATAATATGCTGTGTCCAGGTTGGTTCATCAGGTGCTCTGCTATGGCTGATTTCTCTGGTTGGAGTAGTCTGCAGTGCCTTTCATGTTCCTTGATGCGTGTCTGGGCGCTGCGTTTGGTGGTCCCTATGTAGACTTGTCCACAGCTGCATGGTACACGGTAGACTCCTGCAGAGGTGAGAGGATCCCTCTTGTCCTTTGCTGAACGTTTGTGTTTGTGTATCTCATTGTATTGTAAGAAGGCATTGAATCTGGGTTGTTGTATCACTCTCAACAAAAGATTCCCCCCAGGCACTTCCAAGCCATTGAATGCTAATCAAGGTGATCAGCTGAAACATTCACACCTAGCCCCAGCAGACAAAAGTCCTTTGTCTCACCCTGGTCATTCCACAGATATATAAACCCATTTTTCTACTTCCAACAGACCTCACTACCTCTGAGGATGCTTGCCATAGATGCAGGCGAAACGTCAGGAGAAAAATTGCCTCCAGAACATGGCCATATAGCCCGGAAAAACCTACAACAAACCATGTCATTTTTGTTTGCCAGTTGAATACTCAGTTTTTAGTTCTTTCATAAAAAAAAAACATTTAATCTTAAATGTTTTCTTTTCTGTGCTTATGAGCGTCCTTTTCTTTTCTTACTGGAATCCCAGAGGTTTTGAATGGAATATTCAGCAATAATTCTTACAATTTCAAATCTTGTTAAACTTCAAATACTTAATATGATTTTGAAGGAATATGGATACCTTGGAGAAAATAAATCTTCTCAAATTCATTCTTTTGTGAACCATTTTTTTTTGCTCTGCTGTTTCATTTCATGAGGGTCATTTCACCACTCTTTAAAAGTAAGTTTTGTGTTATTTTGACCAGATTTTTCATCTATTGTTTATTTAGTTACTCGAAATAATATTCTAAATTCACAAAAGCTTATGCACACTTCAGTTAGTCTTTCTGTAGTAAATATACCCTGGTCCCTACTTATATTATGTTGAGTTCCCCTTTTGATGTTGCTAATTTCCATTGATGTTTAATAAGCTCTCATTATTTTCTACTACAGATTTTGGACAGAAAAAATAATGAAATTGAAGTGCTGAAGACACTGTCCAAAACCAAACAAAGTGAAGCTGAAGAGACTATTCAAAAACTTGAAAAGAAAGGTGAAGCATCATAAATCAAGTACTCCAGGCTCAGTGTTATGTTCCTTTCTTTTTTTATTGGAGCTACTTTATCTGGGGCAAGAAATGTCATCTCTCCTGCCCCAGCTGCTGTGCACCCAGTACAGCTTTTAATTTGACAAAACTTCCACTGCTGATTTGCAGTTCCAGTTGTTCTGGAACAGGCTTTATTCAGATTTTTTGCTTGCTTGATTTAAAGTTCAAATTATTTGGCTAGTGATCAAACAACTCTGCAGTTTTGGGTGTCCATAGGGTTTTGTCTTGCTTGCTTGCTTGCATTCTTGCTTTCTTTTTGGAACCAGTTCACAATATCAAATATCAATTTGATTTTAAACTGAAGGGACTTGCAAAAGTAATTTAAAACTGGGCAAGATGATCCATTAACCAGAGCAGAAAATAAGCTATAAAAATCCATACTGGTTTTGTCTCTTGGTAACAGTTAAAGTCATTCTTTGGATTTTGAGCACCAGTTGTATTCAAAACATTGATATGTTATGTGATCATGCTTCAAGGAAAAATGAATCAAGGACTACATTCATCACTGGGGGGAAACAGTTGAGAACAAATTTAACACATTTAATATGAAATAATGCTTTTAAAAACAAAATGAAGCTCAGTGGAATAGAACAATAATCTAATATATTGGTACTATTTTTCTTTTTTTTGACAGTTCAAATGCTTGTTCGTCAATCACAAGTTGTTAGAGAAGATAAGGAGAAACAAATTATTGAACTGAAAAAGCTGTGTGAGCAAAGCACTGATTCCCTAAACAATGAATGGGAGAAAAGGGTAATGCATATTTCTTATTATTTAAATATGTAGTTATTGAAATATTCCTGGGAGGAGAGCAATGACCAATCTCGATAAAATAGGGAAGAGTAGAGACATAACACTGGCAACAAAGGTTCATATAGTTAAAGCAATGATATTCCCTGTAGTAACCTATGGATGTGACATCTGGACCATAAGGAAGGCTGAGCGAAAGGAAGATAGACGCTTTTGAACTGTGGTGCTGGAGGAAAATTCTGAGAGTACCTTGGATCACAAGAAGATCAAACCAGTCCATACTCCAGGAAATAAAGCCCAACTGCTCATTGGAAGGAAGGATATTAGAAGCAAAGATGAAGCACTTTGGTCACATAATGAAAAGACAGGAAAGCTTGGAGAAGATAATGATGTTGGGGAAAATGGAAGGAAAAAGGAAGAGGGGCTGACCAAGGGCAATATGGATGTATGTTATCCTTGAAGTGACTGGCTTGACTTTGAAGGAGATGAGAGTGGCAACGGCCAACAGGGAGTTTTGGCGTGGGCTGGTCCATTAGGTCACAAAGAGTCGGAAGCGACTGAACGAATAAACAAGACATATGTAGTAATATATACAATCTGAGACTTCCCTAATTGGAACCACTTTCTAATTGAATCAGTGTTTTAAAATCAACTAAAGAAGTGACAAAGTGAAAGTTTGCAGTTTTAATGTATTTTTTTTCTACATGAATTCTCCATATTTTTTCACATTGAAGGGTCATGGTTAAATGATACAAGATCATACTGTATGTTAATAGCCTTTTTACAGAGTCATCAGTGTTAACAGTCTATTCTTATGCTAATTTGACTTACATGCTTCCTTTTTCTGAGAAGTGGGATTGACTTGGCAGTTATTAGAATGAAAAGAGATAAAAACACATGTGACGATGTAAGTGAAAACATATCATAAGATGTTGTTGAAATGCATTTAAACAATTTCAAAGACATTTGTTAAAAAAACAAGAGACAGAAGTAAGTAAAGTAGTGATCCTTAGATTGGCTAGAGCAGGCATCCTCAAACTGTGGCCCTCCAGCTGTTTGGGCCTCTAACTCCCAGAAGCCCTAATGAGCTTGTTCAGTAGTTAGGAATTCTGGGAGTTGAAGGCCCAAACAGCTGGAGGCTGCAGTTTGAGGATGTCTGAACTAGAATATCTAAAACCTACCACATTATGAGGTCAGTCTACTGGAGCGGTGGTGGCATCAGTGGCCCTCCCAAAAGGCATACCTTTACCAGAGTTATTTTGCTCATCATTAATGCATGTGAGTCACAGGGGTCACAAACAACACATTGCTTGCCTTTCACTATGGTTCTTTTTTTTTGAACTCTAAACTCTTACAGCCCCTTCTTTTTCTCTCTTTTAACATCTTGTCTATGTTTATTTTATGGTGGATATTACCACTGTGAGAGAATGCCTAGGATATGTCCTAGAATGTATACTAGAATTGTGGCAACAAGTTTCCTGTCAACAATTACTCAACTCACGTTTCCCAGGTATTTCTAGGCCGTATAAAGATGGTCAATAGAACAACTATAGCTACAAGTCGGCTACCTGTTAATTGCGGTGGCACAACGGGTTAAACCGCTGAGCTACTGAACTTGCTTATTGAAAGATCACAGGTTTGAATCCGGGGAGCGGCGTGAGCTCCCGCTGTTAGCCCCAGCTTCTGCCAACCTAGCAGTTCGAAAACATGCAAATGTGAGTAAGTATCGTTCCGGCAGGAAGGTAACGGCACTCCAAGTAGACCTTGGAAGTGTCTACTGACAATGCCGGCTCTTCGGCTTAGAAATGGAGATGAGCACCACCCCCAGAGTTGGACATGACTGGACTTAACGTCAGGGGAAACCTTTACCTTTACCTTAATGGGTTAAAACCTTGTGCTGGCTGAACTACTGACCTGAAGGTTGGCAGTTTGAATCTGCGAGACGAGGTGACCTCCCATCTGTCAGCCCCAGCTTCCCGTTTGGGGACATGAGAGAAGCCCCCCACAGGATGGTAACACATCAGCTATCCCCTGTGCCACGTCTCTGCAGACGGCCAATTCTCTCACGCCAGAAGTGACCTATAGTTATCTCAAGTTGCTTCTGACACGATAAAAAAAATCCATCTTTCTTCTGTTTGCCATTTTTAAAATAAATAATACCTAACCACATTTTTCCATTTTTTGGGAGAATTGCAGCTTCATAAAAAATGGGAAAGGGAGTTGTCCTGAATGTTTCCCGCTTCTTTCCCAGGCCTGTCCATCTTTATATCAAGAATAGCTGCTGCTGGTGATAATGATGGTTGTGATTATAATAGTGGCAATAACAACAATAATAATAGTCTTGGTTACAACTTAGCTGCTTAATAATATCCTAACTAGGGTTTGTATGTTTCTACTTGTAGCTCCACAATGCTGTAGCTGAAATGGAAAAGGAAAAATTTGATCTTCAGAAGAAACACACAGAAAATATTCAGCAATTGCTGGAAGATACAAATGCACGTCTAAGTAAAATGGATGCAGAATATTTGGCGCAAACAAAAGCAACTGTAAGTGCTGTGTAGTCACCAAAGAAAGATATTTGCACTATTATTATATCATAAAACAGCACCTTTTTTGAAAAAGGAGTACACACTGGTTCAGAAAAGGCTTCATTTAATCAATTGTTTTGGGGAAAACATTGCTTTTGCTTACAAATGTTATGAAATAAAGAAGAAAATGTTTTCACGTTAACATTGTATGGACATTTCACTAAAGACAGATTGCTTTTTCCTTTCCTCCCTGTCTTAAACAAGTTTTCACTTTCATGTTAAGGTTGTGCATAGCCTTTCAGATATCAGTTGATGTAACATCCTAATTACAAATTGGCAGTAGTCCAGTGCAACACGACCTGCTGTTTGTGCTCTTTAGCAATGTATGCCAAGTGCTCTTTAGCAATGTATGTTTTACAGTATGATTGAAATAGTCATCAAAAGTTTCTTGTTGATCTGAGCACATCTTCTGAAGATCTAATACTGACCAGGTGTTTGATCTTAGTTTCCAGTTCTAGCGTTTCTACTATGGAATGTTGAACTTCGGGTTTTTCAAGATGACCTTTAAAGACAAGTCTTCTCAAGTGATTAATCAAATTATTAAGTCCACATTCCACAATCTTGCACATGAAACAATGCCTACAAAGAGAAAAAAGCCAGCAACAATACCTATGAAACAGAATTTAAACTAGCACAAAGATAAACTAAGCCAATCAATAAGAGTATCTCTGTTCAATGCTGACCAAAACAAGAGAGTCCTCAAAGTCATCATGAAGGGTAAAGCCATCATAAAGCTAAAATTAAAAGTACCAATATGTGTCAGTGGCAGAGAGTTCTATAGATTATAGGGGGACTCAGGACGGCTTACATTTGGCAACGATTTGATGCCACTTACATATAAACAATTATGATAATACAACAACAGTTAAAATACATAATGGATTAATTAAAACAGTACATAAAGCATTAATTAAAACAATAATTAATTAACAATAATTAGAATGAGTTAGAAAGCCTGTCTCTGCAGAAACAGGCAAAACTGGAAGGAAATCGAAGCCACACAAAGTGGAAAAGTAAAAGGAGACAAAGGTAAGCTAAAATTAAAGCTGAATCCTTACCTGGTAAGTTTGTTAAGAGTGGCATGGAAGACCCCAACCTCAAAATCAAAGAAATCGCTTCTGATCTTCATCCTGAAAGCAGAATTTTCAAGCAGACAAATGGGGCTGAACCAAGGAAATGAGACAGTCAATCAGGAGGAGCCATCCAGTTAGATGTATATTAGTTTTCTGGGAATTAAACACAAAACCCATCAGAAGCTTCGGAATGCTGACAATCAGACAGCAGTAGAAATGCTACAAATTCAGATGTTCAGAACCGATTCATTGACTATATGATCAATAATTTAAATAGTTCAGGTAACTTAATTAGTTTTTAAGCTATGTATTTCTGGTGGCAGCTCTTTAGAGAACCTAGCACCTTATTTTCAATATTATTCTGTCTATTAACTTAAACATCCTATTATGTGTTTATATTTGCTGGATGATTACTAAATAATGGAAAGGTATCCTTATGTTAGAAAAGAATGAACGTACATCCTGTCAAATTGCGTTATTTTTACAACAAGCCTTTCTGTAGAATGTTTCAGTGGATTACAAAGGTGATGCCAGTGAAAGTGAGGAAGCTTAAGACTTCATTTCAGACATGTTAGTTTCTTTTGTATTGTTTGCAATAGTTTATGCCCTTAAGAAATAATATGAGGTGATACAGCTGTTAAACCTCAGAAAAAGACTGATCATTTCCCCAAATATTATTAATACATTTAAAATGTTTCAGATATATCTAATCAATACACCTAAACATAGAAACAGACAATGCAAACCCCAAGACATTAAGACATTAAGATTCCATGAATATGGAATATAGAGAAATATAGATAAAAGGGAAAAGGGGGACACCTCACAGAAGATACTCTGGAAGTCAAGAAGAAAAAACCAAATTTAATCTCAATTTTTTCTTTTTTTCTGTTTCCATTTTTATTTTATTTTATTCATTTTATTTTTCTCTTTCTTTCTCTCCGTTTCCTTTCAAGGCCACTTTTTGATTTTAATCATGTTATAGAAAATCTCAATAAAGATTTTTTAAAAAAAGATTCCATGAATATTTGGAAGTAGATGAAGGATTTATCTAGGATGGGTATGAATTTTTCAAACAGCTCATCCAAAGGGGAAATAAATCACTTCTCCCCATGCCAACATCAGATATATTCCACAAGCAGCATAAATATCAATAAAATAGTTCTTCACTAAGTATTCTGTTGATTTTACATGAAAATAAAGTGGTACTAAAAAAAAGACAATGTCAGAAATCCAAATGAAGTACTGTCACCTGCTCACCAAGACTGATAATGTCTTAAAACGTGTCAATTTCTTGCAAAATAGAGATGTTGTATCTGTAATTATTTAAGTCACCAGTAAAAACATTCTGAAAAGTGAAACAGATGGCATCCAAAGCTTCAAATAACCAAAACACAACTAGCATCCCAGTCTGCACTCGATATATACCCTATCACACAAGCTTCTAAAAAGACTCTTTCAACACTATCTACAATATCTACACAGGTAATGTTTTTGGGCCTTAGGGGCTTCCTCTATGTCAAGCGTCTCCAACTTGCAGCCCTCCAGATGTTTTGGATGTTAGTTCCCAGAATTCCTGACCATTGAACAAGCTGGCTAGGGATTCTGGGAGTTGGAGACCCAAACACCTGAAGGACCAGAGGTTGAAGAGACCTGCACTTTGTCTTAGGGAATATTGGCCCATGTAGGCAAGATAAAGAATCCAGTGGTGATTGGCTGTGAGGGACAGGATGGAGTTTGACTAGCACAGATTGAGGTGTTGAAGATCTGTTGTAGTGAGCCTTCTTAGAAGAGGGCATCCGAAAGGATTATCCAGTTATATGGGAAGCTATTCCTTTTCATTCTGCGTAATCATTCCTAATGGTCCTTTTAATTTTTTTAACAAGGCGGACATAGAAAAAAACGATTGCGTTATTATCACTCTCATTTTTGAACAGGTGGTTGTGTTTAAGCCTGATTGCTTTGTCCTCTTCTGGGTCACTTATGAGATTTTGTGCTGGGTTTCTGTGTGTTTGCGTGTGAAATCAAGAAGTCCCTTTTGACATTTTTCATCGCTAGCACATTTAGAGAAGTGATCATTTGCTTGATGTTGCATAGAAAGCTTGCTTAAACTCTTATTATTGTGTTGCTAATGAATGTTGAATTGAAAAAAAAATTAGCATTCAGACCTTGTCATAGGTAGCGATAAATATGGCAAGAAATGGACACAGTCTGTCAGCAGGATTGAATTTAAGAATCATCAAATGCAGACAGATCTTGCACAGCAGCTCCTGATTTTAATAATTAAACAAGGTAGAGTTCAAGGCATGGCTTAAGATGAAAGACTAGACTGTCACTGAAAATTAGTTTCTCCTTTCTTATTATTTCAGACTTCTTTTTTCTCCTTTTCATGACTTTCATTCTGTTAATAAGAGTGCTATTGGCTGAGTACAAGTGGATTTTGCTGAGTGATGAGAATTGAAAATTCTTGCAGACACATTCTTCCATTATAGATACCATATATACTCATGCATAAGTTCAAATACAATTGACAAAATAATCATGGGTTGGCTTATATGCATATCAGTACAAGTAATTCTGCCACAGCACTGTTTCTGATCTTTTTTAAATGCTTGGGCTCAGTGGTGTCACTAGGGGAATATGGAGGGGATGCTACCCAAATGACTGCAACTGCTGTAACCTCCAGAATCCCTGAACCTGATGGGACATATGTTGTCTCTTGCTTGAACCTCCTCCCATATCACAGTCTTTGCAGTATGCCTTTCTTCCTGTGCCACACAGAGTGAACAGAGCATGGTTTACTTGAGAGTAAGCAAGTGGAGAGTCCTATTCTCAACATTGCAGAGAAGGAAAATGCCGTGTGAATTCTTTTAAAAACAATTTATTTCTTGCTCCTATTTTCTTCTTTGTATTTTTTTCTCCATTATGATCTCACCTCCTTACTAGCGTTTTCTGAAATAAGAATCCAGAAGTATGACAGAAACCACCATATCATTGAGGCCTTCGTCTCTCATTCACAGAATTAATCTAAAAAGATACCATGGCCAATGTTCACAGAACACAGAATAAATAATCAAGATCAATCACCCAGCTTATGCCCATCTGTCAGATATAGCAAGGCTTGTTTTTTTTTAAACAAATCCTTTCTTATGTGAGAAGCCTGCTAAGAAAGAAGAGAGATAGAAAAAAGAATTCGAGACCCCATCTAAATTTAATGCAGTTTCAAACCGATATTGAAGAAATTAGTTTTGCTGATCAGATGATTAGTTAGGAAGCAGTGTGAGGCATAGATGGTGATTACACAAACCAGAAAGCATTGATGTGCATTAAAGGCATTCTTTCATGTACTTATTTGGGAGTTTGTTGTCTGTCTGGCATAGTTTGATGCTAGTTTTGAACTTGATAAAATAGTCATTGTAGATGGGACCAAAGTGATTGTGCCATCCTCCAATAGGTGGTTGCGGTTTGTACTGGGTTTGGAAGAAGGCTCTTTTGCCTTCTCCTTATTCAGTGTCAGCATCAAAGTTTGGTTGGGTTTGGGGGATTGGCCTCTCCTCTGGCAGTCTCCCATGCCCAGTGTAGAAATCAAGAAAGTTACTGTTGGACACAAGCACCACTCCCTCCTTTCTCAGGCAGTCTGCCTAGACATTCAACAGACTGAAGGAGGGCAGAGTACTTTATTTGCTAGTGACATGAAGGCCTGAGGAAAATAACCCAGAAAACCTCGGGGATTTTTCTTCTTCTTTCTTTTATTGAAGCCTATTTCTCCCCCAAAACTGGGAAGATAGATTATAGAATTATATAGTTTAGGGTGAGGAATGTTTAAGATATGTTATCTGGATATTTACTGCCTCAAAGAATTTTCCCATAATTATATAAAAGAACAATTTTTTAAATGTAAGATTATTTGCAGCATTACATTAATGCATTGGCAACATGCATATGCATGTTTGTGAACAACAGTCTTCTAAACCTCTTCCTAATATTTAAATATATAACAGTAACATATGTGCATTGAGAAGGTGTAATAGTGATTTGAATGCAATATTCCTGCTTCTTGGCAGGGGGTTGGACTGGATGGCCCATGAGGTCTCTTCCAACTCCATGATTCTATGAATAGTGCTTTTTTCAATTGTGTTATAATAATCATAATAATAATTTTATTTCTTCCCCGCTTCACCGCATGGCTCAAGGCAGGTTACACAATAATTAAACACCACAAATGCACATATTAAAATTTATTAAAACATGTTTCTATAAAATATGTTTCTATAAAATACACAAAGGAGATGAAACAAAGGACATACATTTAGAATTCATGTTTAAAATCTGGCTGGGTAGACCAGCTGGAAGAGATAGCTCTTTAGATGGTATTAAAATTCAGACAGCTCATTTAGCTCTCAGAGCTTTTCGGATAGGTCGTTCCACAGTCTTGGGACGGCCGATGAAAAGATCCTCCGAGGGATGGTCACCAGTCAGGTTTTGTCTGGTTGGAGTAACTGCCCACAGAGGACCTCAATGTTAGAGGCAGATTGTACGGGAGAAGATCATCCTTTAGGTAACCTGGACCCAAATCATGTAGAGCTTTAAAGGCCAAAACCAACACCTTGTACTTTTCCCAGAAGCAGTCACTAAAATGTTATAGCAGATAATTTTTTATTGATATGCTTTCATATGTGAAAGCTGAAGCATGAACTATCTTTCAAGAAGTACAGTGTCTGCCCCAAAACTCAGAATATTTTCCGAAAAGACTTCTGGTTCCTACCTATGTGGTTCCTGCAGCCCTGTGTGAAGAAGGATTGTGCACCTAGGTTTTGATTATACAAAGCTGTTGTATATCGGGTAAAGAGTAAACAGTACATGTTAGAAAAGCAATTCTATTTTATGAGAATTTCTAGGTAAAAATATCCATAATTTTGTGAGAATGCTGTATCTTATTCTAGACAAACCCTTAATAAATACATTCTTAGTGATAGAAATAATTTTCCTACCAGTTGTTGATTGTTCGACGGTCTACTAACTTCATAGTTTTTGTATAATCTGTGGATAGGTTGTTATACATCTAACAGCATGTACATGACTTTATAATAATCTTAACTTGTTTAGACCCAGATGGTGAAAGAGCTAGAAGAACGTGTTCATCAGTTGACTGTGGAAGCTGAAACTAGCAATTTACAGCGTCAGAAGTTATCTCAGGAAAAAATTAATCTGGAGCAATCTTACCAGGCTATATGCATAGAACTTGAAGAAGTCAAGGCAAGGTACTTAACAAGCTATTTATGTAGGCATAAAACAGTAGTTTTCAGCTGTTAGTATCTGGTGCATTACCATAAAATTGTCATGCTTACTATCATACATTTCTGAAATGTTTTAGCTTCTCTATTCAGTCATCATTTTGTGAAATTATTTCCCATGTTCTGATTTGTGTACATATTCACATGCTGGATTCATTGTGAATTAAATATTGTCGATGCCAAACAAAATCAGCCCTGTTGCCTTCCCTCTCCTTACATCCTGGGATGAGTGAGTGATAATCAGTAGCAGATCTGCAACTTCTGGAGGGGTTGCTGTGTTGATCTGCTGCCAGTGATAGGTGTGAATTTCACATCTGACTAAACTGTTATTCTTAATAGCTTATCTCAGACTGGATCTGGTGAGCCATATGTCCCTTTTGGCACTTGTGTAACTTCTTTTATTTTCTTTGGCATTACAAAATTGGTTCAAAGCTTGGCTGATTTTATCGTCAACTTCCAGAATAAAAAGATGAGTGCCATTTGTTTACATTGTATAACATGTAAAGTATGAAAAATGATGCTACATGGAACGTAGCTTCACCTCTTTTTAACTGTAATATTTATAGATGCAACTCACTTCAAAAAGAAAAGGGATACATTGTACAAGAATACGAGCAGAACATTAAACAACTACGAAGCAAATATGATGCTGATCTAAATCTGATGAAACAGGAACATGCTCTTTCTGCAGCAAAAGTAAGTTTAGATTTATGTGGACATGAATACAGACAGATATATTAACAACATATAAAAACCCAAAAGCTTTCAACATTAATTTCTAAAGTTTTATTCTTGTATAAACATAGATAGATGTGAATGAAATTTATTCAGCTGGCTCTTCTCATCTGGCATAATATACTTACATGCAGGAATGTTGACAAAGCTGAAGCCTAAGCTTGCAACAATACATTTTGAGTGGATCATTTTTCTGAAATATATACACAATTTTTAATCAGATGCCAATTCAGCAACTACAATAGTATTTGCATCATTAGAAGAAATGTGTAGGGGTTAAGTTTTTATATTTGTTTTAAGTAGATCATCTCCCCAATTCTCTGTCCTGCTTTAAAGCATAACTTGGGGGTGGGGGGATAGAGAAGTTATTTCTGCCAGAGTTAATGCAAGACCAACATTCTCTTTTCTGTTAAATCCCTACAGGCATCTGATGTGATTGAAGAATTAGAACAGTGTGTGTCTCAATTAAAACAACAGTTACTAGAATCAGAACATCAAAGGCAGCAACAGCTGAGGGTGAGCCCTGAATTTTTCACTCAGGAAAAATGATGAGCCCTTTTTACTTCTTCCTGTGATTTGTATGAATAGAATGCTCAAGTGAGAGTTTCTGGAGTTCTCAGAAACGTCGTGAGCCAATCACTCAACGAAAGAAATAATGGAATATGTTCTTATTTCCAGCTAAACCCTTTAAAGAAACTTGGGGGCTATTTGTCTTATTTCCTTGCTTATTGAACTGATGTGAAAAGCATATATATCAGTGGATTAAAGAAAAGCATAGAGTGAAGTTGAAAGTAATCCCTATGTCTGTCTTAGATAGTGATAGCTACATTTGTATAAATTAGTATATTAGCATAAACTTGTCGCATTGCTGCTATATTTCAAAGAATCAGAACTATTTTACTGCTTTGTCCTTTTCGTCCATTTTTTTGGCTCTTATTATTTCTCATTACTAAGAGTCAGTTCACTACTTTACAGTTGTCCAAACTCAGTTCTTCTTTGTATGTTTGTCCTTCATGGTTAATAATGACATCATTTAGGAAGACTTATGATTATCGTTACATTCTTTAGAAAATAACGGGGATAACAGATGTGTTGTTTTTTGGGCTGTATGGTCATGTTCTAGAAGCATTCTATCCTGACGTTTCGCCTGCATCTATGGCAGGCATCCTCAGAGGTTGTGAGGTCCGTTGGAAACTAGGAAAATTGGGTTTATATATCTCTGGAAAATCCAGGGTGGGAGAAAGAACTCTTGTCTGTTGGAGCTGGGTGTGGATGTTTCAATTGGCCACCTTGATTAGCATTTGATGGTCTGACAGTTTTTAGGTGTAGCTTGTTACTGCCTGGTGGAATCCTTTGTTGAGAGGTGATTAACTGTTCCTGATTGTTTCTTGTCTGGAATTCCCCTGTGTTTGAGTTTTGTTCTTTATTTACAAAAATGTAGGTAGCAACTGTCAGAATAGCGTTAGTAGCCTGCAGAATGCCTTAGCCCCTTTTACTCTGTGTGACAAAACCTCAAAAAAAAACACAAGTCTGTTGCTTTAAGTAGAAATAAAAATATAGTTCTATTCACTGTAGATCAAAAACACAAAGCAAAACAAAAGAATTGTGCTCATCAATATACAACAAACAATATCTCTGGTGAGTCTTCTTTACACAACGATATGCAAACACATAGCAAAATAATACAGTCTCTCTACTTAGTTATCAGTAGAATGTCCTTATCTTACCAAAAGCAAGCAGTTTCCTTGGCACTCCAAACGGATTCAGTCTTCAGCTTCAGCATGCTGCGTAACCACTCCCTGCAACAGCCAAAGGTTTTTTCAGCTCAAACAAGTCATCCAGCTAAGCCAAATTCAAAGCTTGCAAACCCAGTGCCTTGCTATATGCTAAATCAGATAACACACCCAATTAACTTGTGGCATCTGTAACAGGAAAGATTCTGATCATCCCTGTTACTTAGAAAAAGCCTGTTGTAAACCTATAGTAGCAACAGCAACATGATACCCTCCTCCCTATTCTTTTGCTCTGCAATAGCCCTTGTCTTGATGACTAGTTGCAGGTTATTCCAAATAATTCCATAATTTGTTGCTGAATGCTTTCATGGATGGAATCACTGGCTTGCTGTGAGTTTTTCAGGCTGTATGGCCATGTTCCAGTAGCATTCTCTCCTGATGTTTTGTCTGCATCTTTGGCAGCAGGAGAGAATGCTACTGGAACATGGTCATACAGCCTGAAAAACTCACAGTAATCCAGTCCCACAATGTTTACAGGTAACATTTCAGTATTCAAGATTGCAGTATCTGGCAAAGAGCTACGGGAGCTTCACTGTTAAGGCACAGAATTCTGCAATTTTATTTAATTTTTTATCTTTTTTTGTGAAATTTATGAATTTCTCCACAGAATTGAATTTGATGTAACAGACACAAATACTCCCTCTATATAATAATAATAATAATAATAATAATAATAATAATAATAATAATAAATAATAATAATAAAACTTTATTTATACCCCACTACCATCTCCCCAAGGGACTCGGTGTGGCTTACATGAGGCCGAGCCCACAATACATAAGGAATAAAAACAATAACAACAGCAATACAAACAATAAAATAAAACTCATAACAAAAAATAAGCAATAAACATTTACACAACGGTGTTTAAAAGACCTATGGCTGGGCCAAATGTAATAATTAAAATTTAAAAAATAATGCTGAGCATGAACAGGTGAAATATGACTAGGATATGTTTCTTGCATATAGAGGGATTTAATACGTACCCATCTAAATGGAAGCTGGAATTGATTTTTTAAAGTTCAGTCTCTTTTTTACTTTTTGGGACTAATTCTTCATCAGTTTAAAATTATATTCAGCTTCTTTGCTAAAGTACCAGCTCCTTCCGTCTGGTATATTTACAAATTTGTGAATAATGTGTTGTTACTATGCTACTTTCATATTAATAAAACAAATATTGTCCTCATTAAATCAATTTTCAGGACCAGGAGCAAACATTTCTACAGGAAAAACTTCATTTGGAGAGATCACATGAAAAAAAGGTATTTATTCTTTGAGTTATCCACTATCACCCAGTTATTAGTTGTGTTTGGTCACTGAAAAGGAAATTTGGGAAATATTTCTCTCTTCAGAGCCTGAAAAAATCCTTTACGAAAAAATCCTTTACTATGGATCTTTTAAAATATCAGTATGAAATCTGAACCTCACTCTGTATATCCTTTATAGGTAATATGTACATGAAGCTTTTAATACTTTCTGTGCCTACATTATGCGCTTTACTGACTGAAATTTTATCGTTTTTAACAACTCATTGTCAGTACTTGTAAGAAAATGTTTGTTGTGTGAGAAGATCTGATCTAAGTCCTGGTTAAATTGAGGTCCCTTCAGCTCAGTAAGCCCTCTGAAAGCATGGTGAAATTGCAAATCTGGAAGTGCGGGAGTTGTTTAAGAATTCAATAGATATTTTTAAAAACTGCAAGTGTGGGGTGGCGGAATCTGTGAGTGGTTCAAGATCCTGCAAGGAATTAGTACAACCTTCCAAGCCCTGGAAGTTGGATGCTCCTCCTCTGGAGATCTCACTATGTGTAATTTGCTACTATGTGACAGCAAACTACACATCTATTTGTGTAAATGCCACTGTCAGATTGAGGTCTCTTCATGGAGTAGCCGATCTGTATTTCCTTATCATCAGATCTTCAAAAATGTATTAGCGAAAGGAGAAGGCTTCAATACATGGTTGTCATGCAAAGCATTAAAGATAGACACCTCTTAAGCAGGGAATTTGAATAAGAGGAACTCATGCTAGAATTATTTGCAATCCAAGTACTATATTATTGATGTTGCTACTGCATTTAGTATACTCTAGTAATGTAGAAATCTCTATCAGCTATACAATTAGACCTATCCCTAATTTTCAACAGACATCAGGACATGAAACTGACATCTACATATGGGCACCTGAATTAAATTAAAAGATAAAACAACCTTAACACGTAGGCTGCCCTTGGCAAAATCATTGAGAACATATGTGTGTTGCACCATGCCTGGAAGGTTTACAAGTTTTGACTCTGTTGAAACAATAAGGAAAATCTAGTTTCAGAGTAAAAGGCTCTACACAAATTGGAATGGCTAGCAACCAAACATGTCATAATGCTCATTTTTAAATGGAAGAATAGATAGTGTTGAGTATAAAGAACATAAAATCTGTGATCACTATTGTTGCAAATGATGAGGTGTTATCTGTCCTGAAGAAATCTTTTTGATACAGGCTCCATCACTTATGAAATAATAATTACATTTAACGTTTAGCCTTCTGTGTTTTATTTCACTGCATTTCCCTATATCTGTTTTTGTTCTTTAAACTGATTTAAATAGAATATTGTCCACATGTTCTTGTGGTTGAAATTTCATGTCTCTTTCTTTCTAGTCAAAATAAACAAACATAATGGAATGTTAATGTGTTTTCAAATCAGCTTTTCTTACGGTGATCATATGAATTTAAGACCTCAAAGAAGCCTTGTTATTAACAGTATTGATCGGGACTTGCAAGCTCATCTACACTGTATTAGTACATGCTGTAGTTAATATCTTTACTGAGGAAGTATGTTCTATTTTGTAACCCACTTAATGCTTGCTTTGTACACTATGGACTCAAATATATGTATAGCAACAAAAAGTACAAATCTTGATTTCCTTGACATCACACTGCTTGCACCTCTTTAACTGAGAGGGGAATTATAGGAGAACCATAAAAAACTATAAAATCAAGTTGGCTCTATACTATAGAATTAATGAAGTTCAACACCACTTTCATTGCCATGGCTCAATAGTTTGATGATATAGCAGTAATCTTTGACAGAGAAGGTTACAGAACTTCTAAAATTACAACTCCCTTGATTCCATAGCACTGAGCCATGGCAGTTAAAATAGTGTCTAACTGCATTAATCCTTCAGTATAGGTGCATCCAGATTTTTCTGCTGCTGCTTTTGCACACATGGATGGTGTGTATTTAGATCAGCCCTGCTGCAGCTAAACACTCTACGGAGCCGATCCAGTTTAACCTGGGGCAAAGCCATCTTAACTATGCCTTATCCCGGGTAGCTAACTTGGGGAAAAGATGGAATACTGATCCAGGATTCACGCTTTTCCCCAACTTAAGGTCTGTCAAGACAGCTGTTTGGTACCACTGGGCAGTTGGGATTCCCTGCCATCTGTGTGGCGCTTTAAGGAGTACCTATCTGGAATGCCAGATCCTGCCTACATTACTGATCAGTGTAGGTTCCTTAAATTGTGAATTCATCTAGAAAGCTATCTGGCTGCTGTTTATTTTCCGGTCCCAATTCAAGGTACAGGTTATCACCTACAAAGCCCTAAGCGGTTTGGGACCCGCCTACCTTCGTGACCGTATCTCTCTCCATGTACCAACCCGGGCCCTTCGATCTTCAGGGGAGGCCCTCCTTTCACTCCTACCAATCTCACAAACTCGTCTTGTGGGCACAAGGGAGAGAGCCTTCTCCTCTGTGGCCCCCTGACTCTGGAACTCATTACCTGGAGAGATCAGGAAAGCCCCTTCACTAGAAACGTTCAAAAAGAACCTTAAAACTGTCTCTTCCGCTGCGCCTTTGACGAGTAGGTGTACAACATGATATTATTGCTCCCCTCAACGCTTCTGCCACTGGAGTACATTCCCTACAAATGGGAAGTTGTGTTTCACAACTCTGTTTTTATGATCTCCCTGTAAACAACCTCCTCCTATTTTATCTCATTAGAGTCTTTTAATTGTTTTATCCTGTACATGTGGCCCGCCCACTGTTATCGTGACTGTGTTTACTGGATTTTTTTCTTTCTTTCCATGTTGTTTGTTGTCTATGTTTTTGGTTTTATTCCGCTGTAATATGTTGTCCAGGCTTGGCCCCATGTAAGCTGCTCCGAGTCCCCACTGGGGAGATGGTGGCGGGGTATAAATAAAGATTATTATTATTATTATTATTATTATTATTATTATTATTATCTTTTCTTTTCCTGCTGCCTTCTACTTCAGTTAGCATTATCATCCTTTGTAATGAGTCATTTCATAATATGTCCAAGATAGAATAGCTTCAGTTAAGTCATTTTGGCTTCTAGTGATTTCCTGTTGGACTCATGTGCTTGCTTATTTATTTATTTATTTACTCTGTTTATGTCCCGTCTTTTTCTACCCTGAAGGGGACTCAAGGCATCTTTACAAATGTCAACTATTTGATGCCTACAATTAAATACATTTAAGTTAACATTTAAAAATTAGAGTTAAAAAGCACATTAAAACATGTAAACATTATAATCACTATTAAAATCATGCCATCCACAGTCGTAATCCAAGGCAATTCTGAAAATCTTTGCATATATTTCGTTGTTATTTTTGCACTGTGGTTAATCTCCAAAGGCTTGATCCCAGAGCCAGGTTTTTACTTTGCTTCAAAAGGCCAGGAGGGAGGGAGCTGCTTCAGTATCACTGGGGGTGGGGGGAGTTCCACAGCTGAGAGGCCACCACTGAGAAGGCTCTGTCCCTCGTTCCCGGCAGACGCACCTATGCAGGTGATGTCTCTGACAGCAGGGCCTCCCCTGATGATCTTAGTCTCTTATCTGCTGTTGTGTTTGACGAATCCCATAGAAATCTCCTCCAGCACTATTACTTATTAGCTTTCTTTATTTACCTGCTTTCATACCCAAATATAATAGTCAGAAATACTGTGCAATGAATGATCTCCACTTTAGTATTCAGAGATACATCTGTGCACCTGGGGACATTACCTACTTCCTTCATAGTTGCCCTTTCACATCTTAGTCATTTTCTGATTTCTTGATTATGATCTCTAATTTGATTGATGGCTAAACCAGGCATAGAAAATGTTTGGTAATTTCAGTGTGATCTTTATGGATTAAGGAACAATTTTGGCTTCTCCAATTTATGGCATAAATTTTATATGCTGTAATCCCAATCAGTAAGGAGAATTTTGTAGGGGATATTATGTAGGGAAAATAGCAAGCAGAGCTCTTGAGTATTCATGTTGTGTTTGTGTTTCTATATAAATTACTATTTTGCATTTTAGATTGAGGAATGTGATAATACGCTTCAGTAAATTGCCACACACAAATAGCTAAATTGCAAATATAAAATAATTAAATAATTTGTATATACAATGTTTTTAGTTAACAAAGGCAAAAAACTACAGACAAATGTGAAACAATACAGTGCAATATTAACCTAAATCAATATACTTCATAATTCAAACAGCAGCTGTGGAAGTTTACAACAAGAGGAACTTTGGTAGTAGAGCAGATAGCTTTTGAATACTTGAAGTGTAACCAAAAACCCCAGTTCAAAGGGTGCATATTGTAGGGCGGATCTACACTGACTTGCTGCTTTTGTTTCAGAACTGTTTAGAAATACCCAAAGTTGGGGGATACTGCTAGTCAAATCCGCATCAAGGTGGCCTTGCACTGTGTACCCCTGAATCAACTCAAAGTGATGTTTGGCTGTCACAGAGCTTCCTCATTAAGTGGTCAGTGTAGCTATGCCCCTAACCCTAAGATACTCAAGAATTGGCAAAACCAACTTTGTAGCACTGAAAAAAAGCTGAAGAATTATAAACAGCAACAACCGTCTGATCTTAGTGTCTTATCTGCTGTTGTGTTTGACGAGTCCCATAGAAATCTCCTCCAGCACTATTATTTATTAGCTTAATTGCTGCAGACAAGCTAGTGCAATTGCAATAGCTGACCTTTCTGAAGAGTCTTAAAAGGCATCTCCATTTATTTATTTATTTATTTACTTACTTACTTACTTACTTACTTACTATGTTTTTATACTGTCCTTCTCAGCCCTCAGGTGACTCAGGGCAGTTTAGAATGGTTTATAATTGGCTAAATAGAAGTCACAGAGTTGGAATGACAATAGTTATGTTACAGTTCTTATTATTGTTGTTCCTCAAATTTAACACTGACCCTATCTTTAAATGTTAGATTCATGGATTGCAGAATGACTTGGATAAAGAGAAAATTGATTCTTTTAAGAGAATACGAAAACTCGAAGATATTCTACGGTAAGATGTTTTACAAGGTGTTTGTTGTTTATTAAAGTGTCTCTGAGGAAGATTATGTTTCAGTTTTGTTGAGACTGGAATAACTGACATATCTAGACTGCATAGATTTGTCTGCTGGGGATTTTTGCATGATACTTTTTCACTGTTTTCATTTTGTTGTTTCAGTCTGATGAAATACAATATCTTTGTTCTAAGACTCAAATATATTGTAGTTCTGTTAACACAAACATGATTGATTGTTGCCTAAGCTAGCAAGGAGTCCTTTGACTTCCCAGAGGAGAAAATCTGGGTCCTAATCCACCTGAGGGCTTTGAAAGTCATCATTTGAGTTGTGCTTGAAAATAAACTGGCAAAGGCTTCATAGGATGATGTATTAAGATATTGTCAACATCACCTGCTTTCTTGCTGTTGCAGTCTGTAACTGTCGCAATTTCTAAATTCAAGATTATTCCCATGTAGTAAAATTATTTTAGATATATCTAAGATCTGTCTGTTTGGCCATCTAGTTAGAGATTCATCTAGTTAGAGATTCATGCAGTTGGTATGCCATCCTAAGATGGATGAAGGAAGCCAAGATCAGAAACATGCATATACTGAGATCCTGGTTGTTCAGTGGCAGAATAATCAAATATAGATTGAATTGATGTTTAGAGCCTCTTGCTTCCTGATCGCTATGTTTACCTGGATAACTTTAATCAGCCTGTTGATACAGTATATCCAGATATTGATTCAGAACATTAACAGCTTTCCTGGTAATGGATAAAAAGAAAAAAATACAGCTGTGATCCATATATTGGTGATAAAACCTTTCAAATGTCCACATAATTTTAATTAGTGGTTCTATAGAAATACTAAACCATTTGAAGAGGAAGACCCAAATACTGTATGTAAAATACGTTGAAGTAAGTATCATATATATTTGCTATGTTGCAAATGTGTTTATGAAAAGAGTGAAAATGTAAAATTTGCTTCTGTGAATATGGCAATCACAAGGAAGAAAATTGTGGAAACATCATGCATGCATTTGGATATATGAAGTTTTGTAAAATGAATTAGGTTGCACAATAAGTATTTTGTATTGGCATTATATTTCCTGTATCCGACTGAGACAGTTCAGATTTTGAATGTGAAGAAATTGAGGAAACCCATGCTGGTTTTCCATTTCCATGAGTCTTGCTACAACAACAACGACGACGATGATGATGATGATGATGATGATGATGATGATGATGATGATGATAATGATAATGATGATGAATTTATTACCTGCTTCCTCCCTGTGGCTTGTACAGGGTGCAACGTAATTAAAACAAGAGATAAAATATTATTCAAAGACATATAACTAGAAACACAGAGTTAAAATACAGTTTAACATCCTCTAATAAAATGAAGATTAAAATTCACAACTTAAAATTGACCAGGTCAGCTGGCAGAAAGAGATGGGTCTTCGATTGTGTCTTAAATTCTGAGAGCTGATCCTGCTGTCAAATCTCTTCTAGCTGTTCATTCCACAGTCTTGGGGTAGCTGATGAAATGATCCTCTGGGTGACAGCTGCCAGTTGAGTCATGACAGGCTGGGAGTAGACACCCCTGAGGACTTCAGTGGCCAAAGGGGCAATGGATTGTATGGGAGAAAGAGATCCTGTAAGTAACCTGGACCCAAACCATGTAGGGTTTTAAGGGTCAAAAACAGCACTTTGTAGTTTGTCTGGAAACTAATTGGTAGCCAGTGGAATTACTTTAGTATAGGAGTGCCCCATGCATACAGATGATCTCTCCAGCTGTTTCATATAAATGTAAAAAAGCATTGGAGATAGAATGGTATCTTTTTTGAGGAGGAGCTATAACCAAACACTACCACATGGAACCTGTTTGAGAGGTAGAACTAGAACACTGCAGCACAGTGCGTCCGATTTCCTCCTCCAGAAGAATGCCATGGTTGATGGTATCGGAAACCACTGAGAGATCTAAAAGCACCAACAGGGACATACACCTCTTGTTATTGTTAAGGCGGAGATCATCCACTAAGGCAGTGGTTCTCAACCTTTGGGTCCCCAGCCAGTTTACCAGTTGTTAGGATTTCTGGAAATTAGATGCCAAAACATCTGGGGACCCACAGGTTGAGAACCACTGCACTAAGGCGACCATAGCAGTCTCAACTCCATATGCTGATCTGAAGCTGGTTTGAAATGGGTGAAGACTGTCTTCTCCAAGTATGATGCTTACTTTCTCTGAGCCCAAGGTATATGGAGGAGGCAATGGTGTGGTGTTAACTGACAGCATACTCACTGTAATACATTTCTTCTGTTCTCATTATTATTTATTAATTTCCCCCAAAAACCTTGTGTTATGTACAGACAGTCCACCAACTTACAAACAACTCACAGTTAAGAGGAGTGGGGGTGGGTGGGGGTAGGGAGTGAGACTACAGGAAGCGAGAGTGATCTACCCAGAGGAAGGGAAGTTCACTCCTGAGTTATCATGGGAAAAAAGTGTCTCCTCTGAAGTTTTAGCATCAATCCTTGTTTCCACAACAAGCCACTTTTTTCAAAATCCAGTGATTACGGGGACAGAAAGTGAGGTGAAATCTTCTGAACAGGGGCACAGACAGTGAAACAAACACCACAGGGGGTTAACCCTTCCCTGTGCCACCCAAAACTGAAAAATATACTGTATATTTGAATGAAGTACCTTTTAAAATGTACCTGTTCTGACTTACAAATAAATTCTACTTAAGAACAAATCTATAGAACATATCCTATTCCTAATTTGGAGACTGCCTGTATATATGATTACATTATTGTTAGCTTATCATTAAAACGTGCACACATTTGCATTCCATTGTACCAGTACTACCTTCAACTGATCAACTTGCACTACCTATTGATGTTAGTTCAATTGCCCTTTGAGTTTGGATGAAATATTCTTCAAAAGAAAGTACCGTAGCAGCTCAGGCTAGAATGTGTGTGTCAGTAGATTCTTCGATCTGCATGCATTCTGATTCTAGAACAGCTACAGGTTGTATCTTGAACATGAAAAGAAGATTAGTGATTTTTTTTGTAATGTAAGAGCATCAGTTGGCTCGTTGCCATTATATGGAAATATATAATGTGGAATAGTGATGAGCAGACATTCCAAAATAAATAGTAATGTTCAAATAATGCTTAACTTAATGCATGAAATGTTCACTGACAATAAATTAAAAATGCCCTTTCTTCTTTACTTACTTGTGTTTGCTGCAAATTTTCTTCCAGTGCTGATTTATAAGTAATGCTAGCATAGCAGTTGCTACCTTGTTTTCTTTAGAGGAAATGTATTTAATATAAGATATTGGTGGATTTTTTAAGAAAGCATTTTAAATTGTTTACACACCATGACTGAAGACATAGCGCTGGTATAATTGCTTAAGGCATGGAGTTGTTTCTTTCTGATCACTATGTATTAGTTGAATAGTAACAGCATGTTATGTGGGACAGATCACTTATTAGGCTAAACCTTTCTGAATATAATCTTATTTGTAATGAATACAGAAAACGGCAATGAGTGAAAATTACATTGCTTTTTATGTGGGAAGCTATCTGCTAAGTATTATATATCCATTTCTTGAAAGTAGGTTTAAATGTGTTATATGTAAAAAGGGAGGAACATAGACAAAATGAAAAAAAAAACCCATAATCATAATGAAGATAATGTAAAGAATATTAGTCAACTGAAGCAATTCAACATGCACGTTGCTTTTCGGTAAACAAAACATAGCCCAAAAGTTATTCTGAAGGTGTTGGGTGTATTTTCTATTAAATCTGGTCCCAATGAGTACTGGGATGGAGACTGCTAATACCCCCTTGTATTCTGTGCTCTAATTTGTTTAAGACTTCTGGTTTATATATTAAAATAACAAAAAGTGTTGACATCATTATCCTTTACAGCTTCACTGGGGTCAGATATGAAGTGTTTGCTGTAATGCAGGTGAATGATTAAAAGATCTGATAGTTACACAAATGAGTGGTTCTTACATTTTGAACTTCAGGTGCTTTGAACTTCAGGCCCCAGAAGCTTTAGTTAGCTTCTGAGAGTAGAAGCCCAAAACATTTGTGGCTCCAAATACTGATCTAATTAATTAGTTTGACTGCCTTGCTTCTGAAATTGGTACAAAAGTAGCCCAATGTACAGTACATTGCAGAAGTATCTCCTTGAGGTTACCAGTGCTTGTACCATGATGTTCTAGTTCTAGGAAAGTGCACAGTTGGTATAACAGCCAAGGCTGATAGTAGACACTCATGGCCTTTGTATCCATTGAGCCATAATTTGGATCAACAGATCCAGAAGAAGCTCCCACACTATAGACATAGTATTTCTTGAAGAGCATAATCTCGTCTTAGCCTCATTGGCACACCTCTGTACCTAAGTTAAGACACTTGACAGGAAGCACTTTCATCTTGGCTGAATTCAGCTTCAGTTCTTTTTTTGTGTGTGTGTGTGTCTGTTTTTCCCTCCACCAGATCCTTACCTCCTGCAAGCATTAATTCAAAGGAGGCAAACAACTGATATTATTATTAAAGCCATGAAGAAATATATGTCTTCTTCGTGGTCTCTGAGAATGACATAACTGAGTATTCTGCTCTTGCACAGAGCACTGTTCAGAACCTTCTAGAATCACTAGGCAGCAAAGTTTTGGCAGTAACCCCACCTGCCATCCCAAGGCTATACAAGGCCCGTTGCTGCCGAAATGTCTCAATTCCTTTCATCCATGCTGCATCTAGTTTCAGGAACCGTTGCTCTTCGAGCTTGTTAGTTCTTACTTTAAAAGTGAACTTTAACTGAGTTTATTTTATGGAAGAGTTTCTGATTCAGCTTGATTGCCTCCTGCTTTAGCTCATTGGGCTCCATGAGGACGATGCTTGCGACCTAGTTCAAGATGGCCTTCATGAACCACTTGAAGCAGTGCAAGAAATATGTGGGCAAACTTTGTGACATGGATGGACATTCTAAGTGCCTTCTTTGTTTACCCGAGGTCCATACGATCTAGTCCTCTATTCACTGCCAGCCTTTAACACCACAGGCAAGGAAGAACTGTGAAGCAAGGTTTAGTTATTCACTGTACCAACAGGCCTTATCCATGACTTCTGCCTTGACTTCAAGGTCCCAAACTGGTTGAAACATTTGAACACAGAAATGTTGAAGTTGCTCCCACTTTGGTTATGGATACGCTGTTTATGGTGAATAAACTTCTTTGATTTTGTACTAAAGGCCATGGTCAGCTGTGTGTCATGACTCCTGTCTCCGATAACTTGTGATTGCTAGTCACTCAGTTGTGTGATTTACAGAGAGCATAAAGAAGGACAGGTTGCTTATCTGTAATTGTATTTCTTTGAGCAGTCATCTGTGAATTCACACAACACCCACCACCCATCATCTCTGCACAGGGGTCATGCTGCCTCAGCTCTTAAAATAAGCTGCACCCAGACCCTATATAGTGGTTGATGGGATCACCGCCAAAACATTTCTCCCTAGTGATTCTAGAAGGCTTCAAACAGATCTCTGTACAGGTGCAGAATCCCCAGTTGTGTGAATTCACAGATTACCTCTCAAAGAAATACATTTACAAGTAAGTCATCTGTCCATTGGCTCAAACAATATACTCAATAAAATATTAGATTTAATTTTTGAAAATAATGTTTACTCACAGTGTAATTTACTATTTTGTCTGAAACTGTAGTCTTCTAAGCTTTCTCCAGATGTGTTACTCCAGAGCCAACTGGTTTAATTTCCATTATCACAGTGTGGTGAATGAAATAAGTGAATGGTATTGTATTTTAACCCTACTTTAAATTGTCAGAAGAATGAGATCTGTGGTTAAGTGTTTGATGATGCTGGTGGTGATCTTTTTATTTTAAGTCCTCACCCTCACCTGTCATGAGAGCCAATTCCAAGGCTTTTGGAAGTGCTGCTGACAGAGTGCAAATGCTCACCAGCTGGCTGCTTTAAATTCATTCTATCAATTTTTGTTTACATTGGAAAGTTATGACACCTCTTTTTTCCCCCTTCAGTATATATGCCTGATCAGATCTTGTTTAAAATGAAAGGCTTTGTACATTGTCATTGTTTAGAGGTCATGCTGTACAGAATCCGGTAGACAGTTTCATGCATGGACATGTTTACATTTTCATTTCATTTTCCACATTGTGCTGAAGCTGCTACAACTTTGTGATCATTTTGAGATTGTACCTGAACAATGCTCCCATTTCATACTTTATTCTGTTAAAATACATGAAGAAATAACCCTTCACGTAAGGATTTATAAAATAATTTCTGACAGACTACATTAGGCGTAGTGTGTTATTAGGAAATTTTCTGTGATATAGCTAAGGCTTGTGAGTGCTTGGTTTACTTCCCTTTTTAATGTGTTAAACTATCACTGCCATATTGTTTTAGTGTCAAAAGATCTTACCTGACTTCTTATTTGCTTCGTAGCTAGAGGGTATCTGTTGTATTATAGGATTTGATAACTAAGATATTTATGCAACCTATCACAAAATGTACACTCAGTTAAGATTGTCCTGACATCAATTTAGTAGCAACATATTTCTGATATATGTGTTGTATGGGAAAATCTAATATATTACTATGGAATGCCCAGAACCTGAAAGATGACAGGCAAACACCTCAAAATGTCATTTCAAGCTGAAGAAAAAAAGCACATTTGTTTTAAAATATTTGTTTAAACAAAATACATTGAAGCTGAAGAACCCATTACTTACAATAGAATGTTATGGATCTGAGTTTCAAACCTTCGTCTAACTTAATTGCCTTACTCTAAATATGAACAAAATGTATAAAACATTCTGTCCCTTGATATGGAGACTTGTTCAGTGGGCTTATGGTTGATGGATTTAGTCTGTAGGATTACATATCTTCATGATTGTCTTTTGTGATCCTTTTAACTCATAACGTAGACATTCCTGCTCTAATATGCAAACCATTTATCAAGTAGGTGGATCCAGAAGTTACCTATGGGGTTTGCTATGGGGTTTGCTTATGCCATTTCCAGACTGTACAAGATAAAGAGCTAGAAGAGGGCTAAGCGTTATGTGAGCATGCATGAATGTACACACACTGGGATAAATGTTCATATGTCAGTAAACTCTTGTACAGGCAGCCCCCAAGTTACAGGTAGGTAGGATAGGTTCATTGGATTTGTTCTTAAGTTGTTTTTGGATGTGAGTCGTAACAGGTACATCTTTTAAGTGCAATTCCAGCCATATATATGTTTTGGATAGCACAGGGAAGGATTAAAAACCATTATGCAGCTTGTTTTCATCCCTGAGCCCTGGTTCAGAAGATTTCACCTCACTTTCCGTTCATTTGATAATGGGATTTTGAAAAATTTGGTTTGTTGTGGCAACAAGGATTGATGATAAAGCTTCAGTGGGGATACTTTTTTCCCCATGATAAGTCTTCCAGGAGCAAATTTCCCTTCCTAGGGTCAGATTTCTCTCTCTTCCTGTTGCCTCACCCCTGTTCTTAACTATGATGTCTGTAATGTGGGGACTGCCTGTACTTTCAGAAGGTCCTGTTTACAGAATTCTATTAGTATGTCGAAGTGGATATCTAGAAATCTGCATTCAGTTGTGTTTAAAAGAGTTCTGTACTTGTGTTTTGGAAGTTGCAGTGTCAGCAACTTACCCCAGTGAGAGAGAAATGTCAAGAATAAAGTTGTCTTTGGTGTTGACGCAAATTTGCAACACAAAATGCAGCCTTCCTTCTGTGTTGATTCGTGATCAGATGTAGAAATGGCAAAGTTTAGTCATTCCCAGGGCTGAAATTTCTAGTCCACTCGTGTCAAGGGACTTTGAAGATATGAAATCTGCCATCATTACTTAATTTGCATTAATCCATATATTCAGTTTGTACCCTGCTTTTGGCTTGGTATAGGACTCAGAACAGTTCATAATAGTACAGTGAGTTAAACAAAAAGTGTGTTAATAGAGTTGTAGCTTTGGAGGGTTATTTTTAATGAGTCATTTGTTTATTCCATTTTTAAAATAAACCGTAGCAAGATTTTCTTGTTTTTTGCATTTTTGTTTAAAACCATAACTATGGGGAGGCAGTAGATCATAAAATATGTAGTCTCATCCATCCATGTGTACATGCTGTAACAGGTTGCTACCTACCTATTGTAATCAAGCTCTCTGCTCCTTCCCCCTACAACCAAACTATTTGTGCGATTCCTAAGAAGCCTGAGGAAGCTGAACCAGTGCTGTGCATACTGTACCATGATTTTAAAAAATGGGAACTGTACATACAGCATTTGTTTTATAGCATTGACCTTCACCCCATAAGCTATGTATGAATGAAAACACCAACCTGGATCAGTGCAATTGGCTTTAAAATCTATGTGAGACTAATATAAAGAGCCATTGTTCATGTTTACTATTTTCTTTTGACACCAGAGCAACTACAAGTACTTTATAGGAATGTATGTAACATTAGCTTCCTCTTTCAATAATTGATACGGTACATTGATAGGATTGTTTCCATCCTTAACTGCCCTCTTCTTTTCATTGCTGCCAAAGTTAAGACTTATATGTCAAAGTACTACAAATATATTAATTATCAACTGTCCTAACACATTTTCACTCCTTTCCCTCTTCCAGCGGTAATTGTCACGATTTAAAATTAATATTAAATGTAGGGTGAGGAGTCTGACTTATGTGTGTGTGTTTTCCTTTTAAGGCCCTCCGTTAATGAAAAAAAGCAGCTGTTCTCCACACAGTACTCAGAGCATCTGAAACCATTTAGAGCCAAAGCAGTCAAAGTTTCCGTCATATTGTAAACATTCCTTTAGTTCTATTGAACATGCTGACATAACCCTCACTCTATGGGGCACAATGTTAAGTATGAACAGAAGATAGAAACTATATAGAGCCCCTGTTTTATAGTTTCCATTTAAAAGAAAAAGTATCCCATTAACCATTTGCAACCTGATCTTCTCCCTGGCCCCCAGTTTCCGCTGACGTTTGTTTATGCAAGCAAGAGAAGTGTAGCTCAACATTTCTTTTGCATTTGTGTCCCTCTGCTCTACTTTGTTCATAGCATACACATTGCTATATCCTCAGTAGGGATAGTTACACAGGATGACAGATTAATCACCATTATAGATGCCATGGTACATGGTTACAAGTTACAGTTTTACACACCCAGTCTGTAGTAATATGATGTATTGCATTGTCTGATGAAAATAGATAAATGCTATATTTTTAAATGCTTTGGAAATTTTTTGGTAAGTGTCCGAGTTGAACTATAAAACTTAGCTAATAATGTCAATAATATTACAGGTTGGGGGATATCATAAAGTTTCAGTTTGTTCATGAATTCCCACATAGTCCTCTAGGAGCCCCTGGTGGTGCAGAGGGTTAAACCCCTGTACCGGCAGGACTGAAGACTGACAGGTCACAGGTTTGAATCCAGGGAGAGCGCGGATGAGCTCCCTCTGTCAGCTCCAGCTCCTCATCTGGGGCATGAGAGAAGCCTCCCACAAGGATGGTAAAAGATCAAAACATCCTGGCATCCCCTGGGCAACGTCCTTGCAAACTGCCAATTCTCTCACACCAGAAACGACTTGCAGTTTCTTAAGTCACTCCGGACATGACAAAAAAACCCCCCCCAAAAACATACTCCTCTATCTCGGTGGCAATAATTCTTACATAGTACTCATTTTAATAGGTTTGAGGGTTTATACTTTCTAGTTTTATTAGGATGCTTAAAAAAAAACTCACACAAATGGTCTTGCAGTAAAAGAAGGAAACCAAAGTAAGGGACAATGTTACAAAGTGGAATGCTGCTGTTAAGGAGTCTGGCCATTTCACATTATTTGCTTCCACGCACTTTCCATTTCCTCTCTGTGAGTCAGTATTTTCAGTTGTCATTGAGAGGTAGATCAGAGTTATGCCTAACCACAGTTGCCCCAAGGGACTAGTGAGCGAAAAATGGGTCTCAGAGAACCTTGAACTAAATATTTGATCTTTTAAGATCTTTCAGGAACTCTTTCTCACCCATAATACAACTGTTGCTTTGCGATGGTAGAATTTCAACACATTTAGAAACTGTCAGGTTGTCATAGTTTATAATTTATAATTACTTGCAGGGAAACTTCTGATAGGTTGGCTACTTCACTTTTTAATATTTGTATGTTTGTAATGGTTTTATATGATTTTAACCCTTTTTTAAATTGGATTACATTAGATAGATAGATAGATAGATAGATAGATAGATAGATAGATAGATAGATAATTGATTCTTTGTGTAAGCCATCTTAAGCCCATTCCAAAAGAAAAACAACATATGTATTAACGGAAATAAAATAAAAACTCCATCTGCTCTAATGAGTTAAAAACTGAATACCTGGCTTAAAAAAGATATTCATCTACTGAAGGTATCAATGTCAATGGAAGGAGAATGATTTCTGAAAGTGCAGCAATATGTGCCTGACTACAAAGTCAGTCAGTGAAGTAAGGGTAGAGAATCCTTAATTAAAATATGTGTTTCTGAGCATATGCATAATGCTCTTTATCACTCTAATTCTCATCAGGTAATATGACCTGCCAAGATTACATCTTTTGCTCATTTTAGTTTTCAGTAGATTTAAAAAAAAATACATGTTTCTCCCAGAGTCTTTGTTTATTAAGGGTGCATCTATACTGTAAAATTAATGCAATTTAATATCATTTTAACTGCCATGGCTCAATGCTATGGAATGTGGGACCTGTGCTTTTACTAGGTCTTTAGCCTTCCCTGCCAGAGGTTTGTGCTTTACCAAACTACAAATCCCAAGATTCAAAGTGGTGTCAAAATATTAATTCTATAATATAACAGTATCATAAATTACATTATTTTGCACCAATCTTGCCTTTACCAAAATCTCAGTGACTGGCAAGGTTAAGGGGAGTGGAACAGAGGAAGATGACAAAACAGATGGACGTTTGGCAGGAAATTTTAGGAAAATTAGGAAAACATTCCAGTTAATTATCATAAGTGCTCAGCACTGTACAACCAATGTTAAACTGGATAAAGGACTAAAGGGGTTCAGTGAGTAGTCATGAGGACAGAGTAGCTGCCATGGGAAGTAGTAGCTACATTTTTTGCTCCAATGTTTTTTGCTTCATCTGCAGCAAACCACTAAGACTGTGCAATCTAGGGAATCAGTGAATGATTATCCAGCAGAATAGAAGGAAAGAACCAAGACAGGAGAAAATGCAGAATAAGGTTGAAAATAATTTGCTTTCAATTCCAGGTGCACTAATACTGTTTCGAACAATTAAGAATGTAAGGATTAAAGATGAATTTATTACAGTTAAGTGAAAACGGTGGAGGTATTTATGTTGTTGTTGTTCATTCGTTCAGTCGTCTCCGACTCTTTGTGACCTCATGGACCAGCCCACGCCAGAGCTCCCTGTCGGCCGTTACCACCCCCAGCTCCCTCAAGGTCAGTCCAGTCACTTCAAGGATGCCATCCATCCATCTTGCCCTTGGTCGGCCCCTCTTCCTTTTGCCTTCCACTTCCCCCAGCATAATTGTTTTCTCTAGGCTTTCCTGTCTCCTCATGATGTGGCCAAAGTACTTCAACTTTGTCTCTAGTATCTTTCCCTCCAGTGAGCAGTCGGGCTTTATTTCCTGGAGGATGGACTGGTTGGATCTTCTCGCAGTCCAAGGCACTCTCAGAACTTTCCTCCAACACCACAGCTCAAAAGCATCGATCTTCCTTCGCTCAGCCTTCCCTAAGGTCCAGCTCTCACATCCGTAGGTTACTACAGGGAATACCATGGCTTTGACTAGGCGGATCTTTGTTGCCATTCTGATGTCTCTACTCTTTACTATTTTATCGAGAGAGGTATTTATGTCTATTATGTAATAATACTGTTATAGGCTGAATAACAGTTAAAACATAAAGCTCAGAGCTATAGTTACATAAATGATATAACAAGAGCCAGAGAGTAGTGATCTTCGTAGAAGCCTAGTAGAAAGGGGGGGGGGGGATCCAGTAAGAATATTTAGTCATGCTTGAAAGTAGAGAGCTAATAGACTTCGATATTGTTTTTCAAGTGTTACTTTTTGATCCATTATAAGTGAAGCCTTGTGAGCTCCATACAAGATCATAATCACAAGATCTCTTCTCCAGGATTTACCCACAGTTTCAAACCCTTGAACTCCTCTCGCTCACGTTTTTCCCTTGTCCCTCGCAATTCTTTGCCGAATCAGATACTTGAGCCTCAAAGTGATCCCTATGTGCACCAGTGGTTGTATTGTTTCTTTATGGGTGTGTTGTGGGAAACATGACCAAACTCCCTTTAAATACTTAGGAGTAGTAACATCACCAAGTTTTTAAAAAGAGAAAGCAATTAGAAGTTTATCAACACACAATCAGATTAAACATTAACCCCTGAAGTCACAGCTCCCGCAACCCCTATTCAATAGTTTCCCCTGGCTGACTGTCCAAACTCTATTATAGCATTTCCCTTTCTCCATTCCATCTTTCCAGAGAAAGTGTTATTTCTTCTCCATAGGTAGCCTATTCCCTGCACTCCCTGCACTGTAATTACTTGGTGCTAACTGGGCTTGCCCAGATCCTTTCTAAACTGGAACCAGCCTGACTGAATTGGTAGACCATAGTCTTTGAAACCATTCTGGAAAACACAACATTTCCTGGCTGTAGGATGTCTCCAGAATGGGTGCGATAAGTGTATTTCCTTTGTTTTGAATAGGAATGCTAGTATAACGTTAGAGTTTAACTCTTTGTACCAATAATGATACTGAATTAATGAAGTATAATAAAAAATATCAGTTTAAATGTTGTAATGTCCTCAAAAGATGAATATAAGTTTAGACATTGGATAGATGTTGCTCCCTTACCATTGCAATATATCACGTGTACCATTTGCCTTATGAGTTTCAGATATGTTCTTGTAAGAGATAAAACACATACTTTGCCTAAGACCATGCTTAAGTAAGATGACTAGATTATTAAAAGGCTATGAAAAGATATATAATCCTAGATAAGAAATAATTTTAGATGAGAAGTATACATGAAATATGTTTTTTTTAAAACTGATGAGAACATATAGAAACCTAAACTAAGTAATATCTGTCTGATATTAATGACTCTTTCAAGAAAGGTAGAACTCTGGGAACATATTTATTCTCCCATTATAAATGACCTAAAGTTGCAGTTCTTAAAGATGGGTAACGGGAGTGTTTGTCAATGCCTCTATCTAGATATTAATACTGTGCATGAGTTGGAGACCCAAGTAATCAGGAAGTTGATTCAGGCTAACTCTGGATAGATATGGTTTAGCTGACTAAACAGCAAAAAAGTTCATTCTCTATGAGAGAAAAGTAATATGGACGTGGAACTACACGGAAGCAGGAACATTCAATTGAGAATTTAAGAGAATAAATAAAACAGGTGGAGGGCAGAATACCAGCTTTTCAGGGCCTGACATTCTCTAGGGGCCATGGCCGAGGGTTAAGCAAACAAATCAGCTCTTTCCATTCTATTTCATATGAGCACCCTTCTTTAAAAGTCTGTTTTCTTTTTCTTTCCTCTTCTATGGCCTCTCAATCCCAGATCTTCACTTGCATCCTGCTATTCCTTTTTGTGCTACCAGAATTTTCTCTACATCCCTGTCCAAAACAGCAATGATGCAGAAAGCTTATTTTTTTAAGGCATGGAAAAGATATTTAAAAGTTTTAGTAAAATGGTAAAAACTCTTGTTTTCAAGTGCCGAAGAATCCCGACTGGAAGAATCCTTGACTAAAGAGAATCTTAGTCTATATGAAATTCAAATGCAATGGTTTTCTGTAGAGATTCTCTATGTAGTCTCTAAGCAGAACTATTTTAAATGTTCCCTGTGCAATAAACATTGCAATTGCAGATTTATTGTGTGCAGCATTTGAATAGGATTTTTTGTGCACAGGAAATGCTGCTTCCTGTGCAGATAACTGCTATTTTCCACAGAAAGCAACTATGTGTGAATTTTGCATAGAAGTCCCAAGTTGTGAATAATTGTGGTCTTTGAAGATTTTCCAGCAGCAGGAAAAAAGTACTAGAATTACTTCCTGCTTCCTTTAAGAAAAAAAACAAACACTTAAGAGCCCTTCTAGACAGGGTCAAATCACAGGAGGAACAGCGTGTTTAATCCCAGTTCCTCCCAGGATTCAGGCCCCACACCAGCTTCAACCCCTGTTTCTCCCCAAAATTTACCTGAGGGACCTCAGCATGCAGCCAGACCCCACGGGTAAGTTTTAGGGGAAAATGGGGGGGGGGGGCTAGGAGGGGAGGTGCCACCACACTCCTTCGAGCTCTTAAAGCCCAAAGAATCGGAATGGCAATAGGGATTGATTCCCTGAACCACAGAACACAGTCCCGGGAGTCAATTTCCACAAGCCCACACCTGGAAACATCCTCCCAGGTGTTAAATTAATCAAGAGTAAATCGAGAAATCCCAGTTTACTCTGGATTACTCCGGGTTTACCTGAGGCATCATTTGGAGTTGTTTCTTTCTTACTGAATCAGACAGCAAATCGCCATCTAGTGCAGGCCTTCTTAAACATTTTACATTCACAACTCCTTTCCACTCAGGAAACTTTATGTGACTCCAAGTATATAGGTATATAAAATAGGTATAAAAATCTAACATTTCCTGATAATAAATCAGCATTTGCAAGGTTTGCTAAACAGACAGATTGTCCTTTTTATGAAGTACAGCTGAAGCATTTTCTGCAGAGTCCACTGGAAACCCTGAATGTTGTTGCTAACAGATTTGGGTAAGCAGAAACCTTTCACTCTTGCCAAACTTTTTGTAACCTCAACATTGAGCTAAGGAGATCTTGTTTTAGGTCAAGTCTCACAGCTTAAGAAGCAGTCTAACAAATTCTATATTCATTTGAAATATAGGATTACTTTTTTCATGCATGCCAGTGAATCAATCCACATTGCTAGAACAACACAATGAATTAACTGTTTATTTCCAAAATCTGCCTTTATTAATGCTTCCCTCTTGTATATGGATGTTGCCATTTTAGTTACTGAATGATTTACCCTCAGTGAAGAGTGTACTGTTAATATATAGGATATGGAATAATTATTGTATTAATATATTTTCAGGATGGTGTAATATTAATAAAAACTAAAGGTGAGGTTTATTTTTATTATGGTTTAGTTTAGTATTTAAAATGATGCATATAGTCACTTTGATGTTAACATCACAAACGGAATGAAATGGAAACAGTTCTTCAGTTAAATGTTTACTTTCTTCCATCTTAAACAAGAAGTGCCATATTATATTCAGAACCGTTGAATAATGAACAAGGCTGTTGCCTCCTTACATTTTTGGTTCATTTGCCAGGCAGTGATGAATACAACTTAGAATGCTTTCTAGCAACTTTGCAATATTAAAGTGCCCAGGGACAGGACAGGGATGATGTTTTGAAGGCAATAAATATTTCAGCTTCAGATTTCAGCCTTTCTTCTTTATTCCTTTGATCTGGGTTCGGTTTAGTTATTATCCTGCTCAAATGACTTTGCTGTCGCTTTTCCCTCTCTTGCCTTCTGAAGAAAAACAGTAATTCTTCTATATGTTTGGGCTTTCGATTATAAGAGATGACCAAAAGTCATTTTGCATGCTTTGCTAGTGATATCTGCCTATAATTCATGCAAAGCATTTAACAACACGTTACTTCTAAGATATATTTATAAAATATTACATTAAAATATTTATGAAAATATTGATTTAATTTACGGAACACAGAAAAGTCTAAACATGAAGGACATAATCCTTCCCTATATGGTTGCAAGACCTGTACTTGGAGGGATTCTCTTAGGGCTTAGTGAAGCTATGTGTCTGTCTTACCTCTTCAGACCAAAAAGAGGCCTTGGGAGGCTGAAGGTCACCTCTGTATGCCTAATAAACACTTGTTTCTTTTTCCTGTTGAATTGTGTGAGCTCCAGAGCTCGTGCAATTTGAATGTGAGGAGAGGGCAAACTAAAAAGAGAGTCAGAGCTAGGTAGATTATCCCCTGAAATGTTCTGCTGCATTGCCTGCATACAAATGTGTGTGTGTACACTGAGGAGAAAATACTATAGGGTTTCTTTTGTGTTGTGTTGTTTTGTTTTGTAAATCTTCATGGATTCCTTGGCATGTGAGCACAACTCTTAGGTATATGAAATGCATCGGTCATCAGCCAAGTGAAGTAGGTCCCAAAAAGGTATCTAACCCTGAGTAATAACAGTTCATTCAAACTTGTATACTTCGTAACATGAAAATATCCATCTTAGGCTCTTTCTGTGCACATTCCTATACTTGGAAGTAAAGATCGACTTCCAAAGAAGTCTGTTCAGAGGTTGCAAAATGCATTCACTTTGCTCTGTATTTAAATATTTTCATAAGCCACAAGGTCAAACATATAAAAACCAGTTGTTACTTCTGTGAATCACTACTGTGGGTAAAAGAGCTCTAATAAGGTCTAATGATGATGAAAGATTAATGTTCATATGTTTAAGGGGAAAATGTGTCCAATTGACTTAGAATTTATAAAGTAGTATATAAAATCTCTGAATTGATCATGACATTTCTTTGAAGATGCAAATAAGCCTGCAAGATGAGAGGCTAGGATGCATAATATTTTCAAATGTAATCTTCTATCAACCTGCCTGACAGGTCTTTTAAATTTATTTACATATTCTGATACATGAGGTATTATTTCTAGTCACATTTGTACGAACCATATCAGTGACTTTTAATGATTTTCCCATTTCTATAATTTTTTTAATGACAAATTAGAATTCTTGGTAAACATAACTGTGGGAAAAATATTGATCTTTTAAATAAGATTCACTGCTTTTCATAAATGTCCAGATGGAGTCTAGTGTCTTTTGCAATGCTGATGTATGACCTTGCTGCTTTGTTGTATATATTTTGTGTCTTTACATCAGAAGTGAGGACACCGTTTTTTCTCTAAATACTTGTGTTCCATATGTAGCTGGGAGCAGAAACAAGGCAGGACTACAGCTTTCTCCTAACTCTGTCTCGCTTTCTACCACTCCCTTTCTTTTCTCGTCCTACTAATCCAGGAAACTATTCTTGACAGGTTGCAGTTGCCAGAAATTTAGACTCATCATTTGTAGAAGATATCATTTCTTTCGTTCCACCCATTTTTTCCAGCCCACTGTCTTGGCAGATGTCTGAGCTGGTGGCTTGCAAAATAATAATAATAATAATAATAATAATAATAATAATAATAATAACCATGATTTTTTTCCTTACCTGCCTCTCCTTGTGGCGGGTTACAAAATCGCTAAAAAACCCAATAATCTAAATAAAATAAAATACTACATATTAAAACATATTTCTACAAAATACATATTAAAATACACACAACAAAGATTAAAACACAGGACACGAGTTTAAAATTCATGATTAAAACTGAATGAGTAGGCCTGCCAAAAGAGATAGATCTTTAGTTTTTTAATTCTGACAACTCATTTAGCTCATTTCGGCAGGTTGTTCCAGTCTTGGGGAGGCCGATGAAAAGGTCCTCTGGGGGATGGTTTCCAGCTGGGTTTTGGCAGGCTGGAGTAGCCACTCCCCAGAGGACCTAATTGTTTGGGGTGGATTGTACTTTGACCAGGGACCACTCTTCAACATTAGTACCAAAAGAGTTATAAATCACTGGGTTGTAGGTTTTTCAGGCTGAATGGCCATGTTCTAGAAGCATTCTGTCCTGATGTTTTGCCTACATATGTGGCAAGCATCTTCAGTTATAAATCAGTTTTTGGTCAACTTTAGATCCAATTTGGTTATTTGGGATGTTGATTCAGAAAATTGCATTGGATAGACCACATCAGGTCTAGTTTCTCATACAGAACATATGCAATCCAGTAGTCACCATCTGCTCGCCCACAGAAAACCATATTTAATAAGTCTCAACACTATAAGAGGGTTTTGCGAGATAAGTTGCAATGGTGTAGTAACGGTGAGACCACGGACCATATTTTAGTCCTTGCAGACCATTGGTGGTCCATGGACCACAGATTGGGAACCACTGATCTAGAGCATTAGAAATGATTATACTAATTGTCAATTTTGAGCTTCTCTAAAAGTCTACAGTATGATGTACTCTAATTTTGTTTCCTGCCAGCCACATCCTCCTTCAAGTTACCCTCCCTCCCTCTGCTTGGTTTTGTGTTTCTTTCCCAGTAGCCATCATGCCATGGCCATTGGGCATGCATAGTTCTCATTTGGCAACTCATTTGGTTTCAGTTCAACACAACAGTAGTGCAGCTGTACCAGATGATGCCATTGCACTAGTAGTTGTGAAAGTAAACTACATAAATAGAATTGATTAGTTGATCAAGCTCTTGTAAACTGCACCTGTACTTAAAAATATTACAAAAGTAGAACCTATGCATGATTTTGAAAAGATTATATATACTGTGGTAACTTGCAATGCATCAGTTTCTAATGTTCTAGATATCAGCATTTTATCCTTTTAATATTAGTTATTCCCTGCTTGACATTGACTTGGGCGAGTCATGCACATTTGAAGCATAAGTAATGTCACCCATGCTAATGCTGAATTGATGTCATAACTGCGCATTAAGGGTTTTCACTAAATTGTCTTGAGAAGCTTCCAATGGGTGTCATGTTTTCCATACTTAATAATCTGACGTATACGAGGCAGCAAATAATCCTCTTTCTGTCTTAAAGGAGATGGCGGTGGGGATATGCTTCTCTTGATGTATTAATCTTACAGTATAGGCACATACTGCAAAACATTTTCTTGATTAAATATCTTTTGATGATGTGTTAAAGTTATTTAAGCGATGATTATGTCGCACAATAAAACCAGGCTGTTTAAGCTTCCTTGCATGAGATGAAAGCTTTGAAAGTTTCATGAGAGCCCAGTGCTGTGTTTAGGTTCCTTCACTTCTATGAAAGAGGTAAAAAGAATATCCGAGGTATTGTTTGACTTGTTATTCTCTTCCTGAAAGAATATCTCATAGACGTTCGGTATAAATAAGGACAGAAAATTGGAACAGGAATGCTGTTTTCAATAGACAGGGTTAAAGGCCTTTCTTTTACACCAGCACACATGTTCTTTTATTTGATACTTCCACTGTGAAAAATTTATCTGACTTTCTAGGGAGAAGGAGGAGCAGCTGACTGAGGTGATGGAGGTACAGAGCCGGCAAGCCCAGCAGGCTGATGCTGCCCTGGAGGAGTTTAAGCGGCAGGTGGAGCTGAACTCAGAAAAAGTCTATGCTGAAATGAAAGAGCAGGTGAGGAGGTCACAATGCCAGCCTTTCTGCAACTATCTGTCTCAGTGGGATAGCATATTCTCATCTTATATTGCCAGATACATACTTCACTTGATAGTGATACATCAAACTCTTTCACAATGTAGTGGCTTTGCCAGCAAGTCAGTAGAAAGGATGCTAGCAAATGATTCATCTTTATAACAAAGCCAGAATTGTCATCGCTGCAAAAACCATCCATAGTTGTAGTATTGCATAGGACTTTTCTAGGAATTCAAGAATTAAAATGCAAGTTTATACACTGTCTTAGATCGCATTGTAGCTCTTATTTATCTCTTTTAAATGAAACTTCCTTGGGATTTAATTAGAAATGACACTATTGCTGTGATGTTTCAACTTCCTTGGTAACCATTTTGTTACCAATGAAGTATTTCATTGGTGAAGTGACTTGCATTTAATTTTGGTCTTGCAGAAAGGCAAGGCCCAGTATGTGTTTTGAAGAGTAGTACTTATGACTCAAGTTGTTCTGTAGGGCAAATGGAAGAGAAGGTTGGGAGGGGGGGGGGGGCTAGGACAAGGATAGTAAATATTTAGAAGTGTGATGTTTCTAAAGTAAAACAAAAATATATCATCATAGAATACTATCTTGTAAGAAGCTTGAGGCACTAGAATCCTATACCACAGGATGCTATAGGATTGTTTAGGGGCACAAGTTGTATTCTTATTCTTATGTGAGTATAAAAAGAGGCTATGAGTATAAAAAGGCAACAAGTGCGCAATTGCTGTTTTAAATTCTGTAGTGTATCTATAAATCTATCTAGGCCTGCACAACCTACAGTCTTCTAATGTTTTGAATTTCAGCCCAAGGAATGTATTTATTTATTTACAGTATGTATATTCCACCTTTCTCACCCTGAAAGGGACTCAGGGCGGATCACAATGCACACATGCACGGCAAATTTTCAGTGATGTTTTCTAAACATACATACATACAGACAGAGGTATTTTTGGCATTTCCACTTCAGTGCCTGGAGGTTATGCTCGATTCCGGTCACGGGACGAGCTTTCGCTTCATCCACTATGATGCCGAGTCACCACTATGACGCCAAGTCAATTTCTGACCATTTGACAAGATGGCTAGGGCTTCTTGGAGTTGGAAGCCCAAACATGTGGGGGAGGGGGGGGGGGCACAGGTTGTATAGGCTTACTCTAGACCAGTGGTTCTCAATCTGATATTTTGGCCTTCAGCTCCCAGAAATCCTAACAGCTGGTAAACTGGCTGGGATGTCTCAGAGTTGTAGGCCAAAACATCTGGGAACCCACAGGTTGAGAGCCACTGCTCTAGACCATGCCACAGTACTTTATAGTGTATAGTGTAGAAACAAAGTGCTTAAATATTCTGGGAAAAACAAAATATGTGGTTCACATGTTCTGTACCCCATGAGACAACATCTTTGGTGATGTGTAGGGCCACTTTTGGACTTGCAGATAGAAGAGTTGTATTCTTATATTCTTCCACCAACAATCCATTGTACAGAAAAGAAAAAAAGTACTCTGAAATCTAGAAGCCTTTACAGATATGGAGGCAATCAGTTCAGTTCCTTGTTTTCCCAGTTCAGAGATGTATTTCTGGTAATCCAGACATACTTTAGCCTTGTTTGACCCAGTAAATAATTATGTCCCTAATAGTTTAAAGTGCTTTCAAGATACTGTCAACACTTGTATTCACAGAAAATAAAGAAGCTTTTCACTGCTGTTGCTAAAGAAATCTTTTAAAAATGAACACTTTTTATATGAATGCATTTCATTATAAGTTATATGAAAATTATGGATAGGAAGAAATACGTTAAACTTTCCTATCTCCATGACCTTTCTATCAAGTCTAATGTCATTCATACATGGAGAGGAGTTTAAAAGTCCTCACATAAGCAATTGGAGAATACATGTTGACCATCGCTTATCCAGAATTCTGAAATAAATCCAGTACTCCACAAAATGCAAAGTTTTCTACATGTTTGGTTGAGATAGTGACATTGTTGGTTTCTGATGGCTTAATGTACACAAACTTTGTTTCATGCATGAACTTATTAACAATATTGTATAAAATTACCTCCAAGCTATGTTTATTAGTTGTATATAAAATATACATGATTTTTTTTGTTTAAACATGAGTCTCGTCATTAAGAGGACTCATTATGCACAAATATGCAAATATGGACATTCCAAAATCCAAAAAAAAAAAAAGGTGAAATCCAAAACACTTGTGGGCCTCAGCATTTTCAATAAGGGATAGAGAACCTATACTCTGATAAAAATAGAGGCAGGATGAGCTTCTGTGACTGATATCTGGAGAATGATCTTGGTAGGTCACAGTTAAATACTTGCTGAGGAGTCTAGAAGTGATGGATGGTTGAACCCATGGATAGTCTTATCTTAATAAATGTGTGTACTGTATTATGATTTCCCCCCGCTTACTAGGAATAATATTTTATTCACCAGCTTTTGTGATGTAATTAATTTGCTTAATAGAGTTACCACGTCTGTTCTGCTTTGCTGAATCTTATTGGCCGTTAAGATAATCTGTTGACTATTAAAGTGACTGCTGATTAAAAAAAAAAACCCAATATAGAAATGTGAGAGGTTTTTTTCTCTCTCCCAACTTTTAAATCTTAATCATAGGCTATGGAAGAATTATAACAAATAAAGTTATTGCCATTATTTAAAACAATCAGAATTCACATAATGCATAACTTTTTTGTTCCTGATGGGGAAAACTGTTGAAGAAAGCCCTCAACTGAATTTCTTCTGTGCCATTTATAGTTTGTTCTTTGTGAGGATTGGACAGTTATGGTTCTGAATTAAGTTTATTCTTTGGGTGTTTGCTTTTTCTTTTACCAGTTCATGATGGTGTGGGGATATGATACAGGATTAATGTAATATTAACAGGTGCAGTTGCTATCGTATTGGGAGGAATGGTAATATACACATAACATGGCCCTAGATCTTGTTTGACATAATAAATAATAAAGCATCCCATATGCATGTACTGTCTACTTTGTCATATGTTTAATTTTTCTTTTTTACTGTTGTTATTTATACTGGTCCTTTTGAATACCTGGATCAATATATTATTCTAAGGACCATACAGTCTAAAGCTTGGAATTTGAAGGCAAGAGCAATGAGATGAGAAGAGAGATGAAAAATATGACAATATTGTGTACTCTAGAAAGAATTATAATGGAAATGTGATAATTTGTTCTAGGGTGCTTTCATGTAGTTGAGCATAAGGACAAAAGACTTATTGAAAGTCCTGTATTTTTCACTATAGATTTTTCTAATCCTAAAATGCTGAAGTTGCCTTATATTTTGCTTTATCACATTTGTAATCCCTTCATTCTGCAGGAAGCCATGGTTTGCATAGCTATGGCGTTCCCATTTAATCCAGACTCTGCAGTGTTAGATTTTTAAAATTTGTATGCTGAACATGCAGATGATACCACTTTGACGGCCAAAAGCGAGGAGGAGCCGAGGAGCCTTCTAATCAAGGTGAAAGAAGAAAGCGCAAAAGCTGGGTTGCAGCTAAACATTAAAAAAACCAAGATTATGGCAACAAGAATGATTGATAACTGGCAAATAGAGGGAGAAAACGTGGAGGCAGTGACAGACTTTGTACTTCTAGACGCAAAGATTACTGCAGACGCAGACTGCAGCCAGGAAATCAGGAGACGTTTACTTCTTGGGAGGAGAGCAATGTCCAATCTCGATAAAATAGTGATGTGTGCTTAATTGACTACTTTACAGCCATAATACTAACTTTTTACATCATTCATTAATGCTGCAAACTGATTTTCATCTGCTTGGTGACAAGGAAGCTGCTATCATCAGTGTCGTTTTTAAAATAATGGTTTGATGTTTTAAATATTTTTCTTACTTTTTAGATGGAAAGGGTGGAAGCAGATCTAAGCAGATCAAAATCGCTCCGTGAAAAGCAGTCAAAAGAATTTTCTTGGCAATTGGAGGAACTCAAGCAAAGATATGAACAACAGGTTGATGTTTTTTTCTAATTAAGAAACCTTTATCTGATAGGCATACCTTTTTTACACCTTATTCAGTTGTGGTGTTTTTTGTCCTACTGTTTTTCCCCTTTTGTCAATATAATTGGAAATGGCTAATGTCTATTTCAAAAACAGTTTGTTATCCCTTTAGCTGACCTTCCCAGCTAATTCCTACCTCTCTGGAGTATCCATATTATCATATCTTTCTGTAAGTGGAAATGAAGTAATTTCTTTTGTTAAATCAAATGTGGTGCATGGTACTGTTCATCAGATTTCTTACTTTGGCAGTGCTGATCAGAGTTGGCTTGAAACACCTTCCTCTTGGCATGTTTGTGTTGTATTTCCCTGCATCCATGAAGTTTCACTTGTCACAAGAGTTCATTAACATGGAGAATTACAGCTTCTTTCCCTGTCTATTTAAAGGCAAATAAGCAAATTAGGTTAACTGTGTAGACTTAAAGATGATGATTTATGCTTGCTTGTGTAGACTTTCATCATCAGATAACAGTGCCTGCTTTTTCCCACTCCTTTGTTGGGCTTTCTGTATTATTAATACTAAAATCGTAAAAGCAATGTATGGAATTTTACAGAATCTCAAGGTTGGATCCAAGAGAGTGGGAAGTTTGTGACTTGACTCCCTCTACCTCATTGGTCCCTTTCCTGAATCTTCAGCTTTCCTTTCAGAATCTCCAACCTTCAAACTTCTATAGATATACACATGGAAAAATATTCAGCCAGGATTCTAACCACTTATTCTATATGAAATAAACTTGCTGTCTACTATTGGTGCCCAGTGAATCTAAAAGTCCTAGAAAATTGAAGTTAACTTGGCACATTACTTTTTTCTGACTATAAATTGTTTTTCAAATATCATTCAATTGTAAATATAGTTGATTTTTTCCACTATCATATCAACAGTGGTCTTTTGGTATATCTCAGCAACCATACTATAAAACTAGGTGTAGTATTATAAACATATTTTATGTTTTAAAATCCCTTCGTGTTCATATGTAGCAAAATTGTTGGAATAGCATTAAGTTCATTATTTTTGTAGAAAAAAGGACTTTGGTCAATTTTTTCATTATAACAAGCCATAAATTGTAATATGAAACATCAAACAACAAGAAAATCTACTTACAGTTCAAGCATATTATTTTGCAAGTATCATTTTTCCTCTATCTTTGCTCATACGTCATGTTTTTAAAAACATCTGATTAATAGGGTAGCAAAGTGCAAGACAACCTGAGTGCAGTCTGTTTCTGAATATACTGGTAATTTTTTTCTAACCTCTACAATTCTGCTCATGAACTATTGATAATCTTTTTATTGATCCTAATTTTTCCTTATATTACTTAGGGACAGTTTGTTACTGCATCTTTGTATTTCAAAGATTGCTGTGCCTTATAGGTAAAGGTTTGCATTGATAGTGTTGTGAGTCAGCGTCTGTCTCATGTACCTACTACTAGTAGTAGAAGGAAACGTGGTTTAGAAGATGAAGAAGCTCAGCAACAGCTGAAACGTATTAGAGACTTGTTCTTAGAGACTACGGATGAGGAAGATTTTGAGGGTTTTACTCGCGAGGAAATGGAGCTGGAAGATTACCGCGGTGTAAAGCGAGTAGCAAGCAGCTCGGATAGTGATGTGGGATCTGTTGTTAAACGCCTTAGAGATGTAGCTGATTGTGAGGAGTTTGACAGCGAAGAGGAAGAGCTGGATTGGACTAAAGTTCAGGAAGTATTAGATGTGGTTAATGCTCCCACGTCTAGCGATGAATTCCAGGGTTTTAATGACACTTGGGTTCCAGATAATACTTTGCAGGATGCAGCCCGAAGCACAGACTGGCAGCAATGGCGAAGTCGGGATTCACCTGTGGAGGCAGACGCACCTGAAAGTAACTCCAGCGACTCGGATGAGATTTAAGGAGCAGTTTGGGAACAAACTAATCGCAGAGTTCAAAGTGTCGCGTTACCGTGTGCCTTGTGTTTAACTTCTGCCCTGAGCTCTTGTTTGCAGCTTCGTGGACTCCTGATCGTGTGAACAATCTTGCCGGACCTGGACTTGTGAGTCTTCCTTGCCTTGACCCTCGGACTGCCTGACTACGCCTCTGCTAATCCCCTGGTGACTTCGTTGGACCGCTCTTCATGCGGATTGCTGTTTGCTGTTTTGTTTGGCTTTGAAATGAACTGAGTTTTTACTGCTGAATTGAAGCTGTTTTGCCTGCGTTTGGACTTGCTTTCCTTTTGCCAGCGAGGACTGACTGGGACTTGGTTTGTTTACATTCTTGCTGACCGCAAGCCTTTTGTGTTTATAGCTCTGACTTTAAGAGCCTCCTTTTGTTGTGCTAATAGACATTAAAGACCTTTGTTTAACTCCTTCACTGCCGTTTTGCTTGCTGGTCCGTCTGGGTCTTGACAGATAAGTTTAGAGGGCAATAAGATGGTGTTATTGAGCTCCAAGACACAATAGGTAGTATATCTCTTTTCATTATATATAACATGCTTCAGGTTATATACTAAGGTTACTATGCCAAAGCGCATGATTTTGAATGTACATTCTTTAATGTTATGTTTGAAAGCTGTTTTTGAATAGAATTATTTATATGTCTCAAAGAGAGAAAAATAGGTACATGTCAATACTTGGTGCAGATGTTCATAAAGAATAATTATGGTAGTGTTTCAGCAAGCGAAATAACGCCTTAATTTTACTCTGCTGCATAAATGTATTATTTTTATTTTTATTTGTACCCCTCTTTATTTCCCCAAAGGGGACTCAAAGCATCTAGGTATTGTATAGCAAGGTATTACTGGGATACCTCTTATAGGCATTTTTGCTACAGAATTCTTTTTGACTTCACCTAATTTCAGTGGACACTACAGAATTGTGTTATATGCATTTTTTATCATATGTTAGAACATTTGTCTCAGCACTAACGTAAAGAGGCTTCTCACTGTAAGAAAAGGTTAGTATGTATAAAGTGCATTTGCCATAAAGTTTCATATTAAATAGTTTTCCATATCAAAGTCCTCCTTGCTATCTCAGCATTACTTCTGTGCCAAAAAATAGTATGACAGGATATCCAACTGATTAGTGATAGACAATCAATCATAAACAATTTATGCTCTATCTACCTTTCTTAAGTCCATCACTCCCACTGTTTGGTTTTTGTTTTGTTTTTCTTTTGAATGAGAATGAATGATGTTGACTGGGATTAGTTTGACTCCTGATTTCATCTCAGGAGAAGTAGTGTGTTGTTGAATTTCACCAAGAACACCTTAGTCCAGTATGCTGTTTTGAACATGAGATACCTCTGAAACCTCAGATAAGGGCAGAAATGCAATGGTAACTTTTCCATTGTTATTTAGTGTGCCAAGTGATCTGTATCTGGGGCAAATAACCATTGATGATTGATTTATTTGTTTCATTGTTTTAATACAGTATAATAAGTTGGTAAACATTAGTATGTTGTGATTGAGAATTATTAATAATAATAATAACTTTATTTTTATATCCCACCACCATCTCCCCGAAAGGACTCAGGGTGCCTTACAGATGGCACAAAGTACCTAAAAAACCCCATAAAAATGAAGTACAATATGAAACACAATAAAATAAAATACATACATGTATAAAAACATCAACTCATTCAAACTGCATTCCTCTATCCGTGGCAGTAAGTTGCTGTAAACATGGAGTGGAATTACAGTAGAGTGTAGCTCTAACTTTGATCACTAGTAGAAAAGAGGGTTTTTTTTTCTCCAAATTAAAAAATATTTGCCATGTAGTAACATGTACATTTGTTCATTAGAATCCACTCCTTTTATGCTTCTCACATACCCCATTGGTTCTAATGCTAGACACAATAATTAAAATTCCAAAAGTTATGGCATAGTAGAACAGAGGACACCGTTATATGAACTTTTCTTAGTTGTTTCAGTCTAGCCTTTTGTACCACATAGATTTGTGCATTCAGGGTTTACCTTGATTCGTTTCGTGTTCAGCTTTCTCTGGGGCCCCAATCCGTTTTCTTCTGAACCTCCCGAAATCAGTATGTCAGATATTTATTTTTCATTTAGTTTTCATGTACATTATTTTTTGGTGGGGGGCGGGGCTTCACCCATAGGCTCAAAGCACTGTGGGCCTATGGGTGCAGGCTTTGGGCCTATGTATCCGGGCATGGCAGGGCCTGCATCCGAGTGCTGAATAAGGAGAGTTCCTCACTTGGTGTTTGGCTGCAGGCCCTGCCAGGCCCCACACAATCTATCTGAAAGGCAAGCACACTTGCCTTTCCTATCAGTTGCATTTTCGTTTCAGGAGGGGCCTTTCCATTTCATGCCATCTGAATGGATGGAATGAAATGGAAACACAAATGAAATGATTGGGACAAACTTTGGGCCCATGACTATTGTCCATCACAAGGGCACCAGGATGGGTGGGTTTGGCTTCTTTAATACTAGTGGAAAACATTCTTTTATGTATTACGAGTGTTTTAATTCTCCGAAATAAAAATTATTCAGTGTGTATCCATTTAAAACAGATCTATGTATTTGTTCATTAGACTGAACTATTCTTGAATAGAGGCATTTTCCTGGTTGGTGCCAACTGCTCATCTCTTTTTCATCTGTCTTCTATAGATTTTTCTTTGATGTATCCAGGAAGGGAGCTTTTAATGATTTTCTCTGTCTGTGTGTGTTTTCAACTTTGTTTAGTTGGACTTTCAAATCTACCAGCTGTAAGCAGAACAAAGTATATTTTTAAAAGAACAACAAGAGTTCCTATCTGGCAGGAGCAGCTGCCTTAGATACTTCAAAGGTATTGGACACCACAGAGAAGGCAGCAGTCTTTCCTGCCTTTGAAATGGTTTCAGAGTTTCGCTCTGGCTTCAGTGACCCCCAGCACGCAAAAATGTGTGTGTGGTTGTATTAGTAGCAGTTGCAACAACAACAACAACAAAAAGGGTCTGTATTGTTTGAATGCAAAATTACACTTAAATTTCATTTTGGATTATATTGACTGAAAATGATTTCTTTGAGAGTTACATGAAATGCACAGTTTTCCTTCTTATAGGAGAAAAAGAAACTTGGACTTTATTCAACAGGAGACATAGCAATGATGCTGAGGAGAATCAAATTTGAAAATTCAAAATACTAAGCACACAAGAATGCTTGTGTGCTCAGTATTTTGAATTTTGAAACCTCATCTGAGCAACTTTGCAGAAGTCTTAAAAGCGGTCCCAAACTTCTGATATGCAGAAATGTCTCTAGTGTATAATTTGATTCTCCTCAGCATTATTGCTAAGTGTGCTGCCATATACAGCCTCAGTCTCTTTTTCTCCTATAAGAAAGAAACCGGTGCATTGACTGGCATTTCTCAATACATACAGAACCATTCCTTTAAAATGAGCGCAAATTTCTGTATGAACAGATATCTGAAAGAGGGCTATTGCACTGAATTTTCTCTAATTTCTCTTCTATTATTTAGTGTTATTTTTAGATACACCATTTATTTCTGTTAATATTATTCGTATATATGTACTGTTTATAGCATATGCTTTTTATTTAATATTCTTTAGGATATATGGTCATATTTTATATTTACTATCATAATTTGTACTCCCATTCCTTGAAGAAATACGTTGTAAAAAATCAGATTTTTTAAATTAATAAAATAACCTGATATATGTCAGTAATTTAGCATTCCTAGCTGTGGGAAATCAGGATGCTATTTTCTCTATTATATTAAAGGATTCTGACCAGGACAGCTAACAATTAGTAGCAGGATTTGCATGCTGCATCTAGCTTTGCAGGATTTACTACTACTACTACTACTACTACTACTACTAATAATAATAATAATAAGCATATAAAATATGGAGGGAATCCGCATGGACAGAAACACTGTCTTCCAAATAACCCCTGAACTAAGGATTGGACTGGGGAGCTACCTGGTAGGAATGCTACAACATTTCTACCAGGAAACGACAGCATACCCCATTGCAAACCTGAAGAATCACAAAGATTCATTTTAGCTAGCTAGCTAGCTAGAAGCACCTCCAAACAAAGATTTACAATATTATCAAATGCTCTGGGATGGCTCAGAGTAATTATTTGTTATCATAACGGCACCCCCAAAACTCTGCAGTTTGATAGCAGCCTCCCTACAAGAAATATTTCAACGTCTTAACCTCCTTAATAATAAAGTGGACCCTCTGATGTATACAATAAGGTGGGAGAATATAAGATGCAGCAAGCAAACCTCAATGGTCTCTTGCAAATTAGCGAAACAGGGGGAAGGAGGTTATTACAGGCAGAATCTGGCATTTCCCCCAGCAAAAGACAACCTGGTGGCAGAGACTTTCCCACAAGACACAATAAATCCTAGTGTAAACCCCCAAACCTGAACCTCAGATTATCTGATAGACAGATTTGCCTGATAGTATATTCAGCATACCAATACAAAGGAGTTCGACCTGCTTGGAATACACTAACTCCAGCTACAAATAACTTAAGCCTCCTACTCCAGCATAGGAAAAGTATCCTCGACTTGATATCGGTCCAGTGTTGGACCCAATACACCTTTTCTTGCATTGGCTTCCAGAAAGAGTGATATTAACTTTTAAATAATCTCAAATACCATCGCAAATACTAAAATAGGACCTTGGATGACCCATGCGGAACAGAGAAACTCCTCATTCAGGTGAAAAATATATGCATGTGAAAAGTATATAATAAAATCTTTGTCAAGAGTGAGAGATCTATTCACAGTGTTAAAGGAAGAGACCCCAGAAGGAGACACTTGAATAGTTGAGAAGTTGTTCAGGATATGATATCTGATATCTGAATAAAACAACTAAAATATGTCTTAAAATAATTTCATGCAATGCAAACGAAATAAATTTGCTCAAGAAAAGGGAAGATAATGAACACTTTAAAAGAAACTTGAAAATGTGGAATTACCATATTTGTCTTCAAGAAACTCAAAAAGATTTGCAGAATAGAAATATGGCCTAAAGATTTGTGTCTGCAAACAAGAACAAAAGAAACAGGTCAATATTTTACACATTACAACCAAAATTGATTTTTGAAGACAAATATGGCACATGTGGAAATCAACTGAATTCGCAAGATAATGCATTTAATGGGTATTTCTAACCCAAATAATGAGAGACCAGTGTTTTCCGAAATTTGTTGAGAAAGACATCTGAACTGGACACACAAAATCAGATTTGTATGGATGATTGGAATTGGGTTTTTGATCGTAATAAATGTTCCACTAAAGCTATTACCCAGAGCCTTTTTTAAATATACAGAATACTTTTAATTAATAGAAAGTTTGAAATATTTATGGCCAACCCATCGATAATGTACTTTAAAAAAAAGATTGTCATGATCCCTTTTATAGAATAGACATGTTATAGATGTCAGAATAAATACTTAATAAAGAGTAAATAAAACTACCTTAGCATAGCTGCTTTGAATCCCATTTTGGGGAAGGACAGAATATTAAATATGATAAAATAAACCTTATGGGTCTGTGACAACTGTGGAACTTACTGAAGCAATGAAAAAGATTACATTTGGAAAAGCATCAGGCCAAGATGTATTATTTCTATCATTTTATCCGAAATTTGAAGATGTGAAATATGTATTTTTCTCATTACTAGATAATGACTCCCATTCTGGCAGGCAGATTGAATAAACATATAGTTTTTGTACTGCCAAAAAAATTGAAATAATGTAATAATATGTTTTTGAAATATTATAATGACAATTGTGATATCTTAATTTTATTTTTAGATGCAGAGAAAGTATTTAAAACAGAGAAAGTAATTAAAACATATAAACATTGCAAAAATGCTACAAATTCACATTTCAAAATGTATTTCTATAAAAGCTACATATTAAAACGTATTTCTATAAAATGCATGGTAAGACACATGAAACGAGGATTAAATAAAGGACACATATTTAAAATTCATGCTTAAAGACTGGCTGGATAGAAATGTAGAAACAACTCAGCACATGCTTCTTCAATGCATGTTCTACAGACACCTTAAAACTAATCTCATTACACCATGGCTTCTAAAATATCCAGGGCACACCGAAAAATATTACTCCACCCTGCTGCTTTCGGACTCTAGCACTACAATAACTTACAGTGTTGCTAAGTTTTGTGCTGCAGCACTTAAAATTAAAAGGATGATAATCGACCCTGCAAGGCAACACCCTGTTGAGAATGTAGTTAGAGCAACCTGTTACAACTGAAATGCTACTAGACTTGTAATGTGCCCCCCATCCCCTTTAGTGCCCCCCCCTAGTGTTTTAGCCTTGCCTTTCAGTCTTCCTCTCTCCCTCGGTTCCATACCTTTTACATTAACCTGTGTTTTTAAACTGATTTTAAACTGTTTTCTGATCTGTTTTTAATAACTGCTTCACTGTGTTTCCCCATCCCAGGGTGCTTGTGCCCCGCTTTGTGCTGGTCAGTGACTGTAATAAGGTTTTGTATTATATTGACTGGCTGAGTAAGCCTACCAAAAGAGATAGCTCTTTACATCGTTTTAAAACTATGGTAATCTTATTTTTGATAATAATTTATTCAGGCCTTATTCGAGGTGAGTGGTTAATGGCTGCAATTTTAGCTGTTTTAAAATTAGAAGGTGGTAGTTAAGGGAGAGCCACAATGGTGGGGTGGTTTGTAGTTAGAGCAACCTGTTGGTTAGAGCAACCTGTTGGTTAGAGCAACCTGAGCCACAATGGTGGGGTGGTTTGTAGTTAGAGCAACCTGTTACAACTGAAATGCTACTAGACTTGTAATGTGCCCCCCATCCCCTTTAGTTAAGGGAGAGCCACAATGGTGGGGTGGTTTGTGTGTTTGGATAGGGCTGTAGGGGTCAAATTCTTGCTTGACCATCTAAAGCAGGGTTCCTCAAACTTTTAAAGTCGAGGATGGGTTTGCTGTCCCTCAAACTGTTTGGGGGGGGGGGGAGAGACTATAGTTTGAAAAAAAATTCCAACCACACTGCATATATCATAGTTGTAGTGTAAAAACATGAAAGAACAATACAATATTTAAAATAAAGAACATTTTTAATGGGAAGCGTGGCCCTGCTTTTGGCTGATGAGATAATTAGGATTGTTGTTGTGTACCTCCAGATCATTTCAGACTTAGGGTGACCATAAGTGTAACGTTTAGGGTAGGGGCTGGATAAATGACCTTGGAAGACCACATCTGGCCCATGGGCCTTAATTTGGGGACACCGGAACTAAAGCCACTAAATGACCTTGGGCATGTAAAACTCTCATCCACGAAGGAGGGCAGTGACAACTCCCCTGAAAAAAAGTCTGACCAAGATAACCCTATGATAGGTTGGCCTCAGGGCTGGCATAAATCAGAAATGACTTGAAGGCACAGAACAACAACATCTAATGAATGATGCCATTAGAATAGAATAGGATAGAATAGCTTTATTGTCATTGTACTATTTCACAAAGGAATTCAATGCTTTCCCCAGCACACATCACAAAACACAACACACCCATTCCTCCACCATCTCACAGCCCTCAATGCCACATCAATGCAAAACCATGGAGTTCCATAGAGTAACAGCTATCTGCACAGCTGATAGAATCTCTGACTTCATTTGCTTTAGCAATTCTTTGATTTCTAGTAAGTCAAGAGAATTGAAGTTAAAATTAGAGAATATAAAATAAGTTTATATGGAGATCATATAGTGCTTTATGTGACCGATTAATGAATAAAAATGTCCAGAATGACTACTATCAGATAAACAGCAAGAAGATTCATCCTGTTGTACTCCTCATATGCCATATCATATGTTATAGCATTTAGTACACTATGGATGCAGATTTGGAGGATCACAGATGTGATTGAGAGAAAGGAATGAAGGGCTACTCTCTTTTTCTGATGTTGGGATTGACCCCATTGACCGACTGTGGGATATGAGATATTTATTAATAATTAGATGATCTGTCATTTTTATTAAGTAAGAAGATACGGCTTTACTTCAGAAGTCTGTTAGTTGAGACTGCTGGTTACTTAACAATACATATGTGATAAGAACCATTTATACTAAATACGATAAATCTTAAAACAATTTGCAAAATGGTATATGTTTAAAACAGGGGTCCTCAAACTTTTAAAACAGAGGGCCAGGTCACAGTCTCTCAAACTGTTGGAGGGCCGGATTATAATTTGAAGAAAAAAAAAGAATGAATTCCTATGCGCACTGCATGTCTCTTATTTGTTGTAGTAGTAGTAGTAGTAGTAGTAGTAGCTGTGTGCTTTCAAGTCATTTCAGACTTAAGTTGACCCTGAGCGAGGGCTGGGTAAATGACCTTGGAGGGCCGTATCCGGCCCTCAGGCCTTCGTTTGGGGACCTCTGGTTTAAAACATAAGATCAATGTAATAACAGAATATATTACAAAACATTTCGCTTTTTTCTTTTTCTAAATGTCTCTTTACGAATGCCAGAAAGTTAATAATTGTATTTTTGGAATATTAAAACAAGGATAAAGTGTTTATGAGAGCAAATAGTCTTGGGTATTCCACATTTAAAATGGCATTGCATGTAACAACAAATACAGTGGTTTGAAGGACAGCACTGTTAATTTTCATTTTTGCAAAAAATGACTACTAAAAGAAAGAGAGACTTAAAAGCTTCTTTTGAATATGAACTACTGAAAGACAATTATATTATAAAGAGAATTCTTTTTTCTGTTGATGTTGAAAGAAAAATTGTAAGCTGATATTTTTATGTAATATTCATAAAAGATTATTTTAATTTGGATGGTTGTTTCAGAAGTTTTATACTTGGGGGGAACATTCTTACAGCTTAATCTACTGTTCTCCTGGAAGAACTTTCCTCTCCCTCCCCAATTTCCCCAATTTCTCCACACTGAAAAGTTTGAGACTTTCAAATATGACTTTCTGGGCTCACAATCAGTTGCACTATGGAGCAGGATATGATTATAATCTTAGATCCATTGGAAGATGCTATTACACCATTAGAAGTCCACCATTAGATGCTGTTTTTAGATATATCTATATCTAAACACATAGATAGATAGATAGATAGATAGATAGATAGATAGATACTAGATAGATAGATACTAGATAGATAGATAGATAGATAGATAGATAGATAGATAGATAGATAGATAGGAAATAATTGGTTGTGAAAATAAAGCATTCCGTTTTCAACACATCCCTGTAAAATTCCTGTTAATGAGATTTTTAAAAAAGCATATTGGTTATGAAAAAGCAACATTTTATCATTATAAGAACAATAGGATTTTGAAATTTATGTGTAATTATTTTGAAGCATGCACACACACACACACACATTTAAAAAGAAAGTGAAACAGTTTTGAGATTTTTTGAATAAAGTTAGAGGCTGATTTGCTTATTAAAGTATGTCAAACTGTTTTTTAAGAGCTAGTATTATATTTAATTAGAGATGCAAGAATAACGGCTCAGGCCCTATTTATTTTCGTGACTGCAGCCCCTCCCCCCAAAAAATGTACCTGCTCGAGCTTTAAATCTGTTGGAGAGGCCCTCCTCTCAGTCCCACCACTGTCACAAGTGTGATCGGCGAAAACGAGGGAAAGAGCCTTCTTGGTGATCGCCATCTGGCTTTGGGATGCCCTCCCTACAGAGATTAGGCAGGTCCCCACACTGTCGTCCTTCTGTATGGATCTGAAAACTTGGGTGTTTAAACAAGCCTTTGAGAATGTCTAGCCCAATTGTCCGCAATCAGTGACACAGCACTTTAAAGCTATGCCCTGTTCCTTATCTACAGTTTGCACTTGTTTACAGTTTGGCCATCTATTACGGTTGTTATGAGTTTTAAACTGTTGTCTTCGTATGCTATAGTTTTTACTTTGTTGTATTGTACTGTGTGTTTATTCTATGCTTTGTCTTGACACATTGTGCCATATGTAAGCCGTCCCTGGTCCATTCGAGGAAATGGAAGCAGGGTACAAAAATAAAATAATAATTATTATTATTATATTGTTTGCTAAATTATGAAGGAATATGCTAAGCAAATTCAGGTCTGATTAGTATTTGGAAGGAAAATTACCAATGAATCCAAGCTGCTGTTTTTTCGGAGGCAGGAACTAGCAAAACATCTCGGGGTATTTCTATGAAATCCATGAGATCGTCATAAATTAATAGGTGACTTGGAAGACAATATATTGTAAAATAGCATTGAATAAGAACTGGGTTCATTTTAAGATGGTAAAGATTTTGTAGAACTTGCAAAATGTTGCCTCCCCCTCTCCTTCTATCACTGCCATGTTAGTAATAGAAATGAAAAACATTGAATCTTCTTTACAAAAATGTAAAATGTACAGTAGGTAGCAAAATACTGTCTAATGTTTGTATACTTTATTGTACATTCTTTTCTCTGTTCTGCATTTTTTAACTTTAAAATATATTTATCGAATATTTATGGTTTAGGATTTGTGATTTGTTTTATATGACATTACTGACTATATTAGACTTAAGATTTTTAGGTGTGATCTTTCATCTTCATTGAATTTCTTCTTGATGAGCTTCCACTAACACTTTTGGAAAAACCTGTAGCTTAATACATAACAGGAAACCACCTTCTCTGCCTAACCAACTTTCTGCTTTGCTTGTTTGATTTCAAATAAACAAGAGGTTTGGGAGAAGAAGATGTACTGATGCATGTATTACAGAACTGGGGAGGAGGCTCAAAATTCCATCTGCCAATCAAACAGTATCAGGGAGATCGGCCCATCAAGATTTTTACGTTTTTGTTGTTTATTGTTCAGTCACTTCCAACTCTTCATGACCTCGTGGACCAGCCCATGCCAGAGCTCCCTGTTGGCCGTTACCACCCCCAGCTCCTTCAAGGTCAAGCCAGTCACTTCAAGGATACCATCCATCCACCTTGCCCTTGGTCGGCCCCTCTTCCTTTTTCCTTCCATTTTCCCCAGCATCATTATCTTCTTCAAGCTTTCCTGTCTTTTCTTTATGGGGCCAAAGTACTTCATCTTTGCCGCTAATATCCTTCCCTCCAGTGAGTAGCTGGGCATTATTTCCTGGAGTATGAACTGGTTTGATCTTCTTGTGGTCCAAGGCACTCTCAGAATTTTCCTCCAACACCACAGTTCAAAAGCATTTGTCTTCCTTTGCTCAGCCTTTCTTATGGTCCAGCTCTCACATCTTTGACATCTCAGCAATAACCACATCACATTTGCCCTGGCTCATAGAGCTTACATTCCAGGTTACATTCCTATGGTGTGTTAATCTCGAGAACATCGGATTCGTTGCTCACCTCCAGTACCGTCGGCCACTAACCTTCCTTTTGACTTTGAGCTAGCTGTGTCATCACATCTGGAGCCAGTTGAACTTATCCTCTGTTCCTCCTCAGTATCATTTTGACCATCTTCCCACCTGGGAGTCCCATCTTCCGACGGTATATCAACATATCTTTGGTTGTACTGATTCATTTAGTTTTCATGGCAAGAATATTGGGGTGGGTTGCCATTACCTTTCCCAGGGATTGTATTTAGTCTGACCTCTCTGCCATGAACTTCCCCTCTTAGGTGTGCCTTTACGGTTTTGCTCATAGCATCATCGAGGTGCTCAAGCTCCAGCACCATGACAAAGCAATGATCCTTTGCTGGAGTTTTATGTAGTTAAGCCATTAGGAATGATCAATCCAAATTGTACTGAATGATCAAGCACACACATACAAACACACACAACATTCAGGAGAGCTTTTGTAACTGAGCCCCCCAAAGCATAACAAAGGCTGCCTGCAGAGTAAGTTACACTCAACTTCCTTGAGAGTAAGTTACACTGGCTACATTGAAATAGTCTCTAAGTAGACATTATGGTTACAAGTGTATTCATGTTTAGGGATATCTGAAAAATAATAGATAAGAGGTATTTTGCACTCCTGTGATTGTGCCTTGATTCTCTTTACATGCTCTTCATTTCCAAGTTCTTTAGGTACGTCTGTTTTTGCTTTTGAGATATTATGTGTGCACTCTTGTTTTTTCCAACATATCCAAATATTGTTTGGGTTTAAAATAGTGGATGGATGGATGTATGTAACAGGAAACCTTGTTGGCACATTTGCATTCTCTTAATAGGATCTTGAATATATTTCCTTTTTGTGATATATCAATGGTCATTTCAAAATATTCTCTATTTTGTGACATTAATTTATCTCCTACTTTAGTTAGTTATTATTGTAATACAGGTTGAGTATCTGTTACCCAAAATTTCAAAATCTCACTCATTTCCAAATCCAAAATTATCTGTGCAAACATTGTTTCATACTGAAAATTGTTAAAAAATAGTCTGTATAAAATTACCATTGGGTTATATGTATAAGGTGTTTATGAAGCATAAATGAATTTAATGTTTAGACTTGGCCCAGTCTCAAAGATAGATCATTTATGTAAAGGCAGTCCCTAGATTACAGACATCTAACTTACATGCGACTTCCAGTTAAGAATGGAGGTGAGACAACAGGAAGTGTGAGGAAATCTACCCTTCAGAAGGGAAATTCACTCCTGGGAGGGTTATCATGAGGAAAAGTATCTCTACTGAAACTTTATCACCAATCCTTGATCCCACAACAATCCAAACTTTTAATATAATTGTCACAGAAAATGAGGCGAAAACTTCTGAACAGGGGCACAAACTGCAAAACAAATGTTACATGGATGTTAACCCTATCCTATGCTATCCAAAACATACGCACATACATACATATATACATACATATGTATGTGTGTATAGATAGATAGATATAGATCTAGATATGTTTTATGTAATTACGTTGTTGTTGTTTGTTGTTTGTGTTTTCGGTTTTATTTTATGTAATTGTTGTCTGGGCTTGGCCTCATGTAAGCTGCTCCGAGTTCCCATTGGGGAGATGGTGGCGGGGTATAAATAAAGATTATTATTATTATTATTATTATTATTATTATTATTATTAGATATAGATACAGCTGGAGTTACTGTACCGTTGAAATGTACTGTTCCAACCTATATACTAATTCAACTTAACCTACTGAAGCTATCTTGCTCATAATCTAGGACTGGCTGTATATACAACTATAGGTATTCCATAATCTGAAAAAAATCTGAAATACAAAATACTTCTGGTCCCAAGCATTTTTGATAAGGGACATTTGGCTTCTTTGTACAATGTATTCTTTGTTTTGATTATTTGTTTGTTTGTTTTAAATGTAGCCTCATGGGCAAAGTTAGTAACACCCTGTCTGCCAACAGAGCTCTTTGTCTTAAAAACAATCTGGGGGGCCTGAATAAATATTTAGCAACCACTGCTTCTGCTGTTTTCAGATTCCTGGGAAGTACTTAAAAGTCCAGCAGTGTTGTTCTTCCCTTCTGTTTGCTGGAAAAAGGAGGAGTGCATATAAGCACGTAGGGAAGAAAAGTTGGAACTTCTAAGCTAAAAGATGATAGGCAATTTCCTCAGCTTTTCATAATTTCCTCGTATGTAAAAACAAAAACAAAAAGTGTGTTTCCTCATACATGCTGGAAGGACTAGGGGTAGGGTGGCCCATAGATGGCATCTAATAGTCTCTGAAAGTGATGGCTAATAATATGTTTTAGTTTTTATAATCAACCTCTAATGTTAGGGATAATTTCCTATATATGATTTGAAGGTTCAGTTTCCATACTAGTGATGTCAGTGACTGCAAAATATCATTTTGCCATGCAGTTCAGTGCTGTCATTTATTTGTAAGTGGAGACTCCTCAGCTTGGAATCCATGTCTGTTCTCAGACTGTGCAAACCTTAACTCTTTTTCTGCTTTTGGATTCCTTTAATTCATGGGGTTCTCCAACTAGGCATTTAGTAAAATGGGTTTTCCTCTGAACTTTCTCTTCTTGTTTCAAGGACTCATCAGCAGGCATATTTCATGGTTCATTCAAACAATTTGAGGTGACTATGTAGTACAAGATTGAAAAATCAATCAAATAATTAGTTGAGAAACTGAAAACAGTGGTGTTATTTGAGACACGGTTCACTTGTATTATATTTCTACAAAATATTTCAAAAAACTGAGGTACATCTTGATTTGTTGTGATCTTTGGATTGATTTTACGTCATAGGGCATCATATTAAGAAAACTTTTTCCAATGCAAGTTGCTTTGGGCCTAAGGATATTAGATCAAAACTGATTTGAACTACAACTTCCAGAATCCTCCAACAAGCATGCCCACTGTCCAAACTATCTATGAAATTTGAGGGAGTGGTAATAAAAAAAGTTATTTAAGCTTTGATTTGAATTAATTCATAATTCCATGTGAGGTCACGATATCTAATGCTTTTTTTATTTTTAGCAATAATTGCACCATGTTTTGTTTTTTTAAAATCATGTTTTGCACAGTATGTTTCCTCTTGTAAGATTGGAAATGCCTCCCCCCCCCCCCCGCCATAATTAGTTCTAAAATGATGGGGAGGAAAAAAATCTTTTCATCATAGCATTCAAAATCTGCATGACAGCCAATTACGAACCCAGAATTAAAACTACACGGCCAAAATCATGGCACAGCTGACAAGGATAGAGAATGGATGTTTTAAAAAATGAATGCTATCACTTTAAGATAAGGTGCCTGCCCGCTTTCCTCGCACAAACAAGATCGATTCTGAGCAGACTCCTACTGTTTGCTTTCTCTTTTTTTGAACAAGAAGAAGAAGAGGAAGAGGGATTCTCACGCTGAATATAACCAACATATTCTCGATAACAGCGGTTTCTTTTTCTTCTCCTGAAATCCACCAAAACTGAAGAAAAATCCAAGTGACTGTTCTTAGCAGCTGTGTGGCCTGGAGTTCACTAGGAAAGCTGGCTTCCTGCAGTCCCCTATTCATCACCTGCTTCAAAGGCAGCCTAGCTGGCTATAGTGTGCAGGCCAGGTAGGGTGCCATTGTGCTCAGCCTGGGAGGATTAGTATCAAAGCTGCGGCAACCAGGCCCTTGGTCTCAGGCTGCCATTCAGTGTAGCAGGGAGAGGCTAAGACTGGCCAAGGTCATCGTATCCAGTGTGCTGTGGACTGGGAAAGGATCCTTCCTGAGAATAGAAGGCTTCTTATGAAATCATGGCGCAAGCTTGCAGCACAGCAGGTGCCCTTCTGAAACACGTACATCTGTTTATGTTGGTGGTACCGTAGCCGACAACAAAATAATGGTGTTTTTTTATAGCTATATTTTTTCTTCTTCTTGGACGAGAAGAACCTCGATACATTCCTCTAGCCATTTTTCGTTTTGGAGAAATCATAACGAAATCTTTGCAAGATTTAGCTGAAGCTTTTGTGTGTGTGTGCACGCGTGAAAAACAGAAGAGACTGATTTAACCATTTTTTAATCTGTATCTCTGCTGGATACCAGCAGCAGGATACAAAATCCCCCCCGCCCCCCAGTGTCCCGAGACTTGTACCAATACGTTAGGTTTTAAAATGTACGGGATTTGCCTAGTTGTCACGCATAACGAAATTAATCGGAAGATATTTCTTGTTCCCAATACAAAGATTTTTTTTTTTTAAGAAAAGAAAGGTGAGGTAAGAATGACGTAAAAATAATGATAAAACCAACTTGATGAAATTGTGGGGGGAGAAAAATTAAGCTGTAAGATGAGTTGTCATGACGACAGGGATGTTCTATTGATGAACTGTACCCTTCATTGTCCAATCAGATAGTAGAGCTGAAGCTGGAGCATGAACAGGAGAAGACGCACCTATTCCAACAGCATAACACAGAAAAGGATTGCCTGGTTCGAGACCATGAACGAGACATTGAGAAACTAGAAAAACAGCTTCGGGCTGCCATGACAGAGTACGACAATAAAAGTCAGGAATGCAGGAAACGAGATGCGCAGGTAATGATCACCAGCATTTAAAATATATAAGCTTCCCTATTTATTTTTTAAAAAATAATAGTATTTCCTGTTTTCAAATGTATTTGTTAATGCATGCTATTAGTCATTTGCAAAACTGGCATATAAGCACAATTTTGTTTTTGTCTTTTTTTCCCCTACCGCTCCCTCCCCTTGCTAGTACTGAAAAAAAAAGGCTTTAACTGCAAAAAACCACAGGTAGCCAGATTAAGACTCCCATGGTGTTCAATAACTTGGCCTCTTATTTATAATCTTGTCTCATTTTCTTTCATGATGGATTTAAGGGTGGAAAAGGTATTTCTGCCTCCCCCATTATCTACAATAACCCTTTCCTCCCCCCTCTGGGTAAATCTGTATTACATATATAAGTTATTCATATGGATTTTTCCCCATTTCTATCTCTGCAGGCAGCCCAGAAATTACTTGTACTTGAGTTTTCACACGATTTCTTAGCGTTTCCCCTGTTTTTGTCATTATGCATGTGGTTGATTGAATATATCTGATGTAACGCTTTAATTTTTTTGTTGATTTACATTAGATATGAATTTGTATAGATGAATCTGTAAAATTACCCTATGTGTGTATGAAATGCATACATACGTGTGCATATACATACACACGTCTGTAAATATACACACACGCCCCTTCCATCTTTATGGTCACTGTTGGAAGCCATTTGCTAGAATAACCCCCAGCTGTGGTAGCATTTGATTCCTCAAACGTATGGATGAAATGTGCACTGTCAGCATGGAAAATTATCTTTATTAGTTAGATTTTTTTAAAAAACGGTTCATCATGATGATGCTTGCATTTATCATGCGGTTATCTTGGTGTAATTCATTATTCAAAATGTATGTGCTGTAAAAGGCCTGAAGAAAGATGTTATAAAATTAAAAGCATACGTATTTAGATGGGAAAATAATTGTTTTATCAGAATGCATTAGAATGGCTTGAATAATTTTGTACTGAAATAAGCATCCCTGGTTCTGTCCTTCAACCGCCATGTATGTTTTGTGTCTGGATCCTTTTTCCTTTCTTGACAGAACAATCTAGATATGTTGGCATCCTTCAATGCAGTTAGTAGACTGTTGCAATAGTATTCTTTATTTTTAAAAACCTTCTATTTTTATTGTTTTCTCTTATGAAAGTCGTGCATTCCAGTTACTTAATATCAAGTTTTTTTAATTAAGTAAGTAGAAGACATGCTATTACAATTTAGTTTGCGTTCCTTGCCATGTGTTGGTTAAAGAGGAAAGGAATATATTTAATATATGTTTGATATAAGAAAGGATGCTTTTGGAAAGTTAGGATCGTTTTTGTCATTGAGGTAGTATCCTCCTATTGTATATCAATTTTCATAGCTTTCTTTTACCTGCAACGCCCAAACTGAGATATTGATCAAATTCATTTGTGTTTTTACTAGTTACGTGGAAGACATTATGGATATGGCATACTTCCTTATCAATATTATTCTAAATAATTAATGTATATAAAGCTTAAGTAAAATTAACTCAAAGCTCTGAATTTTTCTGCTGGTTACATGCATGCAGTGGATGCAACACTTGAAGAAGTCCCATTAGAATCCATGGAACTCAAGAGTTTAGTCCAGCTTGTTTGTAATCATTTAGACATAAGTATTTAATTATTCATTCAGTGTTCTTCATTGCACAGATTATGATTGACTTTGGAATGGCTACTTCTTACTCTCTATAGTCTTTGCTTTTTTGTATATGATCTTCCTGGTGGTTTGAACTCACAGTAGAGGGTGGCATTTGTGGTAGTTTGCAGTATTATTGAAATAATATATATATTGAGCCCATTATTTTACTGCAGACCAGCACTCAAGAGCTGATTAAGTTGTATTCATCAGTCTTGTCTCTGTGAAGTCCAATATATCTTTTCCTGCTGCTATGTAGTTTTTAATTAATTGCAGAGCATCAAAATTTTAATATACCATTACCGAACACATTGATAATATTAAAGCTGTCATTTTTTCATTTCTGCTTGACTATCATTGTCATGACAATATAATAAGGAGAATTTACATATGTTTAACCAGTTCGTTCTAGTATTCTAATAATTTATTGGGGTGGGGTCAAGAGGTGGGCTTGTTGATTGGTTAAATGGTTGTCACATTACTGCTAATGTCAATTCAGTGGGATCCCCTTGGATGAACATTGGTACCAATGTGAACATGAGCTGTGGAATCCTTGGAATACCTAGTGCTGCAGTGCTCCTTGTACAACAGCCCAAGACACAAATTTATAGCACTTGGTTGGGAGAGGGGGGCAACTACTGGAGAGAATTCAAAAGTACTGCCCTACTGTTCCCATTGATAAGCTAGACTTGTAGACTCATATCTCACATGGGTCAGTTTTCAATTTAAAAGGACCAACTGTCAACAGTGAAACTGGGGAGGACAAGCAGAGGATGACAAAGTTTGGGCCTCTATTTCCTAGTTTATGAAGTGAGCAGATCCTGGTTCAATATTTTGTATTACAATTTCATGATGCATGTTTGAAATGAGCATTAGTTTCTTACAGTGTTGATATTAAAATATTACAAATAAGGTTTATCAAAATATTCTGGAAGTACATGGCTTTGTATGTTAACTTGATGCACTGAGTAAGGTGGCTTGCGTGGGAAGATAGAATCATAGAATCATAGAGTTGGAAGAGACCTTGTGGGCCATCCAGTCCAACCCCCTGCCAAGAAGCAGGAAAATTGCATGATATGGCATTGGCTATTAAGTTTTAGAAGGTATGATATAAAAGATCACGTTCACTATTCAATATCTTTTTGGATGAATTGTGTGTGTAGTGTAAGGCCTCTCACATTGACATGATGAGAGCCATTTTGTGTGACTCTTTTTTCCCTATAGTTTCTACAACAGTTACTTTTACCCTGAATAACACTAAATTATTAATGTTGCTTGTTCCAATAGAACCAACTCATGGAATCATCGTATCATAACTTTCAAGATCAGATGGGATCTGGTACCTTCAGGATATTTCCACATGAGAATTTTGAAAAGACAGTAGAAACTGTTCAATTTTTGGAACTAAAATAATTAAGGTCATTCTTGAATGTACTAAAAAACGTATCAATATTTTGTGATACTGCAAATATGAGTAGATCAATAAGTACTTCTCTGGCAGGAAGGTAACGGCACTCCATGCAGTCATGCTGGCCACATGACCTTGGAGGTATCTACGGACAACGCCAACTCTTCGCCTTAGAAATGGAGATGAGCACCAACCCCCAGAGTCAGACACGACTGGACTTAATGTCAGGAGAAACCCTTTTCCTTTATCTTATAACATTCTAAAAGTTCTACAAAAATTCACATACATTTCCAGGTTCAGATTTACTCTTTTAAAGATATTATTTAGTTAACATATAGATTTTTGCAACTAAAATTATTGATTTGGATATGACCTTTGGATTAGTTGAGGGTCATTCTGTGGAAAGAAGAAATCACTAGCACTGCCTTAAGGGGTCAACCACCCCTAGCTGCCACCACCAATTTCCCACTTAAGCCTTCAGAAAAGGCCAGAAGCAGTGCTTCTTTTAGGTCCCCAGAATTGTTTTTTTAATTAAAAAACCCCAAAAAATTGTAGACTTATACATGAATGATACCATTTAACAGCAACAGCTAATCTGTGGAACTGGTCATTGCGACATCAAAGGAGATACCTTGATGGGTTTTGTGCCTAACCTTGATAGTCTACCAGAATCTGTTGCAAGTCATTGATTCTTTTGGAAATGAAATAGCCTTTTGTGACTAAAATAAGACTTACTTTGAATCATTAGTGAGATAAATATTTTCATCACTCGTTTTAAATTTAAAATTGTAACATAAATATATGTAAAAGCTAAAGAAACTTTGTTCCTTTGTGATTATATCTAATAGTCACATACAGATCAAGAATGATGACTCCTGCATTGGAAAAGTTATTTTAATACCTGATGCAAAGTACTCGGATTGTAAAAAATGAATCTTGTTATAACAAAAAAAGAATCCTGAGAAAAGATTGGCACTTTTTGAAAAGAAAGACTTTGTTGCCTTATATCCATTTTTTTACCTATCTGCTAGCAGATGTAGCAGTCTCCCAATCGTACTATTTCTTGATCCAATTAATGTCACCTTTTCCTTCACACATGACACAGATTTGTACCATTTCAAGGAATGAACTGTTCCCATCTGCTGCATAAAGTTGTATCTTCTTAATCCTTCTTCCTTGACCATTTGACCTTTGGATTGAGAAGAAAGGAATGAACTTCAGAAAAACAACATTACTTTGTTCTGTGGTAAAATAGGCATCAGGAAGATGGAGCCTTCCCTTCATTTTCTTTTATAATACTCTGTTCTGCCGTTTTCTTTCATTCAGAAATTTTTCCCAAAAATTTAACAGCATAATGGATATTCTTTACATTAGACCGGTAACTAAAACGTTGATATGGTGTTCACTTGACCCTGAGCATGCGTATCATCTCTTAAGTGCTATATATGTATGTACGTATCTTATTAAGTCTTTATCTATATATAGGTATATATATGTGTGTGTTTTCTGTATTCATATGTCAAAATGGATGAAAACAATGTTCTGCATATATGGATGAAAACAATGTTCTCCATATATGAAAACAATGTTCCATATATGGAGACAGATAATCATGAAAAGAAGTGAACTAGAGAATGTATTACGTTCATACTTAATTTTTCATTTCTCCCCCCCCCCACATGCTGCCATCCCATTTTATTATCTGTTTATTCTTCTGCTCAGCTGAACTTAATCTTATCCGTCTTCATTAAATTATTCTATTGTCCCCCCCCCCCCCCATCTTTAAAATTCATTTCTGCCCTTTTTCTGCTTTTCAGAAGATTCTTACACAATTAGGATTTTGGGCCTGTTGAGGTACAATTCGTGATGTCTTTTGGTGGGCCTAATTTTGAGCTAATAATAATCTTTGGGCTATGACAATACCTTAATTTAAAATCTTGTGGAACACCAAACATTAAAACGTAATTACTATAGATGCATCCCAAAGACATCAATTCAGATCCTGCCTTGGAAAGGAGCAGTTTGGACTGTGCTTGTAGTAATCTACTTTCACTAAATTCCTCAGCTGAATGTCACATCAGCAATCTGTAACTTCACGCCTTCTTTTTGACAATAAGAGAGAAATCGAAGAAGTGGAGTTAGTGTTTGCAGACATGTTTGGCCCTTTTGAGAAGATGAGGCATGCAAAATTTCAGAAAAGATGTTGGTTTATGAAAGTATAGCATATCATACAGGTGGTCAAGAGACCAGATGTAGGCATGATGGAGGCATTAGCCAATCTGCCTCTTGGTCAGTGGGCCCATGCCCAAAACCTACTGGGTGACTCTAGAGATGACAGCTGTAGGATGCCACCTAGATGGACACCACTTGGTGATTTCCCTTGTTACTGGCAAGTGATGAAGTGAACACTTTCCCAGCAGGGCATCTTTCAGCTCTTCACACAGTCACATTCACACAATCTCATAAGGACCCCTCTTCCACTATCTGTTGGACTGGCCAACTTCTCAAATAATATATTCCTGGATCTTTCCCCCCATGCCAAACTAGCTAAATCAAAGTTGTGACAATTACGTCCAAAGAAGATAAGCACATAAAATGTAGGTAAGGTGGATAGGATGAAGGTCCTGAACAGACTGAGGACCTGGCTCTGGGAAGTTTATTTAAATACTTGAGTGCTAGATCTGAGTGTACACTTTCAGCAGTTCCACTTGCCAGCCAATAACTGATGCTTCCTGTCCTTCTCAGAACCAGCAAAAAGACATGAACGAACAAACAATTTTATTGATTAGCCAGTTGGCCTTATCAAAAAGACATGCAGATTTCTAGGAAGGAAAAGCTGAGCTCCATGTTGTGACAAGCATAGTGCTACCATTCTGCCATGCAACTTTGCTTTCTGGTATGTTAGAAATGCTGTCATGGTGATGCATGCCATATGCCAGCAAATATGGAAAACACAGGAATGGCCATCAGATAGGGGAAAAATCAACTTATATCCCCATAGCAAAAAAGGGAAATGCTAAAGAATGGTCAAACTTTCATACAGTGGCCCTTATTTCTCATGCCAGTAAGGTAATGCTCAAGATCCTGCAAGGTAGACTCCAGCAATACATGGAGTGAAAGTTGCCAGATGTACAAGCTGGGATTAGAAAAGGCAGAGGAACGAGAGACCAAATTGCCAATATCCTCTGGATAAATTGAGGAAAGTAGGGAGTTTCAGAAAAACATATTTTTCTGTTTTATTGACTATTCTAAAGGCTTTGACTGAGTGGATCATAATAAATTGTGGCAAGTTCTTGGTGGTATGGGCATACCAAATCACCTTGTCTCTCTCCTGAGGAATCTGTTTAAGGACCAAGTAGCAACAGTAAGAACAGACCACAAACAACAGACTGTTTCAAGATTGGGAAAGGAGTATGGCAGGGAGGTATACTCTCACCCTACCTCTTCAACTTGTATGCAGAACACATCATGTGATGTGTGGGGCTTGACAAATCTAAGGCTGGAGTTAAAATTGCTGGAAGAAACATTAACAACCTTAGATATGCAGATGATAACACTTTGATGGCTGAAAGTGAGGAGGAGATGAAGAGCCTTACAACCAAAGTGAAAGAAGAAAGTGCAAAAGTTGGGTTGCAGTTAAACATAAAAAAAAAACTCCAAGATTATGGCAACCAGACTGATTGATAACTGACAAATAGAGGGAGAAAACATAGAGGCAGTGACAGACTTTGTTTTTCTAGGCACGAAAATTACTGCAGCCAGGAAATCAGAAGACATTTAAGACATTTATTTCTTGGGAGGAGAGCAATGACCAATCTCGATAAAATAGTTAGGAGTAGTGACATCACACTAGCAACAAAGATCCGCATAGTTAAAACAATGCTATTCCCCATAGTAACCTATGGATGTGAGAGCTGGACCATAAGGAAGAGGGATGTTTTTGAGCGGTGGTGTTGAAGAAAAATTCCATAGTGCCTTCAGCCACAAGAAGATCAAACCAGTCCATACTCCAGGAAATAAAGCCCAATGTTTACTGGAGGGAAGATTAAATGCAAAGATGAAGTACTTTGGCCACATAATGAGAGGACAGGAAAGCTTGGAGAAGATTATGATGCTGGGGAAAATGGAAGGAAAAAAGAAGAGGGGCCAGCCAAGGGCAAGATGGATAGATGGTATCCTTGAAGTGACTGGCTTAACCTTGAAGAGCTCCCTGCCATGGCCGGCAGGGAGCTCTGGAGTGGGCTGGTCCATGAGGCCACAAAGAGTCGAAAGTGACTGAATGAATATACAACAACAACGTCAGGAAATGTTGTTTCAAAAACCCTCCAGTACATTTATGAAAAACGTAATTTACTTCCATGCTCTTACCCTTTGGTTAATTGAGAACTCGGGTATAGGAAAGCTTTAAATCTTGCCGACTCAACCCAAGATAAAAAAAACAACAAACTGTTGGAGCATTGTTGATTGTTTTGAGGACAGTAGCATACTGTTATATTGGTAAGGTTTTAGGGAGATTTTTTTAAAAACATCAATAAATAATGGACGAATTGGGAGAGTAGAGAAATAGGGGATACATAGGAAACATCCTGGAGATAGGAGGGTATGCAAAATCATACACACCAATTTCAGTTTTAATCATTCATTGAAAAAAACAAAAACATGCTTTTCAGGTTGGAGCAAGAAATAGTGTGGAAAAGGAAGGGAAATAGGGCAGGACATCTTGTGATTGGAAATCATATGTATATTTTTTAAAAGTGCAGGAGTTGAAGTTCAAAACACCTGGAGGGCCGAAGTTTGAACATGCCCATGTCAGTTATATGGTAACAAATACCATCAGTTTGGGGCATTTGCCTTTTTCAGAAGAACTATATGTTGGAAACTGAGGCATCATTTGTTGCTTTCTGAGCTACATTCTCTAGCTGGACATTAGATGTTTCAACCATACTATAACACTCCCTTCTCCCCTTTTCTTTATACAGTTGACTTGAGAATAAATTTATACCGTATATTCCGGCATATAAGACGACTGGGCATATAAGACGACCCCCAACTTTTCCAGTTAAAATATAGAGTTAAGACAACTCCCATGCATAAGACTACACCCGCGTATAAGATGACCCCTGACTTTTGAGAAGATTTTCTTGGGTTAAAAAGTAGTCTTATACGCCAGAATATACTGTAATTGTTTCCCACAGATTATTTGTATCTCTTTAGATTCCAAAGTCATGAAGTTTCAAAATGGGAAAAAAGATGTTTTGCTTCACAATGTTCTCTCGCTACTTTGTGATTCACTTTTCACGGACTTGCTGTTTTGCGGGTTTTTGCCTCCCAGTTGCTGTTGCCCAGAGTGGCGTTCTAATTCTGTGTATATTTGTTATATGTATTTTAATAGTGTTTTGTTTTATCTCACTGTTTTAATCATGTTGTATCCTGCCACAAGCAATAAGGCGAGTAAATAATAATAATAGTAATAATAATAATAATAAGAAGAAGAAGAAGAAGAAGAAGCATGTGTGCTGTGTTGTTATGTACATGCATATGTGCTGTGTTGTAAATATAACAATAACAACAACAAACTAAACATTCCTTGTTAGTGATGAATTGAAGTTAAAGGGCATAAATGTTAGTTTGCTGAAAAGTTTGGTAATGATTTTCGGCCCGTCTTATATTCTACATCTGCAAGTTTCTCTTACTATCTGAAAGTGATGTTAGCTTTCTTATTGCTTGAAGGACTTGAAATGCCTTGAGATGCAAAACAAAAGCAAGCACATGCTCACACAAGTCCAAATCAGTTTGTGTCTGGTATAAGTAAAGGGCAGCTATATGTTTGTTTTTTCATATAGGTTGTCATTGGGAGAAGGAGTCTCATGTGTCTATTCTGTATACATAGCAGTTTTTACTCCAATCCTAGGTTGCCAATCTTTAGGTCCTCCAGTACAACTCTACGATCAGTGTCTAGTGGAAGCTCACCAAGAGTTACACTGGAGCACTTAAAGATTTTTAGAGAGAAATTATTCGCAAATTTGCGAATAATCAAAGCCACAAAAGTTAAACCTGCAAATACAGAAGGTCAACTGTAATTAGGATAAAATTTTTGAATAGATAAGTAATGGTGTTTCTCTCTCCCCCCCCCCCCCCTTCTTTTTTAATCAGTAGTGTCTTTAATCTTTTCAGCCCTGATTCCAGCCTTCAACATATGGGAGTCTTTTTTGTTTCTCTGTAACATGTTCCTCTCTTTCTCTTCTATGTTTTTTCTCCTTTCTGATGGATGTCTTGATGAGACTTTTACTTAATAGTACAGAGCAACGTGGCATCAAGCTGTAATGGCACCGGGCCGCCATCGTCTTTCCAGAATCTTCCGTTGTTTTATGGGCTTCTGAAATAAGCAGGAATCACCAGCCAATCAATTTGAACTCATTGACTGATTGGTTGGAATGGAGGGAGTCTGAATGAAGGCTTTACTACAATTGGGTTCTACCCTATAAAGTCAACTTCATAGCACTCTAGTTGGCATCCACTCTCTCTCAAAGTGATTAGTAGATGTGCAGGTTGTTAGGTATTAAACAAGGTTTAATCAAGTTTTAAGTGCTTAAATGTATTTTAGCTAACTATTACCGAAGTATTAGGATAGGACAGTGGTTCTCAACCTGGGGTCCCCAGATGTTTTGGGCCTACAACTCCCAGAAATCCCAGCCAGTTTACCAGCTGTTAGGATTTCTGGGAGTTGTAGGCTAAAAATATCTGGGGACCCCAGGTTGAGAACCACTGGGATAGGGATTTGTGTTTATTTTTGTCTTTTACTGTTGATATGGTCAGAGGACTGATCTATCTATATGCTCTGTTGTGACAGCTTTGTTTAAGGTTTGACATGAGATCTAAATTAGGAAGATGTTATTCACAGATTACATGCTCATAATAATGAAGAGAGCTCCATTAAGGAACTGTGGGTGGTGGCACAGAAGAAATATCTGACTTGACATCATCTTCTGGTGTCTTGGGAATCATGCAGTGGGATGTCTCTACATGGAGTCCCATATGTACCGTGGTAAGTTGGCAAACAGGCCTGGGAATTGCAGTTCATCGATCAAAACGTTCAATCCTAGATCTGGACCTGTGTACGCGCCAAGCCTAGGTGAAACTGTTACTCATAACAGTTGTGGTCTCCTTCTTTCAAAATGCTTATCTTTTTGCATATGATGATTCACAGAGCTGAACTTACCCGAGCATACAAATTGCATTGTCTGACTCATCAGCGTTTATGGGAATTACAAATTAAAATGTGTTCAACATGTAGATCATATGGGTTTGCTCTGCACTTTTCTTACCAGACAATAAGCAGGGGATACAGCAGAAACATAGAATAGCTGTTCACTACCTTTTAATTGTGAATAGTAGATGCCCTCTGTCTGGAAGCTCCTTGTTATCTTTCTCAAAGCAAAATCACACTGCATTTGAAGGTTCACCTTTTCCTTGAGGAACCTGGAAGTTGCGGTAGCAGACTGTCTTTAGTATTTTCTTTAATTTTAAGTATGATGAAGATAGTGAGTTTCATCTATTAAGTAAATATAAAACCAGTATACATTGTAATGTAGAAACCTTTCTCTTATGTCACTGGAGCAGTCCTGTATTTAAAGAGCAGTGGATTAATGCATCAGTTTAAATCATATACCAGATTAATCTGGCCATAGGATAATTTGCATAAAGTTCTTCGTCAATCTTTTGCATAATTAACTATTTGGTCAAGTAGCAGATAGCATTTTACCTAATCTCTGTCTCCTATTTAAGATCAGTAAATAATCCATAATGAGCTGTCATAAATTTAACTGACAAAACTTTGAATATTAAATGTGTGAATTATGGTAATCCAAAAGCTCTGTTTTAATTCTGTTTAAGAAAATATATTCATAAATCCTTCAATGCCTTTGATGCCCAGTGGTTTTAAGGTTCTTTAAAAAACCATACATTGTTTTGTCAACTTCATTTTGAATATTTTCAGATGCTAAAGTGATTCCCCGTTATTGGTAATTTGTTAGTTGGTCTCTCAAAGTTGGTAACAAAAATAGGTAAAACCTACTAAGTGACAGATCAATTTAGTTTTGTGTATTAGGACCCAAGCTATCCATTATGATAGATAGGTTTGTCAAGGTTTAGCTTGATCCAAGATTATTTGTTTTTCTATTTTTATTTGGTGATCTAAAATGCTACTCAGCTGTGAAAGTTTTCTCTAGTTTGATCAAATCAAACAGCAATTTTCCAAAGACTTCTGAAAGCCTAGGCTGGGGGTGGGGATGACTTATTTTTAAAATCAGCTTAGCCATAAACATTTCTCAGAGGAGGCAGGTCTGCATAGCATGCTGGGGTTGGGGTGAGTGCTGTCCTTTTGTAATAACCATGTAGACATCATCATCATCATCATCATCATCATCATCATTGGCTATCACTTGTGGCAAAGTATGATTGACCTCGAAGTGCAAAATCTTGGCGGTGGGTCCATAGATGACTGTAGTGACCTATTCTGGATCTGCATATGAGGACACTGATTTCCAGATGGAAGGCGGTCCTGACAAGGGTTGGCTTATATACCATCCTCTTGACACATTTCTCCCTTTTGCCCTCCATTTGTTCCTCTTTGAATTCCACAGCACTGTTGGTAACGTCTGACCTCCTGTTGGAACGCACTAGGGCCAAGGCTTCCCAGTTCTTAGTGTTTATGCCACAGTTTTTAAGGTTAGCTTTAAACCCATCTTTAAATCTCTTTTGCTGTTCACCAACATTTGTTTTCTGTTCTTGATCTGAGAGTAAAGTAACTTTTTGGGAAAGTGGTGATTGGGCATTCAGACAACATGGCCAGTCCAACAAAGTTATTTGCTGCAATGTTGTTGGTCTTTGTTTCTTCCAGAGCACTAACATTTGTCTGCTGTCTAACAGAGATATTTGCTGGATTTTTCGGGGGCAATGTTGATGGAATCATTCCAGAAGTTAAGTGATGTTTGTAGATGGTCCATGTTCTTCAGCCGTATAATAGGGTTGAGAGGACAATAGATTTATAAACAAGTATCATGGTATCCCTACAAATTTCTCTGCTTCATTTTAAAACATGCTGTACTCACAAAACTTAGTTGGAGATGTATTTTAGTGTCGATGTTGACTTTTGTGGAGAGGTGACTGCCAAGGTAGCGTAAATGGTCAACATTTTCTAATGTTACACCATTAAGCTGAATTTCGGACATTGCAGAGGGATTGGTTGGTGCCTGCTGGTAAAGTTTTTTTAATGTTCAGTGAGAGGCCAGGCTTCTCATATGCTTTTCATATGGTTCTGCAAAGGTGTTTAAAATGGCTTGTAGGTCTTCTGAATGAGTACAGACTACATTAACAGCATATTGGCGTTCTATAACAGACATTGTTGTGACCTTAGTTTGGGCTTTCAGCCTGCTGAGGTTAAATAGTTTGTTACCTATAGATATGTCATCTCCACACTAGTGGGAAGCTTCCCATCAACAAGGTGCTGAATCATAGCTATAAAGATGGAAAATAGGGATGGAGTAACAACATATCCCTGATAGATAATTGAATCCACCATAAATGGGTCACTTTGGGAGCCACTGACTGTCCGAAACTGTTTCCGTCATGTCATCATGGACGAGCTGCAGGATGTTCACAAATTCATCATGTCATTCGATTTTTAAGAGGATAGTCCAGAGAACATTGCAATTTACTGTGTCGAATTACTTTGCAAGATCAATGAATGCCATTTACAGATGTTGATTTTGTTCCCCGCATTTTTCTTGGAGTTGTTTCACCATGAAGATCATATCCACTGTTCATCTGGAGATGTAGAAGCCATTCTGGGATTCAGGGAAAATGTCTTCTGAGAAAGGTAGAAGTCAGTTTGCAAGGATTCTTGTGAGGGTTTTCCCAGCAGAGGTTAAAAGAGAAACATCTTGATAGTTTCCACAGTATGTTGTTTGGAGAAGGGCTTGTTTAGAGGGTTCTTGAAGGGTTCATGTTACGTCTTATCTTTCTTTCTTGGGGTCTACGTTTGGGACAATCTCGATGGCCATCGTGGATCGAATTAACTTGTGGTCTGTCCAGCAATCATCAGCCTCTGTCATGGCTCTTGTGAGAAGAGCATTGTGGCAGTCTCTAGCATGTATAATTACATAGTCTAAGAGATGCCAATGCTTTGACAGGTGGGGGAAGGGAAGGGCTTCCATGATGTCTTCAACTTGCTTTTCTGGCGAAAGAGCATGTTGGTGATGACAATATTGTTATTTGCACATTTGGTGAGAAGTAGGATGCCATTTGAGATGCTGTTTTCAACCCTGTCTTTCCCTTTAGTTCCTGGTCACAGGTTGAAATGACAGCAGTATCATTCCACTTCAGTACTTTTTCCCAAGACAGCCTTGTCTAAACTTTAACTGAATTTGAACCATAATTTTCTGCACTTTTGCTGATCTAAACTCTGCTTGTTCACCTACTCGTGTGTCCCTCTCTGCCTCTAAGTCAGAGTTTTCCAAAAATTGCATGTTGGTGACACACTTTTTAGACATGCATCATTTTGTGACACAGTAATTCAGATTTATTATCAAGCCAGAGGTTAAAGCAACCCCTTATAAGAGATACAGACATGCATATAAATAGTAATGCTGAAATTACAGTATATATATGAAAACCTTTCATTTATATTTTTACAAATATATGATTTATTGCCCATTTCACATAGATTCAGGGGTTGACTTATTATGTTCCCATGACACACCTACACAGTTCACCCAATAACGTGTTATGACACACAATTTGGAAACCTCTGCTCTGAATAATATTAATACAGTGGAGTACAATGGGCAGTTGTCAGAGCTGAGTTGAAACAGATTCATAGTCATTGAGGTATAACATTAGTATTGTACTTGTTCAATCATTGCTCTGTAAAAGGCAGTCATCCAAAACTTTTAGATCATCCCATCTCTTTTGAGATTTGATCACTGTTGAGGAACCTGTGACATATTAATGCTGTATTCAGGATAGCCTGTGGAGTCATGCTTGAGACCGTGGGAGAATGTAGATTCCTCTCCATGCAGAGTACCGTCATTTGACATTATATTTAAAGAAGCAAGTCTACTCATCTCCTACCTTTAGTGCCTTTGATTTCTAGAGTAGTAGCATTCAAATTCCTAAAATTCATATAGATTCTTGGATAAACCTATAAACCATGCATGTTTAGAAAGATTTTCTTAGTGTGGCAGCATTGACTTCCACAGTAACCATGTTGTGGAAAGCATAGTTTGAAAGCCTCAGATTTGCATGGCCTCACAGAATATAATTCAGTGTCAATGCTTTTGATTTTCGTACTTAGTGTTTGCACTTTCCCATTTGCAAGTTATGTTACAAAACGTTTGGTCATTTTTGTTGTCTTTCTAGTTAACGTTTCATATATCCTTGCTCTACTTTGTTAATTACTTGATCAAGCTATCATAGAATTTGTATGGTGTTAGTCTGGTTGATTTTTGCATGCCCGTGTACTTGATCCAGCATCATTCTAGACAGGAGCAGAAGTGCTACTGGCATCCATAAGTATTCTATCTCCTTCATGAAGAGATTCACCTTCCTAATGTCAGGGCTGTGAATCAATTCAAAGATGCATAAAAGAGTTGCTCAGGTATACTAACTACCCCAGTTTAAGAAAATCCCAAAACTATGTTACTGGAAGACTTCAACAACCCCAGTGGGGCATCTTTGGGACTTCTTGGCCACCATGAAAACCATGGGATTGCTGTAATACATCCTAGGTCCTACGCATGTGAGGGGTCATATCCTGGATTTGAATGTTGCTATGGAGCAGAAGGAAGATAATTTGAAATTAGAGTGATTTTCAGTATATGTCTGAGATCAAGAATCAGTGAAGATAATCTACTTGGAAGCTTATGGAATCAGAAGTAATCTGGAATGTTTTGGCGAGGTTTCTAGCTGACAGGGCTGTGATTTTGTTGATACCTTGTTTCTAGGAATAGAGAGTTCTATTGCCACAATTGCCACTCAGGATCTAATACAATGTTGTGAAGCTCGTGATATTCTCACATTCACAGAAGAGATGTGGCAGTGAGATAGAGCAACTAACAGCTACAGTAAGAGTAGCATATTTATTTATTTATTTACCCTATTTATATCTCGCCTTTCTCTACCTCGAAAGTAGTGGCTTAGCATAAGTCACAGACTAAGTATGCTGAAAAACAGAGAATGCATTGCTTATAATTTGTAGAACTGAAGGTAGAGGAGGCAGGAAAGGTTTATTTTACATTCTTCTGTTTTAACCGCTGTCTTGTTCTGTATGGTAAACAGCTTATTGGGTTCAAGTACAGCGAGATTCAATAATTAATAAATTAATATTCCACCTTTTTTCTGAAGTGGTTGTGCTGCTTTGAATGTTCTAGGAGCAAATTTATTATGTAGTCCTATTTCAAGTAGAATTTGGGAATGAAATGGTTGCGGGTACCTGTTAAGGATGAAAAATTAAGAGTTTTTTTTACTGATTTTATTAGTTGCTTTTGAAATCATTAGGCATGGAATCTTACTGAAGCAGTTCTGTAACATGGGAATAGAAGGCAGGGTAATAGGAGTGTTTTTGCTCTCGCTGTCGGTCTTATTATGGAGAAGGACTGGGAGATTTATCTTTACACCTGACTGCAGAGTGTCAAAGGGGCCCTAGTTTCTTCCCCTTACTTTTACAGTAGTTTAACAGCTTGATTGAAGGAATCAGGAGTTTTGGAGTAGTACATCCATCTTTAGCCCATTCTTACACTGCCATATGAAATCCAGATTATCTGCTTTGAATGGAATTATATGATGGTGTAGACTCATATAAACCAGTTCAGAGCAGATAATGTGAATTATCTGATTTGGTAATCTAGATTATATGACAGTGGAGAAGGGCCCTTTGTTCCCCCTTTTCATTAGAATCAAGCGCCTATTGTATAGGTATTGCTGAACCAGTGCTTGGTGGCTGTAACACATTTGAGGAGAGCTAGTAAAACTGAACCTCAATCTCAACAAAAGAGACTGGATCAATGATTCCTAACTCTAAGAATTGAGCAAGCATCCTTTTCTGAATAGGGTTGCAGTGGCCCCACAAGTGCAGGCATATTTTTGTCACTTGATTCCTGAATCCATCTTTGGCAGCCCAGGTAGAATTTATAGTTCAGAGTACCTGGGGTCAAGGTACTGGGTTAGTCCACAGCAAACCATTCCCAGTCAAGGACAATCTGGCCGCAGTAACTTCTTAATGTGCTTTGCATTGGATATTTTTAAATGTGACATGGAGACTACAGCTAGTGCAGCATGTGATAGCTGGGCTGCTTATTTCAGCATGTTGCCTAAATGGCATTGAGATTGTCTCATTTATACATCTTGGATCATCAAGATTCACTGGTGTCGCTATCCTCAGTGTTCTACCATTCATACAAATATGCCATCTCAAAACCTTGGAGAAGACCTTCATGGCTGCAGTGCCCTGGTTGTGGAATGCCTCTTCTTCAAAACCTTGAAGGTGGTGACAGTTCCCTTTCCTTAGCGTTTAGTGAAAGTAGCGGTTCATTTGACATTTGGCAACTAGTAAAATAATGTCTTAGTTTTCAGTTTATATGTTGGAGAATTTTGTTTTGCTTGAATTGTTGTTTTAAACATGTTTTAAATTGGTTTATGGTATTTCAAACTTTGAATTCTTTTCCATTGTTTATAAGGAATTTTGTTTAAGTAAATATTAGAAAAATTATCTGTTAACAAATGTAAGGCATTGAATTTTTGCCGTGACTTAGTTGGACACCACTTTGAGTGCCCCTGGGGGAGAAAAGTGGTGTATAAATGAAGTAAGTAAATCAATAAATAAATTCCATAGCACCTTGGCTTTGACGAAAACCAGAAAATGCCCTCCAATTAAAATACCCAGAAGGTATACAGCTTCATTAGAAATTCCTGTCTCCCAAAAGTAAAACAGTAATGCCAGCTTGTATGGAGCCATAACACCTTCCAGGATCAGTTCTTAAAGGATCAATGTCACGAATTTAATTGTCTTAGAGAATTCTGAGCTTAATAGAATTCAAAGTTTAGCAATGCAGTTCCATTGCTTCTTGTAGGAACTGGATGTTCACATTGAAGTCATTGTTGTTCTGTTCTGTTATATAATTTGGGGATCTTATCTGCTATGCTGGTCAAACAATCCTTCACTCCTAATTGGAGGTGTCCAAACAATTCACAGGTCAGGGCAGGCAAGGAATGGGAAAATTAGAAGGCTATGTATGATCAAATAGATGGAGGTAGAACTTTTATAGGTAGTCTTTTATTTTGGAAGCAATTGGCACCATACATAAAAGCAGATATTCCACTTCAACAAGGGATCTGGTCAAAGGATCCTTGTATCTGCCGTGTTCAGTTCAGCTCTTGCCTTACAGTAAATGGTTGGGGAAAAGGTCTGCACATACAGTTAAAGATGACAAACATTCTGAAATAATTCCCAGTGCTTCATTCAGGTTCAGTCATATTGAGGTTGACTGCCTGGCTTCCAAATGCTAAAGCCTTAGTGTCCTCTGTAACTATATAATTCCCTTACAATTTTAGCCAAAACAAAATATATATTATACCTTATTTTGGTGAAACTAGTGCATTTTTGTTAATATCTTCAAATAAAAGTAGAATTTCACAAGTCAGTTGTGAAAAGATTTGAATCCCAGCACTGGAGCTATTTGTTGATTCTGACAAAAATAGTGTGTTATAAATCAAGATCACATATCCTTAAGAAGCTTAAGCTTTCACTTACCTGTGTCACTTCACTCCTCTCTTTTATTTTGTTCCCATTGAACCAGGTATAATTTCAAGTCATTTTTTTCAGTTTTATTAAAAACCATTTTGGGAACCAATATAGCTAGAGTAATTTAATGTCAAACTTCAGCAAACAAGTCTACCTCCTTGATGATCTTTAAATAGAAGGCAATACCATATTGAAATTTCTTCCTATAATTAACTTTTTATTTAGCAGATGTTAAATACATATTATCTTTCTTCTGTGAGGAGAAGATGGGGTAATGCTGACAAGGGATAGGAAAAACACAGAACTTCTTAATGCCTTCTTTGCCTCAGTCTTCTCACAAAAGAAAATCGTCCTCAACCTCAGCAATATGGTGTGGACGTAGGATTACGGGAAATCCAACGTCAAATAGGGAAACAAGTTGTTCAGGAATACCTGGCCAATCTGAATGAATTCAAGTTCCCAGGGCCAGATCAACTACATCCAAGAGTATTGAAGGAACTAGCGGAAGTCATTTCAGAACCACTGGCAATCATCTTTAAGACTTCTTGGAGAACTGGAGAAGTTCCAGGAGATTGAAGGAGGGCAAATGTGGTCCACATCTTCAAGAAGGGAAAAAAGGACGACCCAAACAATTACCATCCAGTCACCCTCATGTCAATACCATGCAAGATTCTGGAAAAGATAATTAAGGAAGTGGTCTTCAAACACTTAGAAAAGAATGCAGTTATTATTAATAGTCAACATGTATTTATCAAAAATAAGTCCATGGCAGACTAATCTGATCTCTTTTTTGATAGAATTACAAGCTGGGCAGATGCAGGGAATGCCGTGGATGTAGCGTATCTGGATTTCAGTAAGACTTTTGACAAGGTCCCCCATGACCTTCTGGCAAATGAACTAGTCAAATATGGGTTAGGCAAAACTATGACTAGATGGATCTGTAATTGGTTAAGTGAACGAACTCAAAGGGTGCTCACCAATGCTTCCTCTTCATCCTGGAAAGAAGTGGAAAGTGAAATGCCACAGGGTTCCGTCCTGGGCCCAGTTCTGTTCGACATCTTTATTAATGACTTGGATGAAGGGTTCAAAGGCATGATCATCAAGTTTGCAGACAACATCAAATTAGGAGAGCTAGCTAATGCTATCCCTCCTATATTTTTTTAAACATAACATAAAGTAGTATGGCAAATTTCAACATGTAAAGCACGAGAAGTTATACTGAATTCAATAAATATGTTTCACATTGAAGTTCCTTGAGTAGGTATTTTGACAGTTTTTAGCATTCTTTGAAATAATGGTTGAACTAGACATTTCACCAACTTTATTTATAGAAATGTTTTTAAAAGTCAGCTTCCTTCATTTGTCAGTCATGTGTAGTTGCTGCTGACTCTTGCCTTTTTCCAAGTCTTCCATGCATGTCAAGAGGACTTGAAACAGAAGAAAAGAGTATGCCTGAGCTTTAGACCAAGCAGGAACAATGTGGATTTCTCATCCTCCTTTTATCCATTGTACTGGCCTTTGGAGTAGACAGCACACTGCAACTCTCCTTACATTTCTTTTTATGGGAGGGAAAAAAGTATTGCAATATCTATTTTTTCTGAAGTTTTAATATAAAATATATTCTCCTCAATTGGTGCAGGGCATCAGGAAAAGACAGGCATTCCCATTTTGAAAACATTATTTCACCTGCACTAGAGGTGAACTGTTCAGAATATATTTTAACATAATGGGAACTATTTTTATAAATGTTACCTTATTTACTTGAAGAAAATAGATTTAAATCCCAGGACTTGACTACCTCTCTAGCTATAGCTTTATTTATTTATTTTTAATATTCTGGACATGCATACAAAAAGATGCTTTCTATAGCTGGAATTCTTATTAAGAAAAGTACAATAATTAAAGTATATTAGAAAACATGCAAAATTTAAATAGAACAAAATCAAGAATCTGTGTAGTGTAGTTGTTAGGGTGTTGGACTACGGCTCTCGGAAATCATAGTTTGAATCCCTGCTCAGCAATTTTCTTGGTAATATGGCACGGAGAAGCCTGAGTCTGGTATTCTATGATACATGTATATAAATTATTTCATAGGTTATTTTACTATATATCTGTTGGGTGAGTGGACTTATTAACAAAAGACTCTCTCCATAAATGCACAGCAGCAGCGTGACCCAGCACCATCCATCCATACATACATAAACACACTTTGCTGTTAAATTCACAGGATTTTACAATTCAGTTTTTCTTTATTAGCGCTTTCTGATCTTCTAGGGATTTCAATTATTTCCCTTACTTCCACCAACTCTTCATCTTCGTTGTTTTTATTAGTTTCATTCTGAGTTTTTTTCATTAGGGCTAATTGTACATGAAATTTCTAGTTTCTCTTCTATTGTCTGTACTATTTCTGTCTTTGTATCAATTTCTAGATCTTTCTCTTGTAGTTTCCTTTTCCTGAGGCTCAATACTTAGAAATGGTAAATGTCTTTAATTGTTTTGATGTATATTTTTCCAATTCCGATTACTATTAAACTCTGCTTTATTGATAATAACAATTCTGCCTTGTCCTAACCAAAAACAATGCTCCTTTTTTCTTTTGACTGTACTCAACAAAATGAAGTCTTCTCCATGTTTGCTCACCAGGAATTAATTCATTGGCATACCTTCCAAAATTTTTGAGAAACTTAAGATTAGGTTTCTTGCCAAACATTTTATAGAATGGGGTTTCATTTATACTGGAGGTCCATACTCTATTAATAACATAGTTTGCAGATACTTCTGCCTCTCCCCATACACTAAATAGTGATTTAGAGTCTTCTAGCATACAGTCTCCCATTCCTTTTAACACTCCAATTCTCCTTCCTGCTACTCCATTTTCTTCAGTGCTATATGGATTAGTTTTTTGGTGCCAAATTCCTTTTAATTTTAAATTAAAAGGAATTTGGCACCAAAAATCCTTAATTAGGTGACTGACAGCTCCACACCCAAAACATTTTCTTCCATTAAACACCCTTGTGTAATATTGGCTACTCACATTATTTCTTGTAGTAGCTACTCGGTGGTCTTCTTTGCAGGATGACTCAAAGTTTGGCCTCCTTTCCTGCTCCAAAAACCTTGAAGACACATAGTCAAGGGTTAAGTTGTTATCATCCACATTTTGCATAGCATAACAAAAATTGTCCATATCTTTGGATAACAAAGAAATCAAAATATAAGCCTTGTTTTCTTCAGTGTAACACATGCTCCTTTCTTCCAAGTCCATGAACAGAGTCCTTATCTCACACAAGGCTTCTCTCACACTCCTCAGGACGACACAAACTTTTAGCCCATTAACTCTAACAGGCTTCAGCCTACTAATGCTTCCAGTGCTTGACACACACTTTTGTAATAAAAGAAAAAACCCAGTTAATTTTTAATATTTCTGGCTATATATACATAATTAGTAATATAAATGGGATTTATATTTTCAATCCCACTTGCAGAACAAAATGGATGAATAAATGGAACATAAATATGCAAAGAAATAAATATAAGAAGTGATCTTGGGTGCAGAAGATAAAGAATTAAGTATAATTGTAGCAACTGGGAAAAGGTATTTTATCTATGTCAATACACAATTGATCTGATGATGAGCATTTTTCAGTTGATGAACAGTCCTCAAGAAAGATAAAGTAAGCAAGAAAATTTCCAGGTGCTCTTTGTTTATTTCAGCTGAGCCTATTATGCTTCAAATTTAGTTCTCCCTAAATTATTAAATGGGGGTGTAACTCTTCACTTACTTCATTCCTTCATGCATGAATAATTGCTGCAATTTTCTTCTGATACCACAAGTATCTCTTATTATGTTAATTTTAATTTTTTTGGGTAATAAGTTTATTAACATTTATTTTATTTTTGATTGTTGTGTGACTTTAGCATGGCATTGAATGTTTGCGCGTTTTATATTGATGTAAACCGCCCTGAGTCCCTATGGGGAGACAGGGTGGTCTAGAAATAAAGTATTATTATTTTACTGACAAAAAAACACAGTATGACACAGCAAATGAGATAGATATGCTGTATTTCGTATCACCAAATCACAAGTCGAACATTTCCTAAGCATTTAGGACTATGTGATGTATTTTTATAATTATATAATAATTATAATATATTATTAGTTCATATTATATATTATATAATATATTATTATTATTATTATTATTATTATTGTCTGGTTGATACTAACACGATAAATAAATTATTATTATTATTATTATTGTGCAACTTTTGAGTTTTCATACTTTAAATTTTGTTGAGAAAAAAACACATTTGTACAGAAACACACATACCAGAATTCTGTTAGGGATACTTGCACATATCATTGCCCCTTATTCAAGCAGTGTCCTTTTTGGGGGGCACTACAAGGATTGGTATTCCCTCTTTCCAGGGAGTCCAGAGCCCTTTCCTTGATGTACAGTAAAGCTAAAGCAAGACCCTGCAGCCATGCTCTACTTCACAGAGAGGAAGCATAATTAGAAAAGCATACGGCTCATCCTCTTACCAGGATGCACAATGATAACAGCAATGTTGAGGTCTACTGGAGTCTGCCATAGGTTCTGCTGTAAAAATCTCTATGGTTTTGTGTCATAGTCAGATGCTTCTCTGATTCTGCCTGCTTGCAGAGAAGCATGGTATGTCTCTGTGGGAGTAACTAGAATGACCATAACTGTTCCTTGCAGGCCTGTAGCGAGGGGGTGGTTTTAGGGGTTCACCCCCCCCCGAAATGTTTCAGATTTTTTTAAAAAACCTGGTTTACTCATGAATTTTAACTGTTTAACCAAATCCCCATGCTAAGTCTATGAGATGCAAAAAATTAAGAGTCCCTCCAGAACTGCAAGCACTATCTCAAGCAAATATTGACAATTTATTCACACTGTCATTACTTGCAGCAATAGCCGATGTAGTGAAGCAACCAAGTTTGTGTGTGTGTTGAATGCTCTCATTAAGGAGGCCAGACTTGGTGGAGGTGGTTGACAGGGGCGGAGCTGCAGGCTATGGAAGGCTGCTCTGCCCCCTGCTCTGCTCTTTGCGGGGATTGTGGTGCAGCTGGCTGAGTGTCAGCTGCATTAAGATCACTCTGACCAAAAGGCCATGCATGAGTTCGAAGCCAGCCCGGGTTGGAGTGGGTTTCCAACCAATTGTGTGTAGCCTGTTGTCGACCTTTGCAACACGAAAGACAGTTGCATCTGTCAAGTAGGAAAATAAGGTACCACCTTAAAGTGTGGGGAGGCTAAATTAACTGATTTATGAGGCCATAAAGAAGACTCCAGCAAAGCATTCCAGCGGGGAAGCATGCGGGAATGCGGAAGTGCTTCATCAGCGTCGCAGATGGACGATGAAAGCGACAGCTCCCCGGTGGCCAGAAAAAGTTAAATAGCCTCTGTGTATGTCTGTATATGTTTGTATGTCAAAAATTGGCATTGAATGTTTGCCATATATGTGTACACTGTAATCCGCCCTGAGTCCCCTGCGTGGTGAGAAGGGCGGAATATAAAAGCTGGAAATAAATAAATAAATGAGAAATGTAGGAATAAGTCAGTGAGTGCCCCCCCCCCCCGCGAAATTTTAAACACCCCCCCCCCAAAAAAATTCAACCCCTCCCGAAATTTTTTTCTGGCTACGGCCCTGGTTCCTTGTTCACCTTTTCCAATCCAGACACACCCAATGTTTCCAGGATGAGCAGAAAGCATAATTCTGGTAGATTTGGTATGTGAAGGGGAGAGAGATGGCAAACATTAATTCTCCAACCTGACAGTTTCCAAAAGTGTTGTTCAACAGATCTCATCTTTCCAAGTCATCAGTTTGATTTGGCATTAGCAGCCCATTGTGTCTGGAAACTGCCAGATTGGGGAAGGCAATTTGAAATTATCAGAAGAGCACTTCTAAAAAAAGAAGCTGATAATAAATTAATAAATTCATGTCGTATATTTGGCTCTTTCTAAATTCTATAATCATTGCAGATGAATGAATGTGTACTTGGCAAAACTTTTATTTTTGTCGTGTCAGGAACGACTTGAGAGACTGCAAGTCGCTCCTGGTGTGAGCGAATTGGCCGTCTGCAAGGACGTTGCCTAGGGGACGCCCAGATGATTTGATGTTTTTATTATCCTTGTGGGAGGCGTCTCTCATGTTCCCACATGAGGAGCTGGAGCTGATAGAGGGAGCTCATCCGCCTCTCCCCGGATTTGAACCTGCAGCCTGTCGGTCTTCAGTCCTGCCGGCACAGGGGTTTAACCCACTGCGCCACCGGGGGCTCCCATAACAATTCACATATATACACACACTGGTTAAACTATAATCTCTCTGCCCTTGGTAGCGAATGGCATCTTATATTAACTAACTTTATATGCCGTTCTGATGGACTTATTATTGAAATGTTGTGTATGCTAGGTGCTAGAAATTTTGGGTTGAATCCTGATTTAGTAGAGCAGATCCATAGGAATTGCAGTATATTCCGGCATATAAGACGACTAGGTGTATAGGACGACCCCCAACTTTTCCAATCGCTGCATACGACAGGGACACGGCCATTGCCATTTTTGAGCTCCCTCCACCATATGCGGCAACCACAGATTCTCCAATCCGATTGGAAGTTTCAGCACACGCTCTATAAGACTACTCCCGTGTATAAGACTATTCCCCTGTATAAACTACTCCAGCGTATAAGACTATTTCCGTGTATAAGACTACTCCATGTATAAGACTACTCCAGCGTATAAGACTACTCCCATGTATAAGACTACTTCTGCGTATAAGACGACCCCTGACTTTTGAGAAGATTTTCTTGGGTAAAAAAGTATTCTTATACACCAGAATATACGGTATTTTGCTAGCCAAAAAACACTCTGGTGTCTTAAATGTTAACCCTATTTCCAGTATATTTGACCTGCTGATTCCAAAAATGGCACCAGTCTTCATCTGCTTGACCATAAAAAATCATGACAACCATATCTAAGAAACCAGAGCTGATTCAGTGTAATTTTCTGACTCAGAGCCCCAAATAATCCCAGGAATAGGCCTAAAATCCAAGACACCAAGATTTATTTATTTTGTTGTACTGTGTATCACGAAGTTTGTATCTAGTCACATGTAAACAAAAGTGTGCTCATTCCGAATGAACAGCTACAGGGAACACCAGCCATTTAACAATGCAGACCTTATTACATTTTTTAATGCACCACGGCCATCCTTTTTACATTTGTACCAGTCACTTGCTCTGAGTCCATAAGTTATTTATAGCCAGCTGCTACATTTGCTGAAGTGCAAAGATAAGGCAGAAATATTTAACAGAGAAAGGGAACTAAGAAGAGATAGCATCACGTCACCTTGCCATATCATCGTCTGGGTCAGCCAACCAATTGCCTGTGACAGTTTCTGTTCAATATGTGAATTCTGAGTGGGCCCTCCCACGAAAAAGTGTCATCTATATCTGATTAATGTAGAATCCTTTAAAGAGAAAAACCTTTAGAAGTACAGAGAACATCATGCTCTTTCAAGCTTCATTCAAATTCGTGTGTAGCAAAAAATGACAAGAAGAAAATAATGAACAGAAGGTGAGGATTGCAAATATAGTATTCTCAGTTCTATATTACATGCTGAAATTGGAAATGTGAATCGTGTCATTTCCCGTCTTATTCCCTTTCCATTGTTATCTTGTACTTAACACTTTTCTGTTATTTTTCTATCAAATCCCTAGAAATGGGGCAGCAGTCAGTATCCACCACATTTACTTTATGTATTTCTTTACTATCCTTATGTAGTTAGTGGAATTGTGTGCTCCTGTGCATCAAATGGCTGCACTGATGGTAGTGGTACTGGTAGTAGGGACTTCCAGGTTGTACACGTTTTTGCTTAGGAGTAACTCCTTGGCACATTTAATATGCTAAATGTGTCAAGAGGTTTCCAGGGAGCAGCAGTAGTGTAGAGTGACACTTGGGGAGGATCTCTCAGAGACAACAGCAGAAACAACATAGTTAACATTTGTTAATATTGTACAATGGGAGGCACAGTGATCTCATGCTGAAGATTTTTTTACCACAAAAATCCATGATGAGACAAATCAAAATGAAATAAGACATAGTTTTAGATCAGATGGCATTCAGTGAGCTACTACAATGCAGCAGAGGATGACTAAAGTAGAAGGGTTATCCGTAAAGTAAGATTACAAGGCATGTAGCTCTCGTGGGGAATTTTATTGGGGGATGTTGGTATCACTGCATTGTAGCAGGAAGTCAGTGGAAGCAAATGAGATGTGCCAGTCGTCAGAAGCTCATTGACTGAGTTGTGGTGAAGGCTAGAGATGAGCGCTCCCATTCCGTTTCCCTCCAAGTGCAAAGTTCACGCTGTAATATGCTACCTAAATGCTAGGGCCATGAACGCTGCTGCGATTCATCACGAAATCTTTTCAGTTTATGGAGAGGATGTAATGACAAGTCAGTATGTGACAACACGGGTACGGAATATCTGGTGAGATCATGAAGAAACTTCTCAGAGCCATCCAACACAAACGTGAGATCATGAAGAAACTTCTCAGAGCCATCCAACACAAACGGGATGCTAACGGCAGGAGTCTGTCTCCTTCATGACAATGCACATCCACACAACGCTCATGCAGCACAAGAGTTGTTGACATCATTTGGTTGGGATGTTTTCAGCCCCCCTTCTCACAGCCCTGACCTCGCACCCATTGACTATCATCTGTGCACTAAATTGAAGGAATGCCTTGGTGGGTATTCCATCATTCCATCATCACTTTTACAATGATGACGAGGTGAAAAATTGAAGTGATTAACTGAATGAAAAAGGCAGAAACTTCTATGATATAAGCATCAAAAACTCATCCCACAGATGACAAAATGTATTCAACTGAATAGTGATTATGTTGGTGGATGATGTAATACCTATGCTACAATCCATGTAAGTTTTATTAAAATATATTCATTCTTTGTATTTTTTAAAAAATATTGTAACCTTACTTTCTGAATAACCCTCGTAGTACTGTGGCTTATGATGCAACTGGGCTCAAACCAAGGGGTAGTTCAGCTATTCAAAATCCAAAGGAGCATAGCACATATTAAAGGAACATGGAATGTGCAGAGCTTGAATCATGGGAAGCTAGACTTAGTAAAGCAGGGAATTGAACTTATACACATTATGGTACTTGGGCTGTGCGAGCTAAAGTGGAGAACAGTGGGATATTTTCAGTCAGATAAGTACCGTATTCTACTGCGGAAGTAAAACTCTAAGGAGCAGTGAGGTGGCATTAGTAATGCTAGATGCAGCAAAAGCAGTCAAAGACTGACCAAATCGTATCCATGAGACTTCAGGGGAAAAACCATTAGTATAACTGTAATTTAGGTATATGCCCCAACTACAGAGGCAGAGGGTAATGAAATTAGAAGATTCTGTGCTAGAATGTAGGAAGAAATGAATGATACACAAAACAGAGCTTCTTGTTAATCAAAGATGATTGGAATATAAAAGTACGAAATAGTGTAGGAAAATTTGGTCTAGAATCAGGAAATTAAAAAGGAGAGTGACTCAGGAAAGAAAGCTGATAGGCATTAAATCACCTCTGGTGCTGGAGATGAGTTTTACAGATACTGTAGACCACTAAAAAGACAAATAAATGGTTCCTAGAACAAACAAAGCCTGAATTTTCCCTAGAAGCCAAGATGACTCAACTGAAATTGTCATCCTTTGGACATATGGTGGGATGACATCACTCAGTCAAAAAGGCAATAATGCCTGGCAAGCCAGAAGGTAGTAGGAAAAGAGGAATATATTTAATCACGGAAGTCATGACTTTGAGTTTGCAAGACCTGAGCAAGGCTGTTGATAACAGATATGTCTCTCATTTGTAGTGCCAGCTAAGTTGAAATTGCCTTGACAGCCATCAACATGAACTACAACAGATTCATGATAATTCATAGATGAAATAGACATTTTCAAGTGAGCAAGGCCGTAGGCAGTTTTATAAAAAATAGTTTGAAGAGTAAATTGTATACCTAGAGTGCTTTTTATGGGTCCTGTCTGCCCTGATTTTTTTGTCCTTACCTTTGTTCACTTCATAGGATAAAAGGGACTTGTAATAAAGCTTCTGGTGGCTTTGGTACATGGAAACATTCATGTGGTAAAAGGTAGTCATTCATTTAACTTTGTCAACCTTATGTATAGAACAAAATTTGCGTAAGATCTTTTTGAGCTAATTCTAAGAAAAAGATTGGGTTTCAGAAACAGTCATCCATTAAGCCCATGGATTACTTATCTATTAGCATGTACATTTTGATGTTCATATTTAAGCTTCAACTTGAGGTGAGCTGCAAGAATAATTTTTCTCAACTTAGAGAGTTAAATGTGGTCTGTAGAGATCTAAATTAAATTTGTCACAAGGGATATATGGATAACTTTAGTCTGTCCCCACTGATTTTTCTGGCTGGATATGTACTTTTGCCTGCTTTATCATCTCCTAGACAGTCTTACTAGCTCCTTTTTTCGGATGAGATTTTAAGTGGATTTCTTAAAAATTCTCCTGCATTGTTTGCATGTATAATTATGAAAGTATGGGAAAAACATCATTAGACTGACTTGTATACACTGAATATTTTGCTGAAAGATGCATATTTCCTGCTTCCTTTATCTTACTTTTCTGTCCGATAAAGGTTGTGATACCATCATCCACATCTACCACAGCACTATTGTAGTCTCAGGTGTTGCAAATATGTTAAATATATTTCTTAAGATCCCATCTACACTGCTGGATATAATCCAGATATTTGCTTTGAACTGGAAGGGGCCTAAGAGTTCATTTCTATTTAAGAAATAAAGAAGACAGAGCAGAGCAGTTCCTACATTTGAAATATAAAAATATGACCCCCAATAGCTCACCTTTCTGTCCTTGAGGGAGAGGAATAGGTAATGGGAGTAAATGCTGGTTTTGTTTTTAATGTTTTCATGAGAACACAGTGGAATGACACTTAGTTTGTTGTCGAAAAAACACCAGATTATCAAGAAGACAAAATAATGGTTCTTATATTGCGAGGGGGGATAGTTTGGTCTTGAGATGATAGGATCACATCAGAAACATGTACACACTCAGCATATAGAGACATCTGTTGGTGTTTTGTATTAAATAATAGAAGTGAGAAAGTGTATAAAAGTAAATTCATAGTGCCAGCCTCTAAGTGAGAAAATTATCTGATACAGGATGTTTTACTGCATTTCCCAGTCAAATTGTCATTCTGTGCATTTAAGTTGTTTTCAACTTATGACACAGCTGATACAAGCTCAAAATTTTCTTGATGAGATTTCTTCAGAGAGGGCCTGCCTTTGCCTTTCTCTGAGGCTGAGAGAGCTTGCCCAATGTCACCAAGTGAGCCTCCACAGTCAAGTGGGGATTTGACCCCTGTTCTCCAGAGTTGTAGTCCAGCCCATAAACCACTACAACATGCTTGCTCTACCAGGAGAACAATTAAGACACATGATCAAACCAGGTTTTTTCCATACCTGTTGTTACTGACACTGCAAAGAATTATCCACCTGACGTCAACAGTAGATGTACAGCAGTGGAATCCGCCCTTTTACACATACATACACAAATACACACACGTCTGCTCTGCTTCAAGTATGTTTTTCTACAGTATACCAGTGCCCACCTTTACAGAATACAGATTAGATAGGATGCATACAGGTGTAACTCTGCATATCAACAATACCAAGATTTCTGAGGAGGATTCTCCCCCCACCCCCGCTCTCTCTCTCTCTCTCTCTCTCTCTCTCTCTCTCTCTCTCTATATATATATATATATATATCTCCCCTTGTAGTTTTGAATGGCAAAGCCATTGAGTTCAATGGTGCTAACTCTCAGAACTGAAAGAAAAATGACAGCTAATGGCAAAGGAATGACATTGACCTTTATTAGATATTACGGCAAGCTATTTTCTGGCACTTCTTGCACTCTGCTCTATAGAAGGGAGTTTGTGAGTTCTGTAGCTAAAAGGTTGGTGGAAGTTTGACAACCCTTTCAAATTGATAACAAAATTGAATTATAAGTTTAATAGAACGAGTTTGGAATGTTCTGGATCAAGTGTGCGTTTCATGATTGGACTAAAAAGATATGTTGGTTTATGAGAGAGGATAGGCGAAGGTAAACCATTAATTAATTAGCAAAAACTGGTATATGGTATTGAAGGCTTTCATGACCGGAATCACTGGGTTGTTGTAGGTTTTTTCGGGCTATATGGCCATGTTCTAGAGGCATTCTCTCTAGATCATGGCCATATAGCCCGAAAAAACATATAACAACCCAGTGGTATATGGTGTTTCCACTCTCGTGTAGCAAAAATTTCAAAAGCACTTTAAACATTTTAGAGAAACATTTTATTTTACACACGGAACTGTCAACTTGCAGTTTTATCTATCTGACAATTGATCTTGTCTATCATTACTTTGTTGTGAAATGGTTTGTGTTCACATTTTTTGTCTCTGTTGCCCCACTTGCCATAGGCTTGTTGAATAGATATGAGCATGTTAGTGTTTTCTACTATTAGTTTTTTCCAGGTATAATAGAAGAACAACATGAATTCGTCTCAAAAAGTGCATATTGCAAAGATAATAAAGTATTGCAGAAGTTTGTATTGGTAAATGCCAAATAATTAAATGAAAGAGTGTGATGACATATTGGCCACACTCCCATTTTATTGGATGAGATTCCTGGAGTGTTAGCCCCTTCTCTAGTAAAGATGGAGACTGGTTCTATTAAGATTCAGTTTCCCTTAGCACAGTTTACAAGTGAAAGCACGGATTCTCGTGTTCCCTCTGAGACTACTTTTACAAAGTAAGGCAAACAGCAGTATGTGACTTTCATAGCTAAAAACTTGCATTTAAAAGTACATTCAAATATATAAGCATACATTGTCTTACTACAGGAAAGCATTCAAGAAGAGAAGAAGCTCAACAGAGCCTGAACTCACCATCTCAAGGGAGGCAGGAAAGAGAAAGGAAGAAAATCTTTTATGTACTTGCAAACACACCTGGAAAATTCTCTGGTCACGTGGTGTGGTTGCTTAACTTTATGCACACAATGGATGACTGAACAAAGGGGAAGGTTTAAAACTAGACACCATGTATGTCATAGACGTGTGCAGGAAAGCCCTTAATGCCTAGACCCCATTGCTACCATAGCAAATGGGTGAAAAGAGAATGCTTAATTGGGAAGAATTTCCCAATGCATTCATTAAATAGGTTGTTCTTTTTGTTATGTTAAATAGGTTGTTCTTTTTGTTATGTGGTTATTTTGTTAAATTTTGTTATGTGGTTATTTTGTTATTTTGTTAAATAGGTTGTTCTTTTTGTTATGTGGTTTCAAGTTGCTTCCAACTTATGACAATCCTTTAACTCATCATGGAGTTTTCTTGGCAAGATTTCATCACAGGAGGTTTTTCCCGTTGCTGTCCTCTTAGCCAGAGAGAAAGCGGCTTGCCTAAAGCGATCCAGTGGCTGAGCAGAGTTTCGAATCATCCTCTCCAGAGTTGTAGTGAAATACTCAAATTGCTAAATACAAAACAGACTTTGATGCTAACATTTGCCATTTTTACTTCTCCTTTTTGATTTTGACACCTTTGTCGGAAGAAGCCAGTGGAGCTTTGAAGGTCTATATGGTATATTGGCTCAATAAGTGCTCATGTGATCTATTGGCCCATCACTGTTTATGATTTTGCGATTTTACTGTACTTTTCTGCATAACTAACATTGGTACGTATCCCTGAATATAATTAATACATTTTGACTGCCTTTCACTGCTATTTTTGAAAACATAACTATCTTGCCAGAAATTAGAGATGTAGCAAACTGAAGATCACCTAAGAGAAATTATGTGAATATCCAAAAATGCACAGTGTTCTCTGTGAATCGTCGGACAAGTTGCATCTCTCTGTCCTGCAGGATTCAGCTGAGAATATCTGGGAGATAGGAGGAAGATCTCTTAACTTTTAACAAAATCCATTGAAAAATAGGAAGTTGAATTTGAAGGTGGTGGAGATGTAAGGGTAGGTTTACCTGAAGATTAGCAGGACTTTTAAATGCCTCACAGGCTCATCATGCAAAGTAACTTGTAATGAAAGAAGAGCAGATAAAAATAATGTATCATAGTAAGACTGCAAGGATTCCCCCCTCTTTTTTTCTGTTCCCCTCATTCTACTTAGAGTAGATCCATTGTCGTCAATGGGACTATTTATTTCTGCTGTTTTAAGAATAATAATTATTATCATCACCATCATCCCAGGCGACAGCAGGATTGAAGAGATACAACTGGAAAAGCTGACACGATACAAGGATTTAAAGATTGAACTGTAAAGACTCTGGCACAAACCAGTAAAGGTGGTTCCAGTGATTGTTGGCACAATAGGTGCAGTGCCTAAAGACCTTGGCCTGCACTTAAATGCAATCGGTGCTAACAAAATTACCATCTGCCAGCTGCAAAAGGCCACCTTACTGGGATCTGCACGCATTATTCGCTGATACATCACACAGTCCTATCCAGAAGAGCTGCAGACAGTAGCATTCCCAGCAAAACAGTGGCGCAGCTGGCTGGGAGTCAGCTGCATTAAGATCACTACTGACCAAAAGGTCATGAGTTCGAAGCCAGCCCGGGTCAGAGTGAGCTCCTGACCAAAATTGTGTAGCTAGTTGTCGACTTTTGCAACCCGAAAGACAGTTGCATCTGTCAAGTAGGAAAATTAGGTACCACTTTGTGGGGAGGCTAAATTAACTGATTTATGAGGCCATAAAAAATCTCCAAGAAGTATGCAAAGAATGAGGAAGCGACAGCTCCCCTGGTGGCCAGAAGCTGGAAAGTTAATAGCCTCTAGTGTCTGTCTATATATGTTGTGTGTCTATGGCATTGAATGTTTGCCATGTATATATACATTGTAATCCACACTGAGTCCTCTGCGGAGTGAGAAGGGTGGAGTATAAATACTGTAAATAAATAAATAAATAAATAAATAGATAAATAATGCTAATCTTTTGTAGCACAAAGGAATGATTGGAGGAAATAATCTGAGGGCAAATCCAGACAGCACTAAATCCTGCACTATCGTCAGGGGCAAAGAAACCCGGGACCTGAGAAGATGTCCTGATACAGTTGGTCCAGGGATTTCTACCTCCATCATCCACACTTGCTGGGAGCCCCCGGCGGCACAGTGGGTTAAACCCCTGTGCTGGCAGGACTGAAGACTGACAGGTCGCAGGTTCGATTCCGGGGAGAGGTGGATGAGTTCCCTCTGTCAGCTCCAGCTCCTCATGCGGGGACATGAGAGAAACCTCCCACAAGGATGATAAAACATCACATCATCTGGGCGTCCCCTGGGCAATGTCCTTGCATATGGCCAATTCTCTCAAACCAGAAGCGACTTGCAGTTTCTCAGGTTGCTCCTGACACGACAATAAATAAATAAAATCCACACTTGCTGCTTTGTACCGGGATTTTGCAGCCTCCAAGATGGCTGCTGCAGGACAGATGGCTGCCGGAAACATTGGCAGTTTTTTTAAAAAAACCAAAACAAAAACTAAAGCTACAAATATGCAAAGATGGAAATCGTTGCAAAAGTTCCATTCTTTGTTATGGCTACAGAATCCACACATTTATGAAGTTTTTGACACACAAAGTTAATGGGGTAGGATGACTTTTGTCCAAGTTAGCACTACACTATCAAAAAGGAACAAACAATTTCAAGCCAGGAACAGAACTTTGTCATTATTGACACTTTTTAAAGTCTGCCTGCCTGGCCATCTGTTTAGACAGATTTGGTTGTGTACTTGTAGCATGGAACAACAGATTGCTGTTCCTAAGTTATACATGTCTGTTCCTGATTGCTCTTACTGTGAAAAAATGTACAATGTTGTCTAGGGGGCCACAACTTTGTCCTGGTCAGAGAAAATGTGCCCTCCACGCATTTCATGAAGTTTCTTGCACACAAGCAAAGCAATTGAAGACCAGATCTTTTGGGACTTAAGTTGCTGATTTGATTTCTCCAGCTGTGGGATGGGCCGATCCAGTCCCCAGTTAACCACGTTGCCTTGCTATTTGTGAGGGTTTCTCTGGAGTTGAGAGCAAGGAAATTAGTCTGTGGTGTAATTCCTTTGCATCCCATATTTTACTTTTGAAACTTCCAAAATCATTGCTCTTATAATTATAATAATATTTTATTATCAGATTTATTTCTAGCCTCCCTTGTTTCTGAAACTGAAAGGCGCTTACAAAAAATAAATAAAAAGGATACAAATGAGAGCAGATATCGGTAAAACATACAAGCATACATAACAAACAAAAACTTGTAATTATAATTAAATGGCATTAAATTGATTAGTTTTTCATATATTATTTAGTGAATTGGACATTCAACCTAATTAAAAATAATTTTAGAACAAGTTAAGGGGGAAAAAAATAGGAACAACTTATCGTAGTTTTAAAAATATCTAAAATAGTTCCCAAAAGTCTTTGAAATGATTTATGTTGAGGCTATTAGTTCTAAATTAGACAAGTTGGTTTTGAATTGTTATTATTAGGAATGCCCCCAAATTTTAAATGTTAATGTAATCCTTCAGTTTGGTGCATAATGCTTATATTATGATATTGACCAATACACAACAATGTGTGCAAGCTTATATTTTTGTTTCTGTTTGTTTTTTAGTTTGTTAATATCATTTCATTTATGAGTATATTTCCATATGAATTTGGTAGCAACTTGTACACTACAACTGTCCTCTGCTTATTCTCAAGTTTAGGGACCAGGTTGCTGACAAAAAATGGAAATTATGGAAATGTGAAACAAAACAGCAACAATCAGACTGTGAGAAATAGAGTGAGGTTAGAAAGGGGGGTGCTCAGCTAGTCTCCAGGTGTCAGGGAGTGTGAGAGCATGTATATAGCTCAGTTGCATGTATGTAGGTCCAACCTTTGTTTAAATTGAAAATTTGAGTTTACACACATGAGAGAGGAGGGAGGGAGAGAGGTATCTACATATTCCATCCAATATGTCTCTCTCATGCTCTTCACCCTGTTGTATCAACTCCTTGAGACAGTGTGCAAGCATAATTGTAAAATCCCCATCCTTTCCTATATTCCCGTCCCTTCCCATCCCATCTGAAAGAGTGAGTTGTCCTCAAAAAGTAGGGGATGTCTGTATCTGGACAGTTATTATGCAGACCTTTGCATTAATGAATCTCATATAACTGTAAGGTTTGACATTAAAATGAACATAATTTGGATGCAGTTATTGAATGCCTGTACTTCAAAGACGTTTTCTTTCCAAATTTGTACTGTAAATGAAAATATGTTTAGGCTGTGTGCATAATATTATAATTTAAAGGTGTAATTTTAAATTTGCCGGTTGTGTCGCTAATGTTGCCATTACATTCAGTAATATATGGGGACTACAATTTACAACTAATATTTATTTATTTATTTAGAACATTTGTATCCCGTCCTATTCTTGACCTCTGAAGAGGGACTCAAGGCAGCTTCCAACGATATAAAAACACCAATAAAATACACAATTACATGAAATGATAATAAATATACATTTAAAAACAGTTTGCTAAGTTTAAAGCATTGGTACAAAAAAAAATTACTAAAGCTTCTGTGTCATCTGCTACTGGAGAAGGCCATGGGAGTGACACTATGCGTTATTGTACTTGGTGACACCAATCCTAGTGTACTTTCAGAACAGTCTAGATCACTGGTTCTCAACCTGTGGTCCCCAGGTGTTTTGGCCTACAACTCCCAGAAATCCGAGCCAGTTTAACCAGCTGTTATGATTTCTGGGAGTTGAAGGCCAAAACATCTGGGGACCCACAGGTTGAGAACCACTGATCTAGAACATAAATGAAGGTCATTCTGTACACGGTGCAAGTATGAAAACAAGCTCCTGTCCATTTTAAATCACTTCCTTTTTAGTTGACAGAAGAGCACTTGAGAGCATATGAGAGATAGGCAATTTCATGTCTTGGCCATCATATTCCCCAGTGAAAGAGTTGTAAAACCTTCCAAGGCCACATGTGCATTAGAACCTTGCATAGCAAGTGAGTTTTACAAGGAGTTCACATTGGCTAGAGATTAGGACTAAATAGCCACCTCCCTGGTATTTTGAAGTGGGAGTAGCAGGGATCAGACTCCCCCTCCAAGAGCGTCTCCATCTCAAATTATTCTTGCGTACACTGGGATTAGAATGGCCTTTCCATAGAGCTGTGAAGCATTGAGTTTTGAACATCGGCATATTCGTAGGGATACCAAGATGCTTGTTCTTCCAACTCTACTGTACTCCAGAAAAACATGGACCATCTACAAATGTCACTCTCGACTTCTGGAAAGATTCCACCAGCGTTGCCACATCCAAATGCCTGATCGCCATCTCCCAAAGCAGTTACTTTATTCTCAGCTCAAGGGTAACAGAATGTCAGTGGTCAGCAAAAGAGATTTAAAGATGGGTTTAAAGCCAAAAACAATTCATAAACACTGAGAACTTGGAATCCCTGACCCTTGAGCATTGTAATTGGAGGTCAGCAGTTACCAACAGTGCTATGAATTTTGAAGAGACATGAATAGAAGGTGAAAGGGAGAAACAAGCCAAGAGGAAGGCATGTCAAATGAGCCCTTGTCGTGATCGCCTTTCATCTGGAAATCTATGTCCTCATTGCGAAAGATCATGTGGATCCAGAATAGGTCTGTACAGTCACTTATGGACTCACGCCAACCTCTACCTTTAGAAGACAATCAAACTCAGCCCTGAATGATTGAAGGTACATAGATAGAGTGATAGATAGCACAATTAGTAGCATAATTAGAGTGTATATGTGAATTAAGCATATTGGGGGGCCAATTAACTTGGAAAGTTTTACATGATTGGCCTGTCCATACAGTAATTTCTATTTTTCACTGCTTCATTCAGCTTGAGGTCATAGCGTGCGCGCACACACACATACACAGAGCTATTATGTACTTTCTGCATCTCTGTGTAAAGGAGGTCTGAATCTCTCAAGGTCTCTGTCAATTCCTAATGGTCAGTTTGGGGGAACTGAGGAATTAACAGATTGTAGTATGCAAGATGAGAAAATTCCCTTAATTGTGTGTCCTTTTTTGCATCTCCTGGCAAGTTAGAACAGATGGGAGTGGGTGTTAATCTACTTCTCCCTTTGTTTTGAGGAGAGCAGGATGCTGTTGCTTTGATGTTACTTGTACACATGTGTTTTCTCCTTATGGAACAGTGGGGCAGTCTCAAGGTTAATAGGGTTTTAAAACATATATCACTAATGCAAAATCTAAAATAAAACCCATGTTTCACTGTTTGTAAAAAAGTTTATGAGGATATGTGTTTAGATCAAGGTTGTGGTATACTATACTTTTTTTCAAGCATGAGTGTGTACTTTAAGCTCCCCATATTTGCAGCTTTGACTCTTGCAGATATGATTATTCATGGATTTGATTAAAATGTTCTCTTTTGGAATATCTAGGTCCTCAAATACACCCTCTTCTGGACGTTGAGCACACTGACAAAGAGTAACACTGGAGAATTTAGTGTTTCCTAGATAAAACCATTTCCTAGTATTCTCTGGGTTTTCCAGTGGAATTCTGCGCTCAGCTTCCAGCTACAGACCATAGAGTCATCCTGGAAGTCTTAGAAATTCCTTGAGAGTTGTGTTATCTTGGGAAAATATAGTGTTTATTTTATTCATGGTCTTTTACTTTCATAGGGGTCCTGTGCCCCTAACCCTAGCAAATGTGGAAGGGTTGTATATGTTGATGATCAGAACTGTATTAGAGTGGGTCTTGCATTCATTTTGTAAAAGGAATGTGTTGTGCTTGCAGTGTGGGAGCTAGTGAGTAAGTTGCTTCTTCTTTGTTTAACAGAAAGTGTTATGTTGCCTGGAATATATGATTTTTTCTTTTAGTAGCAAAAATAATATGCCTTCTTTTTTTAATAGAAAAAAGTGTTTTAGTGATTGTATGCTTTTCATATGTTTAGCTTAAGACATATATTCTCCCACCCCAAGAAAAAATTGACCCATCTGCTTGTTATAAATGAAGTTCTTGTTGAGTGCCCAAAAGGATGTAAGTCAGTCTGATCCTCAGTGCACATTTGCAAATGGTGATGTTTCTAGTATTAGCACAGTTTAAAGAACAAAGCCTACAACACACAGTGACGCTGACTTTGGCCAGTCCCATCAAATTTGACATAAATACATCAGGAAATCTAAATATTGTGGGGTTTCTGGTGAAAAGCTTCCTTATTCTTATCTGGCTTGGTAAAAATGTGAAATAAAGTATTCATTTAACCTACCATCAAATATGTTTGCTATGCAGTTATAATCATATGTCATTATTCAGAAAATACAGCAGAAACTCTGACAAATTAAAAACAGAAGGATGTGTCTGCAAGGGCTTTTTCAGTCATTAAAAAGCTTCACCTCTCAGGCAAACTATTTAATGGCAACTTCTTGCTCACTGTACTGACATCTTCAAAGGCTTTGACATCTGTCAGCCTTTGAACTACCATTAAAAAATATTATCCCATTTCCATTCTTTTATGCCCATTTTTTTAATTATAGCCCTTCTTTCAAGTTGGGAACATGGTTGGTTTAAATGATGCTGTCCTTTCGTTTTCAGCCACCCAGCTGCGGTTTGAATAAATTGATGTCGAATCAAAGGCGGGACTTTAAAGGGAAAAGGTTTGATGGACTTGGACTCCGAACCAGATGAGGCTTTATGATGAAAAGGGTTTAATCCCAGCACAGGCATTGCTTCTATCAGTTGAGCAGTACAAAGCAATGCATATATATATATATATATATATATATATATATATATATATAGGTTCACGAGAAATGATCTTTTTTTTGGAAAAAAAATAGCATAGATCTCTTCAGGACTTGCAAATGTGGCATTAGCTAATATTCAGAGAGCTGATTTCCTTTTATCCACTAGAAGCTTATGATTATAGTACAGTTCTCGAATTGGAAATGAGAGCTGCAACACAGATTTAAAGCTATGCTGTCTGATTTGTATTCAATATACATGTCACTGCGGGACAAGCTAGTCTAGGCCAAGCTGGTTCAATAAAAGGAACAAGCAGTTTCATCATTTGAGATTCAGAGAAGACGACAGGGAGAAAAAGCTGCCAATTAATTAGTAGCAGCGCTACCTGTGACTCTTGTGCAAACGGATGTAGCATCTTTTCCAAAACTGTCTTCGAATACGGGTCTTTTGTTTTTGTTTTTTTGAATAAGCATTATTTCCTACAGCAAAATAATACATAGCATTAACCAATTCATATTTCTGGCACCACTTGTTTTTGTTTTGTTCTGCTCTGGAATTCTAGTTCTGAGCTGCTTTCAGTGAGAAAATTATTTCTGCTCCCTCAAAACATCTGCCTTCATTAAAGCTGTAATTATGTATGATTATGTGGAGATCAGAAGCTCTAAATTTGAAAATATAGCTTGTTCCCTTACAGTAGCATAGTTTTCCCCGTGCTTTGGAATTACATACCTGAACATAGTGTGTAGCAAGGCTTTAGATATCCATAGATGAATAAATACACTTGTTCTTTTTTCAAGTACTTAGAAAACTGGATTTTTTATTTTTTTTAAAGAACAGTTAATGTTTCATTCATAGACAGTGAGGGCCTTATGCAGAAAAAAAATGATATTGTACACTTCATTGTTGTTGGGATTGTTATTCATGATACAAGTCCAACTTGTAGTATTCTAATCTGTAACTAGTCCTAGATCAGTGCTTCTCAACCTGGGGTCCCCAGATATTTTTGGCCTACAACTCCCAGAAATCCCAGCCAGTTTACCAGCTGTTAGGATTTCTGGGAGTTGAAGGCCAAAAATATCTGGGGACCCCAGGTTGAGAACCACTGTCCTAGATCATTTATGGATGCGAGCGTGAATGGACAAGGATTATCCAGAAAGTAAGGTTACAAGGCAAGTAGCCCTCGCAGATAATTTTACCGGGGAATGTTGGTATCACTGCCATGTAGCAGGAAGCCAGCGGAAGCGAACAAGCAGTGCCAGTCGTCAGTAGCTCATCAACTGTCATTGAGGTGAAGGTTAAGAGATGACCGTCCTCATTCTGTTTTCTTCCAAGTACGAAGTTCATGCTGTAATATGCTACCTAAATGCTAAGGGCATGAATGCTGCTGTGATTCATGGCGAAATTGTTTCAGTTAATGGAGAGGATGTAATGTCACGACGGTATGCGACAACCTGGGTACAGAATATATTGTGAGACCATGAAGAAACTTCGCAGCGCTATCCAAAACAAACATCGTGGGATGCTGATAGCGGGAGTCTGTGTCCTTCATTACAATGGGCATCAGCACCTGCTCATGCAACACAATTGTTGACTTCATTTAGTTGGGATGTTTTAAGCTACCCCTCTCACAGCCCAGTGACTATCATTTGTTCACTAAATTGAAGGAACACCTTGGTGAAAAACACTTTTTTACAATGAGAAGGTGAAAATTGAAGTGATGAACTGGCCAAAAAAGGCGGAGGGAAACTGCTATGACACAGGCATCAAAAACTCATCCCATTGATAACAAAATGTATTGAACTGAATGGTGGTTATGTGGGAAAATAATGTAATACCTATACTACAATCCATGTAAGTTTTATTATATATTCATTTTTTGTATTTTTTTAAAAAATATTGTCACCTTACTTTCCAGAAACACTTGTATTAAAATTTAAACCACATGGAACAAAGGTTTTCCCAGATAGTCCAAAGTCCAAAGGCTATAAAGATAATTGACTAAAGATTCAAGTTATTGATTTAGTCACACTCCTTTTAAGGTCTAGCATTCAGAGTTTGTACTGCTGGGTTGAAATGGATCCAGAAAATTGGTTTCTTACAAGTATGTTTGAAGCTGAGAGGTCCCCACCCTAGCCAGAACCTTGCCCAGAAAGGGGAGATTTGAAACTGGATGGTAATTGTTTAATTGAGTGGAGTCCAGTACCAGTTTGTTTAATAAAGATTTTGAGGCTAATTGGCATTAATCAAATAGACAATTTAAAATATATAAATATGCAAAAATTAAAATAGAATTAAACACAACCTTAATCTTCAAAAGTCTGCCTGAATAAAAAGGTTTTAGCCTGCCACTCGAAGGACAGCAGGGAGGGGATTGTTCGGGCTTTCCTGGGTGGGGAGTTACAGAGTTATGGAGCAGCCACAGAAAAGGTCCCCTTCTCACAGTCCCATTAACTGAGCTTGAGATGGAGGTGGGACTGAGAGAAGGTCTCAGGGCCTGGGCAGGTTTGTACAAAGGGATGTGGTCAGCCAAATAGCCTGGAACTGAAACATCTAGGGCTTTAAAGATCATAACCAGCACTTTGAATTGTGCCTGGTAACAGACTGGCAGCCAGTGTAGCTGCTCAACAAGGGGGCTGTCCGCTCCCTTTAGTCAGCCCTAGTTAGCAACCTGGCTGCAGCTCAGAAGTTCCTGAGAGCTCTTCAGAGGCAGCCCAACATAGAGAGAGTTACAGTAATCCAGATGGGGTGCAACTAAGGCATGTATCACCCATTTCTTGTGTCTCAAGAAATGGGCACAGGTGGCACATAAGTTTTAATTGTGCAAAGGCCCTCTTGGTCACCACTGATACCTGGGCTTCCAGATTCAGCACTGAGTCCAGGATAACCCCCAAGCTGCAAACCTTCAGGGAGAGTATAGCCACATTCAGCAGTGGCTGGATCCTTATTCCCTGGTCTGCCTTCCAACTGACCAAGAGCACCACTGTCTTGTCTGGATTAAATTTCAATTTGATTGCCCTCATCCAGTCAATTACTGATGATAGACACTGGTTTAGGATCAGGACAGCTTCCTTGGCATTAGGTGGAAAGGAGTAGTATTGTATGTCATCTGCATATAGGTGGCCTCAAACTCCAAAACTCTTGATGACCTTTCCCAATGGTTTCATGTATATGTTAAACAGCATGGGGAACAAAATGGAACCTTAAGGAACCCCAAAGGTCGATGGCAAGGGGTTCGAAAAGGAGTCCCCCAACATCATCTTCTGGGTGTGGTCCTCCAGTCCCATTCTAGTGAGATGACCCAGAAGGATAACATGGTTGATGGCACTGAAAGGCGATACAAAATCTAGTCATCTACTGTGATCCCTTGGCTCTACCTATCTGTCCTCTCTATCACCAGCTGAAGAACCTAGGCTCCACTTATCAATTCCCCAAGTGACTTAAGGCATGTCAAGAGTTAAAGAGAAAAAAAAAGACAGATAATAATAATAATAATAATAATAATAATATCCTAATTTATTTATTTACTACTCACTTTTCCTTCTGGCTTGAGGTAGGGCATAATGCAATTAAAAAATTCTCAAAAGCTCATATTAAAATATTCATATATAAAAAAAGATGGAACAAAATTAAAACACAATACACATAATGTGATTTTACAATTCATAGTTAAAGTTGACTGCATCGACAAACGGGATCCAAATCATGTAGGGTTTGAAAGGTCAAAAACAGAGCATTGTACTTTGCCTAGAAACTAATTGGCAACCAGTGGATTGAATATAATTATAAATTGGATGATTACTTTTCGTTATAATCAGAGATGTGAGATGGAAAGTCTTTTTGTGAACAATTTCTCAAAATTAAAAAATTGAATACTAGAGTTTTTTTCATGGAAAACTTTCCACTTTGTGTGCATGTGTATGCGTGTCCATGATAGCATGTGTGTGTGTTTTTGTTTGTGTGTGTGTGTGTGTGTGTTTTTCCATTGTTTTTCGGGCTGTTGTATCAATTGTGTTACCAGGGCTATATGTAGGATGTAAAGTTATAATTATTCTTCTGTGGGGAGGAGCATTGATAAACTCTGCTTAGAGGAATAAGTTCAGATGTGGATGCAGGTTAAGCTTGTTTCTGTTTCACAAAATTTCATCACAATCTCATGTACACATAGACAAAATGTGATACGTTGCCTGCATTCGCAAAATATACATCCTTTAATGAAATTATACTTCCTTTAATGAAATAAAATGTTCAGTTGTTTTTACCTAATTGTTTTTCACCTCAAATTGAAACGGAATAGATAAGTAGTGTAGAGAGTGAGTGAAGTTGAAGGTTACATCTCAGCATAGGAAGTAAACTTTATATATGCTGTTCTCGTTAAATTATTACAGTTCTAATAAAACAGAGCTTTGAATGTAATTTATAATCGAATTACACATATTGCATATACGCATGTATAATTCAACCTCATGTATAAATCAAGGACCATTTTTGGGGCCAAAATTACAATTTTGCAGTGACTCGCGCATGTGTCAAATGTAAAACTTTGGGGCATATAACAACCTTATTTTACTTATACTTTTAAAAATGTGTAGAGTGAACATACATGCTGCTTCATCACACTAGAGAATGAATCCACTTTAAATGCAGTCAGAAAATGGAATGAGTCAAATGGAGGAACCCAGGTATTTTTTAGCTAACAAATGCAAGACTAAATACTAGTCAAGCGCCAAGATGATTCAGGTGGGGTGTTCCAAGTTTGCCTAAAGCAGCAGCAGCAATGGTCAAAAGAGCAAGCTGGGTTTGGAAGTGCAAAACATTGTTATTTAAGCCTTTTGCAATAGCGGGATGTCAAAAACAAGTAATCAAAAAGTGGGGAATGCCTGTAGGTAATAAGATATCTTGGAAGTGGGACCTAACTCTAAACACAAAATTCATCCATGAGTCATTTACTCCTTTCACACATAGCTTGGAGATCATTTTATACACAGTATTTTCATATTTTTTTGCATGTAACAAGGTCTGTGTACTTTGAACCATCAAAAAGCTAAGGCATCACAGTCTTGGCCATTGATGAAGACAATTCTGAATTTTGGAGTATTTCATATTTTGGAATTCTAGATTAAGGGAAGCTCAGTCTGAATGTCTTTGTCATGTTTATTTGAAATATTGATACCATACTAAAACAAAAATCAAAGCTAAGCCCTTTGCTCTCCAAAGGAGATGGCATTCAGAGTTAGGCATCAGCCAAAGTAGACAGGTTTTCAGAGGAATAGGTGAAATGTTGTATTAAGTAGAGAACTCCTTAATCTGTCAAAACTTTCCGTGATGGATTAAACATGCTCAAGAAGCATTTTGTTGACATTGTATATAAAAGATCATTGAAAAATATTTTTAAAACCTAATATTTGGGTTATATTTTTGAACAAAAAGCCTTACCACAGGTCTACTTCAACATTTAGAATGTAATACTGTGATGATTAAGAGTGCAACATAAAATACAAACAGCCGTCTTACAAGTTGAAGATGTGCCACCAACATATTCACAACAGATAGCTAAACAGATTTCAGAGTATGCAAAATTTCAAAGCCATTACTTGTCTTACAGGAAAGATTTGACGTTAGTAAGCAGATTAATGCTGTTAAAATTAATGGAGAACATGTGCAAGTTAGCAACATAACACCTTACTCCTACCAGACACAATTTTTAAAAAACCTGTCATATATGTTTGCAAAGGTGAAAGAATGTAGAAATACTGGGGCAGCATAAATGTCTTAAGTATTTAACCTTCTATCGGTGGCATTTGTAAGCCAGATTGTGAAGCAATATGAATGCAACTATATTTGCCGTCTTATCTTTCAAATTCTGACAGCTACCATCAGAGTTATGAGGGAACTGATCCATACTCCGTCATGGGAGACTCAACTTCAAAATATATCAGACAAATCGTTAAGCCAAATCCATATTTTAAAAACTTACCCATTTCACCTTTTTTCCCTTTAGAAATCTTAAGCATTTTCATGAAAGATTATGGAACTGTTAGCATATTAACTAATTTTCTGCCTAACATTTTGTGTTAATAAACTAGGCCATGATCCAGTAAAATTATTCCCAATGGGGAATACCATGGAAAAGGAGATGTACATCTTTAGATGAGCAGTTGATATGTGCTAACCAACTCTGGTTGATCCCATTTTTCTTATATTTGTCCCTTAGAGTCTAGCAATTGTAAAAAGGATAACTTTTCAGGGGGGAAAGAGGTAGAAACCCTTACTTCAGCCATGGGCAGCGCATTCACTTATGGGATATGCTCATGCTCTTACCTGAGGAGTTTCAGTTGCAACAGCTCTCAGAAAATAAGCCAAAAAAGAAGCCAAGACCTTCTGAAAGAAGCTACGGCTGTTTTCCTGCATTGTTTGGCTAAGGTATTGAGTTACCTCTTTCTGCCCAGACTCTTCACAGAATGAGACAACCTGGTTGGATCATAATCAATTTAAGATAGATGCTTCTGTAGAAACACTGATTTCCAGCACAGTTTTCCTTGCAGATGGTGAATCAAAGATGGTGAAATCCCCATTCAAGGGGTTTAAGGCATCTGTGTTGTCTTTCAGAACTGCTAGAAAATTAGTGTGACATTGTTAATGATGGGCAGAATGATATTAGAAGGAGTGGAACTTTCTATATGTTAAGTAGGAACTTCCTATATGTTAAGTAGCGGTGGGCAACGCAAGTGAAAATTTGGAGGTGGTCTACCCTGGTAAAAAAAGAAATAGAAGGGCTTTTGCTCATACAAGACCCGCTTTGTATTCAAGTCATTAGTATTAATATATTGCATTAAATTAAGTCACCTGTTGTATAAGCTTGTCTGTCTCAGTAGTTCACTTATAATACAATTTTATGTTTCTTTTTTTCTTTTTTAAGCCGTATGAATGTGGGAAGTAGCTGTGAGAATCTGGGATCATAGGCACATTCTTGTCAATGCAAACTGTTCTCACTCAACGTCTGGACTTTAAAGTGCTAATCTTCTAGCAATAATAGCCATTTAACTTTCTCCGTTTTACATTGCCTCGTTCAAATAATTGTCAGTTCCTGGATTAATGCTCCATTTTAGCTTTAGGCTGTAATGACTTTACAAAAGAAATTATAAATGGTGTACGGTAGATTATAATTATATAGTAAGAAATGCTATGTGTGTCTAGTGCATATAGAATACTTAAAAATGAAACCTGGGGGGGGGGGGAACTTTAGAGAAGTGTATGTTCATAACATTGGTGCATCTAAAATATTGGACCTGTCCCCTCTGTGTTTATATGTATATCAGGTGTTTCTGGCATAAATGTTTTCAGAGATCTTCTGATTATTTTATTTATATATTTATTTAGCAGTTTTGTATACCGGTCTTCTCACCTCCGTTCGAGGGACTCAAGCCGGTTTCCAACATTAATAATTTTACAGATAGTCATTAAAACATCATATTCTAAATCACACTGAAACATTAAAATAGCAAAATACAATCATATAATTACAGTGGTCAGTCATCATCAAAAATCATTATTCGTCGTCATCCATCCATATCACAGGATCATGGCTCATTCGTTGAATGCCAATCCCCAAAGCCAAGTTTTCACCTGTTTCCTGAATGTTAAGATAGGAGGGGCAGTTCTGATCTCCAGTGGAAGGGAGTTCCAGAGTCGAGGGGCCACCACCGAGAAGGCCCTGTCTCTCGTCCCCACCAGCCGCGCCTGTGAGGCTGGGGGGATCGAGAGCAGGGCCCCTCCAGGCGATCTTAGCAATCTTGATGGTTCATAGGGGAGGATATGTTCGGACAGGTAAATTATTGTATATTCTTCACTGAAAACGTCAGGATTTTAAAAAAGTTTTTTCAGAGTATCAGAGAAATGGTGTCCAAGGTCTACCATTGATATGGCTGCACAACTGCTGCTGTGAAGTTGTTTGCCATGCCTGACTTCTGTATCATTAGAGCACAGCTGTCTAAACATTTTGTGTTGGTGGCACACTTTTTAGACACACATCAGTTTGTGATGCAGTAATGGAGCTTTATTAGCAAACCAGAGGTTAAACTTATAAGAGATACAGACATACATATATTGTAATAACAAAATGCATGGGTACACAACATCTCTTGAAAACCTTTCATTCATTATATGATTTATTGCTGATTTCACATAAACTCAGAGATGTCTCATTATGTTTGTGTGATACACCAACCCAGCACAGCTGACACATAAATGTGTAGCGACACACAGTTTGGAAAGCTCTACATTAGAGGATCATTACCAATTCCTTTTGTGGCACCTCAGTAAACAGCACTTTGACATTCATTTTACTGAGGTAACATTGTCTAGGCATTGGATGTTGCCTTGCTGTGACAGTGCAAGTGTGCTTTTAGAACTCAACAATTTCATAGGATCCGTCCGACATTCTTGCTATGAATGGTTTCATCTAACCCCACCCTATGCAGTCCTAAATCTTAAAAGTACTCTGGCAATTCACATACCACAAGAATGTCTAGGGCTTCTGTTTAGTTGTCAAGTTTTAAGACCAGAGCTGTGTATTTGTCAAAGATTGTGGAGGAAAGCTAAACATAATTTATTCAGATTCTACAGAATATAAATGTCACCCAGAAGACTTTTGGGAGGGAAGTACTTAGACAAGGGATCATAAAGTGACAATTGACACTGTGGGCTACTGAGAATATGTTTTGAAAGCAATCTTGTTACGAGAGAGAGGATCTTTTCTAAATAGCTGCTGTAGAATATGAATACGTCTGGGTAATTACTTTCAAGTGTATGTAGTAAGCTTATTTCTCCTTTTGGGAATACAAAGTCTTGGTAGTATGTAAGATTTAAGAATCAATTCCAAAATGTTTCTCTACATCCCTTTGAATGACAACAGCATTTATGTGGATGAGTTTTTTGAGTTCTACAGCTAGGATTTACAGTATAAAAATGGAAATGTGTGTTGAGAACACACTTTGTATAGACGCCCTTGTGGATTCCCCTATATTTACTTTGCCATTAAGCACATTCTCATTCATAAGCTAAAACAATAAGTAAAAAATGTTCTTGTTTTAAGCTGCATGCATAAAAATGAGGCAATTTATAAAGAAGAACTTTTTTGGTATCGTAAAAGGCAAATACGTGAATGAAAAAAATTAGGAAAACCCTACCAGAAGTTATTCAGTCAGTAAAAGAACAATAGAATGGCAATTCTTGTATGTATCATATTATCTTTATTCACTTTGTTCTCTTCTTCTGCTGAGACAAGCTGTTATCTTCTAAAGAAGCTGAACACATAATAGACAAAAGTTAGAAATAATTAGACAATATGGTATGCAAAGGCATGGTTGAATTTATAGATCTTGTTTAAAGCATATTTAGCCATTTAAACCCCAATTGATGGCAAGAAGGGTATGATTACACTATGTAACACGATTGTTGTTCCTGAGTTATAAATGTTATTTCCAAATTAGTTCTATCATAAAAACATGGAAAACTTCAAAAAAAATGTTTTTGCGGGACATCCTGCAGCACATTTTCCTATAGTTTTTCAATGAATATTTCATAGAGTCTCAACCAAGTCAACAAAGTTTGAGGCAGCCATAAAAATGAAGTTTCTGGAGCAAACCACTACTTGCTGCACAATTAAGCAGGAAATAACACTTTTAAGCCAGGAACAGATTTTTTTTTTCAAATGTATTTATGCAGTGTTATCCAAACCCAGGAAATCATGTTATTTTCTGAGAGAATTTACAACCTGGATGGGTCAGATATTAGTAATTAATGGGATAAAATAAGAACAAGCATGTGTGCTTAAAATAAGACTTATTCCAGTCATATCTAAGGAGCAAGGAACAATGGCTTCAAACTACAAGAAAGGAGATTCCATCTGAACATTAGGAAGAACTTCCTGACTGTGAGAGCCGTTCAGCAGTGGAACTCTCTGTCCCGGAGTGTGGTGGAGGCTCCTTCTTTGGAAGCTTTTAAACAGAGGCTGGATGGCCATCTGTCAGGGGTGCTTTGAATGCAATATTCCTGCTTCCAGGCAAGGGGTTGGACTGAGGTCTCTTCCAACTCTTTGATTCTATGTTTGCTCCAAGTTTCTAGGGCAGCAGAAAACAACCTGCTTTCTCTTCCTTATGGCATTCTTTCTCATATTTATACATGGCTATCATCTCTCCTCTCCTCTCTGTTGTGTGCCTTCAAGCAATTTCCAACTTATGACAACCCTATCACTTTTTTTCTTGGCGAGGTTTGTTCAGAGTGGGCCTGCATTTAACTTTTTCTGAGGGTGAGAGAATGTAACTTGCCCAAGGTCAATCATTGGGTTTCCATGTCTTAGCAGGAAATTGTACCTAGGTTTCCAAAGGTGTAGTTGAACACTCAAACCACTGCACAACTTGCTCAATACCTTAACATTGCTACATATGATATTAATAGTCAGTAGTACTCCACAGTTATACAAAATTGCTTTACAAGCCATCAGACCATACTTGCCAGTACTCATTTATATGATCGCTTTTCTGTATTCAAAGAAAGATCTTTGAAAACTGTGTTCTTCAGATTTGCCCTCAGGTATTTTTTGTAACTAGCCAGGCCAAGTAATTCAAAACTAAGCCAAGCAATAGTTGAAAAACTAGCCGTATCCTTGAGAAAAATTGCTAACTTTTTCAGCAGTGGGCCATTAGCCATAAGATTATCTAACAAAAACCTGATTCTGGTTGGCACCTTAGAGAGAGCGAAACCCAGCCTGGGTTTCTTGTTCACAAATGCAGAACTTTCATTAGCAGCACATTTTCTCAAGATTTGAGGCTTAAAAGTTGTGATTTAGTGAAAGGAAGGTCACTGATTATCCTTTCTTCAGTTCAATAACAATGCAGCCATGCCAAACCAGAATTCCATCATTCTTTATTTTATTAAAGCTAGCATTGATGCTGTGACCAGATGGTCTCCACATGCACTTCTGACTGCATGATGAAACAGTGGCCAGCATGCCTCTCCTCCTCCTCCTCTGCCCTCATCTTCCATCTTCTTCAAAGATGTCTGTTCTTATAAGATCTGGGCCTGTGGTTGATCAAACCATGGGTTATTTCTGGAAATAGCCAGTTTTCCTTGGATGGTAAAAGAAGCAGCTTCAGAACTGGTTGACCCTGTCCTTGTTGACATCAAGAAAAGAGGCAGGTTTTTGTTACTGTGGTGGACACAGGGATAGGAAATTGCAGCAAAAACATGTTTCATATAACTATTTTGTCTGCCTTGTTCAAACAGTTCTGAAATCTGGTTATTACAGGTAATTCAGGATAAATGCATGACTATATTTCGGTAATTGTGTTAATTCCACTATGAGTATGTTAATAGTGCACTACTAAACATTATGTTTTCAAAACTGAGAGTTCGTTTAGATGGATTTTGACAATCTACACCATTCTTGTAGGTTTAAGCATGTTACCTTATGAGATGTTACTGACCTGGGTAATGTGCAAATATATTACGTTATAGAAAATGGGAAGAAGTTTTAATGAACGTATTTCTTTTTTTTTTTAAGCTTGCAAATTGTGCAAGCCACTTGCAAGCAGTCATGTATTTTATTTTTATGACTATCTAAGGCTGTGATGGTGAACCTATGATACGCATGTCAGCAGTGACACACATGGCTATTTTTGATGACACACAGACACATGTGGCCACATACAGAGAAATACACCTTATAAGAGCCAATCTAATTCCATCCTTAAATTTGTAAAAGGCTCTACAAATGTAACATCTGCATGTTTGAGCATTGTTCACTCCATAACTCAGCATGGATTATACATTTTTCTTATTTAAACTATAAATATTGCAAAATTATGTTGTTTTTCTCGTGAAGTGACACTCTACCCAAGTTATGCTCAAGTTTTTGGCAAATTTTGACACACCAAGCTCAAAAGATTGCCCATCACTGATCTAAGGCTTTGTGGGAGCACATTTGACCCATAAACCAGAGAGACAGTTTTTAAAATGTCAAATTTGGAAAAACCACTTTTGCTCTGTTGTCATTCATTCTTGTCAACTGAAAAACAAACTATTATAGATTTAGAAACATATATCTGAAATGGTTTAGTAAAATATAATGATAGTAGCAACATTTTTTGTTTTGTTTTTTTGCAATGTGAAATCATAACTGCAGTTGCTAAATGTCATTGTAGATGTATCTGCAACTCAGTTGGTTTGTAACATTCATGAAAGACTTTACAATGGTTACTTATTCTTCAGCAGAAATACATTGAACACCACTGGTACAAGTTATGCTCTCTGAATTGGTGGACTTTTGGAGCTCCTCTCTTAGGCTATTTTTTTTTTCCAGCAAACCCAGAAATACAGTGAAAGGCCCAGGTTTGGAGGTTCGTTGTGATCCATTTCTCTCACAAGACAGGTGACACAACCATTCTGGCCCGTCTATCAGAAGGGTATTCTTTAACAGGATAGGCAAAATAAGCATTGGCAGTCACCTTGAAACAGTGGTTTTAAGTAGCAATGGATGGAGCGCCTACCTTTGCTGTAATGTTCAGTTCTTCCAGAGAACAGAATATTTCTCTAAAAAATTAGGTTGTCTGGGAGGTGTTTGGTTCCCCCCGCTGTTTCTTCTTTACCTTCATGTTCATTGACAGTTTTTCATTCTCATGAAAAGGCTTTTTAGAATGAAACAGTCTTCATTAGAGTTGACTTGCAAAGGTTTCCCTCTTTCAACAGCAGAAGGCTCAGGCACATTATGTTGGTCTGATTTATCACCTATTGGAGTATATACTCCCACCACTATGGGAAAATCACTCTCATGCTAAGCATCAAGCATTATTTTTCCTGTTTCTTGTTCTTTCGTTCAGCAATGAAGCTGTTGAACAGAACAAGACTTAGTGCTTTTTACTACATAATGCTGAAGTTTAGGTGGATCAGCCACATCTAAGTTTTACCAGTTAGTGAAATTACACTAATCTGTTGGTTTTGTTGTCCTGAATAAAGGGAAATTTGGTGTTGCTCCTCATTTCCCCTCTAGGTGCCAACAGAGACTTTGAAATAATTTTTGAAAACCCACACCTAGATTTACCTGCTACCCCTTTTTTGTTCTTCCCATTCCAAGATTTTTCCCCCCCTTGAAGTGGTGCCCAAGTGTTGGAAATCAGTATAAACCAACCCAGCTTTAAAGGTATGACTTCACAATCAGGTCTGCGTTTGCAACTGCAGAAGCAACAAAGTGTGCTTGTAGGAGTTTCCTTTTTGAATAATGCATGAAAGGGGTGCACTTTTGAATTGTGCATGATAGGGGTGCACTTAAAACAGTGATAAACAAGACATTCTTTCTATTAGTAAACTTCATTTCATTGACTAGGAAGAAATATGATCACTTGATTTCTTAGGAGCTGTAGTCATGAAACTGTTTTCTGAGTCTCAGTCTAATCTAGGGGAAATAGAGTGTATTGCTTTGTGATTACCTTTTTCAGTATCATCTTTTTCTATAGCACTTCACCTTTCTAATATAATAAATCTTAAGTATTCATAGTTGGAAAATACCTGTGATTAACAGCACAAATAGTTCACTTATTAGTGTATTTTGAGATATAGGGATTTCTTAATTCACATCAATCAAAAAGCACAACACAAATATATTTTACTCATTATGTCTATTTGGTTGCTGATGAAAATAGTGATAATCTAGTCTAGAGTTTATAATTCCCATGAATTCTTTAAACATATTTGTTCTCTATGGTGACAGTATGCAAGAGACCATATCTTCCCAAAACAGACTGCACAAAACATTCTAGCAACCTTATTGGGCGAGGAAGGGGAAAGTGTGGGACAACAGGGGGAACTGTCAGGCTATGTTTCCGCCCGTTGGTGTTCGTGTTCTTTCTTCCCTCATCATTTTTCCATCTGTCCCCACTTCCTCTTCGCTTCCTCTTTCCTTCTTCAGTGGGCTCAGTTTCTCTCCTCTGTGCTCTGTTTCTCTCTGTTCCCGCAATACTGTCCCATGGAGTCCCGCCGGAAGTAGCTCTGTGTCATGTGATAGACTCCATGGGATTCCATTCCAGCAGTGAAGAGAAGCAGGGAGAAGACACTCCTCTCTGTGTGTCTGATAAAGTTCTAGGACTTATTCTGAAAAACTCTTGTTTGTGAACCAGTGGTGGTCAAAATATGGATGTTTGGAACTTAGATTGCACCCTAATCTGATGCTTCAGTTTATTGCTCTTCATTTAGGTTTAATATTTACATGGCTTTATTTTTTTAAGTATTGTATCCCAATGGAAGAGAAAAATACATACTTATTTTAATATAAGTAAATGCAAAAGCCGGGTTGCAGCTAAACGTCAAAAAAACCAAGATTATGGCAACAAGAATGATTGACAACTGGAAAATAGAGGGAGAAACCGTGGAGGCCGTGACAGACTTTGTATTTCTAGGTGCAAAGATTACTGCAGATGCAGACTGTAGCCAGGAAATCAGAAGACGCTTACTTCTTGGGAGGAGAGCAATGTCCAGTCTCGATAAAATAGTAAAGAGTAGAGACATCAGACTGGCAACAAAGATCCGACTAGTCAAAGCCATGGTATTCCCTGTAGTCACCTACGGATGTGAGAGCTGGACCTTAGGGAAGGCTGAGCGAAGGAAGATCGATGCTTTTGAGCTTTGGTGTTGGAGGAAAGTTCTGAGAGTGCCTTGGACTGCGAGAAGATCCAACCAGTCCATCCTCCAGGAAATAAAGCCCGACTGCTCACTGGAGGGAAAGATACTAGAGACAAAGTTGAAGTACTTTGGCCACATCATGAGGAGACAGGAAAGCCTAGAGAAGACAAATATGCTGGGGAAAGTGGAAGGCAAAAGGAAGAGGGGCCGACCAAGGGCAAGATGGATGGATGGCATCCTTGAAGTGACTGGACTGACCTTGAAGGAGCTGGGGGTGGTAACGGCCGACAGGGAGCTCTGGCGTGGGCTGGTCCATGAGGTCACGAAGAGTCGGAGACGACTGAACGAGTGAACAACAACAAATGCAATAATTCTTCTTTTAGAAAATTCCATCTGTCTTCCAAAGTATTTGAGCTTCAATTTTTAAAATATTTACAAATGGAGTAATTAGTGACTTTTTAATAAATAGGTGCATAATTTACTGATATGGAGTAGATTTCTATGCTTATATATGGTTAAACAATGGCAAAAAGCTGTCCGAGGTGTGTTGGTAATATTTTCTGTAAGTTATTCTAAGATATAAAGGTGAATTGCATCATAACTGTGCATTCCACAGTTTAATCTCTATTGTTTCCAGTGTAGGCCTGAAGGCTACAGACATATTTTCTTGGGAGTGGACTCCACTGAAATAAGTGGAACTTGCTTCCAAGCAAAATAGGTCTGTTTCCAAGCACTAGGTTGCTAAAGAAGATTGCTCCAAGATCTCCTGACAATTTGAAGTAGTAGTTTTGCAGCTGATCTGTTTTATTCTGTAAATTAATAGGTTTCTGGATTGTAGTCCTCTCTACTCAGCAGAGAGAACCAGTGTGTAGTGGATTGATTGTTAGTCTAGGATTCTGGAAATTCCAGGTTCAAATTCCCACTTAGCAGTGCCTGATTAGGACAAATGAAACCATGTGCTAGTTAAAGTATGAGGTCCCTTCCTTGCGTTCTGTAGGAAGTAGGCCCAGTAGGCCTACACAGCTTGCTTTGTGGCTCGCTCCCATAGATTATCAACTCTGTCATGATGTCTGAAATTGCTTCAAAATAGAACACCTTCAAATGTTGAATTGTACTACATAAGCAAAATTTTTTAAAAAATAGACAGGAAGATGGGGCCCCCCAGCACACTTAAGCATAATGGTAAATTCAGTACTGCCCACTGGGTAATGGCAAACATCTCTCTGAACAATCTTTCCAAGAAATCTTTGTCCTAGAGTCACCTTTGAGTTGCCATAAGTTAGAAATGACTTGGACATGATAACAACAGCGACTACTCAGTAGAAAGTCTTTTTTTAAGGAACTTATGTCCAGGTACAAATACAACACTAATTAGAGCACATGTCTTTTCTGTGCCAGGCTTTATATTTTGAATGAGTTCAAAAGCACATATGCTTCAATATGCTCACATTTCTCAATAATTTAAAGAAATCCATCTACCAGGATTATGGTGCATTAGTTCTCAACTTCAGCTTTTCATTTTATTTGTGCAGGAAACCTAACTTCCCCATTTATTGATTTATTTTACAGCTCATCTCCGATATGGAAGCCCAGATCCATGCACTGAGGGAAGAGGTAATTCAGGTGAATACACAAAGAAAACAGCAGCTGGTTGAACTTAGCCTTCTAAGAGAAGAGGAAAAGCAGAAAGTTCTCCGAGAACACGAAACTGCCATGAGCAACCTAAAAACTGAGTCAGAAAAGATGATGCTGGACCTAAAAAAGAGAAGTGCTGTAGAAAAGGAGATGGCGCTGGAAAAGGTAAGCACAAAAGACAATTCTACAAACAAATCTAATGTTCAATGTTGTGTAAATCTAGGAAATCATCAAACGCAAGCTGTATGTATATTTTGAAAAGTTTGGCGTGATAAGTTACTACTTGCAGTCCTCAGAAGGAATTTGTATGTCCTGGTGCAATGTGCCTTGATAATATTCGTTTGAAGTTCATAGCTCTTTTAGATGGGTGGAAATTAAGCAAGACCTAATGTTGTGTTTTTCCATTTCAAGATAACTGACCCCAATGCAAGCCAACACATCCGAAGTGCTTAACCATATAAAGCCCAATAGTTCTCTTTAAAGACTATTCTGCTTATAGAATTGTCTTTAATGAAGGAGGCATGCACTCCAAAAGCTGCAGTGGTGGCTTGGATTAAAAATGAGAAGTAGATCCTGGCTTTCAGCTGGTTAATTCATCCTTTGCCAGATCTAAATTGTTCGGTACTTCTCTGGTAGAGAAGAAGGGCAGAAAGAATGTTTTCTCTACTATTTAGAATAATTTTAACTGATTTTTTTCAATACCAATGATATTGAATTCTTTTTTTATGTTTGTACTAGCCGTCCCTTGCCATGCGTTGCTGTGGCCCAGTCTGTGTATATGTTTTGTGTGTGTATATATGTGTGTGTATATATTTGTGTATATGTGTATTTGTGTATATATGTATGTGGCTTTGAGCATTCATTGTAATGTTTTTTTGTTGTTGTTTTTTTTGCTTTTTAAGTCTCTTTTGCTGTTTTCTTCAGTGTTTTTATGAGTGATGGTCACTTGTAGAGAAGTTTACCCCAATTCTTTCGTTGGTGGGGTTTAGAATGCTCTTTGATTGTAGGTTAACTATAAATCCCAGTAAAGACAATTCCCAAATGTCAAGGTCTATTTCCCCCAAACTCCAGCTGTGTTCATATTTGAGCATATTGAGTATTCATGCCAAGTTTGGTCGAGATCCATCATTGTTTGAGTCCACAGTGCTCTCAGGATGTAGGTGAACTACAACTTCCAAACTCAAGGTCAATGCCCCCCCCCCCAAATGCTTCAAGTGTTTTTTGTTGGTCATGGGAGTCCTGTGTGCCACGTTGGGTTCAATTCCATCATTGATGGAGTTTAGAATGCTCTCTGATTGTAGGGTAATTATAAATCCCAGCAACTACAACTCGCAAATGACAAATTTAATTTTTTGTGTGATGGTCACTCCTTGGGTTAGTAGGTGTCTTGTGGCCAAATTTGGTGGCAATTCATCAAGTGGTTTTTTAGTTATGTTAATCCCACAAACGAACATTACATTTTTATTTATATAGATATTTGTAGATTTTAATTTGTATGGAAGTTCTTTTACTATAAGCCACTTTGAGTCTCCTGGTGGAGAGAAAAAGCAAGGTATTAAATAAATCAGAATAATGGGAATAATCAGAATAATGGGAAAACGGAACCACATATCTCCTTTTGAACTTCTGAGCCAGTTTATAAGAACAGGAGGACAGAGGCTCTCCGGTCATAATACAGTGTAATTGAACTGGTATCACAGTGGTAATATGGGTGATTGGTGATTTACATAATGTTGCAAAGGCAAGAGGAATAGGTACACATGATTTCCCTAATGGAAATCAACCTGAGGAGCTCACTATTCCCAAAATAAGAACAAATAGATGTCCAAATGCCTGGAACCATTTAGGTCTCTGATACATTCAAAGAGTACACACTACAGCAAGAACAGTGATCAGTTGAAGGTGGCTCCGGGTGTGACATTGGACAGGATATTTATGTCAAAGGGAAGACGACAGCCTTTTCTTTTTGTCTCTGACCTTAGGGAGAGATTATGAGGTGCCACACAGGAATCTGTTTGATAAGTCACTTCACTGATCAGTACAACTGAGAATTGTCTCTGCTGACTGTTAGCTGCTGTTCCCAGTTCTATACAGAAATCTTTTTCAGTCCATAATATCCTTTGCTCAAGAATGTGAACTGAATTAATATTGGGCTACCTTGCCATAATGGTGGTGCCATAAGTGCTGGAGGCAGCAAGGAGGTACTTACTGGTTTGTGCTGCCTCTCTTACTGGCCTAAAAGGAGAAGGAGAGCAACTGGGATAGAGACAGGAAAGGGAGCTGCTAGAGTTGGCTGTGTACTTCCTCACTTTTCTTATTCTGGCCTAAAGGAAATGATAAGTAAGTAGATAGTTAATATGGCAAAAATAGATGTTTGTATCAAAAAGGATCTCACTGTGAGCTTGTCTTGTCCATCAAGCCTGTTTCTAGTACTTATATGTGCATTGTATAATAATACGTGTTTCCTATATGTAGATTTTAGGATCAGAAGTCTGCACCACATTCTTATGTAAAAAAAAGGTTGGGTTTATTGTATTTTATGATCTTTTTGCCGGCTGCTGCAACCACATTCTACTCGTGATGCAGCATCTGAATTTGACATCTCTGATATTGAGATGAACTGATATATATAGATATAGATATAGATATATAGATATATATTCAGTATTAAACTCCACAGGAATGTCTCAAAATACTTCTCTCCACTGGTCAACATCCAGGTGTTTTAAGTGTTTTAGCATGTATTAAAGCTCAGTCTGCAATTTATTACAAGATTAGATGTAGCAACAATATGGAGTAATTTGCATATTGAGTTGGAACAGCCTTTGTGAAACTGACATTTCATTTACCTGCATCAGGTTCTTGGTCTATAATTTTGAATAGCATTCTAAGGATTATGTTGGAAATCTGCCAGCCTGAAGCCATTAAATGGCTGTGATCAACAATTCAGGATCTTTTTTGAATTTAAAGAAAGCTGCACTTGGCATAATTATTTAAAGCCAAGGTCAGAGAAAGTATTTAAACCTTTGAAATTCATAATTAAGGGATTAATATTAACTCGTGAAGACATTGTCATTTTTGCTTAAAATTTGAATTTGAATCTCAATCCTTTTCTTTCTTTGATCTTTTTTTATATGTAAAGCACAGCAAAAGTTAACTTCTTCTTTCCAAATTAAAGTAACTTTGCTTCATTACTATGATGTATTTTCATCTTCTAAAAAGTAGCTGACATGGAAATGATAATACAAATGAATAATTTCTGGCATCAACTTCAGTTGTGAGAGCTTCCTAGAGTTCATAAGGAGTGTATGTATGTCTGTATGAATGTGTGTGTGTGAAGGGGCTTAGATATGATTCTCAGTCCATAAATCAAGTATGTATAGGCTATATTAATACTGATTAACTTAAAAAGATACAACATGTGAAGAGTTTTGCATCCATAGTGAAATGTGTGGTGCTCCAGAGGAGTGGATGAGGGAAAGATCTCAAATTCTTTATTGCTCACATGAAGATGGTACTTCTCTAACTGTCGTTGTCCACTATCCTCGGTTTTCCACACAGACACAATTCACAGACCTGAAGTGTTCAAGTAAAGATCTAAATAGCATGGGATTTGTGTTCTCTGCCTCCCTCACATGAGCTTGTCTGAACTTTATGATCACGTGAAAGACAGTTCTCTAATTATCCTATCTTCAAAAATTAGACAGCGGTAGTGATACGAACATCTGTGAAAAATGCATTTCAGAACTTCCTCCTTTTCCGAACTCGGTCCCAGTCTGTGCTGCTTCCCTATTGTTGCATTTTAGTTATCTGAAATCCGTTTCAATTTTCTAAAGTGGGTTTTTGAGACCTACTTTTAAGTTGCCTATGTTGTTTGTGGACATTCTCTCCATTGGTTGAAAGGTGCTTTTGCTTTGTTCTTTCTTGTGCACATTTCAGATGTGCTCATTTCTCGATGTACTTTCAAATGGGCATATTTTTATCAGCTGCACCTATAATGTGCAGATTCTGACATTTAAAATGGGGCTGATCTTCATTCAATCTCGTTAGAGGATGTCAGGAAACATTACAGTAGAAATTTCAGCTACACAGAAGCTTGGCATTTTGCTTCACAGATGTAGCCATAGAAAGGAGCATCTTAGCTATGGCACAGATTTCTAGAATATCTGTGTCGGAACCCAGACGCCTTAAAGAGCCAGACTCAAGAGTATGTCCAAAAGTATAGTTTATTAATACAAAGCAAAAGGACTCAGAGACACTTACTTCAGTGTCCCTGGTCAAAACTTAAAAGTAGCAGCAAGTTCCAGCTTAAAAAACAAACTAAAGCAATAATCCGGATTATCCAGAAAAAAGATCTGGATTAAACTGAATTGCTTCCAAAGTCATGCAAAACAACACAGCGAATAAAGGACGAACAAACAAAGAGCCGTGAAGCAAGAACCATTGTCAAATGAAGTCCAAGGTTGAAAAAAGCCAAGTCCGAAGTTGTGAAGTTCCAAAGTCCACGTAGGCAGCGTCGTCGTCAAAAGCAGTCCGAAGTCAAGGAAAGGGAAATCCATGAATGGAAGCAGCAACCTGCAGATCCAGGACCCAAACCCAACACGAAAGCGGCAGCGACAAAACCCAAGGCACAAAATCAACACTTTGCCTTCTGCAAAGATCTTCCATTTCAGTACTGACTTATATCTTACACCTCATCATCCGATGATCAGCTGACCTCCACCTCATTGTTATCCCTTACAGCTGACTTTGCTTTACACCTGAATGCCAACGCCCATCTCTCCAACTCTTCCACCTCTTGTCAAGACTTAACTCTCCCCAAGAATCCACAGTATCTCCCAATTGCCAATCACCACCACCAGAAAGCCCCTCAAACATGTCACTAGACGTTGGCTGAGTACATACATCTCGAACCTCTTGCACCTTGGTCCAATCCAGTGTGTCATCCCCATCACTCCCAGACCCATCACTCCCAGAAAAACCCATGAAAGCCTCCTTGTCTGTGGGAGCAGTAAGTGTATCCCGAATCTTCTTCCTCTGTCGCTTCTCATCCGATTCCTGCTCCCAAGTAACCCTCTTAGTTCCCCTATTCACGTCCACTAAATTTCCTTCCTCCTCCTCACTCATTGACCCTCCGCTCTCAGAAAACCCTTCGAAGGAATCTTCGTCAGTAGGTGACATAAGTATCTCCCGAATCCTCTTCCTCTGTTGATCCTCATCTAACTCTTGAGCATTCCTTTTCCCTCTTCTGACACCCATACTACCACTTGTAGTGTTACCAACAGGCTCTATTACAACAATCTGAGTTAGAATTTCCTGGACTGACTAGAAGAACTTCTCTCATGCTGGGGCATAGGGGGGGTTTTTTTAGCATATCTACATCTGAATGTTTGATCACATAGCACAGTTGTAGTGCTATTATCCCACTTTGACTGCCATGGCAACATCCAATGGATTCCTGGGCTCTATAGTTTTGCAATACCCAAGAGCTCTCTGGCTGATATACTTCTAAATGCCTCTCCCTAAACTGCAAATGCCATATTTCATGTGTTTCTGTGGCAGTGGAATAAAAGTGCTATAATGTAGTATGATAGGGCTCTTAGACCTTCTGCAGGCAAAGTGTGTACTCTACCCCTAAGCTATGAGTTCTCCACGGAAAAGGAGTTTTGAGCTCCTATTTACACTTTGTCACTGATGCTTAGAAATTCTGTCTCAGTAGTCCACTTGAAAATATCATCATGTGTCAGAAAAGAAGTAAAGATACAATGAAATATGCTTCTATAGAAGAATATACGAAAATGTTTGATGTACACATACCCCCAAAAGTTTTGCGAACCTTCTCTAAATATTTGATTTTTGTGTCATATGAGTTCATATTAATTAATTTTGAAAAGAATCATCTTAATTTCAATGAGATCTGGGTGTACATAGCTTTTTGAACATTGCTTCTGGTGTGTAGTAAGTGTTATGGAAATATGGCTCTTGGCTATTCCCAGAGAAGATTGTTGTGCAGTTTATTTCTTATCCTATTAAGTTACAGAAATTGCATGTGAAATATAAAATCCAAAATGATGGTCCAAAATCTGCAGAGACCACTTTTCAGTTTTGCTCTCTTTATATCATCTGGGTTTTTTCAAAGTAGTAGAAGCTGAAACATTGCAATAATTTGTGCTGTTGACCTCAAATTTGACTATGTGATAGCAAGGAATTGAAACAACGGGTCTTTAATAATTAAAGTGTGATGTCTTTCCCTTGTTTACAAATTTCACTTTCAGGATTCTCTTTTTCCCCTTACCACACACACACACACACACACACACACACCCATTTCTTATAAGGATTGAAAGTGATAGCACTGGAAAATGGTCATAACAATCCTGAGAACTGCAATTAAAGGAAGTATTAAATGGTTTGTGAACCTCAGCAGTTCCTCTCTTGCTCAGAAGCACTCCATACTTTGTGCTAGATTTTCCTTTTTGTCGAAAGGAGAATGGGGTGGGAAACATCCTTAAGAATCTTTTATCCATTTGTAAGATTCACAATCAAACCCTTTTTCAAACATTTTGTGTATCTTGTTTTTAAAGAAATGTATCAACTTTGACAAAATCAGAAGTGAGTTCTTGATTTTGCCAATACTAATTTATGTCACTAAAAATAGAAGCACAATATACCTTAAGCAAATTATATATATATATATATATATATATATAGATAGATAGATAGATAGATAGATAGATAGATATATGTCCCTTACATAACTGGTATATTTTCTTTTCCCAAATAATGGAAAGCAAGCTTGAGCCAAGCCAAAGCAGAATGATAAATACAGTTCAAGAACAATTGATTTTAGTCAGATTGTATCTTTTTCATCCTTTCCTTAAAAACTCCAGAATGTATAACAAATATGGTAAAATTTCTTGTGGAATGAGTAAGCAGTGTTTCCGATTGTGAGTCACAGTTCACAACCTACAAAGGTTTGAGAGGCACAACCCTCTATGGTTGTATTTATATGAATAAAACAATATTAATGTAGCGTACATACTCAGCCCTTTTTTGAGCTGAAAAAGCCTCCCTCAGATTATAATGGGGTCAAGGCTGGGCAGTGGATCCTGGAGGCCATTACTTGCAATATATGATAGATTTCTCTCCACTCGTATCTCCCTTAACAGTGTGTTTTCTTTTCCAGTCAAAAGGGAAAGAAGGAGGGAAAGGAGGTATATTTCATGTCCTCCTTGTTTGTATGACTCTCTTTCAAACCCACAAAATTTCCTGGCTTTTTTTGGGTGTATTTAAATATATCTATATATATGTGTATATATAAAAATAATTTTATATATGAATTTTTCCCTCACATGTTTGCATGTCTTTTCATATCCTATATAGATATAATTATCTATATAGAGAATCATGTATAGATAGATCTATATAAATATAGATATATAGGGCTTGCAAATATTGCATGGGAAATGCACACACACACAGATGTCTAGATAGATATAAACATAGATTTGCAAATATTACAGGAGGGAAATGGACATATAGAGTTTCAGGGAAAAGTTTCAGGGAAAATGCATATGTGAAATTAGTATATATAATTATAGATCTATATTTAGCTCTGCATTGTTTATATAGGCATTGGATGTTTGCCCGTTACTATGTCAGAAGCCAGCCAGAGTCCCCATGGGGAGATAGGGTGGAATACAAATGATGATGTTGTTATTATTATTATTATTATTTAAGTTATTGTTGATACCATATTGTTTTTGTTGACCCTGCTTTTCCACTTACAGAGCTAGTTTACTGTTTTTCTTTGAAATTATGTAAATATTCAAAAACATTTAACCTACCGATGCCTCAATTAATGTAATTTTATTGGAATCGATTTTTATTTTGAAATTTACCAGTAGCTGCTGCATTTCCCACTCTTGGCTTATACTCAAGGCAATGTTTTCCCAGTTTTTTGAACAATGATTTTAAAGCAGTAAGATTTTTAAAATCTTGGGTGTGTGCTTCGAGTATTTTTATGTGCTATATCTCATAAATCATTTCTGAAAAACAGTATTGCAGTGTTATGAATGTTCTCAATATACTTTTTCCCCCATTACGTGTTATCAGATAAGCTATAAAAGACCATTCAAATATATACAAGGAAACTATTAGAAACCTTTCTGCATGAAACTCTTGTATTTACTGTTCCTTCTATCACTTTGTTAAAAAGTGATATCTGAAAGTTATTTGTTAATGTGCCAGATCTTTCCATAAATGTTCATGAAAAGTTGGTATATTAAATGCATCTGTGTTCCTATCAACATAAGAAATAAATGAATGCCAAATTATTTTCAATTGCTTTTAATTGTTCATGGTGCCTACTATTATTTATGAAATGGTTAAAAATAAAAATACAAAGCGAGACAGTGATGGTCCCAGAAACTGTTAAATAGGAGATGCATGCAAATTAGGCACCGGGACCTTGAGTCAGCTGCCTATACATTTCTTTGCAGCTTCATTGCTTACTAGCTTACATACCCTGTGATGCTCAGGTTAGGTCTTTTGTACGTAGTACTATGAGGGTATTTTTTAAGTAAGGTCCGTTTTGTTGTAGACACTAGTAGTTCGCGCGCATACCGCAACAAGCACGTGCGTCGTGTACCGGCATGCCTCGGGGACAACTGTGCTCAGTTTCCGCTCTGTAACTAACCTGTACGGTTCTGTTCTGTGCTTTAAAAATGTTTAAGACTATCAACTCACCCGCCGCATGTGAGGTTCGCTCAGTGATACGGTTTTTGTCAGCAAGGAACCTGCCTGCTGCAGAAATTCATCGACAGATTTGTGAAGTGTACGGTGATACTGTTATGAGTGAAAGCAAAGTGCATAAGTGGGTACGACAATTCAAAGATAGCCATGACAACGTCCATGATGAGGACTGCTCCGGTCGCTCTTCTTTGATTACAGACGATATGGTGGCTTCAGTTGAAGCGAGGATTCGTGAAGACGGTATTTTAAAATTGGTTCAGAGGTATGATAAGTGTTTGAACAAACTTGGCAACGATGTCGAAAAATAGAGTGAAGTATGTACTTTCTGAAAATAAATTTACTTTTTTGAAATAAACTTTCGTTGTGTACTTATGTTCAAACGGACCTTACTTAAAAAATACCCCTCGTATTTATAAGAAATAGTCATTGTTTCCTTTTGTTTTTGTTAAGGGTGGGGCTCACAAGGTTCTCTGGAAGTAAGAGCCCACTTGGAAATTGCCTGCCTGCCCAGAGATATATACATGAAAGCAAATTTTCATAGATATACGAGGGTTGAATTAAAAGTAATGCCTCCACCTTCGTAACTCCTCAACAGATGGCAGTACTGGTATGTGGCAGGTACTGGCTTGTTCATTAGACTCTCCTCTACAGTTCCATTTTGGCAGGAAGCCTTAGCATTGAACGGTTGTGTTGTTAAAGTGTGAAGTATGGAAACCTCCGCAGATGGTCGGTCAATGCAACTTAAGCAATGTAAAGTCATTGAATTCTTGACAGCAGAAGGTGTCGCCCCAAAGGAGATTCATCAGAGAATGCAAGCTGTTTATGGTGAGTGTGTTGATGTGAGTACTGTGCATAGTTGGGTGAGTAAGTTTAAAGATGTTGAGGTGGGAACATCTGACTTTCATGACAAACAAAGAGTTGGATGTCCTGTTACAGCAACCACCGGGTTTCACAAGCAAAAGGTTGACAGATCGATTCAGGACAATTGTCGTATCACTCAGAGAGAAATTTCAATCATAATCAGCATTTCACAAGAACATATGGGTCACATTATTGCTTTGCTTGGCTATCGGAAGATCTGTGCATGATGGGTTGCGGAAACAGAGTGTCGACTTCTTCTGTGACAGATTCAGAAAACTTGTTCATGATTGGCATAAATGTATTCAATTGTCTGATGATTATGTGGAAAAGTGAATAGTGGTAGTTAAAGAGCACATTCTAAGGATTATTTCTGCGTTTGATTTATTAAAATATTCCCATCTAAATCCAAGTAACTAAGGTGGAGGCATTACTTTTCATTCAACCTTCATAGATAACCTTTCTCTCGGGGTGAGTGGACTGAATTGACTATCAGAAATTCCAATCACTTGTCGAAGGCTTTCATGACTGGAATCACTAGGTTCTTGTGGGTTTTTTCGGGCTATAGGGCCATGTTCTAGAACATGGCCATATAGCCCGAAAAAACCCACAAGTACCTAATTCCAATCACCTTTCTTCGTGGAACATTTGCTGTCTGTATTGTATGACAGTACTCTTGAATCTCTGGCTGATGGGTCAATTTCAGGAGGAAAGCAAGGGACAATGAAAGAATCAATGGCTTCCCTCCTGCAGTTTCTCTCATGTAATTCCTCCTTTCCACTTGGGACCTTATTAAGGATGTCATGGAAGACTTTATCATGCATGGCTGCAGTGTAATGTGTAGTTTGCCTTTCAGTCTGACAGATGTTATAAGTTGTATCTACAGAACCTTTGGGTAAATATTAGCCAGGTGTGACGCAATGAATAAAACTTGTGTGGATTGTTAAGCTTGTCAAATATTAGTAAGAGAAAGAGATCAGCTGCAGTTTTAAGTAGGTGCAGATGTGACTTTTGGCTTGATATATCTGTTAGAAACGTTCATCTCTGGAATGTACTTGGCAAAGAAAATAAGCATTCAGAACAGATGACCCTAAAAGATCAGTTGACATACAAGCAGTACTTTAAGGAAGCAGCCCTGGAACACTTCAAGTTTATGTGCAAAACGTATGCTTTCATTTTGATCCATAGCTACAATATATTGTGTGTACATATATATGTGTGTGTGTGTACTATTGCACCTATAGCCATTGCACAGCCTAAAGAATGCCATAACCAGTTCACCTATTTGAGGGTATTCTGATTCTTCTGAAACAGATCAGCCAGCAACCTCCATTTATTTAGTGGAAGTGATTGTGGTATAGTGATATGTATTATTATTATTATTATTATTAAACTTTATTTGTACCCCGCTAGCATCTCCCGAAGGACTCGATGCGGCTTACAAAGGCCAAGGCCTCAAAACACAACATTCACATTTATTTATTTATGATATTTTCATCCTGCCTTTCTCGAACCCAAAGGTGACTCAAGGCAGCTTACAACCAGGCAGCCATTCGATGCCATAACAAAGACAATTAAAACAAATTTGTAAAAAACCATACAATAAAACCATTAAAAACATATTAAATGAATGTCTTCACTGTTAATCTCATTGTCCAAAAACATAGTCAGAGCCGTTCCACAATTCGATATCATATAGTTCCGTGTTTGTGTATTACTGCATTTCCAAATGCTTGTTCAAAAAGCCAAGTTTTTACTCTTTTTCAGAAGGTCAGGAGGAAGGGGGCCAATCTAATATCCCTAGGGAGGGATTTCCACAGCCAAGGGGCCACCAATGAGAAGGCCCTGTCTCTCATCCCCGCCAGTCACACCTGCGAAGAAGGCGGGACCGAGAGCAGGGCCTTCCCACCTGGTCTTAAACTCCTAGATGGTTGATAGGGAGAGATGCGTTCAGACAGGTAAGCTAGGCTGGAACTGTCTAGGGCAGTGGTTCTCAACCTGGGGTCTCCAGATGTTTTTGGCCTTCAACTCCCATAAATCCTAACAGCTGTTAAACTGGCTGGGATTTCTGGGAGTTGCAGGCCAGAAACATCTGGGGACCCCAGGTTGAGAACCACTGGTCTTGGACTTTATAACTGCGCACAAATGCCTGTCATTTGAGAGCCATAATACTGTGTCCAAAGCCAGGTCTTTTCCTTGCTGGTACATTGAAGTGGTTTCTAATACTGTCAGTTCCTGGCCAATAAGATTTTGCATTATTTATTCTCCCTCAACTATCAGCATCTGCTTCTATCCCATTGCTAACATTCTTGAAGATAAGAATTATGCAACTGTTGCCATGTATATCTAAACGGTATGCCTGTATGAGGAAGGTAGCCAATCTGCATTCAATGGTATGAGTACGGTGCTGATTCATGCTTTGGAACTATGTCAATAGACCATGGGAAATGACAGCACCAACATCCATAATCAGAGTACTAGTATTTCCTCACCCACTTCTGATATCTATTCATGCATAGATAACTGATCCTCATCATTGCCAGGCTTCTGGTAGTTCAAATATTCTCAGGATTGGATTTACAGTTATCATCTTCATAAGGGACAAATAAACTCTCTTCAGATTCTGAGATGTTGAGGATCTTCAAACACAGCCTGCTACCGATTGGGAGATGCAAAGTTTTGCATTCTGCTATTTAAAAACCCATGTCATGTCTCCCCTTAGTCATCCTTTCCAAATTGGGAAATGGGGAAATTGTTTTCTCAGTACTTCTGTTATCTGATCTTTATCTTGGATTTGACATTTCATTCCATTCCCAACTGCTGTTTTAACTCTCCATTGTTTGCTTAAGAGCTGGATAGCACCTTTGTAAAGGAACTGCTCCAAAGGCATAACAGTGAAAACCAATTCTAAAATGTATGTTGGTAAAACTGTAAGACATTTTAAAAGCTAAACTCCAGATATCTCTGGAAATAAAAATGTTTCTAATAGAATAAAGGTGGACCAAGGCAAGGGTGGCCAATCCAGAGCCACAATCAAAGCATCTCTGCTCTTGGTGGAAACTTATATGAACTTATGGGGAAATGGCACATAGAGGAAAACTGGTGGCACATCGGCGGAAGTAGACCTTTTCAGTTTAAACCAGCCTTTTGACTAGGGTTTGAAAGTATATTTAATAACTGGCCAAGCGGTTTCAATTTGTCCTTGTTTCACCCCTCGGGGGTGAGTAGAGTGGGTTATAAATGCAGGAAATAAATAAAATAAATAAATTATCCCTTAACTCAGCCTGCATTGACAGGCTGGCAGCTGTATTTTCCATCAGTTGAAGTGTCCAGATCATTCTTAAAGACAGTTACTTGTAGCAAGCATTGTAGTAACCTTGTTGTGTTATGAATGACAGTGGTGAGGTCTCCTTGTCTTGACCAAAGTGGAGGAGGCTAGCAAGCCGTCTAAGGCAGATGGAGGTGCTCATGACCAAAATTGTCATTTAAGAGCTAGTAGAGCAGGAAAAGGGAGGACACAGGCTTCATATTTTCACAGCTGCAAGTATTACTGCAGAAGTTCTATCTGTGGACTGCCAGGAATCTGATTATACTGAAACACGAAGTGTGCATTCCACACACTTGCCCAGAAGATCTGCAGTGATGTTAGGGGCAGCAATGCAGCAGCAGAGCACAGGCAATGTTGGCAGCAAGTTTGTTGACACCAGCATTGAGAATGTTGGAAATCCCAAAGAGCAGGTTCCATCTTCATAATACAACACAGCTCCTTTCAGATATCTTGGAACACAAACCCCATCTTTATTGGCAGGGGCTATTGAACTCTGTAGAAAAAATATGGGAGAATGCTAATCTAGAGATAAATTTGGGTCCACAAATACCTATGAAAGTAGCATATGCTCCTTTAGGAGAAAATGTAGTTCCCACGCAGAGTAACTATTTTGCAAGTTATCCAGTCCACCGAATCTTCTACTGTTGTTGTTGTTCATTCGTTCAGTTGTTTCCGACTCTTCGTGACCCCATGGACCAGCCCATACCAAAGCTCCCTGTCGGCCGTCACCACCCCCAGCTCCTTCAAGGTCAATCCAGTCACTTCAAGGATGCCATCCATCCATCTTGCCCTTGGTCAGCCCCTCTTCCTTTTTCCTTCCATTTTCCCCAGCATAATTGTCTTCTCTAAGCTTTCCTTTCTTCTCATGATGTGGCCAAAGTACTTCATCTTTGCCTCTACTATCTTCCCTCCAATGAGCAGTCGGGCTTTATTTCCGAAGTATGGACTGGTTGGATCTTCTGGGCCAAGGCACTCTCAGAACTTTCCTCCAACACCACAGTTCAAAAGTATCTATTTCCTTCTCTCAGCCTTCCCTATGGTCCAGCTCTCACATCCGTAGATGACTACGGGGAAAGGCATTGCAGACTACTTCAACCAGAGAAATCAGCCATAGCAGAGCACCTGATGAACCAACCTGGACACAGCATTTTATTTGAGAACACAAAAATGCTGACCACTCTCACAACCACCATGTCAGACTACACAGAGAAGCCATTGAAATCCACAAACATGTGGACAATTTCAACAGAAAGGAAGAAACCATGAAAATGAACAAAATCTGGCTACCAGTATTAAAAAATTCTAAAATTGCAACAGCAAAACAGCAGAGAGAAAAACAGGCAGGGACATCTAATCACCTTTCAAGAAGAGTTTGCTCCAGGCACTGTCAGCCCATTGTATGCTAATCAAGGTGGTCAGTGGAAAAATTCACACCCAGCCCAACTTACAAAAGCCCTTTGTCTCACCCCGGTCATTCCACAGATATATAAACCCCTTTTTTCCCCAGCTCCAGCAGACCTCACCTCTGAGGATGCTTGCCATAGATGTAGGCGAAACGTCAGGAGAAATGCCTCTAGAACATGGCCATATAGCCCGAAAAAACCCACAAGAACTGAGTACCCTTAAATTGCTTTCAATATGTTTATCTGTGAGGAGAGGGAATGTGCTAGTACTACTCTTCGTTACTATTTATATCGTCCTCCATGGAAGGAAGGCAATAGTCTGTAGAGGAGAAGATCCTCTGTTAGAAAACGTTGTCCAGATGATTTACTTGAGTTCTAAACCAGGTGAAGATTCTCCAGAAATAGAGAAGGTTGTCCTCTTCAGATTGTTGATGGAATTTGAGATACGTGGAGCAGACAACATGTTCCCATTTTCATGTTCATATGAGACCACATGAAATGAAAAGACGTTGCCTCATATATCCAGTAAGGCTTTTCTTATACAAGACCACCATTCTTAGGATCACTTAAAACAGATTACCTATGCTATAATCAAATGAATACTTTGAATACTTTGTCAAGTTAAGTCAGTGGACCACAGGGAAAAGACTATGGGACACTGATGCCAGGCCAGTCTTGACTTACTGTAATAGTCTCACAAATTCCCCTTCTCTTTAAACTCACTTGAGAAATATAAAGGACTTGAGGATGGTGGGAATGCCTGGAAAACCAGGAGTGGGTAATTTGATGCTTTTCGCCCTACACAGTCTTTTAATGTGGAAAAAAAGCCCAAAGTGTTCCAAAATGACTTGCAGCTGCAGAACATGTCAGAGAATAAAAACCACCTTCATTAAATGGGTGAGAAAGAATTATAATTGTTTGAAGTCTTTATGATCAGCCTGCATATGCTTCATTGTAATATGATACTAAAGTGCCTCAATTATGATTTGTATATTTTTGTGCCAGAAGGTTTTTTTTCTTATGCTAAATTACTAAGTTCTGTCAGCTGTTGGGCTGTCATATAGAGATATAGTAAATCGCATTATATTTTGTCATGGATTACACAGAGAAATATATTTGAAAGTAGAGATCAAAGTAGTTTCACAATCACATCTGAGTGCAGGAAGGATGTTTAACTTGTAGAAAATCAGATTTAGGTGAAACTATTGCCATTCTTGTGTGAATCTGAAATAAATTGGAGTGTTTGGTAATGTTTCTGTGTGTGAGTATATGAGAGAATGAATGGGAGACAAATCCGCTAAAGTGTTTTCTGTTTCATATTTAGTTCACAGAAGTTAATTCTGACCCACAGCTGCAAGCTGAGCACCGATAAATAACGAAACACTGAAGAGCTGGAGTCTCCAAAAAGTCTTATTTATGTTTCTAATTGCGTTCATGATTGAGCAATGCATTCCATTCTATTTTTAATTGAGATTGTACTGGACTTGCATATGGTTAGTCATTGGTTCTGTAATGCTTTCTCTCTCTGTGAAGTTTTCCTCTGTTTCTTTTTTGAAGCTTTTGTTGTATTTAAAACTATTTAAAGTAATCCACTATAATCTTACTAAGGAACGTTGATTACTTCATATCATGGATTTTTGGCTGCACTTCAGAAACAGCGGGGAGATTTTGCATGACTTATCAAAGGCATTTATTAAAGTATTACAGCACCACCACCCCCTTTGTTAACTTTTATGTTTCACAAAGTCTTTCCCACAAAACTCAGCACTATTTTCCACTAATCACTCTGATTTCTTATTCTCAGTCATTAGCATATTTATCATTTGCTTTGCAATTCATACACAATTTGACTACAAATTCTATTTGTCTATAGGCATTTCAAAAACTCACTTTTTGAATTTTCATGTTAATTGTTCCATCTTTGAACTTTTGTAATGGTCAAGATCTTTCAAGCTGTACCTGTTATTTGATAAAAGTAAGAGGAAGACATCAGACAGCGTTTATTTGACTGAAAGGACCTGTACTACCGTATATACTTGAGTACAAGCCAAGTTTTTCAGTCCCTTTTTTAGGTTGAAAAAGCCACGCTCGGCTTATACTCAAGTGAGGGTCCTGGCAGGAAGGTGTGGGGCTGAAAGAAGCCCTTCTTTCAGCCCCACACCTTCTGGCTAGGACCCTTACCTCTCCACACAGCAACCCAGCTGGATCGCTGTACCGAGACGGGAGGAGAGCACATGTGTGCCTTCCTCTTTTCCGCACAGGCCTTCCTCTCCTCCCCTCTCGGCACAGCCACCCAACTGGATTGCTTTGCCAAGAGAGGAGGAGAGACCATGACCTTCCTCTCCCCAGTCCGTCTCAATTCCTCCCTTCCCACCTCAGTTTTCCCCCCATTTTCCAGCACCCTTTCCCACCCGAGTCTTCCCTTTTTCTAGTTTTCCCCTTCATATTCCAGTTTTTACTGTCTCCAGTCCCTTTCTCCAACTTTTCCAGCTCCCTTTCCATCACAGCATTTCCCAGGTTCCAGCCTCTCTTTCCCATTTCAGTCTTGCCCCCTTTCCCACTGCAGTTTCCCACTTTCCCAGTCCCTCTTTCTCACCCCAGTCTTTCCCACTTCTCCACTTGCCCCCTTCCCACTCCAATCTTCCCACTTCTCCACATGCCCCCTTCCCACTCAAATCTTTCCACCTTTCCAGCCTCCCCCCTTTTGCACCCAGTCATGCTCATTTTGCTATCTTCCTTTCCCATTCTCAATCTTTTCTACCTTCCCATCTTTCCCACCCCAGTTTCCTCAGCTCTTCCCAACCCCCCCCCCCCTCACACTCTAGACTGGAGTCTTTACCACTTTTCTAGCTCCCCTTTCCATCCCAACCTTTCCCAGTTTCCAGCCCCCTTTCACGCCTCAGTTGTTCCCCCTTCCCAAATTGCTCCCTTCCCACCCCAATATGTCCTACTTTTCCAGCTACCCCTTTTCCATCGCATTTTCCTGCTTTTTCTGCCACCCCTTCTGATTCCAACCTTTTCTCATTTCCAGTCCTTCTTTCCCATCCCTTTCCCACGCCAACCTTTCCCAATTTTCCTTATTCATATACACAAAGCATTTTCCACAAAATGTATAGTTAAAATAAACTATAGTGATTATTGGGAGGATACATAAGCACATTTACATTGAAGAAGTTTAGAATAATGATTTAATCAGAATTGGACAGTCTTCTCTGAAATTACAGTTTTATGTAAGTGTTCAAAAACATTTAACCTGCTGATGCCTGAATTAATGTAATTTTATTGCTATCTATTTTTATTTTGAAATTTACCAGTATTTGCTGCATTTCCCACCCTTGGCTTATACACAGGTCAATAAGTTTTCCCAGTTTTTTGTGGCAAAATTAAGTGGCTCGGTTTGTGTTTGGATCGGCGCATGTTCAAGTATATACGGTAGTTCAGGAATATTAATAGCTTTATAAATTACAAAAGCCCTTGATTTCCTTTAGAACACATGAAGTTGTTAAACTTTTAGATAGTCTGTGTTTGTGTAAAAACATGGTTATGTGAACATGTATCACGGAGTGAGGGTTATATACAGAACAGCTGCTTTGTTGTCCTGTAGTAGTCGTATTTAAAGCACTGTTATGGAAGCTACATTGAGTTGCCATTGTATTGTCATTATATTTTGTGTAAGTAAAATGTCAGTACAAAAAGAGATTCCAGTCATGGGATTGACAACAGACCCATGTATCTGCTAAAATGATTGAAGCAGGATTCTTTTGATAGTAGCTAGGTTCTGGTCTAATTTATTATTATTATTATTATTATTATTATTATTATTATTATTATTTCAGGTATTTGTACCCTGCCCTTCTCAACCCCGGGGGGGGGGGGCGCTCAGGACAGCTTGAAATATAACACATATTTGTTGAAAATCACAGGGTTTTTTTTTTTACATACAATATATGGTCGAGTGAGTGTGCAAACCTCACTCTTCTTATATGAGATAAGATCCTGTTTCACAATGTCTTTCTCCCTTAATGAAATGAGTTCAAGGATTGCTGGAATCTACATAGTTTACTTATGCATTTCCATGGATCTGCAGGAATGTAAAATGTATTCAGGATAATCACTATAGGCTATAGTTAACATTTATTAAAATATGAGAAAATGACTAAAACGTATGTTTATTAACTTCAACCGATGTAAGATCTCTGCCACCTTGAGTCATTAAATCAGTTTCGGCACGTCGATGAGCAATGACTTCCTATACAAAGTTTATCATACATTATATAATCTGTTGTACAACATTCTTGGCTACCACCTTTGAGGAAGTTTCCTAATAAGTAGCATTACACAATCAGATGTTTTAATTTTCTTATCATGTAGCTGTTACTTTGATGTATAGTGAAGGAAATTCTTCCTTTTAGTGACCTGCCCTGAACTCTTCAGGTAGGGCCAAAAGGAAATACAGTGAAGTTTTCGAAAGATTTATATGTAGCAAATTTGTTAAGTAATACATTTTTTTGGGATGTAGGGCAGAGCCAACAGTAAGGGATGCAACCCCAAAGCATGTGTATGTTTGAATGTAAGTGGGCTACATGCCTGATGTCAGAAAATCTGAATAGCAAGGAACACAGTCTGCTTTTCCAGAATTGACAGGAATGACAGGCTGAAAAAGCTTTTCATCATGATTTTCATGAGTATAGAGATGTGGTCGCTAGAAGTTGGGCTTTAGTCATTATGCATTAGACACTAGTTTCGGGAATAGCAATGTTATGAAAAGTAGTAGTGGTGAAAGAGGTTGAAAAGAGGGTTGGAAACACATAACTGTATCATCCACCCTTCACTTTATTTCAAAACCCTCCCCAATCTGCCTGAAAACAGAGCCAGTTTGACTATTAGGCAGAAACTGGTCGTTGTCTCTGGTTGTAGCTGCTCATAATACCATTCCTCTTGTGGGAGAGTAGAATTGTGTTGAACCAAATCAATATTTATCACAAAGCATTGTAAACATTTGGGGGAACCCCTTTTTACACACAGTTCAGGATTTATTTCACAACAGAGCTGGGGAGGTTTAAGGGACATCCCTTCTTACAAAGAACTGGGGACTTCAATTATCCAGAGAGCTGGAGTATAATAAATAAAATAAATAAAACTTTATTTATACCCCGCTCCATCTCCCCCCAGGGGGACTCGCCCAACAATACAGTAACACAATATAACACAAATGCATAACAAAACCAGAAAATAAAATACATAAAATGCAAAACCAATATAATAAGCGAATAACAAAAGCAAATCAAACATTAAGACACAGAGGATTAGGCTGGGCAGGGCCAAACTCAATGATAAAAAATTTAAAACGCTGGGAGATAGAACAATATAAATTATCAGGAGCAGGATCCGGGGATAAGGAAGGATTTAATTGCACGAACCATAAAATAAAGTGCTTCTGAGGTCATTTTATGCAAAGTTTGGTAGGGAGTATTTTACATTCAATCACTGAAGGCACATTGGAATAACCAAGTTTTCAGGTTCCTCCTGAAGATTGCCAGCGTGGGGGCTTGCCTAATGTCTCTGGGGAGTGAATTCCAGAGCCGGGGGGCCACCACAGAGAAGGCCCTCTCTGTCGTCCCCACAAGTTGCACTTGTGATGCAAGCGGGAGCGAGAGAAGGGCCTCTCCGGAAGATCAAAGAGGTTGTGTGGGTTTGTAGATAGAAATGTGGTCGCGGAGGTAGGCAGATCCCAAACCGTTCAGGGCTTTGTAGGTCAAAAACCTGCACCTTGAATTGGACCCGGAAAATAAACGGCAGCCAGTGGAGCTCCTTTAACAGGAGGGTTGACCGCTCTTGAGGTATCTTGAGGGACAACCCTTTTTATACACATTTGGGGACTTTTAATCCTCAAAAGAGCTGGGAAGGTTTGGGGGAGATCCCTTTTTACACATAGCTGGGGACTTGATTTCGCAATTGAGCTGAGATAGTTTGTGGGACATCCCTGTTTATACACTGGTGGGATCCTTAATTCTATTCGTATAGCTGGGGACCTTAATTCGCAACAGTTTGGGGGATCATGGCTTTGTCCCAAAAGAAGGATTTATGAGGTGGCCTTAGCTACACAGCATCAAAGACCAAAGAAGAATAGCAAAAAGCTGTAAGGAGGAAAGGTTGCTGTTTGTTGCTGCTTCTTCATCAAGTGGACTCTACTCTCTGCAGGACTAAGGTTATGATTCAGCAGGGAGTTCAAGCCATTTGGCAAAACTGCCTTGCCTTCTGCCTGGGACTTTAAAGGAGGAGTCTTAAGGGAGCAGTGTTGCTTCCAAAAGGGTGATACCAAAGTAGGTTAGACTTTTCAGGTGTCGCTGGAGTGCAGGGGTTGTCTATTTGCCCAACAGGAGCAGAGTTTGTCCCCTTCTTTTAACACCTGCATGCTAAAAGTATATAGGGTTTTTTTTTAGTAACCACCTTTTAGCCTACCTAATATAGGACAGATGTGTTTCCCAGGGGAGGGAGAGAGTGCACAGAACCACAGGACAACCATTGGAGAGGGAGACACAGAAGAAGGAAATAAACACCCTGTTTTGCTCCCCTCCTCTTCTATCAAAGGGGAGGGGAGCAAAACAGGGTATTTATTGCCTCCAAATAGCCCCACAGATCATCCAGTACCTGATTCTGGATGTACATGCTGACCTGCCCTGTATTATTGAGGCCTGTTTGGATGAGACTGGGGTGGGGGTAATCTCTCTCAGGTCTGCCCACCAGAGTTTTCTGTACAGCAGCAGTTGAGACCTGGAGGATGGGGAAGTGACGTGGCAGTGGTTTGTTGTGATTCCATCCCTGTGATGAGGTGCCCCATATCATAGTCTGCAGGGTTCAGATATGTATATTTGAAGGTGTGTAGCTGGTGTACTGCTTACCTACTGCTCAACAGTTTCCCTTCCTGAGCTAGCCAGTGTGGTTTTGGAGTTAGTGTTGGAGTCTCAGTGGCTAATAGTGCTGGGAGATTTCAACATCCATACTGAGGTTGCCTTGTTTGGGAGCAGCTCACAACTTTATGGCCTCCATGACAATTATGGGTTTGCCCCACATGATATCTGGTCCTACTCATGCTGCAGGGGACATTGTGGATCCTATTTGCTGTGAGGTACGATGATAGTGAAGGTGTTGTGGAGGAACTCTCCACAGTTCTGTTGACCTGATCATTACCTGGTCAGGTTTAGATTCACTGGGACTCAAAAACTCCACAGATTAGAATGGTTTGCCCCAGGAGGCTGATGTATCCAGATGGGTTTCTGATAACTCTTGGGAATTTTCTTGTCACCTCAGCAGGCTCTGACTGAGGTGTGGAAGGGAGAAATGGCCAGAGTGGTGGACACAATCACTCCTGAGCATTCCCTCTCACCAACCCTATTATTCCAGGAAGTTGTTAGTAATAAAGTGAGTGACATTGACAGAAGACACAAAGTGAATCTGACCAAACATGGCTAGAACTTATTTGAAAGCCTACCATGTGATCAGCAAAGAAATCATTTTTTGCTGCCTCCATTTTTTATCTGCAGATCTGTTTCAAGCAGTCAAAGGACTATTACACACTGGTCCTCAAGCAGAAAATGTTGACCACTTAATAGCTTACTATAAAGGATTTTCAGAACACTTTGCAGATAAGGGCGCTCAGATTTGCTCTGACTTGAATACTGTTGCTGATACAGTTCATACAGTTCCTGTGGAGGTAACCTTAGCTCTTGCTTATCTAATATTGATGGATTCTTTTCAAGGTGTGCAGTCTGGAGACATAGACAGGATTCTTTGAGAGGTGAAAGCTACCACATATATTTGAGATCCTGGCTTATCAAATAGGTCAGATGACAAGTGGTGAAGTGAGTGAAGGGTATTGTCAATGCCTTCTTAGAACAAGGCAGAATTTCAACATACAGTCATGTGGCCTGTATTAAAAAGTCTGTCCTTAAACTCCTCTACAATGGTCAACCATCAGCCAGTGTCCAACCTTCCATTCTTTAACAAGTTATTGGAGCATGTGGTGACCTTCAAACTCCAGGGTAAATGGATTATCTAAACCCATTTCAAGATGATTACATGCCTGATTATGGGACAGAGACAGTTTTGATCACCTTTGTGGATGACCTATGCAGATAACTGGACAAGGAGAGTGTGCCAGGCCATCAAATGCTAATCAAGGTGGCCAATTGAAACATTCACACCTAGCTGTAACAGACAAAAGTTCTTTCCCCCATCCTGGACCTTCCACAGATGTATAAACTCAATTTTCCTAGTTTCCAACAAACCTCACAACCTCTGAGGACGCTTGCCACAGATGCAGGAAAGAATGCTTCCAGAACATGGCCATACATCCTGAAAAACTTAGAACAACCCAGTGATTCCGGCCATGAAAGCCTTCGACAATACATGGAATGTACCTTTATCGGTTCTGCTGGATTTTTCAGTGGCTTTTGATACGATTGATCACAGTATCCTTCTGGGACACGTCAATGAGATAGGACTAGGAGGTACTGTTTTACAGTGGCTCTGTTCCTTCCTAGAGAGGCGCACCTAGAAGGTGGTGTTGGGGGATTCCTGTTAGCCCTTGTCCATTGGCCTGTGGGATCCTTTAGAGTTCTGTTTTGTCATCCATGCTGTTTAAAATATACATGAAATTGCTGAAAGAGGTCATCTGGAGTTTTGGGGTGTGCTGCCATTTATGTGGTCAACACCTAACTCTACTACTTCTGCCTGCAAATGCCTTGATTCCATCCCATTTGGATTACTATAGCATGCTCTACTTGGAGCGGTTTTGAAGAGTATTCAGATACTTTGACTGGGCCAAAGAGCTGCAGCCAGATTGTTAACCGGGTCTGGCTATAGGAGGCATACTACTCTCCTGTTGCAACATCTCCACTGACTGCCAGTTTGTTTCCAGGCAAAATTCAGAGTGCTGGTTATGTCCTATAAAGCCCTGGACAGCTGAAATCCAGGCTGTTTTGCACATTTTATTTTCCTGTACAAACCTCCCCAGGCCTTGAGATCTTCAGGAGAGGCCCTTCTCTCAATCCTACCACCATCGCAAACACAATTGGTAGGGCCATGAGAGAGGAGGGCCTTCTTAGTAGCTGCCCCTTGACTCCAGAACTCCCTGCTTAGAAAATCCAGAATGGCCCCCTCCCTGCTGTACTTCCAATGGCAAATGAAAACCCTTCTTTTCAGGCAGACTTTTAAATAAGGAAGATTGTACATTCAAACCAGAGGGAGCTGTATAATTTTTAAATTATTTTAACAGTTTTAACTATTTGTTTTTAACACCTTAATTCTATTTTAATATTTCAGTGTTGTAAGTTTTAAATTGTATCATTTTTAATGTTGTGAGCTGCTTTGAGTCTCATTTAAGAGAGGAAAGTGGAATATAAGATATGATAATTAAGTGCGAGGACACTTTTTTGACACGAGAATACCTTATGATGCATTATCTGTGATACATCAGTTCCTCAGATTTAATTTTTAGCAAATGTGGTAGGCTTGGACATTAATGGAATAATTTTTATCCTTTATATCAGTCAAGTCATTCAATGCTGACTTTTTGTATGTGTATTAGATACAGTGCTGTTAGAAGGAGATTGTTTAATTATTATTTTTAGAATAGGCACCCATTTACATTAGCTCTTTGATGTGAAATTCTTTGCTATACATCAGAGAACTGTTGCTTCTTCCCTGGAGCAAGTCTTCCATCTGTAGTTCCCTCCCTGTCTTTTTAAAGTTTGCTCAGCTAATTAGGGAATATTAACTTGTATGTGACGGTTTTCTTACTATTGTGGTTTTAAAAATGTAGTTAGATATTCTTTCATTGTTTAACTAGCTAAAGCCTGTTATTTCAGAAATGCAGCTTGGAAAACAAACTCAAAATCTGCAAACTAGAATTCATGAACATTATGCGTATTTAAATGCAACCTCCACGAGGGAAAGAGTAGAAGTAAACTTTAAAAAGTTCTTCAGTTCTGGAGGTGTGTCCACTGTCTTGACAAGAGTTTCCTCTCCTTCCTCAATGGAACTGATGGTACCGGGGTCTGCATTTGAAAAATCAACCAGTTTTGGCACTTGATACGATTTAAAGTCAAGAATGATAATTTAGCAACCATGGTTTGTTTGTTTGGATCTTATTTCTGCTTCTCTTGCATTAGAATTCTGATGTACCCCCCCCCCCCTATTTTGTCCTGAATCCTTAAAAAAAAACAGGCTATTTTCAGTTTTTCCAGTTTTTCACTTGTTACAAAATTAATTATAATAATAGTAATAATTTAAATTCTTCCCCGTCTCTCCTCATGGCTTGAGGCAGGTTACAACATTGCTAAAACTCATAATGAAAACACATGATCATTTAAAAATACTCCATAGAATGCACATATTAAATATTAAAATATATTCCACAAAATAGACATTAAAATACACAAAATAAAATCAGACATAAGTAGAAGTTTAAAATTCATTATTAAAACTGCTTGGGTAGGCCTGCCGGAAGCAATATGTCTTCACTTGTATCTTAAATTCTGACAGCTGATCTAGCTGTCAGAGCTCTACCAGCAGGTCATTTCAGTTGTAGGCTGGCTGATGAAAATGTCCTCTGGGTGACGGTTGCCAGTCAAGTTCTGGCAAGCTGGAGCAGATGTCCCCCAAAGGATCTCAGTGTTCAGGGCAGATTATACAGGAGAAGACAATCCTGTAGGTAACCTGACTCAAACCATGTAGGGCTTTAAAAGTCAATACCAACACCTTATACTCTGTCTGAAAACGAATTGGCTGCCAGTGGTGTGACTTTAGGATAGGTGTAATATGCTCACTCCTAGATCTTCCTGTAACCAGTCTGGCTGCCATATTTTGAACCAACTGGAGTTTCCGAACTTGGTACAAAAGTAGTCCAATGTAAAGTGCATTGCAGAAGTCCAACCCTGAAGTTACACCACATATACTATCATCTTAAAGAAATGACATGCTTGAAAATGGAGACTCTCTTCAGGTCTAGACTACAACAAAGAAAGTACCTAACCCAGAAAGATACAAGGACACTTTAGTAGAAGAGACCAGGAATGGAGACTAGCCACATTTACCCCAAAGCTTTAAAAAAAGAACATGCTTGGAAGGGACTCATACGAAATTATTGAAGGTAGAAATGTTTTGGGATTTAGCAATGGTTCCTTCTAGGACTCTGGATTGGTTGCTTTATCAAGAGACTAATTTGGTTGGCCACTGACTTGACTCCCAAGCACGCATTTGTCCTTATGTATTTGGAATTCCATGGAAGCAACTCCTTGTAATATTGTCACCCGAGGAAATACATCAACGGTGGGATTTCAGCCCTTCTACATCTGTTTGGGACTCCCCTTTCACTCCTGCAAGTCTCTAAACCTGGGATACTACTGCCATATTGCATGGGAAATGAGTTCTTTAACCCAGATGTGAGGCTAATGCCAACAAATAAAGGGTTAGAAAGTCCATCTGTGCATGAAAATAAAGAAAATTCTTACCATGAGTGTAGATTTGAACAATGGAGAAGACAATACAAAAAAGGATAAGGAACACGAGATTCTAAAGATTCTTTCTAAGATTTTAGAAAGGAAGAATGAGTGTGAAATTAGTTACACGTGTTCACTGGTTTCATTTCATTTGGACTTCATACCTATTGATAGTAGAGAAGGCCATAACTGTAGTTGTCTGTTCCTGTTAGCTGCCCTTTGTATTTTTTTTAGGGAGCACTGTGTTCTTAACCACTTGTAGTTCTGGATTTTTAGTTTTAGCACCTTGGGCACTAAAAATATTATTCAAATCTTCTGTATACACGCCTTCCTGGTTTCCAGGCTTCCTGACAGCTAGTTCAATGCTTTGGCTGAAGGTTGTAAATTTCCATGGATTCAGATATGTACAGTTGGAGGTTTAATTGTAAACATTCCAGCTTGTCACCCTTCTCCATATTTTCCATTCCTCTCTCTGAAATTCACTACACGATTCTCATTTGGGTTTCACTTCAGACCATCTGTCCCCCCTTCCCTTTTATTTTCTCCCAGAAATGTGACATGTGGCAGCCCCCTCACACTTTTTATGGACTATAGGCTACTCTATAGTAAAGATAGGTTGGGTTTTCTAGTAAAACAGATATGTTTAGAAGAAGCTGCCAAGTTTTGTCCACAGTAGGTATGCAGCTTTCCCTTCCAGTCCACTGTTGAGTGGATCAAAAGCAAGAATGTACAATGCTAGATGAATAGGACTTCTAAATAAGAACCAGTTAGAAAAGAGGGAGTGCAAATATATAGTAAGCTGGGACAAAGTGCTAGCCTAAATGGGGACAAAGAAGATGGAGAGAGGCACCTGTGTGGTCGATGAATTCAGTCTGAGGTGGGGAAGCATATCGAATCTGAAAGAAGTGATAAAAGGAATGGTTGGTCTGGAATGTTATCTGAACATGGTGTATCTCAGTGGTTCTCAACCTGGGTCCCCCAGATGTTTTTGGCCTTCAACTCTCAGAAATCCTCACAGCTGGTAAACTGGCTGGGATTTCTAGGAATTATAGGCCAAAAACATCTGAGGACCCCAGGTTGAGAATCACTCAAACAAAGTTCTGCTCATCTAAATTCAATTGATTTTTAAAACTATATGGAGCATTCCATTTAGCTCCATCATGGCCCAACCATCCAACTTTCTCCATTCATATACCTCTGTGATGCATTCCTGTAGTTCTGCAGTGCACCAGATGTAATGCATTGCATTACATTTTTTCCATTTTTCTGGATGGGATAACTTAGGCATAATAGTTCAAATGTTGCGCTTGGAGATGGTTCAGAAGCTACAGCCAGTACACCAAGAATAGAATTCAGTGGCAATTGAGGGCCATTATCCTATTTAGAGATCATATAATACCAATCTTTAAGGTATTGGTCTGAGTTCAAAGTGATGATGAAGATGTTCAAAGCCCTAAATGACTTAAGACCTTGACGGAGTAAGTGCTTCTACATGACCCAGACTGTGCCCGTCTCTCTATATATTTCAATGCATAATTTTAATAAAATAAATATGTTTCTCCAAGGCTGTGTCCATGCACATATTCTTAGTGTGTGCAGTGTAGGCTTAGAAGCACATGACTGTAGAAAGTGCTGTCACTCTTTCCATAATGAAACAGATGGAAGGCAGACTGTTGTCTGTGAACAGAGTAGAGGGCAGAATGATAAAAGCCAATTTTCTCAATGGTGTCTCTTTCCCCCTCCTCTTCCTGTTTTGACACAGTGTTGTTTCAGAGCAGACAGCTCTCATGGGTTTTGAGTAGAGCAAAATGTGTAATATAAACTTTCATGTAAAAATCTTGAACAGCAGTGGCTAAGCCATTCCATTTTCTACTTTGAGAATAAAATATCTTAGTCTCCACCTTGGGAACACTCACCCTTGGTTGATTATACCTGTTTAAGTATTAATAGATTCAAGGAGTTGGAAGACCATAAGGCCACCCTGGCCCCATCTGCACTGCCATATAATCCAGTTTCTGAATCTAGGGGCCCTTCCACACAGCCCTATTTCCCAGAATATCAAGGCAGGAAATACCACATTATTTGAGTGTGGACTCAGATAACCCAATTCAAAGCATTGTGGGATTTTCTACCTTGATATTCTGGGATATAGGGCTATGTGGAAGAGCCTTAGATTATCTGCTTAGAATAGGATTATATGAGTCTACACTGCCACATAATCCAGTTCAAAGCAGATAATCTGGTTCATCAAGTTTGCAGACGACACCAAATTGGGAGGGATAGCCAATATTCCAGAGGACAGGAGCAGAATTCAAAACGATCTTGACAGATTAGAGAGATGAGTGGCCAAAACTAACAAAATGAAGTTCAACAGTGACAAATGCAAGATACTCCACTTAGGCAGAAAAAACAAAATGCAAAGATACAGAATGGGGGACGCCTGGCTCGAGAGCAGTACATGTGAAAAAGTTAAACATGAGCCAACAATGTGATGTGGCGGCAAAAAAAAGCCAATGGGATTTTGGCCTGCATCAATAGGAGTTTAATGTCTAGATCTAGGGAAGTCATGCTACTCCTCTATTCTGCCTTGGTTAGACCACATCTGGAATATTGTGTCCAGTTCTGGGCACCACAATTGAAGAGAGATATTGACAAGCTGGAATGTGTCCAGAGGAGGGCGACTAAAATGATCAAGGTTCTGGAGAACAAGCCCTATGAGGAGTGGCTTAAAGAGCTAGGCATGTTTAGCCTGAAGAAGAGAAGGCTGAGAGAAGACATGATAGCCATGTATTAATATGTGAGGGGAGGTCACAGGGAGGAGGGAGCAAGCTTGTTTTCTGCTTCCCTGGAGACTAGGACATGGAACAGTGGCTTCAAACTACAGGAAAGGAGATTCCATCTGAACACGAGGAAGAACTTCCTGACTGTGAGAGCCGTTCAGCAGTGGAACTCTCTGCCCGGAGTGTGTTGGAGGCTCCTTCTTTGGAGGTTTTTAAACAGAGGCTATCTGTCAGGGGTGCTTTGAATTTAATATTCTGGCTTCTTGGCAGGAGGTTGGACTGGATGGTCCATGAGGTCTCTTCCAACTCTATGATTCTATGATTATATGGTAGAGTAGATGGGGCCCCAGACCAATTAAAATAATACTGTAGTTTTAATTTAGCCATTTTCTAGTGAGCAAAAGAGGATTTACCCTCTCTCATTTCCTGCGAGTGGTTTAAATAGCACTGGAAGGAATATGTGATGGTAGCAAGTAGGCAGAAGCATATGCTATAGCTTGTAAACCATGCTTGATTGCTTCTGCAGGTTTTATTAAAGTTATTGCCATTGAACTGCTAATACCTAAGAAATTGTTTGTAGGTCTTCTGCAATCTCAGCACGGAGAGGCTTGCATGCCATACGTTCCACAATAGCTGGGCAGCGCAGGGTGAGCTGAGGACAGAATCATAAACACTGAGATTTTGATGCCTATAGAGACCTCAGAGCTATAATGCTTTGGAGAGGCAGCTGCTCTTGCAAACTATGAGCCCTTATGTTTTTGCCAAAACCAAATACATTTGTCATTTCCGCTCTCCTCGTGGCTGCTCATCAAGGTATTTAGGAATGAAAACTTTCACTTAGGCAGCAGCCAGCTGCCGCGCTCATTCATTCAGGGAAACCACAACCCCATGTTTATGATGTCAGAACTGATCACTGTACAAGTAATTGTTTGTAGTGTCACAAACACTGGCCCATAGCTCAGCTGAGTGAGTCAGACAAGAAGGAAGGAACGCATCAAAAGTTCTCTTTACAAGACAAATATCGTGTTAATCATCACTTCTGATGTGACTGGATCTGTTTAAGGAAGTTTAACAAGCCTTTTACCAGCAAGTAGTGTGTGAGGTTTCTGAAGAACAGTGCCACAGAGCTGAAGTTAAATTGTATCTGTTCAAATATGACTGAAAAGAAAGCAGATAATACGGCCTTCATTAGCACAGTTTCAAGACCTTAAAAGATAGCACAATGCAGCCTTTTGATCTAATTCCAGCTAACTGTTAGCATTGAGGCTTGGTCTGAACATGGTGCAGCTGACAATATGGATATAATTAGTGTAGAATGCTGGCATATAAATGTGCTACATACCTGCAGTCGCTTTTTATCACTGATAGAGTGATAAGTACCTTGGTTACAAGATTCCCCACAACACCGGCATCGATGCTTAAACAACAACAACAGCAAAACTTTATTTATATACCGCTCTATCTCCCTGAGAGGACTCAGCGTTGTTTCTAAGTAACATCATCAATACATACAAAGAAAACAGCATAAACATAAAATTAACAAGACAATGTAAGCATAAAAAATCAAAATCTATATAAATAAAAATGTAATGTTTGTTTGTGCGATTAACATAACTCAAAAACCACTGGACAAATTGACACCAAAGTTGGACACAATACACCTATTAGGCCAACGAATGACCATCACTCATAAAAACACTGAAAAACACAATAAAAGAGACTTAAAAAGCCAAAAAATAAAAAAATACATTACAACGCATGCACAAAACCACTTATATACACAAATATATATATACATATATACACGCACACATAAGACATATACACAGACTGGGCCACAGCAACAAATGGCAAGGGATGGCTAGTAGCACATATATATTTAAAATAATCCTGCCTGTTCAAGGCAATTTAAAAGGCCGGGCCAGGGCTAGTGCAATTTGTAGAGGGCCCGGGAAATTAGGTAGAGTCTATGACTGTTCATTTTCAGGCCTAACAGGAGGAGGTAACCTGGTTAATTGGTAGAAAAAAATAAGGCCATAATCAACAATATCTGGGGCTGAGCTAGAACTAGTAGCTCTCAAAGGCTTGTTTAAACCACCAGGTCTTCAGGGGAGGGATGGGGCCTGTCATTTCTCTAGGAAGGGTGTTCCAGAGGGGGGGGGCACCACCGAGAAGGCCCTCTCTCTCTTCCCCACCAACCGTGCTTGTGATGGTGGCGGGAGCAAAAGGAGGGCCTCCCCGGAAGATCTTAAAGTTCACACCGGTTCATAGAGGGAGATGTGATCGTGAAAATGGGCGGGGCCCGAACCGTTTAAAGATTTTGCCTTGTATTAAAATTAAGCAAAAAATGTTTTAAAATGCTCAGGCCTTCTGGTTGGCAGGAGAACTGTCTTTCAAGGCAGCATGGTTAGACTTGTAGCCTAATTGAATAAGAAATAGATCTTTTAAACTCAGGGTTTAAAACAAGAAGGGAATTGGACTGTCTGTTTAAAAACAAAAAGCAGATTTGGATAGGGTTTAGTTCCACCGTGGTTTATTCAATCTAAAGCCATTTTCTCAATAAAAATGTTTCAACCAGATGTTTTAAAATACAGTTTCATAAGGCATCTGAAACTGGCAATAAGATCGCTTCACATTCTGGCCTCCTGCAATAAAGAATAAGTTTAAATCGTAAGAAAAACTGCATATCTTTCTAGTTTGCTCCTTTCTCATTTTTGGTTCCTAACCATCTGCAAAATTGTGGTTGTGGTTTAAAACATAAATGGATTTGGCTTCACATGTTGTCAGGGTGTGTAGGTCGCAGTACTGCAGTTGTGGCAAACATTCACAATGCAATGTGTGATTATAACTTGCGTCTAGCCCTCATGATTGCAGGAATATAGATCACCCCTATTACAAAGTATGAAAGTCAGAAGTATTGAGGAGGGAATAACTTGTTTACCTGGTAGTTCCTCTCCAGGACTAATCAAAATAGAAAAAAAATAGAGAATAAAAGAAAATTTGCAATTTTTTAGTAATACAGGTTGCATAATCCAATTATAAAGCTAGTCTGTGCTGTGGAATAAAGGTGCTCTTGTGGTCTGAATAGGAATAGCAAGTTTTATCCTATAACACCATGTAACAAAATTTGAAAAAAAAATCTGTTCCTCGTTTGAAAGTGTTATTTCCTGTTTAATTGTGAAGTACTGACTTTGAAAATAGTTGTTATACTTCAGAAACTTCATTGTTCGGTTGAGACTCCGTGAGATATTAATTGAAAAACTATAGCAAAATGTGCTGCAGGATGTCTCGCAAAGTCTTTAGAACCAATTATTTTTATTTATTACAGTCCTTATATTCCGCCCTTCTCACCCTAACGGAGACTCAGGGCGGATCACAGAACACATATACGGCAAACATTCAATGCCGATTATACAATGACAAGAAAGACAACAGATAGATGTATATTTAGGCTTTTTTTTTCATCTTTTGGAGGCTGTGCTCGGTTCCGGCCACAGGGGGTGCTGTCACTTCATTTCCTTGACAAAGAGCTTTCTTTGTTTGTAAACTTTCCTCAGAAACGCCATGCCTAAAATACCTTCCTGCTTAATGTGGTTCCTATTCATCTACTCACATTGCTATTTTCAATCCGCTAGGTGGGCGGGGTAGCTGGGCTGAAGGTTAGGAGCTCACCCTAACCCGGCTTCGAACTGTCAACCTTTCAGTTGGCAAAATTTACTGCAGTGATTAACCTGATGTGCTAAAGCTGTTCCAATTAGGAAATGACATTTATAACCTTGGAACAAAAATCATATTACGTAGTGCAGTGGTTCTCAACCTGGGATCCCCAGATGTTTTTGGCCTACATCTCCCAGAAATCCCAGCCAGTTTACCAGCTGTTAGGATTTCTGGAAGTTGGAGGCTGAAAACAACTGGGGACCCCAGGTTGAGAACCGCTGACATAGTGTAATAGATATCAATTGGTTTTTCACTCTCCCAGTGTTTGTGTTATCAACAGTGCTTTAGAAATGGTTCCTTGACTATTGTATTCACACTTGCATTTTAACACAGTTATCAGTTGAGATTCCTGGCTTTGCATTTCCTCCTGGGCTTTTTGCTATTTTTATTTCCTTTTTACCCATGCAAATTCATAATAAGTTTGCCAGTGAAGTCTTAGCACCCTAGTTATCTGATATAAGTAGACTTGTTCACAAAACCTTGTGCCATAGTAAATGTCTTAATGTTTACGTTTCTTTAAAAAAAAACTACAAAAAGATAAACATTACTTTCTGGAGAAATTAATCCCATCTTAATGTATACGTCCCCCTGTTTACTGCTGTCAAACGATAAAGGGCCTCCTTAAGCCCTGGCTCCATCCTTGGTCACCTGTGGGTGGTCTGCTGTACCTGCACAGTGTTCTTTTGGCATCGGCAGAATTCTTTTTCTGGCACAGACCAAGGTACTTTCTCCTTTATATTTAGTTCAGAGAAGTTAATTCTGACTTGCAGCTGCAGAACAACACAGGAGTGAGATCATAGCTTTAGCCACAGAGTCCGTGGCTTTGAGTGATTATGTTTTCTTACATTTCTCGCAGCAAGTGGGCGTTGTCAAAAGCTGCTTGTTCCTTCTCTTGAGGAAAGCCATCCCACATTTGGACAGCGATTGCCCATGGCATGGTGGGCTAAGTGCTTCCCTGCCGAAAAGGAGGACGGGACAGCCTGTGCATCCGAGGCCAGGGTGCCAGGCTACCCCAAAATATTCTAATCCCATGTATGGTTTTACATTTTGCATCCAGAAAGAAGAGAATAGAAGACAATTATTTGTTAGAACTGGGTTATTAAAAAGCACGTTTATTTCAAAATTATGATTCAAGTAAGAAGTGAAATATGGAGAACTGAAATCTCTTTTTTGCCTGTGTGTGAAATGAATGTCAGAAACACTACCCTCTCAATTGCATGTGATATGGAAACAACAAAGGGCCCCTATTTCCAGATTGCTTTATCTTTGAGATGTGAAAGATAAAGAGAGAGAGAGAGAACAAGCTCGCTGTGGGTCAAAGAGAGTCCAAACGGCTCTGTGGCATATTGGATTTTTTGCTGTAATGCCAGCCAGCTTTTAGGTGGGTTTTTTTTAAAGTGTAAGAATATGACAAAAGGAACTTGCAGGCAACAGCTGGCACACAAAATTATTGAGTATGTGTCGCATTGTACCTTCACAGCCTCCAGTGAAGCTTATGGATTTTTTCACTCTTCTTTTTTCCCTTCTCACTGAGATGAAGTCATCCTGATAAACTCTGTCTCTCTCTCTCCTTTCTCCCCCCTCCATTTTTTTAATCCACAGAGGCCTTTATGTTTTTCTAATAATTGGCAGCAGAGGTACGATCCTCCTCCCTGGCCCCCCTCCCGCTCTTTCAAGTGATGAATAGTTGGCCCTTGATCAAAGGCAAGCCCTAGCGGTTTTTTGGCTGCCACAAAAGGGCGTTGGAATTGGCAAGGCTCCCAGCTGCTTAGTGATAGGCATGTAGACGAGGTGCCAGGCAAAAAGGGTCAGTGGCAAAATGTCTGTACACGTTCATCTGAGATAATCTCGTTTCCTTTCTCTGTGTTTGTGTGTGTGTGTGTGTGTGCATCTTTTAGGCCAGCAGCAGGTTGAAGCAGATTGAAAAGGAATACACTCAGAAGTTTGCCAGATCTTCACAGGTAGGAAACATGAAAAACAACTCTGAAATGAAACAAAAATATTTATTTAGGATGTTTGCTTTTTGTCTTTCAGCTGAAAATGAGCACAGAAATAAACCACATTTGCTTCTGTTACTATTTAATTCCAAAGCCCCTCCCCTTCCATGAACAAACGAATATGCCCTCCTGCAGACAAATCAAGCTGCCATTTTGCTTATTGCCAGTTGGGAGCAGAGGATCTTCCCACCCACCATCAAATTCAGTGAATTCACTCATCTTTTTTTAACCATATAGGCCTAGTTATTATATAAGGCAAAAGCAGGTACCGTTTAGTGAGAGTCCTTATGACCTGAAAGGCGCTATAGCCTTACACATTGTCTCTGGCCCCTTCTGTTGTTGTTCATTCGTTCAGTCGTCTCCGACTCTTCGTGACCTCATGGACCAGCCTACGCCAGAGCTCCCTGTCGGCCGTTACCACCCCCAGCTCCCTCAAGGTCAGTCCAGTCACTTCAAGGATGCCATCCATCCATCTTGCCCTTGGTCGGCCCCTCTTGCTTTTGCCTTCCACTTTCCCCAGCATAATTGTCTTCTCTAGGCTTTCCTGTCTCCTCATGATGTGGCCAAAGTACTTCAACTTTGTCTCTAGTATCTTTCCCTCCAGTGAGCAGTCGGGCTTTATTTCCTGGAGGATGGACTGTTTGGATCTTCTCGCAGTCCAAGGCTCTCTCAGAACTTTCCTCCAACACCACAGCTCAAAAGCATCTATCTTCCTTCGCTCAGCCTTCCCTAAGGTCCAGCTCTCACATCCGTAGGTTACTACAGGGAATACCATGGCTTTGACTAGGCGGATCTTTGTTGCCAGTGTGATGTCTCTACTCTACTATTTTATCGAGATTGGACATTGCTCTCCTCCCAAGAAGTAAGCGTCTTCTGATTTCCTGGCTACAGTCTGCATCTGCAGTAATCTTTGCACCTAGAAATACAAAGTCTGTCATGGCCTCCACGGTTTCTCCCTCTATTTTCCAGTTGTCAATCATTCTTGTTGCCATAATCTTGGTTTTTTTGACGTTTAGCTGCAACCCGGCTTTTGCGCTTTCTTCTTTCACCTTGATTAGAAGGCTCCTCAGCTCCTCATCGCTTTCGGCCATCAGAGTGGTGTCATCTGCATATCTGAGGTTGTTAATGTTTCTTCCAGCAATTTTCACCCCAGCTTTGCATTCATCCAGCCCCGCACATCGCATGATGTGTTCTGCATACAAGTTAAAAAGGTTGGATGAGAGGATGCAGCCTTGCCGTACGCCTTTCCCAATCTTGAACCAGTCTGTTGTTCCGTGGTCAGTTCTGACTGTTGCTACTTGGTCCTTGTACAGATTCCTCAGGAGAGAGACAAGGTGGCTTGGGATGCCCATCCCACTAAGAACTTGCCACAATTTATTATGATCCACACAGTCAAAGGCTTTAGAATAGTCAATGAAGCAGAAGTAGATGTTTTCTGAAACTCCCTGCCTTTCTCCATTATCCAGCGGATATTGGCAATTTGGTCTCTCGTTCCTCTACCTTTTCTAAACCCAGCTTGAACATCTGGCAACTCTCGCTCCATGTATTGCTGGAGTCTTCCTTGCAGGATCTTGAGCATTACCTACTGGCATGAGAAATAAGGGCCACTGTACGGAAGTTTGAGCAGTCTTTCGCATTTCCCTTTTTTGGTATGGGGATATAAGTTGATTTTTTCCAGTCTGATGGCCATTCTTGTGTTTTCCATATTTGCAGGCAAATGGCATGCATCACCTTGACAGCATCATCTTTCAAGATTTTAAACAGTTCAGCTGGGATCCCGTCGTCTCCTGCTGCCTTGTTGTTAGCAATGCTTCTTAAGGCCCATTCAACCTCACTCCTCAGGATGTCTGGTTCTAATTCATTCACCACACCGTCAAAACTATCCTCGATATTATTATCCTTCCTATACAGATCTTCTGTATAGTCTCGCCACCTTCTCTTGATCTCTTCAGCTTCTGTTAGGTCCCTGCAATCTTTGTTTCTTATCACACCAATTTTTGCCTGAAATTTACCTCCAATGTTTCTAATTTTCTGGAAGAGGTCTCTTGTCCTTCCTATTCTGTTGTCTTCTTCCACTTCCATGCATTGCTTGTTTAAAAATAGTTCCTTATCTCTTCTGGCTAACCTCTGGAATTGCGCATTTAACTGGGCATATCTCCCCTTTTCACTGTTTCCTTTTGCTTTCCTCCTTTCTTGGGCTACTTCCAGTGTCTCAGCAGACAACCATTTTGCCTTCTTGGTTTTCTTTTTCTTTGGAACGTACTTTGTTGCCGCCTCCTGAACAATGTCGCGGACTTCTGTCCATAGTTCTTCTGGGACTCTGTTTACTAAATCTAGTCCTTCAAATCTGTTCTTCACTTCCACTGTATATTCGCTCGGAATGTTAGTGAGATCATATCTAACTGGTCTGTGTATTTTCCCTGATCTCTTTAGTTTTATTCTAAATTGGCAATAAGAAGTTCGTGATCTGAGCTACAGTCAGCCCCAGGTCTTGTTTTCACCGACTGGATGGATGTCCGCCACCTTTGGCTGCAAAGGATGTAGTCAATCTGATTTCGGTGTTGACCATCTGGTGAGGTCCAGGTATAAAGCCGTCTTTTAGGTTGTTGGAAGAGAGTATTCGTTATACACAGCGAGTTTTCCTGGCAAAATTCTATCAGCCTGCGTCCCGCTTCATTTTGTTCTCCCAGACCATGCTTGCCTGTGATCCCAGTTGTCATTTGACTTCCCACCTTGGCATTCCAGTCTCCTGTAATGAAAATAATGTCTCTTTTGGTGTATTATCCAGTAGTTCCTGCAGATCCTCATAGAACTGATCTACTTCTGCTTCTTCAGCAGCTGTGGTTGGGGCGTATATTTGGATCCCTGTAATGTTGAAAGGCTTTCCTTGCACTCGAATTGAGATCATTCTGTCATTTTTTGGGTTGTATCCAAGCACCGCTTTAGCGAATTTCTTATTAATTATGAAGGCTACTCCATTTCTTCGATGTTCCTCTTGTCCACAGTAGTAGATCTGGTGGTCATCTGATGTGAAGTGGCCCATTCCAGTCCATTTCAGTTCGCTGACCCCCAGAATGTCTATCTTTAGTCTTGACATCTCACCAATAACAACATCCAATTTGCCCTGGCTCATAGATCTTACATTCCAGGTTCCTATGGTGTGTTGCTCTTTAGAGCATCGGATTCGTCGTTCACCTCCAGTACCGTCGGCCGCTAGCCTTCCTTTCGGCTTTGAGCTAGCTGCGTCATCACATCTGGGGCTAGTTGAACTTATCCTCTGCTCCTCCACAGTAGCATTTTGGCCATCTTCCGACCTGGGAGTCCCATCTTCCAATGGCATACCGACATATATCTGGTTGTACTGGTCCATTTAGTTTTCTTGGCAAGGATACTGGAGTGGTATGCCATTGCCTTCCCCAGGGATCACGCTTGGTCTGACCTCTCTGCCACAACCGTCCCGTCTTGGGTGGCCCTTCACGGTTTCGCTCATGACATCATTGAGGTGCTCAAGCTCCAGCGCCCCGACAAGGCGGTGATCCTTTGCTGGAGCTGGCCCCTTCTACACTACCATATAATCCAGATTATTATAACTTTATCTGCTTTGAACTGGATTATATGATTCTACACTGCCATATAATCCAGTTCAAAGCAGATAATCTAGAAGGGACCTCCCTGAACTAATGGGACAGTTTTTATTTTTCAGGATAGCATCTTCCTTTTGCTCAGTAATAGAGCTAGACTTTTTCAGGTCCTTCAAGCAATCTGTTCCTACCTGGTGTAACTCAGTCCTTTCCAATCAAACTAACCCCACCAACAGTCACCAGAAAAATGGCTAACTGGTTACTCCTTTTTCCTTGACTCACGCTGCACCAGAATGGGGCATGTGCTGTTGTTTGGGATGGGACATAAAAGGACTCACTGACTACCTCTGGGTCTCTTTCCCTCTATTTCAGTGGTTCTCAACCTGTGGGTCCCCAGATGTTTTGGCCTTCAACTCCCAGAAATCCAAACAGCTGGTAAACTGGCTGGGATTTCTGGGAGTTGTAGGCCAAGACGCTTGGGGACCCACAGGTTGGGAACATCTGCTCTATTTAGAGTGCATCTACACTATAGAATTACTGCGGTTTTATACCACTTTAACTCGCCTAGCTGAATGCTATGGAATCATGGAAGATGTAGTTTTACAAGATCTTTTGTCTTCCCTGCCAAAGATTGCTGAAACTCGCGTGATTCCATAGCGTTGAGCCATGGCAGTAAAAGCAATGTCAAACTGCACTAATTCTACAGTGCGGCTGCATCCTTAGAGAGTAAAGCACAAATCCCTGTAATATAGGTTGAATCTGTTGTGCAGCAGCGGATTTTACCCAACGCCCAAAGTCCAAATGCAGTAGACTCACAGACAAGAGGAAAAATGAACAGAAAAAAACTTCACTCTTTACTCAACAGAGATGAAACATAAACTTGCAATGTTACATGCAAAAATAGAACAATGCAAGAAACTTACATAGTCCTTGTAAGTAACACAGAATAAGGCATCTTCATCTTACATCAAATGAGAGAGCAAAACATAAGCCATAAATAGCTATTCCATCAAAGCCTCCTTCAGAGTAGCTTCTCCATTCTGCTCTCCAGAGCAAAGCCTTTGACCATAGATCTCTTCAGAGAAAAAGCTCTCCTGAAGCTCTCCAGCACCCACATCCACACTGTATTCTTAAAAAAAACCAAACCCATACAGATATGCCCCATTGGGTGTGGTCCAAGCTTGCTGGTTGACTTACATTACCAGCTGTATATAATAATTAATATCATAAGATTTTTCTTCCAACACACACACACTTGGTCCTGCTATGACTTACTGCAACAGAATCTTCACTGCCGTATGGTTCAGTTCAAAGCAGATAATCTGGATTTTACATGTCAGTGTAGAAGGGGCCATAATTTAGTGGAAATGTCTGCTAGGGACAGGACATGAAAGAAGAAAAAGACCTCATCCTGATTTCTTCTTCTAACTCGGGGCAAGAAGGCTTTGGCACAGCAGCATTAAACATGACTAACAAAATACCATCTTGCAGTCTCAGCAAGTGCAAATTTATTTAATTCCATTTGTTTTGTGTATGCTTGTATGTCCACTGCATTTTCCATAGAAAATGAGTTATAAATATGGTGGCAACAGAGTTCAAGTGGCACAGGCAGGAGACACCAGATAAGGGAGCCCTTACAAGAGAAAACATGGTACTGTTCCACTCTTATACTCAATAGGGAAGATAACACTATGTAAAAAAATTTGAAAAAAAATCTGTTCCTGGTTTAAAAGTGTTATTTCCTTTTTAATTGTGTGGTACTTACTTTGCAAGTAGTTGTTCTAGTCTAGAAACTTGGTTTTTGTGGCTGCCACAAACGATGTTGAATTGGCTGCAACTTGATAAGATATTCCTTGAAAAACTATAGCAAAATGTGCTGCAGGATGTCCCACAAAAACAGTATTTGCAGTTTAATACACTTTCCCCATGTTTTTATGATAGATCCAATTACAAAATGACATTTATAACCCAGGACTGAAAATTATGTTATATAGTGTAATGTATCATTTGTCTGCACTCCATCACCAACTGCCTCATCCTTAATGGTAGGAACAACCACCTGGTTTACCTTATGCTTGAGCTCAACAAAACTCAGAAATGCTTGTCAAAACACCAATTCCGAACTCTAGATCTTATAATAAATTTTTTTGGTGCTGTTCATCTAGATAAAAAGTGTTCATCTAGATAAAATGGGTCATGTTTATAGTGATAATAGTTCAGAGACATTTGGGCCATTTAAGTTCCTCTTTAAAATTAATGGTGTTAGAGAGTCAAAAGAGAAAATCCAATAATTTTATAAATTTTATAAAGACATTCATATTAGTCTGGATCAGCCGCAAAAGTACATTGTGGTACCTTTGAGACTAATAAAGAGAAAAGAGGTTGGGACATCAGCTTTTGTGGACTACTTGAAGTATAACTTCCTTGCTCTCAGTCAGTTCCAAAGCCAAAGGTGCTACTGTGTCCCTTTCATACCCAGAGTGCCATACAAATAGCACAGTAAGTTCCACCGACATATAATTTTAAAGTACCTATTTCAAGTTATGTATGTGCCTCTATTTTTCATTACTCTGAGGAAGTTTGTGAAAGTTTCTACATATAGGCTGTGTTTTTTGGACAGGGAATAACTTAAAAGATGGAACTTTATCCTTAATTCTGAACCTGATGAAAAGCCCGAAGTCACATCTTTGGATTTTGCATTAGGTTTACAGTGTCATTTGAGTATAGTTGTGGTAATGTAATGTTAATAGTAGGTGACTTGTGACTTTCATGTGGTTGTACTGCTGACAGCATTGGGCTAATCTTAATTCTCTGTGTCCTCATGGAACGCTCACTTTTTAACACCCACACACAAAAAATGGTTTCCAAGAAATGCTCTCTGAAGCTTGAGCAAAATAAACAATTACATTCCCCCTGAGAATTACTGCCCAAAGCATTTCCTTGTCTGTGCCGCTTTTAAAAAGTTTGGTAATATATTATTAAAATGTCTCAGCTTCTTAACTCAAAAGAATTGTAAATCCCATTCGTTTATTCAATTTTAATATAAGTTTTTATATAAATTTATTCAACATTTAATATACTTTTTATTTTTGTTAACAAGATAATCTAAAGTTAACTTGAGTTTTACTCTTAAATCAGTTTAGTTTAATGTGTATCTCCCTGGTAAAGCTTCTCACATTTTCTGATCCTTAAAGAGGAAACTTATTACAACATGATGAAATGCCCTCTTAGTGTTTTGTTCTGCTGGAGAGAGAGAAAAACACTGCCCTTTTACTTTTGTTTTGGGCAAGGTGTAGTGTCTTTGTTCCAAACCTTCCTATATAGTTTCCAAACTCCATATAGATCATTACTTGATAGACCTTTTTGGAAGATTTGGATGTGTTTTTACACTGTAGTCCTCATCCAAAAGTCATATAACATCTCTCCTTGATCATCTTTTATCTAACTGTGGCCTAATCTTTGTGCATGTGCACAATCAGTGTGACAAGATGAGTGATGTCGCTATTTTAGGCCCATAAAGAAGCTATAAGATTCCCTGCTTTGATATATTCCAATATGAATGAGGCCTCAAGAAATATTTTCTAAATATTTTGTTAGGCGGGATAATTTTCCATAACAAGTGCCTTGAAAATAGCAAGCATCACCTTTGAATTTTCTTTTTAGTGCTTTGTTGGTTGAAATTATCATGCTGAAAACAGGGCCACTCATGGTCCCAAGTAGAGGAAGAACCTCACCCTTAAGGTATCTTCCTGGCTTAGATTGTAGGTTTAACCATCACATGGATTTTACACCCAACTGTGATTCTTAGTGTTGTCTGATCCTCTGTGTTATTGCTCAGAACAAGATTATAATATTTATTTATGGGGATACGGGATATTTTTAAGAATCTCATTCAGAACTTGTCAGATTCAGATATCCTCCATTTCATTCATAAGGCACTTATATCAGTGGTAAATGAAGATCTTATCCACATAAGCACAATTGCTTGCTCTTGAAGGTTTTCAGATTTTCAGCCCAGGAACCCTTTGGAAACCTATTTTTGAATGTCAAGATACATATACTGAGCAGCATTTAATGCACTGATTCAAGCAATAGCTAGAAGAGAAAGTTACTGTAAATGCCAACGTACTTTAGTATATGCTGTTCTTTGGATTCCTAGTTATAATATTACAACTAAAGCTAAAATATACATTTTATTTTTTTAAAAATTAACAGTGAGGAATTTTACATATATTTCAGTTGTCATTCATAGGTGATCAATTGACTTATGAATCTTTACAATGCATCCCAAGAAGTATACAAAAATGTTTCAAAGCACTGGTTTTCAAAATCATTTAAGTGAAGTGGAAAATGAGGATCCTATATTTCCCATGTTTTTTCACATAACAAATGTGCTTTGTTCTGTTCAGTAAATTATTGGGGAATTTTATAGTGGAAAATTCTCCCATAAATTTTTACATTCAGCAGTTTTATGCTGTTCCGGTCTCACTATATTTCTTTTCTCTCTGTAGAATTTCCTGCTTGCTAGTGTATAATATGTTAATTTAAACTATTTCGTTTTCACAGTTGAGTGTGCTAACTCAGATTCTTGTGTCAAGCTCAAATATATGCAAAATATATACTTCTTACTGTAGTAGGCATTTTAGCATGCTGTTTTCTTTTTAGATCATAGCTGAACTTAAGACAACCATTTCCTCTCTGACAGAGGAAAGCAACCAGCAGCAGCTTACTGCAGAAAGACGTCTGCAGGATGTTTTACAAAAGTTTGAAGATGAGAAGCAGCAGCTGATTAGAGATAATGACAGAGCAATCAAGGTAATCTGGGGCTTTGAGACAATGATGCTACCAGCTGTTTCAGTGTAATTAAAAGTTTTGAAAGTATTGGCTGTGACCACGTGAATTCGTGTAGCAGTCATGTTCTTATAGTACTCAGCAGTTCTCCTTCTCAAGATGGTGAGTGTAAAATATTTTTTTATTGCTGGCATATTTTTGGTCCCATAATGCACACTGAGAGGCAGTCAACCTGGTTATGATTGGGTAAACTGACACTTTGATAATGCTAGCGGAACTGAAAAACACCTGCCAACAGCTATTATGTTGGATTCAGCAAAGTATATACACATCTGCCTTGAACACTTGCCTGAACTTGTGGTTCACTTCCAAGCTGATATATTAAACACATAAAGAGATCGGCACTTTAGAAATCACTGTCCATCCAGTTTTAGGAAAAGGTGGTCCTCTCCTATCAGATATCACAGGCATTAGTAGAATTATTCACAATATTTCCCCACAATTATTGAGGGTTTTTTTTAAGCATAGTTACTTTTTTGCTATAATGATAACACTATGTAACACATTTTTTGTTCCTGAGTTATAAATGTCATTTCCTAATTGGTTCTATCACAAAACATGGGGAAAGTATATTAAACTGAAAAAACTTTGTTTTTGCAGTCTGCACAAAAGTTAAAAATGGCATATTTTCATTACAAAGTGCCTAGACTAAAGGAAATAATGGTATTACTCTCATCCACAAGTTTCTGGAATATAACAACTACTTTCAAAGTAAGTACCACACAATTAAACAAGAGAAAACACTTTCAAACCAGGAACAGTTTTTTTTTCCAATTTTTGTTACATAGTGTAATATATAAACCAAAAATGGAGTTCACCATTAGTTTCAAATTTCATTGTGTGGGAAAACCAGTTTTGCACCTTCTGAGACTGCTAATAGTTTAAAAAGTGCATGACTAGAATTGCATGAGTTGAAAAAAATGCAACCACGGTTTAAATAATGGAGAAAGTGTGCAGTTGAAAAACATGGTGGCCAAATTCCTGTTGGCTCCCATCAATGTAGTGATGCTGCTAGAAAAGATAGAGGTAGTGGTGACAAGATGGGAAAGACTATTGGGGCAGATAAAAGATGACAAAAGACCAGAGGAAGATAACATTAGTGGTGGCAACAGAGGGAGAAAGTGGCAATTCTGAAAGCTTGGCATCCAGATTTTTTAATATTGTTTTTATATTTTATATTGTGTATTTGATTGATTGATATGTGTTTTAATTGTTTATATATTTAGTTTGTTTATATTTTGATGAGATGTGTTTTATTATTTACCCGCGCAGCATTGAATTTTTGCCAGATTTGTAAACCAAATGAAGAAATGAAGATAATAATAATAATAATAATAATAATAATAATAATAATAATAATTCTTAGACCCAAGACTTACTGAGAGAGGTGAATGAGACAACTCTCAGTCTTTGTGGCAGAGGCTAAATTTCCTAGAATGCTTTGGCTCTGTGGATCTTACTTCCTAAATCAAGGCACTGAAGAACTGGGAGCTCAGAGGAGCCTTCTGCTTTTTTCCATGCCTCTTCCATTTCATTTGGATACTTTTTCACAGCCAATGGTGATGTCAGATTTACGCACCCATGATGTAAACAATGGTAGATTTTGAGGAATTTCTTGACTCTCCTTTTGGTCATGTTCTAAGATGGTAGGAAGATTTCCTTGGACATTTCTCCTAACTAGTATCTGATCGAGATCCAGTCCAAATCCTTAGTGTAACTCAAGATGTGCTGATATTATGGTAGAATTCTTTTGGCTCTAAATAGGCAAGCAGGCAATAGAAAGACATGATGAGTCAAAATTGTACTAGTATATGTTATAACAGTCTTCTATGTTGACATTACAAATTTCAGGAAATGTGTTATGTTTTTAAAACGGACTTCTCAATTGCTTTGCTGAACATGAGATATATCTGAATTGTCAGCAATTCTGCATTGAACTGGATTATATGGCAGTGTAGATTTATATAATCCAGTTCAATGCAGTTACTCTGCATTCTGAAATTGCATTATATGGCAGTGTAGACCCAGCCTGTGAGAAAGATGTTGGTCGCACAAACATTCATAAAATAGGTCTACTTCACCAGATACATCAGATGTAAAGAAAATGTTCATTACTTCTATTATTATTGGCATTCTTTTATTTTCTGAAACTAGTATGAAGGGGGAAATGATGTTTCTGTATGTTAAAAGTGAAACTGGGGTTTTTCAGTGGCCTTTAGAGAATTTGGCTTCGAGGAGGAGCAGCATATTTTCTTGTTCTTGATACTTCAGCTGGTGTGAACTAGTTTCTTAAAGCATTTACCCCCCAGGCAAATAAAATGAATGAAAGGTTAATCTCTGAGGAGCTGCCCTTGCAAACCTCACATCTGAGTTCCAAGGGAGGAGAAGCATCAGCTTTTATGTCTACACAAGACTAGTTTCTGTCAGGCAAAATGGTGTGGGATATATGTGTCCCTCTTCCCAGCCCCAGTTACCCAAAGGAAAAGTACTGTTTTTAAAAATACCTTTATGTAATATAGGGTGAAGAGGCAGCTCTTCATACACCAAATATTGTGGCTTTTAAAAAGTTTCTAAATCTGCATCTATTTCACTCTTTTGTTGTAACTTCTCTTTTGTGGGAAACATTTGTTGTGTCGTATGCTAAATAGGTTTTTTTTAATGTTAATTTAATTTAATTTAGGGGCTGATGCCTCTCGGGCTGAATCTACACTGCCCTAAATCCCAGGATCTGATCCCAAATTATCTGCTTATCCCACAGTATCTGGCAGTGTAGACTCATATAATCCAGTTTGAAGCAAATAATTTGGGTTCAGATCCTGGGATATAGGGCAGTGTAGATCCAGCTTCAGTGGTAAGAGATGCAACATTTCATCCTGAACTGTGTTCTATCTCTTATCATTAACTAGCTGTCCCCTGTCACACGTTGAATGTGTATATATTTATGTGTATGTGTCTATACGTGTGTTTGTGTAATATATATGTGGTTTCAAGCATGCATTGTAATGTATTTTTTGTTTTTTGGCTTTTTAAGTCTCTTATGCTGTGTTTTTCAGTGTTTTTATGAGTGTTGGTCACTCATTGGCATGATAGGTGTATTGTGTCCAAATTTGGTGTCAATTCATCCAGTGGTTTTTGAGTTAATGTTAATCCCACAAACAAACATTACATTTTTATTTATATAGAAGATGACTAGTTACTACTGGAATACTGGGGCCCCATCTCGTACATTGCCATATAATACAATTTGAACTGCATTATGATGGTCAGTACAGACTCATATAATGCAGATTGAACTGGATTATATGATTATATGAGTCCATATTGCCAGTTAGGTGCTGGGAGTTTTCCGGGTTGTATGGCCATGTTCCAGAAGCATTCTCTCCTGACATTTCACCCATATCTATGGCAGGCATCCTCAGAGGTTGTGAGGTTTGTTGGAAACAAGGCAAGTGAGGTTTATACTTCGTATATCTATGGGATGTCCAGGATGGGAGAAAGAACTGTCTGTTGGAGGCAAGTGTGAATGTTGCAGTTTGCCACCTTGATTAGCATTGAATAGCTTTGCAGCTTCAAAGCTTGGCTGCTTCTTGCCTGGGGGAATCTTTTGTTTGGAGGTGAGTTCCTCTGTGTTTGAGTGTTGTTCATTATTTCCTCTTATAATTTTAGTGTTTTTTTTAATACTGGTACCCAGATTTTGTTCATTTTCATGGTTTCTTCCTTTCTGTTGAAGTTGTCTATATGCTTGTGGATTTCAATGGCTTCTCTGTGTGGCACGACAAGGTGGTTGTTAGAGTGGTCTAATATTTCTGTGTTCTCAAATAATATGTTGTGTCCAGGTTGGTTCACCAAGTGGTCTGCTGTGGGTGACTTCTCAGGTTGAATTAGTTTGCAGTGCCTTTCATGTTCCTTAATTTGTGTTTGGGTGCTGCGTTTGGTGGTCCCTATGGAGACTTGTTCACAGCTGCATGATATACAGTAGGCTCCTGCAGAGGTAGGAGTAGGGAGAGAATTCTTCTAGATCGTGGCCATACAGCCTGAAAAACTCACAGCAATCCAGTGATTCTGGCCATGAAAGCCTTTGACAACACAACATTGCAGTTAATCTACATACAGAAACGGGACTATATGGCTCTTAACATGTATGGAAATAATTTTTAAAATAAATCTAGAAAAGCATGCCTGACTTCTCCAAAGACCCTTGCCGTATATCACAAATATTAATGTGTATCAGTGTGCAGTAAAAGCACATCTTTATATTTGAGAAAAGAAACAATCATAGAAAAATGGCAAGATATCTTTCAAGGGTTTGTATCATATACTTCAATGATGCATCACCTGGCAAAGAGCAAACAAGTAACGGTTTTGCTATAGTATTTTTTTAAAGGAACAAGATTACCTTATATACTCGTGTAGGAAGCTAAATAGTCTCTCTACTTGGTATCCTAGCAACATGAATGCAAGTGATGTTCCTTTCTTTTTTCTGGAATATTGTGCATTCTTTGTGTGCTACATTGTTCTACTCGTTTTTTTACATTCTGAAATTGAGTACTAAAATATGGTAAAATGCACAATATGTCATGGAATCAAATAATAAGAATAAGAATAAGAATAATAAAGTTGGAAGAGACCACATGTCAGTCGTTTGCAAAATGTTCAGTGTATATGAACACTTTGTTCAAGGTCAAGATGCAATCACAACATCTAAACTATCTTATGGCCTCATCACACTAGAGAATGAATCCACTTTAAATCCGGTTTCTGCCTCCTGCTGAATTCTGGGGTTTGTAGTTTAGTGAGGTTGTTAAAGGTTCTTCCACAAACTACAAACCCCAGAATTTTGCATGAGGCAGCAACCAGATTTAAAGTGGATTCATTCTCTTTTTTAAAAATCATTTTTATTTGAATATTTTCAAAATACAATAAAAAGGGGGGGACATTCATTCTGTAGTGTGATGAAGTAGTTAGTTTGGTTTTGACATCACTATTCTGCACCTACATAAAGTTAAAACATTTGTAATGAGATGAATCGGGACCAGTGAGTCCTCTAAAGTGTTGTATTTATGAGAACACTCTTTTTTTTTCTTCTATCATGAAGTGTCAACAAATATAACTTTTAAGTAGTGAGTTATGAAAAAAGAATGTGTTCATTGGCTGCCTTCTAAACAGACTATTTCAAGGGATTTGTTACTTTAAAACTGGCAAGGTAGTAGAAAGCTTTAGAAAATCCCGACTTTTAAAAATGAAATTTATGAGTATGAAAAATATCGCTCAAAGTCAATCCCAAAGGCAGTGGTTCAGATTTGTAGCCATTGCGCCAAATAACCTGATCCATTAACAAAGCCGATAGCAATAAACAAGAAAAATTGAAGCTGAATGCCAAGATCTTCACAAATTTTCACTTTATCTGTGGGGACTGAAGCAACTGGACTAAAATATTTAGTAGAATGCACATAACAGCTCCAGCTCTGATATACCAGTAAATGGCATACCTAAAGGACCTTATAATGTCCAGGCAATCTTAGATTTCCAAAATCTGGCCCAGTCATTCCAGATTTCAAGGATATGATGTGCAAAGAAAGGAAAGGGAATCAGGATAAATTGAGAATAGTATTTCTGTTTTTAGCAGTAAGGCTGTATTGAGCTAGTAAATTTTGAGTCTTGCCTTCTTATGTAATGAAATACGGGGAAAAATCCTGTTGTATAACAAAAAGCTCCCTGTTCTCCATCCCATTGCCTTTGTGGAGACTCATTCTCCTGATTTATTTCCTGTGATATTCCAGCATGGATGCTTTAGGAGTTGCATTATCATTTTTTTTTTCATAAAGGGTTATCTCACCATTCATTCTGATTTTTTGTTGCAGTGTCATGGCTTTTCTTGAAATTCAGGTATTCACAGTGCCATGGAAAAATTCATTATTTCCCCTACTTTGTTTAATTTATAGATAATGTTCATGAAAAAAGCCCTATAGTAAGTGGTAAAGTGAATACGATGTATTAGTAAAATAAAATTTTAAAACCCATGCATGGTTTGCTGATTTGTAATTGAAAAATCTTTTTAAATATTGTATTATGTGCTGAGATTACATTTTCCAAGAAACAAAGTAATCAATAATTGGGAAATTAACAAATCAAGGTACATTGTGTTGTGGAAAAATTTTATGCTCATTAAAATATAGAAAACTAGCTGATCAGTAAGCTCATGAAGTTATGCCTATCCATGAAAAAAAAAATCCACGGACTTAGTGGGATTTCTTTTTAATCTATTTCACATTTTTTTATGAATATCTTTTTACAAAGCGTCATAAGCTCCAGTTACATGTTGTTTCCAGGGGTTATCCCTTTATTTTGGCATAGGTAAGTCATCTGAGTTTTCAAACATTTTAGGAATTCTTTGTTCTATGTCGTTAGTATAAGTCTCTACAGCTGTCAATATTCTAAGATAGGATTCATCCTACTTCTATATAGACAAGCTCATATATACACGTACACAAACGTGTACTTACTGTATAGTATTCTGCTCTACATACTGTTGAGTCTTGCATTAAACTTACAATGTTTTAAAGAATGTAGGAGCCCCCGGTGGCACAGAGGGTTAAAGCGCTGAGCTGCTGAACTTGCTGACCGAAAGGTTGCAGGTCCAAATCCGGGGAGCGAGGTCCATGTAGTCATGCTGATCACATGACCTTGGAGGTGTCTATGGACAACGCTTTGGCTAAGAAATGGAGATGAGCACCAACCCCCAGAGTCACACATGACTTAATGTCAGGGGAAAACCTTTACCTTTACCTAGGAGTGTCTCATAACTTTTCAAACCATGTCAGACAGACTGTTGTTGAGGGAATGAAGTGATAATGCTGAGAGATTGTGTAGTACTGTTTGGTATAGAAATATTGAAGGTAGGTTGGAGCTTCTATTTCTGACATGCTGGTGCTTTTTAACGGCTATGTCTTCATGTGATATGGGATTATATGTGCTGTGTTTAATATGTTTGATGTCTTATTGGAGAGGGTCAATTTTGATGTTTTATACTGTTTTTTATCAGTGGCATTGAATCGTTGACAATACTGTGACCTGCCCATTGAAAAATGGAAAGCTAATGATCAGATAAAGGAAAAAAATGGACAGAATCCTGAATTGGCTGCACTTAAAAATGCTTAGTTGTAAAATTGGAGGTAGGGGGAGGGAAAAAAAGGGGGCAAAAATGTAATGGTTTATGGATGTATATAAAGTAAATTTATTTCGATTGATCAGATGGATACCATTACAATAAAAAAAATTAAAAAACAAAACAAAAAAACACTGTGAACTGCCCTGCGTCCCCTTCGGGTTTGAGAAGGGCAGTATACAAATAACGCAAATAAATAAATAAATAAAAATGTAGTGTGCACGTAAAGTGTGTGTTGTTTCTTATTCTTAGAAATAGCTCTCAAACCGTGACCCTCCAGATACCTTGAACGTCAGGCTAGGGCTTCTTGGAGTTGAAATCCAAAACATCTGGAGCAGGCATGTAGCCAGAGGGGGGGGGCTTGAGGGGCTTCACCCCCCCCCCCCGAAATTCTCATGGTGGTCCGCGAGAAGGCCTTACTGGTGCATTATTTAAACTGTTATGTTTATTCAGATTATGATCTGATCACCATACTCAATATATCCCATATGCATGGGGGTACTGGTGTAACAATACCAAAGGTTTGCTTAGACTCCGCCCCCCCCCCCCCCCCCCCCAAATCAAAATCCTGGCTATGGGCCTGATCTGGAGGACCCCAGTATGAGGAGCAGTGCTCTAAAAATTGCTCCATAAATATTCTATATTGTTGTTTTTCCTTGACACTCATTCCTCAGAAGTTGTGGCATGACTTCTCTGAAAGTAGAATTTTGTGTACCAAAGTAAAGTTGCTTGTAGGTTGTCATGATCACTAAGAAACTCTTGTTTTCTTTTTGTTCTTGTTTTCATGTCGCTCCAGAATAATTTCCCCCCAAACTAAACAGCACTTTTCAGCTGCTTTGGAAAATGTTGCATGCTGTTCAACAGGATGCCCACTCAAACTACTGTGACTTCAAATGTTCAGCCAATTGGGCAGCTGTGAAAAACCGAATATCTGAAAACCGCTTTATAATATCTCCAACATGCTTTGTGGGAGAAAGAACTAAGTCATCTCATTTTCTTGTAGCCAGTTTTGCTCTCTGCTGTTTCACTTAGCTTTTTTATGTCTCAGAATACAGAACAAGTAGCCATGGCCAATAACAAAATTATTATTTCCAAGTTCTTCAAAAGGCAAAGTCTGATACTTCCCAACATTTTAAATTAGGCACTGGGAATTCAGTGGGTTTTTTTTAAAAAAATTCCGGTAAATCTCAGATCGTTTGGCTTTTCATGTCCTTTTTTTAAAAAGAAATACTAATATGAAACATTTAGAAGATGAGTCAGATGAATAAAAAGCTATTTCTAAATAACAAAGAGTAATGTGTATGGAACAGCGTTCAAAGTCTTAAGGAGATGATTGGTTTTAGGATGAAATTAACACGGTATCAAAAATCATACAGGGCCAAGGTTCTTTGAGGAGAATCCCAGGCTCAAAAGTCTGGGACTTTACAAAAAAAAAAAGGCATTAGAAATCCAGGATTTTGCCTTTTCCAAACACAAAGTATCGGCAAAATACTCTGTACAAAGTACTGTGTTGGCTTTCCAATTGTTGAGCTTTGTTCTGCTTCCAGAGACTTTTTGGAATCCTGCCTTCTTCCTTTTCTCTTCTGGAACAGCATTGACTCAGAGGCTCTTCCAGGAGTGTAGGTGGAAATACAATATGAGCAACTTCTATATTCTCCAGCAAAAGGTCGTGGGATCATGTGGCAATTTCAAAGCAAAAGTCTGAAAGCTACAAACTTTATTAGTATGTAATAAAGATATTAACACCTAGTTTTCACAGTTTGGCACAGTAATGTGAAGCATGTAGGCTAGGAATATTAGCATAGGTTTCTAAACTAAATATTAAACTACCACATGAGGGATTTTCAATAAAGGTGCACAGGCTGAAACTCATGCAACTCATTTTTTGGAGGAGAGGAGGAAACAGAGCTTTTCTTAAAGTTACCAGTGTTAATCTAGCCACTTCTGCAAACATAGGGAATGAACTGTAGCAGTGTGTAAGGTACCTTGCAAACCAAGGTACCTTACACACTTTCAGATGTCTAGTCCGAACCTCATGCTTCTTAGGCCCTACCTGCATGGCTAGATTGAATCCAGATTATCTGCTTTGAATTGGATTATATGGTCGTGTAGACTCAGGTCCCTTTTGCACTGCCATATAATCCAGTTCAAAGCAGATAAAATGGGAATATCTGCTTTGATTATATGTGTCTACACTGTCATATAATCCAATTCAAAGCTGATAATCCGGATTATCTGCATTGATAATCTGGATTTTATGGCAGTGTAGATCCAGCCTTAGAGTCTGCAGAAGCCACACTTCTCGGGATCTCTAGAGAGATTGAACAGGATATTTGTTGCCGAAAGAAGGTAGTCTAAGATCCCTTCTACACTGCCATATAAAATCCATATTATCTTATTTAAACTGGATTATATAGCAGTGGAGACTCATATAATCCAGTTCAAATCAGATAATGTGGATTATTTGCTTTGATAATCTAGATCAGGGGTTCTCAAACTTTTTAAACAGAGGGCAAGATCACAGTCCCTCCAACTGTTGGAGGGCCGGATTATAATTTGAAAAAAAAATGAATGAATTCCTATGCACACTGCATATATCTTATTTGTAGTGCAAGAAACACTTTAAAACAATACAATAATTAAAATAAAGAACAATTTCAACAAATATAAACTTATTAGTATTTCAGTGGGAAGTGTGGGCCTGCTTTTGGCTGATGAGATAGGATTGTTGTGTGCTTTCAAGCCGTTTCAGACTTAGGTTGACCCCGAATGAGAGCCGGGTAAATTACCTTGGAGGGCCATATCCGGCCCTCGGGTCTTAGTTTGAGGACCCCGATCTAGATTATATGGCAATGTAGAAAGGGCCTAAGTCATGATAGATCACCTTCGAGTTTGATTTTTTTGTAGTGGCAAATACTCCATGAGGCAATAGGCACAGAAAGGAGAGGAAGTACTCCATTACACAGCACAAAGTTCTTTGTTAAATGGAATTCCCTGTTGAAAAATGTGTTGAAATCCATCATTTCTTAAACAATTTCAAGAAATGTTAGACAAATCCATGGAGAAGGAAATATCAATCAGTGACTGTTAACCCAGGGCCCTTCCACAAAGCTATATGACCTAGAATATCAAGGCAAAAAAATCCCTCAATGTCTGCTTTGAACTGAGTTAACCAAGTCCACACTGCCATATATTCCAGTCAAAGCAGAAAATGTGGGATTTTATTCCCACATTGGAAGGGACCCAGATAGCAGTAGTGAGCTTCCATGCTCAGAGCCATTATGTCACTATGAATCTCTACTGCTGGGACAGGTGTGAGAACAGTGTGAGCAGGCATTGCTTATTTATGTTTTATTTTTGTCTTGACATTGTGAGAAGAGGATGCTGGATGACAGGGATCATTGTTCTGCTCCAGCAGGACTCTTTGATATTCTTCAGATCTTCTGGGAAATTAATAATCTATTGTACTGTAATGATTGTAATAGACAAAAAAAAAAACAATAGTTTTGATTTGGAAAACAAAATTTCTTAGCTGGGACAGCACCATGGGCAAAAAAATTGCTCAAGATAACCTGTGCTATAGAGAGTCTCTGCACATTATATAGAAAGTTGTTTCTTTGAAGCTGCCGAATGCTTTTCTCCTAGAATTTTAGCCTATGGATTTGCATGCCCTTGTAAGACAAGACCCATATATGTAAACTCTTCAATCTTTCCTTCCTCTGACTTTTGGCCAAACTTCTGGGAGAAATGGAGATTTAGCTTTCCCAAGACTGTCATTGCTATATATTATAGTCCACCATAACAGAGACGCCTTAAAACCAGAGTTAATAACATTTATATACTTGCAAAAAACTATGTTACCTGTATGAACAAGGACTGGAAAAGGTTAATTCCCCCACCCCAGGTCCAGTGATGGGAGAAAGTTTGGTTATAAAATAAACAATTTAATTTCAACTAAATGTAAAAAGTTAGAATACAAATTTAGAACCATAATATAGCAAGAATGTATTACAAGAACTATAAGCACATGTCACTTCTTCTCTAAGCATGTATCTACTTAATATAGAAATATTCCTCTGTAAGGACTTCAAAAGGTTAGTCCCCCATGTGTTACTGTTAGTAAGTGATATCTAATCTAATAATCAGTTCTTTTGTACCATGAATGACAGGTTTGGGCTATTGTCAACCCAGATCTTCTTTTAATCCCACTTGGCAAGAGTTCCTTTTCAGTTTGTGTCCCTTGGCTGGCCTACTTTGTGAATATGCTTACACAAGTACCACCTTTCGTGTCATTAGTATGCTCAGAAGTAGTGCCAGGTCTTTCCTCCATCTTATCTTGTAAGTCAGAAGGGCAACTTCACAAACGTTTGTTCTGCATCCAGTAAACTCTACTACACCACCATCAGTCTTTCCACTCTTTGCCAAACTCTTGAGTCAGCAAGTCCTCAAGGGGTTGGAGCTTCCATCTGACTGTGTAGGTCAGGAAATGCTGGGTCACCAATTGCTGCTACACCATTCGGAGAAGAGTGTGTGTATATACTATCAGGAACTTTGTCCCTGCTTCGCTGTTATCTAGCTTCTGTCCCCCAGGGCTCTTACCTGTAGACCTCCATATCTTGGAAGGACCAGAATCTTAAATCTGTGGATTAACTGTGGCATTTATCAATTACCTAACATTTTGTTAGGTTCTGTGAGAAGGCAATGCAGGTTAAGTATTCCTTATCCAAAATGTTCAGGACCTGAAGTATTTTGGATTTTGATCCCCCCCCCCCCTCCAGATTTTGGAATACCTGCATTTGCATATGTATACATAAAAAAAATACCCTGGTAACGGGATTCAAGTCTAAACACAAAATTTACTCATGCTTTGTATACACCTTGTACATTGCCTAAAAGCAATGTTATACAATATTTTAAATTTTATGTATGAAACAAAGTTTACGTACATCGAACCATTTGAAAGCAAACACGTCCCCTTTTGGTAAATTGCATGAGGATGGCTTGATTCAGCCTTGTAGCTGAGGACCACATGAACTTGCACAAACGTTGTATCGGTTCGGCTGGTTCATCCTGTTCCAAGATAGGAATAGCTTGGCCCTTCCTAATATAAACTTGGCCTTGGTTAGCCATGCTTAGCCATACTTAATTGTTGTTAAATTTACACTTATGATTCTTGTAATCAGCACATGTTATCTAGAAAACTAATTGCTATGCTCAACTAAAGCCTTGCAAAATGCATGATTTGTGATGTCAACAGATTCAAGAAAAAAAGAGCAAATTATTTTGAAATCCCAATAAAGGAATCCATATTAGTTGGTAAAATGCTGACAAAATAAAGTTAGGTCATGTAGTACAATGCAAGACATTAACACTGCGGTAACGTGATTTTTAGCTGTGAATACGTTTTGATGGATTTTAACTGTGAATTTTTAATACTGTTATGTTTAATTCTGTTTTAATATTTGCATATTTGTATATTTTAAATTGTGTGGACTTACTGTTAATTGGAAGCCGCTTTGAGTCTCCTTTGGGAGAGAAAAAGCAGGGTATAAATATCAGCAACAACAACAACCACAACATAGAACTTTACTTCACAAACATACCAATAGCAAAAATAATTATGTGTATGTACTCTGTACTTACACATGATATTGCCCTAGAAGGTCTTCAAAACTACTTTAAATCCAGTTGTGTCACATGTTTTATTGACGATACCGTTCCATAGTATAAGAGGTATACACTTTAATTTGCATTAATAACAAATTAAGAAAAGCCTGGACTGCTAGAATGAATTCCAGGATATTCATTTCCCTTTTGATATTTTGGCATACACCCCTTTTAAATGATGCCTCCTCTTCCTCAATTTGGTCTACATCTTTCTGAAGAACTCAGCATAAATAGCTTGACAGTGCTTGATTATATCCAACTTTGCCATAACTTTGTTGCATTTCTTATGCATATAGACCAGGCAGGGGCAAACTTGAGCCCTCTGGGTGTTTTGAACTTCAACTCCCACAATTCCTAACAGCCAGTGGGCTGTATTGTTGAAGGCTTTCATGGCCGGAATCACTGGGCTGTTGTAGGTTTTTTGGGGCCATGTTCTAGAGCAGGGGTCCTCAAACTTTTTAAACAGAGGGCCAGGTCACAGTCCCTGAAACTGTCGGAGGGCCGGATTATAATTTGAAAAAAGCATGAATGAATTCCTATGCACACTGCACATATCTTATTTGTAGTGCAAAAAACACTTAAAAGCAATACAATAATTAACATTAAGAACATTTTTAACAAATATAAACTTATTAGTATTTCAATGGGAAGTGTGGGCCTGCTTTTGGCTGATGAGATAGGACTGTTGTTGTTGTTGTTGTTGTTGTTGTTGTTGTTGTGTGCTTTCCAGTCATTTCAGACTTAAGTTGACCCTGATTGGGGGCTGGGTAAATGGCCTTGGAGGTCCGTATCCGACCCTCGAGCCTTAGTTTGAGGACCCCTGTTCTAGAGGCATTCTCTCCTGATGTTTCGCCTGCATCTATGGCAAGCATCTTCAGAGGCATTCTCTGCTGACGTTTTGCCTGCATCTTTGGCAAGCATCCTCAGAGGTTGTGAGGTCTGTTGGAACTAGGAAAATGGGTTTATACCTCTGATGATGCTTGCCATAGATGCCGGCGAAACGTCAGGAGAGAATGCCTCTAGAACATGGCCATATAGCCCGAAAAAACCTACAACAGCCCAGCCAGTGGGCTGTTCGGAATTGTAAGAGTTGAAGTCAGGGCCGTAAGCCAGAAAAAAAAGGGGGGGTTGAAACCTGCCTCCTAGCTCACGCTGAAGCAAAGAGCACAGCAGGGGGCAGAGCAGCCTTCAATAGCCTGCAGCTCCGCCCCTGTCAACCACCTCCACCAAGTCTGGCCTCCTTAATGAGAGCATTCAACACACACACCCCAACTTGGTTGCTTCACTACATCGGCTATTGCTGCAAGTCATGACAGTGTGAATAAATTGTCAATATTTGCTTGAGATAGTGCTTGCAGTTCTGGAGGGACTCTTAATTTTTTGCGTCTCATAGACTTAGCATGGGGATTTGGTTAACCAGTTAAAATTCATGAGTAAACCAGGTGTTTTTTTAACCTGAAAAAATTCGGGGGGGGGGGGGTGAACCCCTAAACCCCCCCCCCCTCCTGGCTACAGGCCTGATTGGAGTCCAGAACATTCCTGGTATAGACCAAATAACCACTGGAGGAAAAATACATGGTATCCATTCAGAGAAAGTGCTGTAAGAGTCCTGTGGATCCCCAACATTAATTAGTTATTTCTTGCTTCTACATAACCAGAGTTGGATTCATCTGGTGCATTTCCTGGATTATTTCCTGGATCAGCCACTTTTATCTCAGTATTCAGCTCAGTCCTCATGAAGAGGACACTATTCTCAGAACCATTCTCTATGTCAGGAAAGCAAAATGCTTACTACCTGCTGCACTTTCTGCAGACTGGGAGTAGCTCTGTATTCAGGAGCCTGTTTTAGAGCGGGGAAAACATATTCATTTCCTCTAGCCTTAGTAAAAATGTAGGTCTGTCCTTATAGAACTATATTTAGGTCCCTTGTGTTTTTCTTTCTAAAGTTAATATAATTCACGTCCTTTCAATTCCCTTGAGTGAAAACAGCAATTACTGGAGCCTATGCAATAATTTGGACCATATCAGCAGGTTCTAATTGTCTGCATACCTGGTAACACCCTTCACCGCTACTCTTTACCAAGCCGCTGCACTTAGCTCAGATCTGATATTATGTGTTTCCTCAGCTCCACTAGAATACCACACAGTAATTGACCACATTTGGTGAAAAGTCTGGAATCCAGAAAGAGGATACAGGGAAAAGGAAAGGTGATTGATGTTTCAAGATTATAGTGCGGTTTGTGTTGTCAATGTGAATGCACTATACTTTGTGAAAGTGTTGCCTTCCATTTCTTCATACTCCCATTTTATGCCCCTCTGACTGAGTCCTACCCAGTGCTTGAGAGCGGTTTACGATAATCCTAATTTGCAGCTGCAGTTTGGCACACACGTGAGTTTAGTGTTGCCAGCTCATTTTTACTAGAGATGTAAAACTTCATTGCTTTGGACAGATATAGTTTAACCTTCTATTTCTTAAATTAGTATCTTTAGCCTTCTGTCCACTGAGTGGGGAAGCTCCTTTGGTTTCTGAAGTCATACTTTTAAATACAAAGGGAACTGCAGTGCGTTATATACCATTCCAAGCTATCTTGCATTGCCATTTGTCTCCCCGCTTGGTAAGAAAATACAGTTTGCTTGGTGGTATTAAATGGTTCTGAAAGGGCTGAAATTCCCTACTTTTCTGTGCTGTTCTAATGAAAGAAGGCTGATACGTAACGGTACAAATGAAAAACGGGTGGTGGTGCTTTAGAACTTGATCTGTTTTCTGTTATTTTAATGCTTTTGCATTTAAAAAATGTCATCTATATCTCAAAAGTATTGGAAACTATATATAAAAAGTAAGAGAAAATTAAAAGAGCCTGCCTCACCAAAAATGTGCCAAGCAGGCTTGGCAATAACTCACTTAAAATTGACCGAGGGCTTTTCAAACACAAACCAGCCGAATACTAGCTGTAGAATCTTTTCATTGCCTGCCTGAGAGAGCTGATCAGATTAATTGATAATTTGCTAGTGCTGTATGCTTAGTATATGTAAGACTAGTAATTACATCATGGAGGCCAAAGGTGTTTGTAACTAAATCCTAAAACTTTGCTACCTGAATACATTATTATTAGCCAAAAAAAATTGTTCTCCTATTGCAGTAGTTTTCTGCTTGGCTCATTTTTAAAAGACGCTTTTCTTGTTGTTCCTTCCAATATTACTTCCCTAATTCGGACCAAAAATCTTAGATATTCTGCTTGAAAGAAGATATATCTAGTAGGAACATAGGAAAGTGTGTATCTGTAGTAGCTCCCAGACTCTGGAACATCTTTCCTATGCCGTTTCTACACAGCTGAATAAAATCCTACATTTCCTGCTTTGAAATGGAATATATGGCAGTGGAGACTCAGATAAACCAGTTCAAAGCAGATTTTGTGGGATTTTCTTCCTTGATATTCTAGGTTATATGGCTGTGTGGAAGGGCACCTGGCAAGCTAAGACTGGCACCCTCCTTGTAGTCCTTTTGTAGGCTGCTGAAGACCTTTTGTTTTGGAAGCCTTATCTAGATGAGTTCTCAGAGGGGAAATAGTTCTTCATATTCTGTTGTTCATTCATTCAGTTGCTTCCAACTCTTCGTGACCTGATGGACCAGCCCACGCCAGAGCTCCCTGTTGGTCGTCACCACCCCCAGCTCCTTCAGAGTCAAACCGGTCACTTCAAGGATACCATCGACCCATCTTGCACTTGGTCGGCCCCTCTTCCTTTTCCCTTCCATTTCCCCCAGCATAATTGTCTTCTCTAAGTTTTCCTTTCTTCTCATTATGTGGCCAAAGTACTTCATCTTTGCCTCTACCATCTTCCCCTCCAATGAGCAGTCGGACTTTATTTCCTGAAGTATGGGCTGGTGGGATCTTCTGTCGGTCCAAGGCACTCTCAGAACTTTCCTTCAACACCACAGTTCAGAAGCATCTATCTTCCTTTGCTCAGCCTTCCCTATGGTCCAGCTCTCACATCTGTAGGTTACTATGGGGAATACCATTGCTTTGACTGTGCAGATCTTGGTTGTCAGTGTGATGTCTCTACTCTTCACTATTTTATTGAGATTGGACATTGCTCTCCTCCCAAGAAGTAAGCGTCTTCTGATTTCCTGGCTGCAGTCTGCACCTGCAGTAATCTTTGCACCTAGAAATACAAAGTCTGTCACGACCTCCATGTTTTCTCCCTCTATTTGCCAGTTATCAGTCAATCTGGTTGCCATAATCTTGGGGGTTTTTTTATGTTTAACTGCAACCCAGCTTCTGCACTTTCTTCTTTCACATTGATTAGAAGGCTCCTCAGCTCCTCCTCGCTTTTGGCGATCTGCATATTTAAGGTTGTTAATGTTTCTTCCAGCAATTTTAACCCCAGCTTTGCATTTATCAAGCCCCACACATCACAGGATGTGTTCTGCATACAAGTTGAATAGGTTAAGTGAGAGTATACAACCCTGCCATATGCCTTCATATTCTATGTTGCCTGTATTTATTGTTCTCTTTTTAATGGCTATGGTTTTAACTGTATTTCATTGTATTGATAGCCTAATTATATTTTAAGTCTTGTGTGATGTAACTGCCTTGTGATTCTCTATACTTCATCACACCAGAGAACGAATCCATTTTAAATCCATTTGCTGCCTCCTGCATAATTCTAGGGTTTGTAGTTTAAGGAGGTGCCTTTAACAGCCTCACTAAACTACAAACCCCATAATTCTACAGGAGGCCAAAACCGGATTTAAAGTGGATTCATTCTTTAGTGTGATGAGGTCCCAAGTTAATTGTATTCAAGCATTTTGTCAGTTTCTTTAGAATTGATCTCAGAGCAATTCTCACAACAAGATGTTGAGCAGATTCAGAGAGTAATAAATGTGTTAGACAGAAAAACTCAGAGAATTATGACAATGGGATGCTGAGTAGATTCAAAGAGTAATAAATGTCTTCAACATAACAACTCAGAAAATGATGATAGCAAACCATGCCTTATGTCTCCATAATGATATTGATGGACTTTATCTACCATGTAATGTTGATGACCAAGCTTTATTACAAGTGAAATAACTTTTTGAAGAGGAGTGATTACATCAGAAAAGAAAACAAATGTTAATAACTGTAAAGAGAGAGAAATGATTGAACTTTAAAGAAACAAAGAAGTCTGTAGAGAAAATGAAGAAGTGATTTTAAGCCTGGCAAAACAAAGCACTACATAGTTAGTACATTAAAAGCACAGGAAAAAGCTGAGGAGTCAAACATCTGGAAATAGCTACAGAATGGGATATTATATTTGCTTCTTAAGAACTAGTAGATAAATAGTATGAAGGCAAATATTGAAAAATAGCCTTCAGAGAGTAAATCTTGTCTGTGTCAAGACAAAGATGAAAGTGTTGGCCGCCTTATCAGTTCATGCAGGCTGAATATAAGAAATGCCATGGTTAAGTGGCTCAAGTGAAACATTGGAATCTTTGCAAGAACAACAACAAAAAATTACCATCTGCAAAGAGTGGGTGCAAATATAAATCTGAAAAAGTTGTTTCAGGTTCATACTATAAACTGGTAGGACACAATACACCAGATATAACTGTAGTGAAGAATAGGAATACAGTGTTCCCTCACTTATCGCAGTGGTTCCATTCCAGGACCCCCCACAATAAGTGAAAATCCGCAAAATAGGGGTATTCAAAGAGAGTTGTAGTTCACCTACATCCAGAGAGCACTGTGGACTTAATCAATGATGGATGTGCTCCAAACTTGACATGGATACTCAATACTGGGAGGGAGGGAGCCCAAGGCCAGCCGAGGAGGAAGTCCCAGAAGACAAAAGCCCCCAGCCAAAAATTGGCCCAAAGCAAACCCGCTTCCAGCTGCTTCCAACCAGTGCTGCTGCTGCCACCAACTTCACTGCCGAGGGAAGGCATGCTACCTGACGTGGCCTTCCGAAGCCCAGCCAATCGAGGGAGAGCAGGGTCTGCTTCCCATTGGCTGGCTACGCCACTGGCAGGAACTTCTCCCGCCACCGAGGGGGCTGCTGGAAAGAAGAATCCCCCTCTGGCACCATGGTGGAGGAAGGAAGGGAAAGAGGAAGGGAAAGGTGAGGAGGAGGATGGTTGTGAGGGTGCAGGGAAAACCGTGAAACAGTGAGTTCGCAGTAAATGAATGCGAAGCAGCGAGGGAACACTGTATTTGCATTATAGATATGGCAGTCCTTGGGGAAAGTGGAAGCCAGACAAAGAGAGGGAAAGGATGGTGGGGATACTGAGGAAGGCATGAGGGAGGAAGCACGTCAGAATCATGATGGAAAATTTATTTCTATCTCGCTCTTTTGCTGCATCTTGAATTCTAGATGGTTTAGACATTTGAAACCTACCCATTTTATAAAAGCTTATTTCATTGATAATATGCTACATAATATGTATGTTTCTGACTTGATGTGCAGTGTGTGGATTAGATGATCCGATTGGGTTATTGGCTTTCCACATGTTTGTAGTTCTTATTTTGTACTTGTGGCACAATGTACCAGTCTGGATTAAGGTGTTAGTCATGGTTTCATATCATCTGTGGGATCTACTTTTTGTGTGTGTTTTAAAAAATAAATCACTTTAAAATGCATGCCTTACCTGTTAGCAGTGCATACTAATCATAAACTTGGGAATAAAAATAGCACAGCAGAATTTAAATTGGAGGGAAAAGAAAATGAATAAGCATCACCACATTATAAAAATAAACACAGAAAAAAGGTTTGGCAAAGCTCTCTGGGGAGCATATTCCATTACTGTGGTACTCCAACTGACCCACACACATATATACAAACAGTTGTCCTTCCGAATTAACTTTAGTAGGTTTGATTATTCACTTATTTAATTAAAAATGTTCTGTCTAGAAATCTATAGGTCAACTTCCTCCATACTGGAAGGCCTAGAGAAAACACCTCACTAGGGCCCTTTCTATACTGCCATATAAACTATTAACAAAGCAGATAATCCACATTATCTGTTTTAAACTGAATTATATGAGTCTACACTGCCATATCATCCAGTTCAAAGCAGATAATCTGAATTTTATTTGACAGTGCAGAAGGAGCCTAGGACTCTCAATTTTGTTCTGTGCTTCTAGCAGAAGTCAACCTTAGAGGCATACTGAAAGAACCCAAAATGCCCAGAGAGGAGTTCTCTCAGGTGAAAAAAATAGCAATTATGGTTTTTCACTTTCACTAAAGTTTTGTGCTCATAACCACAGAGAACATGGAGAGACAACTGTATGTGTGAGTGTGTGGACAAGCATACATATGTATATGGAATCACTTTAGCTTTATAGCAAAAAAATTAAAGAGATCCATCTATTTTGAGTTAACAAGAGATAATTTCTGCACTGAAAAGTGAAAAACAAATTGAAGGAAAGAGGAAATCACTGCTTGGCCATAGAAACCAATTGGATGATCTTCAGCAAGTTACACCTTTCCAGGCTTGGGGGAAGATGTCAAACTTCCTCTAAATCTTGCAATATATATATATATATATATATATATATATATATATATAGGATAGAGTCCCCATAAGCTGGAACTGACTTGAAGGCACAGTATAATAGTAACTTCCATAGTCTGTTTATACCATCGGATTATCTTCTCTTAAGCAATTTGATTTTGAAAAGTTGTGTGATGACTGTCCCACTTTATTGAGGTCAGTTTCTGTGACTTGACTTGGCTAGCCTGCATCATTTTAAGTCTGTTTGAAGACATAATATTTAAACAGTTTTGAGTACTTTTCTCATCCTAAGACACATATTGAAATTTTAGACCATGTTGATTCAAGCCAACTTTTGTTCAAAAAGCAACAGGGGAGGCTCGCAGACTAATACAGTTGATTGAAGGTTACCTGGAAAAATATGATTATTTTTCTTCTTCTTTCATGTGCGTGAAATACAAAGAACATTATTTTTACCAGATGATGCTGCATTTTATGATACAGAAGGACTTCTTTTTTCCCCTGGTGTTAGTGTCGACAAAAATAGTACATTTTTATTTAATAGTATACATTTTAAATATACCTCAGTTAACAAGATATTTGTGGTCCTGGATATCTTTCACAGAAATGTTAGCACCACACAAAGAAGTATCATGGAAAGAAGAGACGGAAGTTCCTGAACCTCAAAAAAAGAAAAACAGAATCCTATTGCACTAGTTTTCAAACTTTCTGTATCTGAGGAAGGAAAGTCATGATACTTTGATGATAGCATCTGCATTTTTGCTTTGAAATGATGTAAGATTGAATTAGAATAAAAGGCCACCTGTGTACATGGCCATGAACTAATTAGGAACAAAGACTGTATCAAAAGGCAACAAACCTTGGCTTCTCAATTTTAAGTTACAAAGCACAATTTCTCATAGGGAAATGCAGATTTAATCAATTGAACTGGATGATATGGCAGTGTAGACTCATATAATCCAGTTTAAAGTAGTTAATCTGCATTCTTAAACTGGATTATATGGCAATGTAGATCTAGTCTATGAGGCCTCAGTTCACTATGAGAAAAAAGTGCAAGTGATCTCAAGGAAAGTGTCTGTAGGCCTAGTAATAATCCAGTAACTGTGGAACATTGAAACTAAATATTATTTGGCCACATTAAACATTAGAAATTGGGGGACTATTTCATTATAAATCATAGTTGGGGTATCATTCATTAACTCATTGATAAAATGTTGGTTTGGATGAATACTGTGGGATTTACCAGAAATAATTTGAAGGTTTTCATTTTTCTTCTTAGAGGACAAAATTTGTCTACTGGCTCCTTCCCGAAGTTTATTTTTGAGAGAGTGGTGGTCCTTGTAAAATTGCCTAACTCTAATCTGGAATGTTTTTCTCCTCTATTGTTAGTCCTGGATGTGGAGTGTCAGGTTGGGGAAGGTTGTCAAGAAGCATGACATCTCATCTTATAGACATGTCAGTTTGGATGGTCACTCCTCTGTATCCCTCTTTTTACCCCCACCAACCAGGTATACTTCATTCCACAATATACCACAAGCACAGGTGTCAGTGGGCCAGTCTCGGCAACAGAGGAGTCTTGTTAAAATTGTTTGAGAATCAATTGTTTCTTTAAAAAAAAGTTGAGCAAAACTTAATCAATAGAGGGAACGCTATTGAAAAGAGTGACAATGCAATGCCCCCCAAGACCCAATTTGCTTCCACACAGACCCCAATGGAGAGAGACATCTGCTTTTGGGTCTAAATCTGAAGTCCATTGCTTGCGGACCTTGATCTCCTTCTAAAGAAACAGCTCATTACCATCACCTTTCTCCTTTCTATTCCAAAACTCATTGTTTTCCTATTTTAACATTATTTTTTGTCTTCCTTCCTGTTATGTTTCAAAAATCTATGTTTTTTTCTCCTGTCTTCTCCCTGAAGTCTTCCCATTGAAATCACATAAATTAGCTTGAGTAATGTATTAACTTGAGAAGGGGGGAGGGTTATAATCTGATGGAATCACTAGAAATTGAGTCAATTTTTACATCAGGTGAATTAATTCCAAGGTTTGCTAATCACTTTGTGCATCATAGATACCAATTATCAGGCAGATCAGATAGAAATTACGGTCAAAATGAAAGTGAATATATCTGAATTGATCTGTTATTATATTATATTTGCAATAAAAAGTTAAGGAAATTGAGTAATTTTCTCACCACCAGCCTGTGGTAATGATATTATGGGGTTCTTTATTTATTTGCAAAGCATAGGAAAACTTGAATACAATCGACCTTCTGTATCCATGGATTCAACCAACCCAGTGCTTGAAAATATCCCCTCCCCCCCAAAAAAAAGTTCCAAAAAGCAATGCTCGATTTTGCCATTTTATATAGGGGACACAATTTTATTACATCCTTGCATATACTGGTAACAAGACTTGAGCATAGATTTTGGTATCCACAGTAGCATCTGGAACCAAACCACAACAGATACCAAAGTCCTACTGTATATATGTATATATTGGAATAATCGTCCCCCTGGGGAGAGAGGGCAGTTATACATGAAGTATTATTATTTGAAACACAACAAGATTAGTACACAGCTAACTCACTATGCTGGTTGTTGTATTGGATCACACGTCAGACACTTCCCAAGTGTTTAGGGCTATGTGATGTATCGGCAAATAATGTGTGCAGATCCTAGTGCTGACAGATGATAATTTTGTTAGAGCTGACTATGTTTAAGTACAGGCTGAGGTCTTTAGGCACTGCACCCAGTGTTCCAATCACCACTAGGATCACCTTGACTGGCTTGTGCCAGAGACTTTGCAGTTCAATCTTTAAATCCTCGTATTGTGTCAACTTTTCCAGTTGTTTCTCTTCAATCCTGCTGTTGCCTGGGATTGCAACATTGATGATCCATACTTGGTTTTTTAACATGATTGTGAGATCAGGAATATTGTGCTCCAAAACTCTGTCTGTCTGAATTCAGAAGTCCCAGAGTAATTTGACGTGTTCATTTTCTGTAACTTTTTCAGGCTTGTGATCCCACCAGTTCTTTGTCGCAGGCAGATGTATTTGTGGCACAAGTTCCAATGAATCATCTGAGCAACGTTATGAATCTGCTTGTAATCTGTCTGCGGGATCTTCTTGCAGCAGTTGAGGATGTGATCTATTGTTTCATCTGCTTCCTTGCAGAGTCTACACTTGGGATCTGTCGTCAACTTTTTGATGGCATTGGTTCTAATGGTTTGTTCTTGGGCTGCCAGAATCAGGCCCTCCGTCTCCTTTTTCAAAGTTCCATTTGTGAGTCACATCCATTTTTTACTTTGTCAATTTTGTTCCCGATTTTTCCCAGGAACTGTCCATGGAGAGCCTTCTTTTGCCAGTTTTCTCTTCTGCTCTGCCTTTTTTTTTTTTTACGGTATTCCCTCTTTGTCTTTTGCACTTGAAGCAGTTTACTGCTATTGACTTCCATCAGTGTTGGTTCTTGACTGCCTTTCACATCATCTGCCAGTGCGTGTTTCTCTTCTACTACCATTTGTTTCACTTGCAGAAGCCCTCTGCCTCCTGATTTTCTGGGCAAGTAAAGTCTGTCAACATCATCATCATCATCATCATCATCATCATCATTATTTCACCATAATATTATAATTGTTGGTGAGGCATTCTAGGTGCTCATGTTTTATCAGGTCAAGACTGGCTAGTCTTGAATTCAAATTCCTTCTCAGACCTGTCACTCTATATGTCTACCTCACTGACTATAAATATAATTTCATACTTGATTTCTTATTAGTAATTATACCTTGTCTCTTCTCAAGAGCTATACTTAAATGCTAACATCTCTAAATTGGGTTTATTGGTATTAAAAGGAGCGTATTTATCAAATAAAATGTGAGAGTTTTTGCTTTCACTCCCAGTGCCCTAATGGACAAATCCTTCATACTCTTTTCTTCCTGTGATAATATTTTGTTTCACATTCCGCAGCTGGGTCATAATCCCATCACTGGCAAATATAGCAGGTCTGCCTTCTTTATTGGGACACCAATTTGATTCTCTTTCCACTGGATTAGCTGAGGTGCGCTTTATTGAAAATGAGCCAAGATATCTCACAGTACACTTTCCTGTGTTCAGTCTTTTGCACCTTACCGGGATGCAGGACAAGCTGTGAGGCATCAGGAATCAAGAGAGAAAGTTCATCATCAATGCTGGCAATAACACCAACCAGGCAATTCTGAAGCCTGCCCTTATGGTATCTGGACACAGGATTAGACATTTAGATTCTTACCTGGCACCCTTCTGATTAGGATTTTTGTTGTTGTTGTTGGGCTTCATAGATCAGAAATCAAACCCAAAAGCTGGCAGTGTTTAAATATGTGTGTGTGTGGGAGGGGGGCACAGCCTTAGCATGTGTGCTTTGAGACTGATAACAAACTCTTCAGTTCAGGTTTTAATAACCAGAGGCGAGCTGGGAAACTTCAAAAGGTTGCATGATAAATGTTTTTGACAATGCGTCAGCTAAATGTTAGACAGGATCTTTGTAAATCCTCTCAGTGTAAGTACTTTAAATTGGAAGTTTTGAACTTTTCTGTCATAAGCGTATGCTAAAGCTGTTCTGGTATTTTTGAGTTTAGGAGATCCGTTTGTGGAAGAACATGAGATATTCTCTAAGTTGTTTGCTCACGTTGAAGAGAAAATGCAGCATATATGTGAACCAATTGTATCAGCAGTAGCCACATATTAACATTTTGCCTTTATCTTTTTGTGAAGCACATATCTCTTTGCATTGATTGAACTTTTCCACTAAAGCTTTTGAGAGTAATCCAAATGGTTGCTGCTGTTAATGTAAAGGATTTTCAACAAATATTATTGGTTGTTGTGTCTTCAGGTTGTTTCTAACTTACTCTCGGGTGAACCTACATATCATAGCATTTTCCTGGTACAGCTTGTTCAGGTGGGGGGTCTCTTTGGCATCATTTCTGACTGGAAAATCTGACTTACACAAGATCAGTGAGTGCATATTCTCTGTCTGAGTGGGGATTTGAACTCTTGTCATCCAAGTCCTCCTCTGATAAACTACTGCACAAGATTGGCTCTCAAAATAGTATTGTGGATTACTTGCTTCCTTTGAAGTCATCTGCATTTTGATGTTCTTTTAAAAGTTACATAGAATTGAAGCTCAAGTTTTGCAAATTTAGCTTTCACAGATTAGACTGTTTGCAAGTTTGCCACCATAACTAAATGATTTTTTAAAAAGTTTTACAGTTTACTATGGAAAATCACAGATGATACATGTAAAGATGGTGGATGGCTATATGGCTGATGACAATGTTTTTAATGTGTTTTTAATTTAATGCTTTATTTACTGTTTTAAACTGTTGCTATTTGTGCAATCTCGATAAAATAGTAAAGAGTAGAGACATCACACTGGCAACAAAGATCCGCCTTGTCAAAGCCATGGTATTCCCTGTAATAACCTACGGATGTGAGAGCTGGACCTTAGGGAAGGCTGAGCAAAAGAAGATAGATGCTTTTGAGCTGTGATGTTAGAGGAAAGTTCTGGGAGTGCCTTGGACTGCGAGAAGATCCAACCAGTCCATCCTCCAGGAAATAAAGCCTGACTGCTCATTGGGGGGAAGGATACTAGAGACAAAGTTGAAGTACTTTGGCCACATCATGAGGAGACAGCAAAGCCTAGAGAAGACAATTATGCTGGGGAAAGTGGAAGGTAAAAGGAAGAGGGGCCGACCAAGGGCAAGATGGATGGATGGCATCCTTGAAGTGACTGGACTGACCTTGAAGGAGCTGGGGGTGGTGACGGCCAACAGGGAGCTCTGGCGTGGGCTGGTCCATGAGGTCACGAAGACTCGGAGACGACTGAACGAATGAACAACAACAACAATTTGTGTTTATGTTTGTATTATATTGAGGCTTCAAATTGTGGCCGGTTTGTAAGCTGCCCTTTCAGGGATTGAGAAGGGTGGGATAGAAATTTTGGAAATAAATAATAAAGATGTAACAATAGCTTTAAAAACTTACAAGTGCATACAAAAAATTGTATATATTTATGTGGGTATTAAATATAGTTAACAATAAAAAAGAGTTAAGGTTTGAGGGACCTAGAAATATTCACAGTTCTTCCACTTTGTGCAGGGCTCCTACATCCCTTGCCCCTGCAAAAAATTGAGAGCCAGTTGTAATTCTTTTCATACAGTAACAAACCTTCACTATTTCCCCAGAGAGGTACTGTAGTTTCCTATGGATCCTTAGAAAAATTCTGTCAGCCCACCTTTATGTAAGAAAAAGTAAATCCTAGTGGTACAGAGCTATGGTTGCTTTTGAAATATAATTCCCTGAGCAAACAGGACAAAATCATTCTCCGCATTTAGTTTTGATTTTTATCTGAAAGGCATGGCCTGGCCCACCTGGATACCATCCCAAGCCTCTGTCTCTGAAGTGGAAACATTATTGGACAACCTTATAGAATGATATAAGGATTGCAGCATATTTTTGTCAAATTAAAAGATGCAGAACAAAGAGCTTACATTGAACAGTTGCACTGTTGCAAAAAAAATTCTCTGAGATAGATTGATAGGTGAAGAAAACTTCCTCTATAACTTTCTACGTTGATTGAATGCTGCTGGACACTCAATCAGGTCCTCATAGAAAGAAAACACTGCAGCAGAAAGTGAGGATTTTTGCATAACTGTCTTGTTGAAAAAACTGCTACTCTGTCTAGGTAAAGTTGACCCAACATTGTAGTTTGAGTATGTGCGGTGTGCAGGCAATGAGACCTTCAGACTTGTGCAGAATCAGCAGAAGCTATAAGGACCTCTGAGCCAAAATCTCTACTTCACACAGACTTCTGGCTTTTCAAAAAGAGACCAATGGTATGTTGTGGACTTACTAACAAGATAAGGTTCACATGTGTTCCAGATAGTTACAGGATTGAACCCAAATCTCCACCTCAGGGGCTGGATAGGACCCAAGTGCCCAGGGAAGGATATTTTGTGTCTTTCTGAGCCTCTCTCGGGGTCTCATGTTAGGAAGACCATACTCAACCTCACCCCTATGTAAAACTTACTACTGCTTCCTCTGTGTATCTAGTTTTCTCCTTAAACTCCTCCAAGAAATACTAATGTAATAAACACCACCAATATTAACATTTTACTCTTAAGAAGGTCCTTGGGCATTTCCAATTTTATTGATGCATAGTAGTAGTAGTAGTAGTAGTAGTAGTAATAATAATAATAATCTTTATTTATACCCTGCCACCATCTTCCCCAATGGGGATTCAGGGCAGATAACATGAGGCCAAGCCCGAACAACAGATTACAATAAAATAAGATACAAATTGCAATAAAATAAACAACATAGCATTAAAATGTAAAACATATAAGCATATAAACAATATACACAAAACGTAAAGAGAAGAAAAAAAGCAGTAAACCAAACATAATGACAATGAGTGGGCCACATGTACATAAAATGATTTAAAAACTCAGGGTGAGAAAAAGGAGCAGAATTATTTGTAAGGGAGAACTCATAGAGAGATAGGAAAATAAACAGACCTTTGTAGGGGGGGTGGTGAACTCCAAGGACAAGAACTTTGAGGAAGCAATAGCATTAGATTATGTGACAACCTCCTTTCTAACTGCCATATATGGGTCTTTCACCTGTGCAGAGCATTTTAGAGCTTGAGTATCTTTTGTTGGGATCTGTCCCCTACATATCTTGTTTTTGTTTGGGGCCTTTTTGCTTTTTTCCAGACTTTGGCTGTTCTCCGTGGCCTTGAAGGCACTCTTCAAAAAGTACACTTCCACCAAGACAGATTGCACGGACACTCCAGTTGTTCATTTCACTTCAAAGAGGGACATATCATCCAGATATGTTCTATCTGTTGAAATTTTGCTATGAAGGTTTTTTTCAACATGCTGTCACTCTTCTGATTCTGTGCCTGGGAGAATTCCCTGAAAATGGTTGAACAAGCAGAACAAACTCATATTTTCCATACCACTTTGGTCTTTATCTGCAAGACTCTGTCTTTGTCAGTGCAACTGGAATTTTCTTCAAGAGCTCTTTCAACAGTTGCTTAGACAAAGATGGAACTTTTCAGATAAAAACCAAAGCTATATGGGGAGAAGGATTTTGTTCTGTTTGTTCAGGGAATTATCCAAGGACTAGTCAGATCCTACCAACAAGGAGATCAACTTCATTTTAGTTGGTATCAAAGGTAGAATGCTCTGGTGTAATCTACTCGATTCCCAGCTCTTCGTAATTTGCTTGCTCACATCACCTTTATGGGCAAAATCTGTGTACAAATAATCAGCAATTATTGGATCAGATTTAGAAGAAAGAGAAAATGCCAAGTGTGGGAAAGGCAAAGGGAAATCAAAAACAGCAACATGAACTGACTATATCACCCAGCACGCTCTCACTTGGGGTGTTACAGAGCTGATTTTAAGTTTTCCGCAACTTTTTTAGCCCCAATTCATTCTTTCCCTCTCATTTTAAAAGTAACTGTTTAACTGGGAAAGGTTTATATGAATCAAATGCTGGTCATGTCATGATGTTTCTCCCTACTACTTCTGCTGCAACTTGCCTTAAAACACCTTTCCACATCTTCTGGCAGAAGTGGACTTTTGTGTTTTCTGGTTTTCAGCCTGGAAGATCTGTTCATCTCAGGGATTTTGAGGTCATCTCACAAACCAGCTTTTCATAGATTTGTGGGGGCTGAATTTGTATCTATGTGCAGTGCTTAATATACTTCATTTCTTCCTCCGTCTTAAAAAGCAAGGATAATTGTCCCTTAAGATTCACTGTAAACTTGCAGCACTGAATCCTGTTCCTTCTTCTCATACACTATGTCCAAATGACTGAAGATCTTTCACATTTCTATCTATCTGCATCTCTTCTTTGGTTCTTGTTTCCAATACGGGGCCAAAAAAAAAAACCTGTGAACTCTAGCTCATTGTTTTTAAGGTCACATTTTTAGCCACAGTTCCTTTGACCAAATAACATTTTGCTAAGAAATCAGTGGGGGGAATCTATCCAGTGTATAGACTCAAAGTTCAATTTACACAGCCACTCTAGTAGTTTTTCAGTGTCAGCAGTGTGTGGATGCATTCTCTGAAGTGCTATTACAAATATATATTAGGAAATACTGATGGATTAATGTAGTTTATGGAATTTGCTCCCCAGTGAGATTAGATCGGCATCCTCCCTCCTTACTTCTAGGAAAAATCTAAAGATGTGGTTTTGGAGCCAGGCCTTTGGCTAGTGGGCACAACAGCACTTTAAGCACTGTACTTGGATAATAGGATTGTTTAAAAATTGGAAATGGCTTTATGACCTGTGATTATGTGATTTGTTCTATGTGATCATGTAATTTTAATTAATATCACTGTTTAATTGTTATGTAATGGATTTTATATTGCTGTTTTATATTGTTGTTTTGATACTGTTGGCATTGAATTGTTGCCTGTGTTAGCCGCCCTGAGTCCCCCCTCAGGGGTGAGAAGGGCGGGGTAGAAATGGTCTAAATAAATAAATAGTTGGACTATCTTCTGTTCTTAGGTTATCCATATTCTGAGATGTTTATCCAGCAGATATCTGATGAAAAACTGATTCCATAACTGACTCAGGGCCGTTGAAGAAACATACCAGCTTTTTCATGGAGATTGAGGGACCCGCTGCATTATGAATTCAAATGTTTAGTTCCTTTATTTTCATTAGAATTTTCATTAGAATTTTTCAGAAGCCTAATATAATATCATGGTATATATTAACTTTATTCCACCTCTAGATAAAGTAGAAGTTAAAACCTTTCCCTGTAAACAAGTAAACTCCAGTTTCTTTTAGACCTAAACTCAATTTTCAGAATAAGAAGGGATGGAGGGGGGGCATTTCTACTGCTCATGAAAGAATATTATTGTTCCTATTGAGCCTTGATTCCTTCAAGTTATACAAGTACTCTCAGTATTTTGTGGAAATAATACTTTTTGATTGGAAAAACAAAATACAACTTACGTCGAGAAAAAAATTTAAACTGTGACAGCCCGGCATGCTGACCTTCCTTGCAAAAGTAGTATGAAACAGCTTGGGTTGCTATACCTTCAGTTTTTCTTACGTAGGAATTTTTTTCCATGCATTTAGTGTGCTAAACACAGTATGAGTCATAGTAAACTTTTGTGAATTAAATTCCAAACATTTACAAGTACCATCATGTCAAACCTATTCATCTGGTCATTAAAAAAAGTTCCTCTTTCAAATACCGAAGCTAATACTTCCCAGTCACAGCCAACATTTCCTCAGGGCTTTTCTAGAGATGGGTCTTTTCCTAACACTAAAATTGTGTTAGTTCCATTTAAGGTCAGTAGCACTACAGACAATCCAGCAATTTGGGATAACTTTACTGGATTGGATTAAAATTCTGTTTGTTTCTATACTTCGTTTATTGATTTTGTTGTAGTCAAGAAAAATGAACACTAAATAAGTGTCACAGAACAAGGAATGCCTTCAAGCAACAGCATTAACAATGCCATTACTTTTAAAAAGCAATCTAAGGGTTTGCATATTTACTTTGGCCAGGGGCAATATCAAGTAATGTTAATTCATTGTCCCTAAACCTAAACCAACTGTCTATGTTTTTAATTGCTTGTATTGTTGTTTTATTGCTTGTATTGTTGTGTTTGGGCTTGGCCTCATGTAAGCCGCACCAAGTCCCTTGGGGAGATGGTAGCGGGGTACAAATAAAGTTAATAAATAAAATAAATAATAAATTGCTTTTGGACATATTTTGGAGAGCAATTGTGGCATTTTAAAGGTTATTTTAAAAAATAATAATGTAGGATTTCACTAAAAGTAACTCACTGGTAGTATAAGAGGCTTATTTAATAAAGAATTTTGACCTTTGTAAAACTAAGAAATTGTTTTTATAATATAACTTTTCCCACTGTAACAGATGTCCAGGTAAATGGTCGTAAAATTGTGAATCCTTCTTTCCTGTAGAGGGGAAAGTAGACAGAAAACATCTTAATTCATACAGAAATGCTATACTATTACTTCCCAAATCTGATTAAAACATAATATATTAATTTCTAGAAATCTATAGTAATTTAAAGGATTCTTTTAAACAACAGAGATGGTGAGTCACTTGTAATTGTGGTCAAATTATTAGAGGTAATACTAAGCGTAGGACCATATATCTTTAGTACTACGGTGCACAGAGACTCCCATTGAGCTAAGAGAAGTTTGGACTGACCATAACTTTGTCACAATCCCATTAGGAACACACCTTGTAGATTTCATTTAGCAGTGCAGTTATTTCTGTTTTATGGATTTTTGAAGTATTCCAGAATATGTTATAGTCCCACAAAACGTTAACGGATACTCCATGGCCCTCTTAAAAGTGTTGTCTTTCCTCTTTTTCATTTCTTACACAAATGAGTGGCATTGTGAAACTGTTACCAACTGGAAATACAGAAATATTTTCAAAACTCATATCAACATTCTTCCAGAATCCTTCCTGTTGCACTTCCTTTCACTTGTAAAAATGTGTATGTAAAATCCCATGCACTTGTTGTTTTTATTAAAACAAAACTTTGCCAATAAAAATAGAGTTAATGCCAATTTGGTGAATTAGGTCCAACAAATCCATCTGAGCAGTGTAGTGTCAACGTAGCACTTATGGATGAGAGATGCCATAAAAACCTTGAAGCAAAAGAGAGTATGTTAGTCCAGAAGTTGATTCCCCTCCCAGAAGTGCCAGGATTTTCTCCCTTGAGCAATCTTCCAGGAATATCCCTCCAGTTTTATAGTTAGGATACTGGATCAGAGAAAGCAAGCCTAGAGGAAGCATGTGGCAAAATAATTCTTTGAACTTAAGATTTGATTCCATTGCTGCAGGAAAGTATAGAAGCCTCTAGTCCAAAAGTTAGTTCTACATGGTACAGCCACAGTCGTGCTATGGAATGTGTAGCTCACTTTCCAAGTTGGTCAACTCAACAGGGAGACTCCGTGTCAAAAATGCAGTGTCAATGTAGAGACAGGTTCCCCAAGTTCCTACATTGAGATCAAAAATCTTTTTTTTTTTTTAGAAAGCAGAACTATGAATCTTTCTAAAACCTGTGAAACCAGCAGTCTTTTGTGATCATGGAAGACAGTGATATGGATTTCCTGGAAAATAATAGAACCAGAAGTCTTTTCAGAACTCTGAATTACATTTAATACATTTGGCTTTAAACTTATGTTCAAACACATTCGGCACTTTAAATAGAAATTATTTCATTGGTGTATTTGTAAGAATGTAAAGAAAACAGCTTGTTTTTCCTTTAAAAATGACTACACATGAAAGAACACTATTTTCAGGACATATTCCTGAAAGTATAATTCTTATTATCAGCAGTTTAACTTTATTTTTCTTTGCTATAAGCATAGTACCTTCAGCTTCACTTATTGCACTACTTAACAGTTCCAGTTGAAGTTGAGGAAAAACTGACTCTGTACAACTAAAGCTGGATCTCTACTGCTGTATAATCCAGATTATCAAAGCAGATCCACATCTGCTTTGAACTGGATTATATGAGTCTATACTGCCATTTAATCTAGTTCAAAGCAGATAATCTTGATTTTATATTGCAGTGTAAAAGGGGCCTAAATGAACATATTTTGTTTTACTAAAGGATGAATGGGAATCTAGGTCCAGGCAATGTATCCCATGTTGTATTAACTAACTAGCTTGTGACTGATGGAAAAGCAAAGATTCTGTAAAATGGAGACAAGCTTAGTAGCGTATTCATTTGTTAGTCTGTTCCTCTGAGTACTAGGTTTTATCTGTGTTTGTCTCTTTAGAAGAATAACTAGAACATCAAATCTAGTATTTAGTTCACTTGGCAAAATGCTAGCAATACAATCAATTACTTCTCTATATTCATGCCTAGACTAATGTATTCAAGTATGTCGGACTGGATGGCCCACGAGGTCTCTTCCAACTCTATGATTCTATGATTGTATGTATGTGGTGTGTGAAAAAAGATCACTGGAAAATTATGGCATTTAAAACTTCCTGCGTCTACTGAAACATTTTGCATAGAGCATGAGCTTTGGTTTACAAGGTTCCGCGTGGAACACAAGGCTGGAGAGGTTTTGCATGGAAGAAAAGTTCTACTTGGGTCTGCTATGGCCTCCGAGGAGAGGTGAATAGGCAGGCTCAGGTCCATCAAACTTTAGTTCCAGCAATAGGAACCAATTTCAAGGGAGAGAAGAGGAGGAGGTATCAGCCAGTTTTAATCTCCTGCACTCCATTATCTCTTCCTTATATTTTGTGTCTAATTTCGATTGTATACATGAGGACTGACAACTGTTAAATTGACGATTTGCGAGTCACCCTAAGGAGGTTTTTTGTTTGGTGGATAATGGTACAAATGCTCTAAACCAAGCCTGCACAAACTGCGGCTCTCTATGTGTTTTGGACTTCAGTTCCCAGAATTCCTAACAATTGGACAAGCTGGCCACAGCTTCTGGGAACAGGAGTTCCAAAGACCCAGGGGGCATAGGTTGTTCAGACCTGCTCTAAATAAGTGTGCTTTGCAGACACTCATCCCCAAAGTTGGTGGGAGAACCTCCAAATTGATAAGACTTGCATCAGACTCAGTTGTATTTGGCTCTGCCCTTCCCTGTTGTTGTTGTCGTTGTCGTTGTCGTTGTTGTTGTTGCTGCTGCTGCTGCTATGTGTGTCTTTAAGTCATTTCCCATGGATGATGATCCTATCAAGGGGTTTCTTGACAAGGTTTGTTCAGGGTGGGGTTTCATTTGCTCTCCTCTGACACTGAGATATACCTCATTGTAGTACACCCTGCCTACAGAAATACCACTTCATGACCCAGCCACCTTCGCAACAAAGGGCCCCCTTCCCAACGTATGAGAAAGTTGTATGGGTGCCATACTCTGGCCAGTTTACCCTGTACATCAGTGGTTCTCAACCTGGGGTCCCCAGATGTTTTTGTCCTACAACTCCCAGAAATCGCAGCCAGTTTACCAGCTGTTAGGATTTCTGGGAGTTGAAGGCCAAAAACATCTGGGGACCCCAGGTTGAGAACCACTGCTGTACGTATTCAAAGGAAAAAAATTGAGAGAGTCACCCAATGGATGTTGAAAGTTGTGTCAAACCTAACTCTGGTGCCAGCATAAAGTATTGGTCTTAAGAATAAACCTTTGAGAGCTTGGGGAGGTAGAAGAAATGGAAAGAGGTTTATCGTGTATCCTGGTTCTTTCTTCTTGTATCAATAAATTAAATGAAAGTGCTTTCTTAATAACTTTTTAATGTACTCAAACTGTTACAATGCAGCTTATCTCATTTACATTTTTAAGTATTTTTCAAAGGATGGGATATCTGGGCAAGAAAGTAAAACATTGAACTTCCTTGTTCTTTCGCCAATATAAAGCACATCCAAGGTCAGGCTTAGTGTAGACTTTCAGCTACAGACATTTAGATACTGTTTGAAAATGGACTTGGTTGAAATAAAAAGCTGCTTTTAAAGCAATTATGCTTGTCAACTCTGAAGCTGAAAGAAGGAAAAGAATACTAGTTTTTCACAAACTTTAACTTTTACCTATTATTCATAATTTAAAAATACATCAATTGTTTTTATAATGCCAAATGTCATACTTTAAAAAAATGAAACCAATGTTCTAAAGTTAATTTCACCTGTTCATTTACCAGGAGTCCATGGGCTTTAAAATGGATATGTTTAAGGTTAAAGCAAGAAGCTTTGTTTCCACAAAGCAAATGCCTTGTGTATTATTGAGCTGTTGAAATTAGTGCAGTAAGCTCTTTTGCTGAATCAGAACTTTTGCACCTTAAGCCTACATTTCATTTCTAAAAGATGCTACATTACACTCCAAGGAAAAGCTGTCAAGGGCTGCTTGTTACCTTGTGAAGTGTGACCTGCTTGAAGAGAGGATGCCTTGCATACTAACTGCAGTTGAGGCCATACAGGTTGCATGATTGATCTTCCACTCAGATAGCACTTGGTGTGTCTTTAAGCTGCGCTAAAAAGATACGGTTGCATCCCAAGTGGAACTGATTAACAACATAGATGTAAATGGAATCTCAATTTCCTTAGCTGGGTTGTTTAGACATTAGTGTGTGTGTGTGTGTGTGTGTGTGTGTGTGTGTGTATGGGGCATGATTCCACAGAACTGTTGAAAACTTGACCAGATGGCAAGTAGTGCAAGTTTGTCTCTGAACAAAAATTAATGTAGATTTCAGATTAATTTACATCTCACAGATGTCTACCAGGCTTTGTCAAGATGTTTTTCTTACCCAGACTGGCTGTTAAGTGCATTCCTTTCTTTGGCATATGCCTTAAAAACTCTAGAAAAAAGGGTGTCAGTCTGAACTTTAATTTCTATCATTCATCATCTTTAATTTCAAAAGAAGCTGGGAATTTTCTGGAAACCACTGAGTAATATTGTGAATGGTTGATTCCTGCAAAGCAGATGATCCACTCCTATGAAGTCAGCAGTTTCCAGAAATTCACATCATGTCTTGCCCCCATTACTATTATAGCACTACAGTTACTTTCATTATTACTTTTTTACTTAAGTAGGCTTTTCTTTAGACATATACCAAAGCAAGTTTCTTACTTATTCTGACAACTGGGGAAAAATGAATGAACAATATCCATGAATCATAGAATAAAAGAGTTGGAAGAGACCACATGGGCCATCTAGTCCAACCCCCTGCCATACAGGAAGAGCACAATCAATGTATGACTGACAGATGGCCTTCCAGCCTCTGTTTAAAAGTTTCCAAGGAAGGAGCTTCCACCACACTCCAAGACAGAAAGTTCCACTGTTGAACAGCTCATCCAGCCAGGAAGTTCTTCCTAATGTTCAGGTGGAATCCTCTTTCCTATAATTTGAACCCACTGCTCTGAGTCCTAGTTTCAAGGGCAGCAGAAAACAAACCTGCTCCCTCATCCTTCTGACACCCTTTCACATATTTATACATGGCTATCATGCCTCCTCTCAACCTTCTCTTCTGCAGGCTAAACATAACCAGTTCTATAAGATGCTCCTCATAGGGCATGGTCTCCAGACCTTTTATTATTTTAGTCGCCCTCCTCTAGAAACCTTCCAGCTTGTCAGTATACCTTTTGAACTGTGGTGCCCAGAATTGGACACAGTATTCCAGGTGAGTTCTAACCAAAGCAGAATAGAGAGGCGCCATGACTTCCCTCGATCTACACACTATACTCCTTTTGATGCAGCCCATAACCTCATTGGCTTTTTTAGCTGCTTCATCACAGTGTTGGCTCATGTTGAACTCTTGTCCCTGAAAACTCTTTTCATTGCTTTTCATTTTCTGCCTAAGTGTAGTGTCTTACATTTATCCTTGTTAAAATTCATTTTGTTATTTTTGACCCAGCTCTCTAATCTGTCAAGGTCATTTTGAATTCTGATCCTGTCCTTTGGAGTATTAGCTATCCCTCCTAATTTGGTGTCACTTGCAACTTGATAAGCACAGTCTCTAAACTTTCATCCAAGTCATTAATAAAGATGTTGAACAGTATTGGGCCCAGGACCAAACTCTGCCGCACTTCACTAATCACTTCTTTCCAGGATGAAGAGGAACCCCAACATTCTTTTCTAAGTGATTGAAGACTGCCTCCTTAATGATCTGCTCCAGAATCTTTCCTGGTATTGATGTCAGGCTGACTGGATGGTAATTATTTGGGTCCTCTTTTTTCCCTTCTTGTAGATAGGAACAACATTTGCCCTCCTCCAGTCTGCTGGGACTGAATTCTCAAATATTATTGCCAGTGGTTCTGAAACGACTTCTGTTAGTTGCTTCAATACTCTTGTGTAGTTCCTCTGCCCCTCGAGGCTTGCATTCATTTAGAGTTGCCAGGTATTCCTGGACTACTTCTTCACTTATTTTGAGTTGTATTTCCTCTTTTGTCTCGTCCACTCCATAATGCTCAGGTTGAACGCCAGTCTCCTTTTGGGAGAAGACTGAGGCAAAGAAGATGTTGAGCTTTCCTTATCCTCTGTTGGTATTTCACCACCTTCTCCATGCACCTTCTCCATTTCCTTTTTCTTCCTTTTTCTGACATAACCAAATAACCATTTTTATTGGTTTTAATCTCTCTGGCAAATCTGAGTTCATTTTGTGCTTCAGTTTTTTGGATCTTTTCCCTACATGTGTTGGTTATTTGTTTGAATTCCTCTTTGGTGATTTCCCCCCTTTTCCATTTCTTGTGCATGTCTCTTTTAAATATTAGCTCAGTTAAAATTCTTTGGACATCCATTCTGGTTGTTTTACACCTCTCATTTTTTTCTCCCTGCTGGCACTGTTTGAAATTGTGCTTCAGTATCTCACTTTTAAGAAATTCCCATCCATCATTAACTCCTTTCTCTTTTAGTATTCCTGTCCATGGAATTGCTTTCAGCATTTCCTTAAATTTCCTAAAGTGAGCTCTCCTAAAAGTCTAGAATGCATGTTTGACTTTTACTAGTTTCACTCTTCCTTTGTATCACAAACTCCAGGAGCACATGGTCACTCCCACCTAAGGATCCCATCACTTCCACTCCATTGACCAATCCTCACTGTTGGTTAGGATCAGATCCAGAATATCAGATCCCTTTGTTTCCTCCTTTACTTTCTTGATAATAAAATTGTGTGCAAGACAAGTGAGGGATTTGCTGGACTTTGTACTCTTGGCAAAGTTTGTTTTCCAACAAATAGAGTAGTTGAAACCTCCATTACTACTATATCTCTTCTTTCTGCATGTTTGGTCATCTAGCCGAGGAAGGCTTCATCCGGTTCTTCCATCTTACTTGGAGGTCTGTAGTAGACCCCGCTCTACTACATCTTTTTCAGTCCTTGTTCCCTTAATTGTTATCCAGATGCTCTCAACCTGGTTTCCAGGATTGAGGTCTTGCATCTCTTAACATGTGTAAATATTTTTGACATATAATGCTACGCCACCCCTCTCCTGTTTGGTCTATTTCTCTGAAATAGGCTACATAACTCTCCTTTGTTACATTCCAGTTATAGGACTCATCCCCCCAGGTTTCAGTTATGCTTATTACATCGTGGCTTTTTGTTGTCTAAGAGTGTCAGTATAAGCAAATATTTGCCTTTGGTATCAAAATCATAATCGTAATGGGGATTCGTGTGCTGCACTGTTTATCACTGTTGATCCTGTGTAGCATTTCATACCTTGCATCCATCCTGTTCAAAACCTTTGTTCACATTAAGATCCTTAACACAGAATCAATACAGATCTAAAGACTTACATTTCTTCTTGACAGGTAATGGTGTCAAAAAGAAATGTAAGTGTATTTTTGAAGCAGCATTGGTTGTATGATAGCAGACTGTTGATAGAGTGGTTCTTAAGTGCATAGTGTTTAGGAAGCTGAACAGCTCAACATGGTGAAATCTCATGATTTTCCTGGATATAGCTCTTGTTAGAAAGCTTGGAGTACTGTTGAAAAGGGTATGGCCTTTCTATTCCATTCTATGTATATGTGTTTTTCTTCTCTCTTTCCTTTTATATAAATAGGAGACATGGAAAAAAGAGTAAATGCTGAGATAATTAAATTGTTGCTGAGAATTTAAGGGAAATGAAGTTATTCAGTAATCAATTACATATTGATGAATGGATTATTGCAAATGCCAAAGTTACACAATGTACACTGACATTGATATTCCCATCTCTAAATGGAATATGTTGTAACAGTTGGAGAATAAATTATTTGTGTTCTAGTCTGACAGCTATGATATTATTTTCATATCATTATTTTAAATATTATTAGCAGGGCTCTGTGTGAGTGTTTTTGTCTGATCTGAATAATTCACGGTAAAATGTAAAACTATATGTAGTCTTTTTCCACTAAAATTTGCAACAGATTTTATACTGAATGTTACTTTTGATTCACATTTTATTCATATCTATCAAACAAACATGTGAAGGAACCCAAAATTCTGCAATTCATGTGTCCTGCTTTGAAGTAGAACAATCAGCACCTTAGTCCCCTAAAGATGAACCTGCAGATATTTCAGGCTAGTGCAAATTTGAGAATTTGTTGGTTATTTCTTTTTAAACTTTCACATGGTATTAGGAATGGAAGTTGTAAGCCCCATTCTTTCCTGAGCCCCCCCCCCCCAGCTGCCACCTCCCGTACCTACACACGTAGATTTGATTTGAAATTATAATGCACCAAGTACATGACTTTAAATTCCATGACAGGGTAATCTTGCCGAAGCAAAGCAGGTATTGGAATTATCTAGAAACTTGGTTAAGTGGGTGCAAAATTTTGGTAAACATATACAAATGGAACAATGGAAAAGCGTCTAGACAAAAAGTTTTAAATTTACACTGAGTAATGACTTGCAAGAATTGTTTAATAAAATGATGTATAGATGATACTGACATTAGAAAAGATTACTAAGATGTATATCATATGTGGTGGCAATATTAAAAGACCCAGAAATACAGAGCACAAATACATACGATTTCAGAAGAAATTTTTAAAGTCAAATTTGAAATGAAACCTTAGCTCTATCTGCTGAGAATGTTAATTGAACAACTTGATAGAAAACATGGAATGTTATTGCTATACATGATAAAAGCAGCAAGAATTGCCAACGCTCAAAGATGAAAAGACTCAGTGATTCCATCAGAAGACAACTGGCCCATGAAAATAAGCGGACTTGTGGAAATTGATAAACTTACTATATTAAGGAGAAATCTCTAACTACTAACTTTAAGAATGATCGGGACCATTTATTGCATTCATCCAGCAAAGATGGGGCCAAATCTCCATCACTGTTTTTTGTTTGTTTTTGGAATAGAAATATGTTACTATATTGATGCCAATTTTTTAAGTTTTTCTAAGTCCCGTGAATACCAAGCAATGCCTGCCAAGCTTTACTAACCACAGATGGCACAAATCAGGAATGGGGAACTGAGAATCTCACCAAGTTGAAGGCAAACGACAGAGACTTCATTCAATTTGCACAAAAGAGACACTTGTACAACATGAATGCTTGAAGTGTACACGTGTGTAAGCATAATCATGAGCAGACATATTTATATACATAAATTTCCAGTTCACTGGCATTGTTCCATCTTGACCCCCCCCCCCCCCTTTACCTGATTGGCTGGTGCCAGTAAGGTGACTGGTGTCCTCCTGGGCTCTGATTGATTGGGAGGCGGGTTCCAAGCTGGCGCATGACCTGATTGGAGGAGACAGTGGTGACATAGCCTGGGATCTCTTCCCAGCTGGACAGGGAGGCATCAAGGCTTCCAAGAAACTGATAGAGGTGGTCCAAGGGAGGGAGGGGACTCCAGGGACTGTGCCAACCCTTGGGTGGGTGGTGTTGAGGTGTGGAAAACAAACAGAAGTCCAAAAGTAGATCTGACAGGATTATGCAGATACCGGAGTCCAGTTAGAGAACACAATGGGAGTTGGTGTCCCAGACATCGTTCCTTGCCAAGAGACAAAGAAAATGTCTCAAAGATGTATACTTGTTGATGGGATTGCAATCACAGTTTCATCCTGGGCCTTTGTCTTGTAGATAGGGGAATTGCTGGGCAGCTGGTAGCTGGATTCTCATTGAGATCCAGGAAGGTCCTTTGTCTCATAGATTATGTCCCATCTGTGGTTCTCACAGGGCATGGTAGGGACATCTAGAATCGCTCAAAAGAGGTTATTGGGGTTGATAGGTTCATAAACATTTGCTTTCATTTTATAGAGTAATAATAATAATAGTTAGATAAAATATCAAAGAGAGTTCATGTGGTGCTTGATATAGACTCATAGAGAGAGAAGAAGGGGCTAAAGAGTGAGCCTGAGAAGAGAAAGGTCATTTGCTATATTTGTTTATATTTTATCACCTCCCCTCGTATTAACATTCTCAGAAGAAAAGAAGAAAAAATCAATAAAAGAAATATAGAGAGATACATAGAGATATATATAGTATCATGGGCTTGGGTAATAGAAGTGTTATGGATACACTTTAGCTGTCCAGATTGCTTCTTAGCTGTGAAGCAGGGAGAGGATCAGCTGAGCTATCTCCACTGAAGCTGTGGAGATCCGCTGGAGCGGACTGGCTCAGGTCAAACAGAGCTGGGGGTGCGTGCAGGGGCTCAGGGCTATGGAGTGTGGGCTGATGGTGGTCCTTTGGGAGGCTTGGGGAGACTATGGAAATGGAGGCCATTACCAATTCATCTGACCTTCCATCCCTGGGAAACTATAATTCCCATGGATCAAACTATGTCTTCTTTTTATTAGGGGTGGGGTTGGGGGTCTTCGATAGCAATATGAGAAAGGATGTACCAGTTTGTAGGTGGTTTGTAGATTGAAGGGTTTTTTATATTTAGAATGTAGTAGTATTATTTAGAAAAAGTATTTTTTAAATATTTTGTTATTTTATTTTTTTGTATGTTTGTATGTGGGTTTTGTTGCAATCTGTATATATGTGTGTGTGGAATTGTCTAGAAATTCCCTTTGTGTTCTGCTTTGAGACCCTGCCATGGAAGAAAATCAAAAATTATTTCCAAGTCTATGAACAATACATCTTTCTCTTTTTAAAAATAAAATAAACCCTAAACCAACTGACCAACAAACAGGTAGACAAATATTTATCGTTTCTTCAAAGGGTGACTTGGGTGTGCAACTATACTGTGGAATATGGGTGTCAGTCATTTTCACCAAGGACCACATCAGCCTAATTGTTGCCTCAAAGGGCTGTTCATAATTATAAGACTGTATAATGTAACTAGCTTTGAAAGCCTCACAGGCCACATAAAATGATATAACGGACTGGATTCCACCCATGTACTTTACATTTGACACATGTGCTGTAAAAGGAAGGCAGATTGACATCACTTTTACTGCCATGGCCCACTGTTATGAAATCTTAGGAATTGTGGTTTCACAACGCCATTAGGCTTCACTGTCAAAGTATGGTAAGTATGGTACAAAAACCCTTTGACCTCTACACAATGTAGTAATAATACTTGTGGAGATGAAAGGACAGCAGACTGTGCTACAGACCTTTCTTTGTTACTATCCAGGCCTGTCGTCTTTGGGCAATAAATGTTAGTTTGTTGTAACACATTTTATGATGAATTTCCATTATGAGACATTGTGTGTGTGTGGAACTGGGAAGATCTGAAGCGCTCTCTTAGTGTTGATAAAAGTTTTTGGCATCAGAACATGTTAAAGCTTTATAGCCTTAATAGTTTTAAGCTAAGTCTTGGCGTCACTTCAAACCAATTATGCAAGATCTATCACAAGTGCTTTTCTTATCTTATCTGAATAGCCATTTTATCCTGTAAATGATTTAAGCCAACACTATTCCGTTATTGTCTAAAAGAGATAGAAGACTATTCTCATGAGGTGGCGTGCTGTGAATTCTTTTCAATGGCTTTGCATTGGCTTGAAGGTTGAGCATGTTGAGCACGAGGGGATAGTATGCCATAAATGAAGCATGACCCGTGTTTGTCATTGGATCCATTCTGCATACCCTGGTGGATCTTGAAACCTCTTATGCAGAGACCCATTTCTCTCTTATACTAAAAGTATGCCCTTTTAACATGTAAGAAGCTGCCCTATTACAAGTATATGCATTGAAACACCTTGTTCATTTGTGTGTTTGCTGGCTGGCAGGAGCCATCTAGGCTTTCAGGAGTCTTCCAGTCCTAGTTGGAAATTAAACCTGTGTATTTGTTACTGAGCTATCTAGGCTTTCTTACTGTAGAGGTGCCCCATTTCCTTTTGTTTCTGAGTAACTTGTTGTTTGTGCGACTCCTGGTTGGAAGGAGCCGGAGCTGGGCCTCCAACAGAAATGCAAGTCCAGCCACTTTTGAGAAGCTGCCATTAGATGAAGAATATTTGAATATAAAACAAGATTTATTTATTTATCATGTCAGGAGCAAGCCAAACACTTGTATTGCATTTTTAACAAACAAAAAAACAACACAAAGTTTGCAAGCTTGGTAGTTGATTAAATGTCCTGGTCACTTGGAGTGCCTCTGGTGTTACTATAAGAAGGTCCTCGGTTGTGCATGTAGCAGGGCTCAGGTTGCATCGCAGCAGATTGTCTGTAGTTTGCTCTTCTCCACACTCGCATGCCGTGGATTCCACTTTGTAGCCCCATTTCTTAAGGTTGGCGCTGCATCTCGTGGTATCAGAGCACAGTCTGTTCAGCGCCTTCCAAGTTGCCCAGTTTTCTGTGTGCCCAGGGGGGAGTTTCTCATTTGGTATCACCACTGGAGAAATTACACTGTTTAGCCAGTATTGCACCACCTGACATCCGCCGGGAAGTAGCAGCCAATAGTGAAAGGACCAAGGCAGTGACATCTCCAGCTCATCCCCTGTTTAGGCATCAGCCAGCACGCCAATGACTTAAATCAAGAAATAGTTTTCTAAGATCTACAGAGACACTCGCTGGAACACCTCAGCAAGTGAGAGTCCAAAAGTGGCAGGCTCAAACCCAGAACCTCAATCAATGGCTGATAAAACAAGATGCAACATGTAGGCACTTTCTCTTCTAAAACAACAGCTTAGATTATATAAATGGAGGGAGGGGAAGAAGGTTTGTTATGTTAACAGTTGAGGATCATTGGGTTTTGCCCTTATTGAAGGCAATGAAACTAAATTTTGGAATCTGTGAGCTTACTATCTCAATTCCACCTAAAGTTTGGGTTGCCTATTATGGGCACATTTTAAGAAGTAATTTAACTATCCAACATATTATGATTCAGAGATCTGGCAGATTTCCTGAATGACCATTGGTTATTTCTGCTGTAATAAAAAAAAATATTACTACTGCATTTCAAGGTTATAAAACCACAGGAGAAGATATGATTCCTCCTTAGGTATTCAAAATAGATATCAATTGATGTCTCTTTTACTTGCAAAAGTATTTAAATATATTAAAACAACTGGTTACTTTTCCTTTGGTGACAATCGAGGATTATAATGCCAATTTGCAAGAGAGAGGCATCAACACATCCTTCAAACTACAGATTCATTAGCCTTTTAGAAGTGGCTTCTAAACTTTTTGCACAAAATCTTTCAAACAAGCTTCTGCAATGGGACTGTGATCAATATATTGTTCATAAGGAACAAGCAGGTTTCAGGGAGAGGTAAAAGTACTCTGGACCAGGCCTTTATATTATATCACCTTATATGTAAATTTACCAGCGGCTTAAACAGATTTATTTGAACAGCTTTTGTTGATTTTTCATCAGAATTTGATTTTATAGACAGCCACAAATTGGCCAAAGCAAACATTGATAAACAGTCTCAACAACAGGACTTCATTCTGGCACTTTTAATGTATTTTTTGTATTATTTGATTCTGAAATGATCTCCCCCTCATATTTCTATCCAACTATTAATAACTTCAATATTTCTGTTTTACTTTATACTGATGACTTGGTTTTACTATTTTGGGGCACAATTGGCCTTAAGAGAATGTTATCCCAATTTGGGTGTCTGTGTAAAGAATAGCTGAGGTCAACTATTCCATAACAAAAATCATATTTTTGGAGGAAAATTCCAAAATGCATATAGACAATTGATGGACATCAACTAGAACAGGTGCACTAATTTCAATATACCCTTGGAATCAATATTTTGATACAACCAAAATCTCATATGCCAGATTTTTTAAAAAAAAAAACTTTAGAGGAGAATAATTTTCAATAATCCATATAATTTTCTTCCTAGCTCCTCTCACTAGATAAAGTTGATTAGGATAGAGCAGAAAATAGAGATAGTGAAAAGCCTTGTCTGTAAACTCACAGATTGTTGTTGTTGTTTTCTTTTGTCCTGCCAGCTAAATGCTACCTCTACTTTTAACTTAATGTAATTGCTTTTTGTTGATTTTTGTTGCAGCTTCTTGGACACAGCGGGTAACTGTCATGGAGAAATTAGCTATTATGTGACTTCTGTCACCAAATGTGAAATTTATCCAATATTTTTAAATCTCATCTTGAGCTTATTCCCATTTGTTTTGTTTTTTAATTTGCTCCAGAACTTGCAAGATGAAATTGAAAACTACAGCAGTCAAGTTCGCACTGCAGAGAAGATACTACAACGCAAAGATCTGGAGACTCAGGAACAGGTATAATGTCCTTGCTAGATATATTTCTATTCTTGGGGAATGTCGATGATATGAACGTTCACATGCACACTACTGAAAAACCAGAAGTTAGGAATATTACCCTTTTTTCCTAATTAGGGCATTCTAAGAGTTGTGGATGAGGGTGAGTGAAAAGTAACTTTCAGCATCTGTAAAAGCACCTCTTTCCCATGTGTTTCTTTAGTTTTTACTGTCAATATGCTTCATTTTTTATTATTTGTTTAAAATATTTTTGTGTTGTCTGCCAGCCAACAGAGCTCCCGAGGCGATGAACAAATAAAAACTAATTAAAACAATACAAAGATTGAAAAAACATTTTAAAATACATTTACATACTCTTTAAAAACAATCCTACAATTCATTTTTGAAACAGTTAAAACAACCATTTCAAACATTGAATGCCCTGTGGAATAATTCTGTTTTGGCTCCCTATCAGAAGCTTAAAAGAGATAGACTATTCTAACATCCTTAAGTAAGGAGCACTGCAGTTGAGGCATCGCTATGGATAAAGCCCTCTTCCATGTAACTACCAACCTGACTTCACAAGATCACTAACTCCACAAATTACTAATTCAACTGTACCCTGAGGAAAGGGTTTTTATCTTTCAGCTCACTATTATAAGTTGTTAAATGACATTCATTTATTTGTAAGTGGCAATGTGGTATGCAGCATATTTTCAGGTGAGTAATTTTAAAACTTTTTAAAAGAAATATGCATTTGCTTAATGTTTTATGTTTGACTACATAATGTACTTACTTTGTTCTACTGAATGTTAAAAGTGAACCATGATTTCTTCAGTTCATAGCACTCGACAATTGACACTGATGCAGACTTGAGTCTTGCCCTAACAAGTTCTCTCCATCTTCATACATGAAGGCAGGGATTTAATGCATCTGCATACAGTTTTGAACAAGCCATATTAAGCTGGATATTGAGGGGGGTGGGTATCACTACAGTTAGTTGCTGCACTTTGTTGTTAAACCTTGGCCTGTCTGGACTGAGATCTTAAGGCTTCAGTACAGTATACACTAACCAACGATACATGGGATATAAGTTTGCATAGGTATGTGTAGATTATGCTGCATAGGAATAACTATAGTGTATGACAGCCTTGGTTTAGTCATCTTGTAGTTAGAGTTCAGGATAGGTTTGTCCTAGGACCTACTGCTTTGTTTTGTTTTTTGTTTTTTTTAGCAGTCACCAATGTCCATAAAACTCTTATCGAGCGATCACCTTTCAAATAATTAATTTTCTTTCTGTCAGATTTCTTCACTGTCCAATTTTTCAAATACATACATAGAAATTGGAAATACTATCACTATGGGCAATTCTGATCTATATACTTGATCTTATATGGTTCCCTCATGCCTACCTTTCCAAATCTCTAGGTTCCTTTGATTTCTTGACTCTGTATACACATCATTTTGATTAAAACATGAGCCAGTATGTTGGAAATCTTTTTCACTGCCCACTTTTTTTCACTGTCATTTTTTTTACTTAATAGTAAGGTATAGTTCTACTTTTGCTCTTTCTTCCTTACCTTTCATAAGGAGTCATTCCAAGTTTTTGCTATTTTCTGCAAGTAATTTGGTATCATCCATATATCTTAAATTATTGATATTACTTTCTCCAATTTTTATGTCTGCTTCCTCTGAGTATAATCCTGTATTTTGTACAATAAGTTCTGCATACAAATTAAACAGATAGGGTGATAAAAACTTGGCCTTGCCAAGTTTCTTCATATTGTGACCTGATAGTGGTCTCTTGTCCAGAGAATATGCGTCAGGGCAAGGAGATGTGTGGTAACCCAATTCATTTTAGAGTGAAACATAACATCTCTCATCCAGTCAGCCAAATGTTTTGTTGTAATGTATAAAACGTAAATTAAGGTGTTTTCTTTTTCCTGGAAATTCCTTGGTTATACTATTATCCAACGTGTGTTTGCTATATTTTCCCTACTGCATTATCTTTTCCTGAGTCCAGATTTTGACAGCTCATATTTCTTGCTCCATGGTAAAAAAAACTTGTTTTTTTACATGGTAAAAAAAACTTGTTTTGTAAAACTTTCAGCATCAAAGCAGTTTTGTGAGTTTTACAGAAGTTGACTATGGATAGTACTGATTGACTATCATATCTGACCCTTCCTTCCCTGCCTTGGATAATTTTTACCATCTTGCACAAACTTTGCTATTCAGAAGGGAGAAGTGCCATATTAGCATTCATGCTTCTGTTTACTACACATATTATCTTTGTCTATTTGTTTTGCTCCCCTTGAAACACATGTTTAAATGTTTCTGGATGGAAATAAAATTATTGTCAGTAGCCACTAAATACTAGTCCCTTGCCACATCCACAGAACCATTCCCCACTATTGCTGTATTTCATAGAGGGTGGCGATACATTGGTCAACAACTCAGTGAATGCATTCTAGGACACAGTGATTGCTGTTTCCTATTGAAACACAACTTTGTGCATTCTACTATCAGCAGACCAGTGTGATTTTTTTATTGTCAGTTGCTTTCCTTTAATACAGCACCATTTCAAATGTCTGGTGTATTCACAGGAAGAAATGGAAAATGAAAGTTTGAATTTTGAAATGGTGCTCTGAGTCAAAGCACATGTTTTCTGTCTTCCTGATTCTATTTGTCACTCTAATGCGTGGACTGTACCCATTACAGAATGACATGGAGATTTTGCATGAAGGGGTCACTTCAAAATCAGTGTGCTGCAATACAGTTCCTTGACCTTATTCTTCTCTATATGTATGAAGACTTGTTTGCAATGTGACTCAGCTGAAAAAAAAATGGGTTGTGTTCAGTTATTTTGTTCCCCGAATGGAAGAAATTTGAATTATCAGAAAGATTGTTGCAATTCTTTAGAAGGAATCCTTCAGAATCAACAGGAAGAAACTGCCAAGGAAAATGAAGAGGACTGTATCATTAAGGAAGGACAATTATTGTCAGAAGCAGATCCTACAGATTGGAGAATCTGCTCCTGACAGTACAAAAGTTCTCTAAGTAATGGATTCCTACATCTTCCTAAAATTGTGGTGAAAAAGCCCAAAAGAAAGCAAGGAACAGGAGATTCTGCAGCCAGGGAAGGAACCAACTTTACCACTAATTACATTAAAAATAAAAGGATGGTCCTGATGGTAGGGAACTCATTTCTTATGTATAGAGAGACATCTGTGCCAGCCTGACAAGATAAATCAGGAAGTATGCTATCTCTCGAGTTCATTTATTTGAGATGTCACTGAGAGCTTGCTAAAGCTTATCAAGAACTCAGAGCAGTGCCCCTTTCTCCCCCCCCTCGGGTGGCCCCCAACAATACCAAGAAGAACATCCTTTACCACTTTACTTCAGACATTAAAGCCCTGAGAAAAAAGGGAAAAGGTTAAAAACCTAGTCGATAATCTCTCCAGTTCTACCAGGGATCACATAGGGATAAGAATACACTGCAAGTAAATGACTGGCTTTACAGATAATTTTGCGGAGGGAGGCTTGATATCTAGGACCATGATCTTCACTTCATAGAGGAAAGACAGTATATACCTCACAATAGAGAGTTTAAATTTTATTGTCCTTTGTCTTGGTCCCCACATGGCCAAAACAGGGGGAAGTGGCCATAACCTGCATTGACATCTCTCCAGAGCAAATTACAAACAGACACAATGCATGATACAAAATGTAGACCTGTGATTCCAACTCAGTCACCTTCCCCACTTTTTTTCTTTCTCGTGTGTGTTTTATAAGCATCTTTTGCTGAAGAAGGCATCAGAGCTTTGAAAGCTTGAATGATATGTTTTGTGCATATTGGTTTACTAATAAAGGCACCACTCTTTTGTGGATTTTTAATTTTGTTTTATATGACTGGTGGACAGTGTCTTGAGGGCAGTAATGGAGGACAATGGACATCCAAAAGATTGGGTTATATGTTTTTCATTGTGATTGTTTATCCTTGACAAGGTCTCTGAAGAACATCATGGTGGATGACTGTCTTGAAATGACAACTTCTATTGATCCTTAACCAAACCAGTTACAAAAATGCCAAATCAGAGCGACAGCAAGAGTACTAACCAGTTCCAGATCATTTGTTTAGGAGGAGATGATCATTATGGTATTTCTTGGGACTTTCCTCCTCCTTGTACCAAAAATTACTGTCTCAAAACCATGTTTATAAAGGTTCAAAGTTTGCCTTGGCACAGTTACAAAGAGCAGTTTTCCTGGTCTTTTACTAGCCTGCTTCAAGAGGGGGAAAAGTGCAGGTTTAAATGGCTGCTGTTTTTCATTAAAAGGAAAAAGTCTTGTGTTTTGATTCTATAAGAACAACAAACAAATGAACGAGACATGAAAAATTTGTTGTGTTTCTAATTAAAAACAGGAGGCTGTTTTTCATTATTTCTAGTTGGGTGGTATCTTGGTTCTCAGATTCATCTTGTTTTTAAATTAGACACATCTCTTAGTGTTCTTGTCTGACAAATTCACTAGAGGGCAAACTACATATTATACTGCAATCATGTATGATAATGCCTTGGTGCTTCTTTCTCTTGCAAAATAGGTCCAGAATATTAGTGGGGAGGAGGCATTCAATTTTCTCGATATAGAAGTAAAAATGAAGAAAGGAAGTGTTTTCTACCAGTCTTTTGGGTGACACGGCCTGGCCCAATTGTGGACATTCTATAGGAGAGAACAAACCAAATGGGCTTTGTTACACAAGGGATTTGTAGTTCAGCATGACTAAAGCTTTACGTAACACTAAATCTCAACTACATTTAAAAATACTAGCTTTCACCAGAGAGAGAAAGGGAAACCAAACAAGTACGTTAAAACTGTTGTTAAATTTAGAAAAGGACAGGTTGAAAAAGGCATCAACATTGCAAAGCATTATTACCAGACCAAACTGTCACTTCTCACACAAGCCAAACAAGTGTTTTGATTTTTTAATTAGATCATTGACGCAAATCATACAAGAGTTTTTAGTAGTTATGAGAAACTTGCATTGCAGATTTCACTTAGAATGTTCAAGTGTCCCTGAATGTTTCCTGGTATTTTTTTAAAAAAATGCTTTTCTAATTATTGCATACATTTTAATATACTTGTAATCATTAGACCAGGGGTCCTCAAACTTTTTAAAGAAAGGGCCAGTTCATGGTCCCTCGGACTGTTAGGGGGGCAGACTATAGTTTAAAGAAAAAAAAACATGAACAAATTCCTATGCACACTGGACCTATCTTATTTGTAATGCCAAAAAAAATTGAAAGAACAATACAAAATTTAAAATGAACAATATACCCAACATAAATGTACCAATATTTCAATGGGAAGTGTGGACCTGCTTTTGGCTGATAGTCAAGTTAAGTACGGTTGTTGTTGTGAGCCTTCTTGTCACTTCAGACTTTGGGTGACCCCTAAAGTTTAGGGCAATAGCTGCATTCGGTGCACAGGCCTTAGTGTGGGGACCCTACATTGCTTTTTATACCTATCAATATTTATTCATGAAAGCAAGCAATTGCAGGGAATCCCTCTGTGCTAAAGAGGAAAGGCATAAATTTATCAGTCCAGTGTTGTTGTACAATGATGTCAGATTAGTCGTATTGAATTCTGTTGATTTATTATCATAAGTAACTGAAACATTTAGTTAGAAATAGCTGGTAGATTCTACAGGGAGTAAAGACATATCCATAAGAAATATTCAAGTCCAAAGTTTTATGAAACAATGGGGAAAAACACTCCTACATAATGGAAATGTAGCTGTTTGTAGACATGTGAACTGCTGATCTGACATAACATTCTGCATAGATGGAGCTTGGGGACAAATACTATTGACTGACTGATTGAACTTTTAAAGCAGTCCAAGAACAAGAGTTCTCTGGAAGATGTACAGTGAACTAAAAATAGCACATAATAAACCAAAATTGAACCATCAGTAAAGAATGAAAATATTGCAGCACATAAAAACAATCTAACCAGTAACAAAATACAAGAGTGATTATATCTAAAGGCACTTAAATTGCCAGTTAACTTCTCTTTAAATGCCTTAGTGGTTTTCTAAAGGCATTGCCTGTTGCTGACAAGAAGATGATGAGCTTGGGAGCATTTGTGACCACACCGAAAAAGCTCCCCATGTTGTAGCTCATTTGGTTGGGTACCTGCAGAGGTGACTCAAACAATAACAACAGTGTCTGGGTCTTTTAAAGCAAGGTGCTGCTGCTTTATTCAGGTAAACTTGTCTAATCTCATTTAAAACTTGGCCTAAAAACAGAATGGCAGTCACAGGTAACAGTCTAGCTACCTCATTTTGGTTAATGGCCCTAACTAATTTTGGATAAGCTTCCAGATAATTTTCAAAAGCAGTTTCACATAACTAGAAGGCTGGTTACTAGTTTATGAATGGTGGCTGCAAGGCTGTATCTGTTCTGATAGGATTAACAAGGTAAGCTGAGATGCTAAATCCCAAAGGCTTCCTATCCTTCAGTGACAATTAGGAATCCAACAGTATCACCAAACTCTAAACATGGTTCTTTAGGACAGGGAAAGCCAATTTGATGCCCTTAAGATGTTAATCCTGACCCAAGAGAACCAATAAGGTAACATTTCTGCATCATAATGACACAAGTAATCCATGTCTTAAAATCAGATTGAAATGAAGATAGAGAAAAGCTCAGCAGCTCCAGCAAAAATAGTATAAAGATCTTTATAGTAACCTTTTTAAATTGTTCAAGACATTTATAAGAGGGTTGGGCAACTGTTGTTATTCATTCGTTCAGTCGTCTCCGACTCTTCGTGACCTCATGGACCAGCCCACGCCAGAGCTCCCTGTCGGCCATCACCACCCCCAGCTCCTTCAAGGTCAGTCCAGTCACTTCAAGGATGCCATCCATCCATCTTGCCCTTGGTTGGCCCCTCTTCCTTTTACCTTCCACTTTCCCAGCATAATTGTCTTCTCTAGGCTTTGCTGTCTCCTCATGATGTGGCCAAAGTACTTCAACTTTGTCTCTAGTATCCTTCCCTCCAATGAGCAGTCGGGCTTTATTTCCTGGAGGATGGACTGGTTGGATCTTCTCGCAGTCCAAGGCACTCTCAGAACTTTCCTCCAACACCACAGTTCAAAAGCATCTATCTTCCTTCGCTCAGCCTTCCCTAAGGTCCAGCTCTCACATCCGTAGGTTACTACAGGGAATACCATGGCTTTTACTATGTGGATCTTCGTTGCCAGTGTGATGTCTCTACTCTTCACTATTTTGTCAAGATTGGTCATTGCTCTCCTCCCAAGAAGTAAACGTCTTCTGATTTCCTGGCTGCAGTCTGCATCTGCAGTAATCTTGGCACCTAAAAAATACAAAGTCTGTCACGGCCTCCACGTTTTCTCCCTCTATTTTCCAGTTGTCAGTCATTCTGAATTCTTCAACTTCAGCCTCCAACATCTCTCATGATAATAGTGAGGTTTGGTGGGAGTCCTACAGGATCTGAAGGGCCACCATCACCTATTTAGACCCAAAGAGATTTCATGAAAAATTGATCCCAGACATTGCTTATAGTTTGTGAATATTTTTGAGAGAGTAAAGATAAGTTCCAATATTGTTTTAATGCCTTTAATGTCCATTTTGAAATACTATAAATGAAAACTCAAGAAAAACTAGTATGTGGCGAGTTTTCTAGAAATAGTGAAATCCATTTTTTAAAAAAACCTTCTCTTTCATTCCAAAGTACAAAATGAAAACAGAAGTGATAATTGCAAGAGAGCCATGATTCAATGGCACATTGAGTTTGCCAATTGAATGTTTATTATTCCAACTTGCTCAAGTTGATTTTTTATGACCGTTGGATGTTTACAATGTTCAGCCTAAGTTTTTGTATCTATGCCAGTTAAATAAATTTGTTCTAAGATAAACTATGATGCATCATTTGAACATTTTGGTACTAATCACAGGAAATATCTGTATGTCTTAGCATAAAGAAAATATTAATTGGTTCTGGTTTGGGATAAAGTGCATCATTAGAACAATAATCCATACACTAGCTGTCAGTCTTAATAGTTTAGATTGTGGGTTCTTAATCTGTGGTTAACAGACCCCTAGAAGGCCTATGAATGGATGTCATGGTATCCATAAATGAGGCAGAAAAATAATTATTATTTTCTTTCAGTTTTCTTCCTGTTACTTTAAATATGGCATTGAAGTACATCTGAGAACGATCTATTTCTCATGAAATTCTAAAAGAGGTCTGTAATGCTACAAAAGTTAATACCAACTCCTTTTAGGTAACAGATACAAGAATCAGTCGGGCAGTTTAGCTTGGATCCATAGATGTACTGCATTAATAGGAAGACACCTCCAGGTATCTACCTAACTTCCCTGTCTCATTGTCCTCCTCTGTCTGCCATCACAAGCCATTCAAGGACATCCCAGGATCAATGGGCTAAAGCACAAGGGACCGCAGGGAGTGTGTGTAGGTGTTCTGATCTCACCCAATATCTTCAAATTGTTGGTTGCTTAGTCACCAAAGGACAAATGATTAAAATCCTAAGAATGAAAGACATTGATAACCTGTCACTGCTCAAGGGAGGATTGTTAATTGGGCACAATTTATTTTTGTACAGTGGTGGGAATGAATTTCTGAACTATTTAAGACTGCCATATATTTCCAGCCTAAATATAAATTAGGTCTAATAATGCTAGAAAAAAAATGCATAAATAAATGGCATGCAAAAATGATGCATTTTCAACATTTATTCACACACGTATCCATGTGTGAAACTGTTTAGTAACCTGTACATTCATTATAATATCCCTTTTCTTATTATAGAACATGCCACTGTTCCTGCCACATTTTAATATAAGATGGCAACTTTGACTTGGCCATCTTATATCCTGGAATTTTTATTTCTGGAGCTGGTCACTGTTGGATTTGCTTTACCATTAGGATAACTGTGGTGCTTCATAACCCAAGTACAACTTCATCAGTCAGATGGATACACTGATATTCTTCGCTACAATCTTCTTGTATTTCAGAAGGCAGGCATCCTGAGAGGTTGTGAGGTCTGTTGGAAACTAAGAAAATTGTATTTATATATCTGTGGAAAGTCCAGGGTGGGAAAAAGAAGTCTTGTCTGTTGGAGCTAGATGTGAATGTTTCAATTGGGCATCTTGATTAGCATTTGATGTGGCCTGGCAGTTTTATATGTAGCTTCTTACTGCCTGGGGGAATCCTTTGTTGAGAGGTGATTAGCTGTCCCTGATTGTTTCTTGTCTGGAGTTCCCCTGAGTTTGAGTGTTGTTCATTATTTGCTGTTATAATTTTAGTGTGTGTTTTTTTAAAATAGCCAGATTTTGTTCATTTTCATGGTTTCTTATTTTCTATTGAATTTGTCTGCCAAGGCGTTAATGGTGCTTCTTTTTTTGACTTGGTTAATGGTTGGAGTTTTAATGTAGGTATCTCAACACATCAGCAGCCATAATTGTTTCCTGAGGGCCTCAAAATGAGCTGGAATGTGGCATTATACCTTTGCATGGAGAAGAGTGTGGTTCCAACTCATGCTATAGACCAGGGGTCCTTAAACTAAGGCCTGGGGGCCGGATGCGGCCCTCCAAGGTCATTTACCCGGCCCTCGCTCAGGATCACCCTAAGTCTGAAACAACTTGAAAATACACAACAACAATCCTTTTCATCATCCAAAAGCAGACCCACACTTCCCATTGAAATACTAATAAGTTTATATTTGTTAAAATTGTTCTTCATTTTAATTATTGTATTGTTTTCAAGTGTTTTTTTTTCACTACAAATAAGATATGTGCAGTGTGCATAGGAATTCATTCATGTTTTTTTCAAATTATAATCCGGCCCTCCAACAGTTTGAGGAACTGTGACCTGGCCCTCTGTTTAAAAAGTTTGAGGACCCCTGCTATAGACCTACCTAACTACTTCAACATGTGAGTCTGACTATAGCCTTTCAGTGAGCTGATGAAATTTAATTTCATACTGATTATAAATTATTTCACAAGACCTAGAATTGATCAGTATAAACATTAGGAATGTTTGCTGCCATGATGTATCCCAGAAGACCCCTAAGAGAAGGGTCTGTCTATGCCTTTGAGAGAGGGCTCCCCCACCAATGGAGTGGCCAGCACTGGAACTCTATCCCTAAGAATTGATCTCTCTCCTTCTTACGTGCAAATCGTTGCATAAGTTAGTGAATGAAAATGGTACTGCTGGCTTCACACATGGAGAAACATTTAAATTAATTAAAATTGATGTTTATAAAATACCCTCAGGGTTTGCATTCAGGATGTAGCTTTTCCTAGTACAAAATATATGAAGTCTGGAAATGAAGCGTATCTCTGCATGGTTGACATTTTACTTGATTGTTGGCTCTCACAGCAAGATGAGTCCTGATTACCAGATGGTAAGGTTAAGCAATGGGGTTGGCTATTACCATCGTCCTCTTTTTTAAAAAGAGATTCTCAAAAGCAAGTGTGTGCTAGTTAATAGATATAGAGTTTTAAATTATGCTAAATCTTAAATTGTTCAATTTTTTTTATAAATTTCCTTTTAAAAGGAATTAGTGAGGGCAGCAAAAACAATGAAACACCCATTATGTCCTTTTGGCATGGAGAATTTGTTTTATATGTGCCTTCATCTTCCAGTATTTGATTACATTTCTGTACACAGGTTTTAAATCCTCAGGACTAGGCCCTTGACATTCCAATGTTCCAGAACAGTGAGGGCCCTAAGCAAATATTAAAATGCAGTAATTTTTTGCCTTACATTTCTACTTTGTCATTACCTACTGTACTAGCAACTTTCAGTCCATTTTAGTTGTTGCAGTAACAAAGCCAGGTAGATTCAATTTCCTTCCATTTATCCCTTTTATATGTTCCTCTATTATTTTCTTACTCTTCAGTCAAATGATCTTTTATCATTCCTTGATAAAATCTAAAATACAGAAGACAAATTGGATGCTTTAGAACAATTAATTGCTACTCCTTTGAAAGTAATGGCTACTTGCCCACTAATGCCATTTTAGATCTAATTCACAGATTGAAAGGTTACTATTCAACTGAAATACCAACTCAATTCAACTGAGCATCAAAAACTTCTTTTTCATTCTGTAACACTGGCTTTTTCCAGATTGCCTTTTGGTTCCTGTCCCTATCAATATTATCCATGCTGCCATGCTTTGCTTTTTATAACTTTTTGCAACATATCCTACCATGAACCACACATTAAATTAAAAATATGCCAGTCAAACGTAGTGGATTACCAGCACTTGTATTCCTTGTACTTGTTTGTGCCCTATTACTGAGAATGGTATGTTCCTTATGGTAGCAGTATATTGTTGTTTTCAAAACTTTTGTGCACTCACATATATATGATTAAAGGAGCCAGGATAATCCTGTGGAGCATCAATAGTACCTGGGAATATTCTAGCCACCCACTTCAACAAAAAGCTCTCAACGTGTTAGAGTGGCAGAACAGTGATTAAACTAGAATCATAGAATCATAGTGTTGGAAAAGACCTTGTGGACCATCCAGTCCAACCCCCTGCCAAGAAGCAGGAAAATTGTATTCAAAGCACTCCCGAAAGATGGCCATCTAGCCTTTGTTTAAAAACCTCCAAAGAAGGAGCCTCCACCACACTCCGTGACAGAGAGTTCAACTGCTGAACAGCTCTCACAGTTAGGAAGTTCTTCCTTATGTTCAGGTGGAATCTTCTTTGCTATAATTTGATGCCATTGTTCTGCATCCTAGTCTTCAGGGCAGCAGAAAAAAGCTCTGTATGACTTTTCCTCACATATTTATACATGACCGTCATATCTCCTCTCTGCCTTCTCTTCTGCAGGCCAAACTTGCCCAGCTCTTTAAATCATTCCTTATAGGGCTTATTCTCGAGACCCTTGATCATTTTAGTCGCCCACCTCTGGACACCTTCCAGCTTGTTGACACCTCCCTTCAATTGTGGTGCCCAGAATTGGACACAGTGTGTGATTCCAGGTGTGGTTTGACCAAAGCAGAATAGAGGGGGAAGCATGGCTTCCCTGGATCTAGACATTATACTTCTATTTTTGCAGGCCAAAATCCCATTAGCTTTTTTAGCTGCCGCATCACATTATTGGGTCACATTTAACTTGTTGTCCACGAGGACTCCAAGATCTTTTTCACACATCCTGCTCTCAAGCCAGGCATCCCCCATTCTGCATCGTTGCATTTTTTTCTGCATAAACGGAGTGTCTTGCATTTGTCCCTGTTGAACTTCATTTTGTAGCTTTGGCCCATCATCTTCTAATCTGTTCAGATCATTTTGAATTCTGCTCCTGCCTTCTGGAGTATTACCCCTCTCTCTCAAATTGGTGTCGGCTGCAAACTTGATGATCTTGCCTTCTAACCCATCATCTAAGTCATTAATAAAGATGTGCAGCAGAAGTGGGCCCAGGATGGAACCCTGTGGCACTCCACTTGTCACTTCTTTCCAGGAAGTGATGATTGATTGACTGAAAAAATCAATGTTATTCAGGACACCAGAAAGGGGACATTTTGACAGCTATAACTTTCCTTTCTTAAAAGAATGACATTGTGACCTCAGTCAAAGCAGACATAACTACTAACATTGTGACCTCTACTGTGATATCTCCAAGTTTTGCTCATAACATTTGAGATAAAAGAAGATACCTCTTTCAATCTGGTCAACCTGGGATAGGTCTTACATGTAGACATTCACAACTGTGAAGAAGAAGAATATTGAGATTGACCCATGATTAGTTACAATGTTCTTTTACATTATTTATTTACATTATTTATTTACTTTATTTGTATACCGCAGTTTCTCAGCCCGTAGGCGACTCAACGCGGTTTCACGCATTAGAGCATGAAATAGTGGAAATATGTCCTTACTCTGTAGAAATACTGCTCAACCATGTTTATTGTATTGTGCCAAAACTTTATGGCAGAATCATCAAGTGAAATAATATTAATGCTAAGTATGTTTTCTGGGATGTTTCAAGGGATGAAAGCTATTTATGTGTTTTATTTTAGTAATTTTAAAATCACCTTTTAAGGTCAGCAGTTACTAATATTACCACCTTTTTGGTAGGTGAGGTGCTGAAGCTTAATAGAAAATAATAGGTTATTATTATTATTTTATTTCTCACCTTCCTCTCCCCATGACTTAAAACAGGTTACAACATCATGAAAAATGCATAATAATCTAAAAACATTATATAAAATACACATAATAAAACATATTTCTACAAAATACATATTATAATACATCAATATTTGTCATCAAGATTGAGCAAGCTTGTATACATGTTTGATGCCACAGTGTAAAACAAACTAACGTATTCATGGAATACAAGATATTAGTGAAATGAAAACTATGATAATTAGTCAGAACTTTTCTTCTCAATTATTTTTCAAGTGAAAAGACAAAGTGGGGAGTTGTTTTGGAACAATAGGAGAATGCTAGAGAAGTAGACAGTAGTTATAAAGAGGTCAACATTGAAGCTTAACTTTGGTAGTCAGGTACTTTCTCAGAAGTGTACAAAGGTGAGCACATAGCTGTCAGAACAAGAACAGATAGCTGAAATGATTTAAGCAGCTGGGAAGAGGAAGTGGAAAGAGGAATAAGAAAGATAGACAAGGCAGGTAAACAAAGTTGAAAGAACACTAAGTAAACTTGGTTTAAAGGGAGAGGAAGGATTTTTGATAAGAATGTGGTTGTGCCTGTGTTCCAGCATGTCCTCTGATTCCAATTACTTGTAGTCTCCCCTCTAGAGAACAGCAAATTAAAGAGAGAGTGTTTCGTTTTACACACCACAGTAGATAACCTTGTAGCACTGAGATGGTTATAGAAACAATTGGTAGAATTGGCTTTTTTCATCCAGAGCGTGGATGAGCTCCCTCTGTCAGCTCCCCATGCGGAGACATGAGAGAAGCCTCCCACAAGGATGGTAAGACTGCAAAACATCCGGGCGTCCCCTGGACAACATCCTTGCAGATAGCCAATTCTCTCAGACCAGAAGTGACTTGCAGTTTCTCAAGTTGCTCCTGACAATAAAAAAAGAGGATACAATTGATCATTAACAATTTGAGGTTGGAGATTCAGGGCTGTATCATTCTATAAAGAGAAAATTAAACATTTGAGACAGCAAAGCTGGATATATTAGGTGAGGAGGGGTAGATTCCTGATAGCCCTTGATCCATGCAGTGGCCTGCCCAGACAGTGACGACTTTCTCATCTTGCAGACTTGGAAAAGTTCCTTTTGGGACTACAAGATACACAGCTGGCATATTCTCTGGTACTCCAAAACAGGAACTTACTTCTCTTATCTCTAATTCTCATATAAATCCTTGTGTAGGTGTTTAATTAATAGAGGAAGCAAACCACTTCTGACAGTCCCGCCACTTTATCTCCAGGGTTGATCTATTGTACGTGGGAACTGTCTGCACTATGGGTTCTGTTCATTAGCAAAAAGCAGAACCCTGAAAGTGCAGGAGACTAAGTAGGTAGCTGGGAAAAGCAGTGATATTTTTCTCCTATACCAGTGAGAGAACACAATGTAAGCTGGAAAAAACATGCTAGTCCTACAATTGACATTTCAGTGAGCAGGCATAGGCATAGGATATGTGTGAAGGGGATATGATAGAGAAATAAAACTGTTTCCAATCTAGCTAAGTGGCTTTCCTTATGGCTGGAGCACTACTGAACAGAAATTAGACATTTCCGAATTGGGAAGAATTTTCCTTAGTGTGTTCTAATGAGCCTTTCATATAATCACTAGGCAGAACAACATGGCAAGCTGGAATTCGGGTGTAGGTGGTCCTTGCACTTTTGGATAGCAACTGCATTCATTTCACTTCTTTAAACTCGAAATAGAGAAAGAGCTAGGATATTGGTTATTGGTTAGACAAGAAACAAGAAAAAATGGGATCCTGGGTTGTTTTTCAGATGGAAAATGGGAGCGGGGGAGGAGTCCTTCTGAATTAATGTTTGGGGCTCAGGCTATGGGCAGGTAGTGTCTCTTTCTCTGTCACTATCTTGCCTTCTGTAAACATAAATGCTGTATCATTGCAAAAATGTGAGAACTACGTGTGTCGCTTGGCATTTGAGGCTGAAGGGTCTGCCTAATGCTGAGTGTGTGACTATGGAAAAGTTGTGTCTCCTTGCATATCCCTGCCCTATGTTTGCCTCATGGCCCATCATACACCCTTGGGAAATTTACAAGCTCGGAATAAGAGCAATAAGCAAAATAATCCTTATTGTTTGTTCTCATCGTCTGATGGTGAGAGGCATAACACATCACTACATGGATGTTCACTCCTTTATTGCTAGCAGGAGGAGCTTCCCCATGGATCGGAGGGTTCAAAGGATCAGAAGGTACAAAGAGCTTCTCATGTATAGGACTAAGGGAAGGTGCAGTTGGAAGGACTCAATGGGAATGACGTGACTTGGAACTATCCTTCTGGGAGGAGGCACTATAGCACCCTTTCTGGTAGCAATCACTATATCATTACTCTTAATAGTATTTACATTTGTAATGTCTGATCCAAGCCGCCCATGGCCTGCTCATCATAACTCCAGCCAATAACAGCATTGACATATTAGGGCAGAGCCTGTTGTTAATAGACTAAATGAATATGTATCAAAATAACCAGATTAATTGCATATGAAGTTTGGAATCTCTGCGGGGGGAATATTTCTGTGAGTTTTTGTTTGTTTTGGTTTTTGAGGTTTTTTTTAACATAGGGATGGGAGAAAGCCAGGATTTTTTGTTTCTTGCAGCTGTTTAGGACATAATATACTCTCCAACTGGCCACTTAAAAAAATTACTTTGATCCTAAAGCATTAACTGGGCTTTATTTCAATCCTATTTTAATTGAGTCAGAAAAGAGTGTATAACTTTTATTGGTTAGTATTCTGAGCCATGATTTAAGCTTTATGTTTATTGCTCATCATTTTTTCTACAATTCAGCCTCTGGTTTTGTTTTTTGTATTATTATTAATATCAGAGTTGGGAATGATCTGTGTTTTGGACTACAAAATCCAGAATTCCTTAGGAAGAGGTTGTGTTTGGTACAAGGTGCTGGAAGCTGTCATTTCTGGTGTAAATCCAAATGTTCATCCAAGGTAGTCCTCATCAATTGCTACATGGTAAATTGACACTTAAATAAAACCCAGTGACTCAATGAATTTAGTTTAGTAGTAACTTTTTGAATTTACACCCAAAAAGTACTTGCCAAGCTCTCACTAAAGATCAGTTGAATCAGTGCATCTTAAATAACTGTTGATTTGAGAAGTTCCAATGATTAACATGATTTACTCTGGTTCCAAACATCTACTATAATTCAAGATAGGCCATAAAATTAGTACATTGTGGGAAAAAGATAACAACCAAAAGTTGCTATAAAGTTGGATCCTTTTCATTTCAAAAACGGAGATAAAATATTTCTGGAGTAAAATATGTATAGTTGTCTGAGGGGTAATGAAATGTTATGTTGGCGATATTAGGAAAAGAGCCACTACATACACTTTCCTACACAGTGGTAGGTTGGGTGGGAGATCCACACCAAATTGCCTTCCTTCCTCTCACTATCTGACAATCAGGCAAATAACAGTGGCCATAAACAAGGCTGCCCAAACAACTGTAATATGGGTTCAAAGCATCTTATGGTATCCTAAGAGCCAACACAGTTAGGATTTCATGACTTTCTGTGGACATTGTTCACTTCATCAGAGATATTAAATTGTTCCTTCAAGGTGTTAACATTTCTATATATGTACTTGAGGAAAGCAATGACAAAACCTTTCTGAACAATTTTTGCAAAAAAAAAACCAAACCAAAACCTCTATATAATTGAGTCACCTTAGGATTGCCATAAGTAGGAAATTACTTTAAGGCACACAAAAACAAGAAGAAACTTTGGAGGCTGGATATTTTTAAATATTTGGTATAGCACTGAAGCGTCATTGAATATTTTGACTTGAAGCTATACAACACAGTAAAATAGATTCATATAGCATACATTTTAAAGTAGCATATATGGGTTGTTTGTGTTTCCATTATATGAAACAACCATTGTGCCCATTCCTCCTCTTCATGCCATCCCAGTGATGCCAACTATGTTGCTGGTGCACTGGAAGATATGACAATTAGTTAGATTTTAATGACACAGATGATATAGTAAAGTTATGGCAGGTCTTCTCTCCATATTCCTTAACTTATTCATGGTTTACAAGGGGAATAGTCTGGTTTGTTTTTTCCTAAAACAACTTTCTATTACAGAAATGCCACAAACAAACAGAATGTCTTTCACACAGTAGAAATTCCAACATTATTATCCTTGCCCCCTTCCCCTTTTATTTATCTCAAGATCTGATTGTGAAACCTAAAATCACAGTCCTAGGCAGTACAGAGTTACATTTATTCATTTTTTCCTAAGATGACAACTGAGAAAGTTCGATTTTTCGTATGCTGTTCAGGAGATCAAGGTGCAATGATTAAAAACAAGTCGATCAAGCTGTCATTAACTTCAGACTTAACTTGTTTCTAATATCTCTTGTTCATAATGTCTTTCTTACTTTAGAGTTAATATTCCTACACATGGATACCTTGTCCACTGAGATGTTTTCTTTTAGAAAAAGGAGCTGGAGGTTTTCTGGGAATTTCTTTGGCAGTTGAATTCTTATAAAGGTAATGAAGAGATCTTTTGGGCTGGCAGTCTAGTCAAGTAGCAAGTGTTTTCTGACCACAGCTCTGCCATAGTGCTGAGTGATGACTTTTATTCCTGTCCAAGTCATGTAATCCCAAGAATGCTTCTGCTATACAGCAGATTGCTGCCTAAGGTTTCCTTGGCTTCTCTTCTTTTGACAATTGTGAATTATATAAAACTTTAATTCCTTAGCTGCAGAGGATTTTTCAGGTGGGGCATCTGGTTTTAGAAAGAAAAGACAAAGGAACACAAGTCACTGAAATAATACAGTTTCTTTGGATGCAGCTGACATTGTCAGAAAAAAAATTACCTGTTAGCAACCAAGAGCTCTCAGCTTTAAGCTTACATTCTTATCCCAGAAGGCATAGCTTTAAATTAAGCCAAGGAAGCCACAACCCTCTAGATGTTTTTGGAAATGAGTTCTCCCCATTCTCGGCAGATATGAGCAGCATTTACACATTAGGAGAATTGTACTTCAACAGTATGGAGAGTCATAGTCCACATCTCTATTTTACATAAGGGAAAGGAAAGGGATTTTGTGTTGCATTGTACACATTTTTGTTTGTTATATTGTGTGTTATTTCTGTTGTGTTTTTAACATGCAAGAACATGCAGGCACATAACCTCACTGTTACCATCATCTGCATTGTAAACCGCTACTAAGCTTGCTAGTTGATTCTTTAGACAGGCAAACCTTCCATTAAGACAGTGGTCCTCAGGTGTTTTGGCCTACAACTCCCAGAATTCCAGCCAGTTTACCAGCTGTTAGGATTTCTTTGAACTAGATTATCTGAGTCCCCAGTTTGTTCCTTCGCTATCTCTTCTGTGAGTTTTGCATGCACTTTTGTGTTGTTACCAGGCCCGTAGCCAGGATTTCGTTTCGGGGGGGGGCTAAAAAAAATTCAGGGGGGGTTTCGGGGGGGGCTGAGTTTCGGGGGGGGCTGAATCTGAGTGAAAGAGGGTCTACGCTAGCAAACCTTTTGTATCATTACCCCAATACCCCCATGCATATGGGATATATTGAGTATGGTGATCAGATCATGATATGAATAAACATAACAGTTTAAATAATGCACCAATAAGGCCTTTTCGCGAACCACCATGAAAATTTCGGGGGGGGCTGAAGCCCCCCGAGCCCCCCCCCCTGGCTACATGCCTGGTTGTTACCTGTTTGGCTTCCTGTATGCAAGCGAATTCTTGTATGCAGTTGAGTTTAGTCTATTAACTCTTAAGTTCAGCAGAACTTACCAGTTAACAGCGTATACCAAGGGCCCTTCCACTTACCCCTATATCCCAGAATATCAAAGCAGAAATCCCACATGATCTGCTTTGAACTGGGTTATCTGAGTCCACACCCAGATAATGTGGGATTTTCTGCCTTGATATTCTGGCTGTGTGGAAGGGCCCCAGTTATCAGTTTTATTAAGTGTAGCATTTGCTTTGTGAATGTCTACAAATGAAAACATTTAGTTGCTCTGGTGTTTTGTTTCTATGCAAGAAAATGTGTACCATATGTTAAGTGAACTCAAAAATATGTTTCATTTTATGTTCCCCCTTGAATGAGCTGATGGCTTATTATGGAAAAGCTCAAATATCACACAGTGTAAGACTATGTAAGAAAAAAAGTCACACATTAATAAAATAGTGTTTGACCACACTTGATCATTATCTCATAATTGCATAATAACAGTGGTTCCACTCCCCACACCCAGCCATTGATCAGATGCAATGCCCATGAATATTGTTCAAGGCTTAATTTGAGTCACGGCTTTCCCATGGAACATATGAGTGTCTTGGAACACAGAGTTCAACCTTGATTAAAGAAGAACCTCTTCCCAGCATATATGTGTGGCATTATAGGACCAGTCTTTCAATTCAAAGAGAATGGTTTCTAATTGTACTCAATGATCACAGCTGGGGAAACTGCCCACTCAAAATATTAAACTATTAATGGGGGAGATTCTCGGTTTGAATATTATCGCTGCCATAAACTCAGTGGAGGAACCCAAATCAACTGCTCTCTCTGCAATGTATGGCATTAATATTGACCTACTTAATTTGGTGATAAAGTGTAGGAAGCTGGACATATTTTACAGTGTTGTCAAAACCATCATTTGAGACCATGTATATGGAACATCTTGAGAAGCTCAGTCTTGGTGGTGGAGGAGGCTTGTTAGGCCTCTTCCATACAGCTGGATAAAATCCCACTATATCTGCTTTGAATTGGAATATATGGCAGTGTGGACTCAGATAACTCTGTTCAAAGCAGATATTATGAGATTTTCTGCCTTGATATTCTGGGTTATATTACTTTGTGGAAGAGCCCCTAGACTCACACCCCAGAATATACACTGCCTTGTTAAAATAGCAAAATCTCATACATTCCTCAATCCCACTATATTCACTGGGGATTAATTACAGGTACATGGAATGGCAGCCTTCATCAGACCTTACTGTTCCAACATGACCCTAATTTATTTTACCAGGGATATATAGAAGCCTAGCTATATTTCTGACTGTTGACCCTTGGTCAAAAATCAGCATGACAGTGTAAATATATATTATGCCATAGTGAATAATCCAAGGGAAAGTCCCTTATTTGGATCACATCATTTCTTCTGTTATTTTATATGCATAGACGGTTTCAAATTATGAGTTTGCCTACTGCTGTGATTTAATTTTTCTTTAACTTGCACACAAATGGATTGCATTACTTATTACTACTTTAATTAAAATTGTCTGTTGCATTCTCTCTTGAATTTATGTTTTCTATTGCATCATGCATAATACCATACTTGGCATGATTTCTTTCCTAATTGAAGATGTTTCTTGGTACTTCAAGTAGGTCTTAATTTTTTGTTCATTCTTGACATAAATTGTATGGATTTTAAGGCAAAGCTGTAAATCGTAATTATAAAATCATTGTGTATAAAATAATTCTTTAGCATGAAAGGTTTTGAATTGGGCCTGGAAAGTTATCAGCAACCAGTGGAGCTGCTTCAATAGGAGCGTGGTGTGTTCCCTTTAGTTAATAACTTGGCTGCCAATCTTTGTACGAATTACAATTTCTGTGCCGTCTTCAAAGATAACCCCATATAGAGTGCATTGGAGTAATCCATCCTAGATGTATCTAAGGCATGGACCACCATGACCAAATCAGGCTTTTTGGGATATGTTCGCAGCTAGCACACAAGTTTTAACTGTGCAAAGGCCCTATCAGCCACCGCCGACACTTGAACAGCAACTGTAAGCGCTGAATCCAGGAGGATCCCCAGATTGCGGACATGTGTTCTCAGGAGAAATGTAACCCCATCGAGCATAGTTTGTCGCCCTGATCGGCCCAGCAGCTGACCAGGAGGGCCCCTGTCTTGTCAGGATTAAGCTTCAACTCTATTACAGTTGTCAGGCACTGGGGAGCTTTCTTAAATTTAGGTGGGAAAGAGTAGTAGAGTTGTGTGTCATCCAACTCGAAAACTTGGGATTACCTCACCCAGCAGTTCCATATAGATATTGAAAAGCATGGGGGATAGAGTGGAACCTTGCGGGACCCCACAGATCAATGGCCAGGGGTCTGAGCAGGTGTCCCGCAGCATCATCATCTGGGAGCGGTCCTCCAGAAAGGAGCAGAGCCACTTCAGAGAAGTGCCCCCAAGACCCGTTCCGGAGAACCGATCCAGAAGGATTCCATGATCGGTGATATCTAAAGCTGCTGAGAGATCCAAGAGAACCAGCAGGAACACACTCCCCCTGTCTAGTTACCTGCGGAGGTCATCCATCAAGGAGACCTAAGTTGTCTCTGTTCCATGAGCAGGCCTAAAACCAGACAGCAAAAGATCCAGATAATCTGGATAACCTTCTTTTAAGGTTTAAAAGAAGCCATAAACAGTAATGTATATAATACGTTTTGACACTCTGGTGAATATCTGGTGGTTTATCCTTTTGACTTCACAAGAGGAGATCAGTAAGGACCAATTTACATCAGTATTTCCCATTTTAATCATGGAATAGTTTATGAAGTTGCGCTGCCCTATGGATTTTTCTGTCCCAGCCTTGCTACATATTTAAGACATGATTTTCTCTGATGTGTCTCCTTTAACCAAGTGAGCGAAGGCAAATAACCAGAAAACTATGTGTTACAATCTTCATATTACCTGTGGACCTTGCACTACTTACAAGTGGTAGATACATGAGCGAATAGTCCCTGCCATCAAAAAGCTCTTCAGCTACAGCTATGTGGTTTGCTTGCAGCAGAGATAGCAGCTTAAATTTAAAGCTGTCATCCACCCACCTAAACCGCTCTCTATAGATTTCTAAACTTCTAAAACATTGTGAATCAAACAATGCCTAGAAATGTCAAAGCATTAAGAGTGTGTTTGAATTATCCTCAGAATAAGATTTAAACATATGCTTTACACAAACAGACTTGCTGATGACTGAGGCTCACAACTCTGAAGAAGAAGCAGTCAAAATGATACCAGGCAATCTCGTGGACCAATTCATCTTACTGTTCCTTTTACTCTACTCTTACTCTACTGGTAGGAGTAGAGTAGAAGGAACAGTAAGATGAAGTGGTCCATGAGCTATTGCAGGAAATTGTATCAGACCTCAAACAAGATTGGAAATTATGCCTTGTCTTGATTGATTGAAAATTAACGAGTTTGTTCTAATTTGACCAGCCTTGAATGTTCAACCAGTAAAGCACTAAAAAAAAAACATGGTAAAGAAAAAAGAAGTAAATATCTTGAGCTCCTTATCTTCTCTCTCCAGACAAGAGGGAGCTAGAAAACTGGAATCACAGGTTAAATGTATGATTTTGAAGAATGGTGGAGTAAGAAGAAGATGGTAATATGGTCATATTTCTAGTGGACCGGTTTAATTAGAGTTGCTCTTCTCGAATTGAGAGCATAGCCACTAAGTGTGAAGCACAAAACTGAAATAGGGATATTATGGTACATTTTGCCAGTTACACCAGTGTAGGAAATAGCAGGAGAAAAGGCATTCATAAAACTTTTTCGGAGTAGCAAACTGATTGGGATTGACTAGTTTGAGAAAATGATAGGCTAGATTGGTGTAATGTGGTTCCCAAAAATGCAAATTAGTCCACTTACGAGCATGCTAAAGCATCATGAAGGATCTCCAGTATTTCTGTGCATGTTTGAACCTGCTTGACAAGTTCTATTAATTTCCATTCAGTTGTCTCTAGATTATACTAGCTTATCAAAACTCGTTAATGGTCAGTTAATATTTTGTTAGACAAGGAACTAGACTACTGTAAGAGATTATTCTTAGAGATTGCATCAAACCAATGATCAAACTCAAGTTCTTCTTTGTTCATTTTGGTACAGTGTTTCTGGGCTGAAGCAAATACTGCTGCCTGAAAGGATAGGCATTCTTTTACACTTTTTGAAAATAACAAGGATCAACTCCATCAAGACTTGGGACCTCATCCCATCCATTCTGGGCTCTGTTTCCATGTGATTTGGAAACGAAGTCCCGTGGACATCACATGATGTAAGGGTACTTCCAGTGGAACTCTGTTTCCACAGTACATGGAAATCAAGCCCAGAATCCAAATAGCTTCAGACGGAGAAAGAGCATGGGGTGGCTGGCCATCCCAGAAGATGGAGTTCAACAATAGGAAACAAAGTAAGACAGTTCCCTCCTCTTTTCCCTGATTTCCTTCACTCATGGGATGAAGTCCTTGGTTTGTCTTCTCATGGCATCTGCTAGGATGGTAATCATGCAAAGATGGAAAAACTTGGAAGGTGTACATCAGTGGTTCTCAACCTGTGGGTCCCCAGATGTTTTGGCCTTCAACTCCCAGAAATCCTGACAACTGGTAAACTGGCTGGGATTTCTGGGTGTTGTAAGCCAAAACACCTGGAGACCCACAGATATGAAAACAGTATCTCAGAGATTCTGATTGACTGGAGGTCAAATGAAGAAAGTTTCACTGAGATTTCACAGATGACTCTAGATCACTGTTTCTCAGCTTGTGTGTCCCCGGTGTTTTGGCCTATAATTCCCAGAAATCCCAGCCAGTTTACCAGCTGTTAGGATATCTGGGAGTTGAAGGCCAAATCATCTGGAGACCCACAGGTTGAGAACCACTTCTCTAGATTTAACATCCACTTTCCCTTCTTACAATTCCTATCGATTTTTAGAAGAACAGTTTCTAATGCCGTGGTTCTCAACCTGGGGTCCCTAGATGTTTTTGGCCTACAACTCCCAGAAATCCCAACCAGTTTACTAACTGTTAGGATTTCTGGGAGTTGAAGGCCAAAAACATCTGGGGACCCCAGGTTGAGAACCATTGTAATGAATTCTGAGTTCAGCATGTGAGTGTTGGCAGAAATTAGCTTGCAAGTGGCACTTCTTTGTTGGCATTTTGTGCTAATTGTCTTACAGCTTTTATATTTGTTGTATATTTTAATTGACTAAAAATACTATAAAATGTGTTATGTTCATAAAGCTAGTACATATGAAGGAAGACTAGATTAGAAATTCCTTTCCAGGGTGCAAGCTTTCTATATATGAGTGTTTCACATTGAGGGACATGTAGTGCAAACCATTTTCTTGGCAGTCTAAAGTGTTATAGTCCAGAGATGACTATACAAAAAGGGTTTTGTGGGTTTTTTTCTCCAAAAAAGTTTGATTAGATTCTAGTCACTGTCAGCAATCTGGGCAAAGACCACATCACCTCCATAGAGAGTGTGGGACATGCTTTGGAGGAATAATTAAGTGTAAAGAATAAACTCTAAACTCTGCTAATTAGTTTATTGAACAGTATTCACAAATTTGATAATAGTTCTTCAGGAACTGGATGCATTTAATGGAAGGGACTAAAAGCAGAAAGAAGCTTTAGTTTAAAACTGTGTTTGTTATGCCTTGACTACCTCAAACAAACTGCTAACAAACTTCCAAAGTTTCCTTTTCTCTTTGAAGTGAATTGCCAAATTACTGTTCAATTCAGTATTCAGTGTTTCTTCATCTAGTTGGCAAAAGAGCTACACAGCTGCTGCAACTGTGAACTCATTCAGTGAATACTGTGACTCAAGCCATCCTATTTATTTAGTATGAGCAGAGGTGGAAAGAGGCAGATGTGATGTGGCTGTTTCAAGGCCATTCTTGAACAGGTTTAAAAGAGGTGCGGCATGAGGCATCAAGTGTAACTTTTTCCTTTAGAACATTTTTCAGATAATTGGATGTTGCTTCCCAAATTCATTGTGGTTTGGCTTATGTCAGATTTTGGGGTGATTCAACTAAACTTTATGTGCTCCAAGTATGTTCCTGCCTTTCAATATATCTTGAGGAAACCAATGGCTCTTTTGCGTAAATGCATAAAGGGAGAGATGCTCCCAAGTTGTCACCGGAGACAAATGAATAATTGGTTGTGTTTGTGAGATTTCTGTTTCAAGTTATATCTGAATCCCAAATAGTGTTTTATTCAGAATGTCTGTGCCGAGCATGCTTGGCTCAACTTTAAAACAAAATGTTTTGCCCCTTTGGAGACTGCAAAATTCATTTGTGCTCTACTGTATCACTCTGCTTTGGAACGCAGTAATGCTCAAATATTTTGTTTAGTCTGTCAGTTTTATCCATTTCTGCCTCTTCAACAGGAATGTGTTCTAAATCTACTAAAGTCTGTTTTCCTATTCAATAGCCATAGGGATGAATATTCCAGTTTGCAAACCTAGGTTGCCCCTGTTGTATTCCAATGTTTCACACATCTTCTCTTGAAGGCGAGAAAATCCTTTCTGACTAGCTTGCATTTTGTAATGTATGTCTCCTGAACCTTTTTCTATGAATTGTGTTAGATCCTCAACATTGTGTGATTCAACATTATGTGACTCCCATAACACACAATAATAGTACTTTCGAGGCGGCTCCATGGCAAAAATGCAAAAAAGCTTTTGTGTTGCATGTACTATATACAATGTGTCATTTTTGTTCTTGTGGAAATTTCCTGAGAATTTCCACAAGAAATTGGGCAATGAAAAAGAGACACTAGGCTTGATGAAGTCTGTAAAAACACGGGAAACCACGATTCTCCCTGTCCCACAGAAAGAGAAGGAACACAAAGCTGTTCATGTATGTGACTTCTATCCTGCAATAAATAATAGTATCAAAGGGCATAAGTGTTTATTCACTAGACATATCTATTCAATGAAAAGGAAGTCACTTGCTTTCCTTTACTTTGTAATTCAAAGGAGTAGCATGTACTCTCAGTCATACATCCTCCATTCCTATTTGCTTGATCACAAAGCATCCTTCAGACCAGAGCTTTCCTAACATTTCAGGCTGGGGATATACTTTTTAGGCATGCATCAGTTCACAACAGAGTAATTCAATTTTATTAGCAAATCATAGGTTAAACCAACCCCTTTTCAGAGAGACTGACACATACATTGTAGGAACAAAAAACATGAAGACACAGTATCTCATGAAAACCATTCGTTTATATTTTTAAAGGCTATTATGTATTACTTCTTGGGAAGAGAGCAATGTCCAATCTCGATAAAATAGTGAAGAGTAGAGACATCACACTGGCAACGAAGATCCGCATAGTTAAAGCAATGGTATTCCCCATAGTCACCTACGGATGTGAGAGCTGGACCATAGGGAAGGCTGAGCGAAGGAAGGTAGAGGCTTTTGAACTGTGGTGTTGGAGGAAAGTTCTGAGAGTGTCTTGGACCGCCAGAAGATCCAACCAGTCCATACTTTAGGAAATAAAGCCTGACTGGTCATTGGCGGGAAGGATATTAGAGACAAAGTTTAAGTACTTTGGCCTTATCATGAGGAAACAGGAAAGCTTAGAGAAAACAATGATGCTGGGGAAAATGGAAGGAAAAAGGAAGAGGGGCCGACCAAGGGCAAGATGGATGGATGAGATCCTTGAAATGACTGGATTGACCTTGAAGGAGCTGGGGGTGGTGACAGCCGACAGGGAGCTCTGGAGTAGGCTGGTCCATGAGGTCACAAAGAGTCGGAAACGACTGAACGAATCAACAACAGCAACAATATTATGTATTATTTCACATAGAGGTTTTATGTTACATTTGTACAACACACCTAACATTGCTGCCAATATGCTAATGCGCCCAACACAGTTTAGAAAGTTCTACTTTAGACCATAATGAGCCCCCATGGTACATTGGGTTTAACCGCTGAACTGCTGAACTTGTTAACTGAAAGGTTGCAGGTTCGAATCCGGGGAGCGGTATGAGTTCCTGCTGTTAGCCCCAGCTTCTGCCAACCTAGTAGTTCAAAAACATGCAAATGTGAGTAGATCAATAGGTACCACTCTGGTGGGAAGGTAACGGTGCTTCGTGCAGTAATGCCAGCCACGTGACCTACGGACAATACCGGTTCTTCAGCTTAGAAATGGAGATGAACACCAACCCCCAGAGTCAGATACGACTGGACTTAATGTCAGGGGAAAACCTTTACCTTACCTACTTCAGAACATTGCTTCTTAAATTGTGGGTCCTGACCCCAAGTGAAGTCCCCTTACTTCGATATTAGGTCATGAAAAAATTGGCAACAGTAAAAGTTTTGCCACCTAGTGGCTGTTTTAGAGATTTTCACAAATCTGTTAGCAAGAATGTGCAGTGTTTACAATGGAGTCTGCAGAAGATACTATAGCTATACTTCATAAAAATGAAAATCAGCCTGTTTAGCAAGGCTTGCAAATGCTGATTTATTGTCAGTAAATGTTTTCTTTTATACCTATTGTATATACCTAGACACCTGGGGTCATGTAAACATTTCTCAAGTGGAAAGGGATGACAAGTGGAAAATGTTTGAAAAGCCCTGCTTTAGACTATAAGGAAACACCCCTTTTCCATATGAAAGAAATGAGAGCAGTGGCCTAGGACAGTGGTTCTCAACCAGAAGTTTTGGCCTTCAACTCCCAGAAATCCTAACAACTGGTAAACTGGCTGGGATTTCTGGGAGTTGTAGATCAAAACACCTGGGGACCCACAGGTTGAGAACCACTAGCCTAAAAGAACAGGCAGTGATGTGAAGTGGAAGTGAATTCAAAGCGCAGTTATACCTGTATAAGATTGAAAGCTATGGTAGGAGAACTTAAGAGAAAAGACCTTTGACTTGCATTGTGGTTCACTGTCCACAAAATACCTTCTCTGTTAAAATGATATATTGAAGGAAGAAAAAAATTTAAAGGTAATTAGAAAATGTTCACTTAAGTGATGACTAAAACTTTTCATTCAATCCTGTTATTAAGCTCTTTACAAAGATTATCGCAGTCAGTAGGAATCTTATTTGTTTTGATGTACCTCATACTTGTGGACAAAGTATTGATTAATGAAGTCTCCATAGAGCTAAGAAGCTTTGTAGTGATCTGTTCAAGAACTTGTGAAAAATTTAAAAGAGTAGGACACTGAGAGCGTTAGCACAAATAGTTATCACACACAGAAGTAGGGAAAAAAGAGACTTGTTCTGCATGGTCAGCTAGACTAGAAACATTTTGATAACAAGGTTTTGAACAAAATGTTCCTTTTCATCAGGCCTGCATAAAAGGAGTGAAAAGATAAAAGGATTTTCAAAAATATCCATCTTTTATTCTAAGTTTTTTTTTCTTTTTGAGTAGTTAAGCTTAGTGAAGAACTGGGCATGCTGCAGTGATCACTCCCGGGTCTCTAATATACTCAAAGGAGGTGGAAGGACCTGAGGATTTTGGCCAGTAGGGTAAACCTTTGCTTTCCTTTTCCTAAGGCGGTCTTTCCTACAGGTAAGTTGGTTCAATGGAGCAGCACAGAATTTGTCAAGAGAGGAGAAGGTCTTAGCCTGAAGGAAAGATATAGCCTTCTGTTTTCCCCAGAAACACTTTCCCAAGAGGTTGTATATTTCTGTAGCACTCACTCTTAAATCTACAGAAAGGCCACAGGCTCTTTCAAATGTCCAGAGGGTTTTTCCAAATAGAGCTGGAACTGGTTTATGATCTCATGGAATACAGAAATGTAGAAAGAACTTGAGATCACTGAAGGAATCTTGCATTTGTGTCATTCCATTAGGCCCCATTTCATATATAAGGGAAATATAATTGTTTGGAGAAGACAATGATGCTGGGGAAAATGGAAGGAAAAAGGAAGAAGATTGACCAAGGGCAAGATGAATGGATGGTATCCTTGACCTTGAAGAAGATGGGGGTGGCCACGGGCAACAGGCAGCTCTGGCATGGGCTGGTCCATGGGGTCACGAAGAGTCGGAAGCGACTGAACAAATAAACCACAAAATTGTCCTCAAGAATGGAAGTTTGTTTTCATTTATAAGTATCCTTTCAAAGCATTGTTGGGCTGAAGAATGGGGAAATAGTAGGCCAAATCAGTTGGCTTCACTTCTGGTGATGTAATTGGAAAATAATCCATGAAGAAGCATCGGGGAAGTGTCATGTTGGGTTAAAAAGCATTTCCTCCTGAATAAACTTCTTTAAAGCACTGCGTTGACTGCAGTTTGGTCATTAGCTATTTCAGCTCTCTCATTCAGCTGAAGAACACTAATGTCATTGGAAAACAGTCTCAAAATATCTGAAATATTAAGCCAAATTCAGGAGCAGAAGATCATATACCATAAAAATGTTCTGTGTGGCTTCTCCATACTCAGAAAGGAATAGTTTGCCAAAACAAAAAGTGTTGCTCTGTCTTTGCCATCAGAAGGGGGAAAAACTCTATATAGGGCACAACTGCAAAAATGAATGAAAGAAAAGTGAAAGGTGGGGTGTAAGAGATGGCTGTAGCCACAAGGCCAGTGGTCACTAATGATGATGGAGGCTGAAATCCAAAATATCTAAGGGGCACTATCTGAGCAAAAAGGAGAGTTGCATCTTCAGTACAACATTATTTATTTATTTATTTATTTGCATTATTTATATTATTTATATCCCGCCCATATTAGCCCGCAGGCGACTCAGGGCGGTCTACATATCAGCACAATTCGATGCCATCAATACATACATTCAAAAAGCAAAAACAATTAAGTGCATTTAGACAAAAAAAAGTGCAATAACAGTTTAAAAAGAGATATATCCTCTCACTCCAACATAACCATTTCTCATTGTCCACATCATCCTGGATACGGGTTCCTGCAGTATGAAGTGCAATCTGGAGGAAGTAGACTACGACTGCTCCAAAATAACCTTAAGCCATTGATCTTTTCATTACTATATAAATGTTTACTTTCTTTGGTTTCAGATAACTTCTATACGGCAAGAATATGAAACCAAACTTAAAGGTCTGATGCCAACATCTTTGAGACAGGAACTTGAAGACACAATTCTTTCACTAAAATCTCAGGTAAAATCTTGAATTAACACGCTTGGAATGCTAATGGCCCGTGAGAAGGGTTGATTATGCAAAGAGGTCACAGCGGTCATAATGGTGTGCTGGTGTGAGCAATAGAGGGGCCAACTATACTGCAGAATTAATGCAGTTTAACACCACTTTAACTGCTGTGCCATAAATCTATGGGAGTCATAGTTTTACATAGAATCATAGAATCAAAGAGTTGGAAGAGACCTCATGGGCCATCCAGTCCAACCCCCTGCCAAGAAGCAGGAATATTGCATTCAAAACACCCCGACAGATGGCCATCCAGCCTCTGTTTAACACCGTCCAAAGAGGGAGTCTCCACCACACTCCGGGGCAGAGGGTTCCACTGCTGAACGGCTCTCACAGTCAGGAAGTTCTTCCTCATGTTCAGATGTAATGTCCTTTCTTGTAGTTTGAAACCATTGTTCCACGTCCTAGTCTCCAGGGAAGCAGAAAACAAGCTTGCTCCTTCCTCCCTGTGACTTCCTCTCACATATTTATACATGGCTATCGTATCCCCTCTCAGCCTTCTCTTCATCAGGCTAAACATGCCCAGCTCCTTAAGCCACTCCTCATAGGGCTTGTCCTCCAGACCCTTGATCATTTTAGTCGCCCTCCTCTGGACACATTCCAGCTTGTCAATATCTCTCTTGAATTGTGGTGCCCAGAATTGGACACAATATTCCAGGTGTGGTCTAACCAAAGCGGAATAGAGGGGTAGCATTACTTCCCTAGATCTAGATACAATGCTCCTATTGATGCAGGCCAAAATCCCATTGGCTTTTCTTGCCGCCACATCACATTGTTGCCTCATGTTTAACTTGTTGTCCACGAGGACTCCCAAGATCCTTTTCACACGTACTGCTCTCGAGCCAGGCGTCCCTCAAAGTCTGTAACTTCCTCTGTCAAACAGTCCTGATGCTTCACCAAACTACAAATCCCCTGATTCCATAGCATTGAGCCATGACAATTAAAGCGGTATCAAACTGCATCCATTCTGCAGTGAAGTTGCCCAGAGTTAATTTTGTGTTTCATTAAGCAGTGTGATCATGGGTAAAGAGGTAAAGTTAGCCCACTACAGATTCACATAAAATTGGCTAAAGGTAAGGTCATGGCAGCCATTTATTAATTGTCATGATGCAGATGACTTTGGGTAGTCATTATATGGTGAAGAGAGACTTTGTTTTCTTCATAGAAAGAATTGTGCCCCACTGTTTGATTGCATCTGCATGCTTTTGCGATTGCAGGCAGAATGTAGAGACTGGAATATAGATCCAAGAATTCACAGAGCACCAGAACGTATAAATTTTAATCCATTGATGACTGTACAAAAAGCATTCCAGCCTTGCAATGTAGGAACTTTTAGCAACTATTTTAAATCTCCTTGGAGCTACCTGAAATACTTGTAGGCTGTACATTCCTTTAATGCCAAGTGGGTAAATGTATATTTGCTGAATGAGTTGCAACTTTAAGGGCAGACCTTCTGTAAAGATTGTCTTTTGGCTTATGTGCATTTAGTAAGCCTGAAATAAGACTATTTTAATTAGTCTCCTGTGACTGTCTTTACTTTCGGGCACATAAGCGTTTGGATTTATGGGCTCAGGAAAAGAGGAAGGCCTCCAGTCTGTGTTCATAGTTTTCCACAGTACACACACTTTTTCAAAATAGAGAAATGTCATCAATTTATTGTTGAAGACTTTCCTGGCCGGAATCACTGGGTTGTTGTAGATTTTTTCGGACTATATGGCTATGGTCTAGAGGCATTCTCTCCTGATGTTTCGCCTGCACTACCTCACTGTAGACCTCACTACCTCTGAGGATGCTTGCCATAGATGCAGGCGAAACGTCAGGAGAGAATGCCACTAGACCAGTGGTTCTCAACCTTCCTAATGCCACGACCCCTTAATACGCTTCCTCATGTTATGGTGACCCCCCAACCATAAAATTAGTTTCGTTGCTATTTCATAACTGTCATTTTGCTGCTGTTGTGAATAGTAATGTAAATATCTGATATGCAGGATGTATTTTCATATACTGGACCAAATTTGGCACAAATACCCAATTTGAATACTGGTGGGATTGGGGGAGGGTATTGATTTTGTCCTGTGGGAGTTGTAGTTGCTGCGATTTATAGTTCACCTACAATCAAAGAGCATTCTGAACTCCACCAACAATGGAACTGAATCAAACTTGGCACACAGAGCTCCCATGACCAACAGAAAATACTGGAAGGGTTTGGTTGGCACTGACCTTGAGCTTTGGGAGTTGTAGTTTACCTACATCCAGAGAGCACTGTGGACTCAAACAATGATGGATCTGGTCCAAACTTGGCACGAATTCTCAATATGTCCAAATGTAAACACTAGTGGAGTATGGGGAAAATAGACCTTGACATTTGGGAGTTGTAGTTTCTGGGATTTACAGTTCACCTACAATCAAAGAGCATTCTGAACCCTACCAACGATTGAATTGGCCCAAACTTCCCACACAGAACCTCCACGACCAACAGAAAATACAGTATTTTCTGGTGATCTTTGGTGACCCCTCTGACACCCCTTGCGACCCCTCCAGGGGTCCCGACCCCCAGGTTGAGAAACACTGCTCTAGACCATGGCCATATAGCCCGAAAAAACCTACAACAACCCAGTCATCAATTTGCTTGTAGTAGAGAAATTATGTATACAGGATGTTTCCTTTAGTAGTCTTTCTTACATTGAGACTGCCATGAGAAATGAATTCTATTTTATGCTGGCCAAGGTTTTATGGGTATTGCCTCTGGTACAGTTGCAAGTGGGAAACATTTCCTGTTGGCAGTCTTTGTCAAGCCAACATTGTCATTACAGTAGATGAAGAGGATTCACTTAGTAAACCTATTTCTAGGTATTAACTGTGGCTTCTCTAATAATGATGCTTTGTGGGAAACATTCTGGTGATGAGAACTGAAAAAATATCCACCTTCCAGTGAAGTAGGTTTGGGGTTGGGGTTTGTGTGTGTGTGTGTGTGTGTTTTAATGAAATCTGATTTCCACCTGCAGGGCTTAGACAGCATTTCAAAGGAGTAAAAGTCACTCCAGACTTCTGAAAGTGGGTGTTAACGTAGAAAAGCATAGCTGGCAGCTGCCTGTGCAGTGAAATACAGTAGCCAGCTAGAGACTGTTCAGTACTCAAGGCTCCCTTCTGAAGCACAGGTGTCCTCTTCTTTGAAAATTGTTGAAATTCCTGCTTCAAAAAACATCAGACAGAAAGAGCAGTGGAATCTTTGCACCTGTCAGGGTTATTAATTGTTACAGAGGAATGAGAGGGCTTGACTGGGGGAAAAGTACCAACCGAGCAGCATTAACAATGAACAAATAGGAAACATTCACTTCTCAAACAAAGCTTGACTTATGTTTAAAATACGTTGGCCTGTCCCTCTGCCTCCCTTCTCAGCCGTTCAGTGTATTCTTTGCGAGATGTCCTAGCTTGGCATCAAGGCACTGTTATATAGAATTTATTACAATAGTCGCTCCCTTATAAGATCACTAGCCGTCCCTGCCACGCGTTGCTGTGGCCCAGTATGTGTATATGTGTTTTGTGTGTGTGTATTTATATATTTGTGTATATTTGTATTTATGTGGTTATGCACATGCGTTGTAATATAATTTTTTTTTTTGCTTTTTAAGTTTCTTTCACTGTGTTTTTCAGTGTTTTTTGAGTGACTGTGGCCAAACCTTCCCTCCCTCTTTCTTTCATTTTTTTCTCTCCTTCCTTCCCTCCCTCTTTCCTTCCTTCCCTTTTTTCCTTCTACTTTCCCTTTTTCTTTCTTCCTTCTCTACCTGTTTCTTTCCTCCCTTCCTTTGCTTTTTGATTCCATCCTTCCTTCCCTCTTTTTCCTTCCTTCTTTCACTTTTTTATTTCCTTCTCTCCTTCCCTCCTCCTTTCCCTCTTTCTATCCCTTCTTCTCTCCTTCCTTTCTTCCCCGTTTCTGTGTATATGTGTTTTTATGTGTATATATGCATATATGTGAGTGTATATATATTTGTGTATGTGTGTTTGTGTATATATGTGGTTTTGTGCATGCAGTGTAACTTTTTTTTGTTTTTTGGCTTTTTAAGTCTCTTCTGCTGTGTTTTTCCATGTTTTTATGAGTGATGGACACTCGTTGGCCCGATAGGTGTATTGTGTCCAAATTTGGTGTCAATTCACCAAGTGGTTTTTGAATTATGTTAATCCCACAAATGAACATTACATTTTTATTTATATAGATTGGGATCCCTCTTTTATTTCCTAACAGAACATCTCAAGCAAATATCATATTTGTTGTCTGTCATATCTTGGTGTTAACAATGCCATTTATATAAATAAAAATGTAGTGTTCATTTGTGGGATTAACGTAACTCAAAAACCAATGGACAAATTGACATCAAATATGTACATCATATACCTAACAAGCCAATATATGCCCTTCACTCAAAAATTTTTGATTTTGTCATTTGGGAGTTGTAGTTCCTGGGATTTATAGTTCACCTACAATCAAAGAGCATTCTGAACTCCACCAACGATGGAATTGAACCAGACGTGACACACAGGACTCCCATAAACAACAGAAAACACTAGAAGTGTTTGGTAGGCATTGACATTGAGTTTGGGAGTTGTAGTTCACCTACATCCAGAGAGCACTGTGGACTCAAACAATGATGGATCTGGACCAAACTCAGCATGAATACTCCATATGCCCAAATGTGAACATTCGTGGAGTTTAGGGGAAATAGACCTTGACCTTTGCGAATTGTAGTTGCTGGGATTTATAGTTCTCTTACAATCAATGAGCATTCTGAACTCCACCAACGATAGAACTGGGCCAAACTTTCCACACAGAACTCCCATGACCAACAGAAAATACTTAAGGCCATCCAGTCCAAGTTCACAAGGGCAAGAAAACGTAATTAAAGCCCTCCTGACAAAGAGTCATCCAGCTACAGATATAGTTAGATATATATGACTCACACACACACATAGTATCATAGATACTATATGGACCCTGCTCACTTCCTAAATGGAGCCCTGGGTGGTGCAGTGGGATAATCATAATTAGAGGCACAACTCTGTGGCCCAAATGATTCATTGGAACTTTTGTCACAAGTACCACCTGCCAGTAGTAAAGAACTGGTGGGGCCATAAACCCGCAAAGGTAGTGGAAAATGAACACGTTAAAATACTGTGGGACTTTTGAATCCAAACTGACAAAGTTTTGGAACACAATACACTAGACATCACGATTGTGGAAAAGAAAAAAGTTTGGATTATTGATGTTGCCATACCAGGTGACAGCCGAATTGACGAAAAACAACAGAAAAAACCTCATCTGTTATCAGGACCTCAAACTCGAACCGGGCATAAACCAGTACAGGTGGTCCCAGTGGTTATTGGCACATTGGGTGCCCTGCCAAAAGATCTCAGCCAGCATTTTGGAAACAATAAACATTGACAAAATCATGATTTGTCAACTTACTTAGATTTGCGTGCATCATTCAAAAATACATCACACAGTCCTAGACGCTTGGGAAGTGTTTGACTTGTGATTTTGTGATACAAAATCCAGCATATAGATCTCGTTTGCTGTGACATACTGTGTTTTTGTGCCAGTAAAATAATAATAATCTTTATTTGTAACCCACCACAATCTCACCAAAGGGACTCAGGGCGGCTCACAGAAGCACTCCAAGTGCCTCATACAGACAACACATAAGTACAAATACAATGGCATAAGTATAATCAACAGTGCACAAATATCTGGTTCACTGTAGCCAAACCTTTGTTCCTTTGGGTTATTGTTATTTACTTATTTACTTGTGCTGGCAGGACTGCTGACCAAAAAGTCAGTGGTTTGAATCTGGGGAGCAGGGTGAGCTCCCTTCTGTCAGCTCCAGCTTCTCGTGTGGGTACATGAGAGAAGCTTCCCACAGGATGGGAAAACATCCAGGAGTCCCCTGGACAACATTCTTGCAGATGGCCAATTCTCTCACACCAGAAACGACTTGCGGTTTCTCAAGTTTCTCCTGACACAAAAAAACCTTCCTCAATTCTTGAGTCCCTTGTAAATATCTTTGAAGTTTGTTTTTGCCCAAGAGTTATATTAAAATGTGACTCCATCCTGCTAATGTTCAGACTGCTTCCCTTGCACAATATCAGAGGCACCAAGGTCAAACTCTAGATCAGAAGTACAGATAATGAGATCGTAAACTGAATTTAAATAAGAACTGGATGAATAGATTCCTGAGAAACCACAGCCACTGCGCCTTTTGTTCACTGGTCTCTTGTAGAGCTGGAGGAGCTTTATCACAATCATTGTATTTTTCTAGGTAAACTTTCTGCAGAAAAGAGCATCCATCCTGCAAGAGGAACTGAGCACCTACCGTACCAGAAGGTAAACTGATGTCACCTACTCAGCTTGTCATGCTTCACAGTTGAGATTGCAAAGCAAAGCGATGTGACAATGACTCCAGTCTAGTGGCAAAGTGAAATCATTTTGCTTTTCAATAAAGGGAGCAATTTCCCACCCTCCCATCTCTTTGGTACTTTGTGAATAGCATTAAGTTCAAAATGAGAACGTGCAGGTGTATGGCAAGCCTGGGCCTCGCTTCTGCCTTCTGATGAGACAGCAGCTCAGCACACAGCTGCAGGTATGCGGAGGTGCCTTTTAAGATAAAGGAGGGTGATGCAATTTGTAATATTACAGATTGTAATCTTCAAAGCACCAAGTCTTCGCCCACTTTGCCTTTACTTTGATATTTACGCCACCATGAATAAATGTCCGCAAATGTTGCAACTGCAGCACACGGGCACCCGGTGCCCTTAGAAGCAAGTGACTCACACTAGTAATTAACTAAAAGGGACCTTCCAGGTGATGTCACCAAGAGCTTTCACATTGAAAGAGGCTCACTGATCACTCAACATTTCTGCAGGGCAACAGGATATGCAAATCCTGCGGAAACTGAAACTCCAAATAAGATGTGACTGTAATGTGAATGCAGGACTGTATCAGATCTTCTTGACAAGCGATTCCACAGACGTTGATAGCATCAGCAGCAATGTGATGTCAACCAATGTGTGAGATTGTAGCCTATTTTAGATATAATACTATCTCATTTGATCACGCCAAGAAATATGTAAGCTTCACGCCCGTGCACACTGCGGTTGAAGACTTCCAGCATTAATTAATGCTCTTTTCTCCATTTGGTCCAAACCTGGAAACCATGGTTACCAGTGTGAGAACAAATGAAGATCTGAACTACCTGAAATCTGATGCTGCATTGCAGATATTTGACCAGCCCCTTTAAATGCAACACAAATGCAAATGTGTATCCATATTAAAGCATGACAAGTGTTTCCCACTCTTTGTGCTGATTGGTTGAGAGTATAATTTAAAGCAGTGGTTGAATTCTGACATCCAAAATACTCCAAAATTGTTCCAGTGGTTGTTCCAGTATGCCTTCCCTCCCCAGAATAAGGAAACTCCTAGCAATATGTCCTCTAAATACACTTTACTATGGATCTAGGAATGTCTGCACGCCCCATCCCTCTCTGAAATCTCTATCCTAGTTCATATTTCATCTGTTCATGCTCAGCATTATCTTTAAATTTTAATTATTACATTTGGCCCAGCCATAGGTTTTAAATGTTGTTGTGTTACTGTTAATGCTTATTGCTTTTTTTGCTATGAGTTTTATTTTATTGTTTTGTATTATTTGTTGTTATTGCTTTTATTATTGATGTATTGTGGGCTCGGCCTCAAGTAAACCGCACCGAGTCCCTTGGGAGATGGTAGCAGGGTATAAATAAAGTATTATTATTATTATTATTATTATTATTATTATTATCCACACGAGTGGTTGAGATAACGACCCCTTTGCTGCAATGCCATGCTTGAAAATGGATACATATTTGCATTTTATTTGTGTTGCATTTAAAGAGGTTGGCCAAATATCTGGTTCAGTGTAACCAAACCTTTGTTCCATACACAAATTTAGTAAACATATTTTGTATAAAATGACCTTTGGGTTATTGTTATTTACTTATTTACTGCATTTCTATACTGCTTTTCTCACCCCGGGGGAGACTCAAAGCAGTTTCCAACATAATAGTGACAAAATTCAATTCCAAACATACATGTGAAAACCAAAGCATAATATCTAAACAATAACATATCACTATGAATTAAAACCATTAACCATATTAAAACATGAGATATAAATAAAAACACTTAGACAGTAGGACATAGAATTAAAACTTAGTATAAACATTGAAATCACATAATCCAAAATTGTAAACTAAAGCCATTCCAACTGTCAATTGCACATATTCCTTGTTCATTTCTTGTACTGCATCACTTTACTGGCCAAAGGTTGATCTTTGCTTTCTTTCTGAAGGCCAAGAGGGAGGCCGCTGATCTAATTTCACTGGGGAGGGAGTTCCAGAGCTTAGGGGCCACCACTGAGAAGGCCCTGTTTCTCATCCCCACCAGTCACGCCTGCAAAGGAGGTGGGACCGAGAGCAGGGCCTCCCCAGAAGATCTTAACCTCCGTGATGGTTCATAGAGGGAGATGCACTTGGATAGGTATGCTGGGACGGAAACATTAAGAGCTTTATAGGCTAAAGCCAGCACTTTGAATTGTGCTCAGTAGCAGACAGGCAGCCAGTGGAGCTGACGTAAAAGAAGGGTTGTATATTCCCTGTACGCTGCTCCAGTAAGGAATCTGTCTGCTGCCCGTTGGACCACTTAAAGCTTTCAAACAGTCTTCAAAGAGAATCCCACATAGAGTTATGTGTATAAGGTTATGTGAAACATAAATTAATTCTGTTTCCTGTGTCCTAGATCTCTCATTATGTACGTGCAGGTATTACAGAATCCAAAAAAATCCCCAAAATATGGAATTATTTTGGTTCCAAACATTTTGGATGCAGGGATGCTCAACCTGTATTTCTCTTTATGAGAGTGGTGCCAGTTTCTCCTTCAGGCTGTGTTCCTTCACTAGCTGCCATCCAAGGCCCTCCAAATGCCCTATTATGCAGGTGGCCATTTTGATCCCACCCTTTGCCATTTGATGCTCTAGATCAGTAGTTCTCAACCTGTGGGTCCCCAGATGTTTGGCCTTCAACTCCCAGTTAAATCCTAACAGCTGGTAAACTGGTTGGGATTTCTGGAAGTTGTAGGCCAAAACACTGCTCTAGATCAAACTCATGGAGTTACTCAGAATTTATCAATAATATCCCTTATAACTGCCTGATACAGCAAGTTCTTCTTTTGTGGGCATCCTGACTCCAATAATACGATGTAAACATTCGACTAATGTGTTGTTGTGGGCCTTCAGGTTGTTTCAGACTTATGGAGACCCTATCACTGGTTTTCTTGACAGTATTTGTTCAGAGAGGGTTGGCCTTTGCCTTCCACTGAGAGTGATAGAGGCTGGATCTACACTGCCCTATATCCCAGGATCTTGGAACTGGATTATATGAGTCTCCATTGCCACATAATCTGGGATAAGCAGATAATCTGGGATCAGATTCTGACTTATCGTACAGTGCAGAAAGGACCAGAGTGTGACTCACCTGAGGTTACCCAAAGGGATTCCATGGCTGAGCGGGATTCAAACCCTAATCTCTAGAGTTGTAATCGACTGTTCAAACACTATTCTACAATAGCTCTTTAATGTGTGCTTGTTTCTTTTTCAGGTAACTACTGGAGCTGACTGATTTGTTCAAGTTTCTCATGGACTACTTTCAGCAGGTTTGAAGATTTGGATCTTGTGAACTAATCTGAGAGATCAGTGGCTCTTTTAGTAAAGCAGATGAAGTAATTCTAAGAAAGCTCATCCGTCATTCATAACAAATTTTATGTTACCATTTACTTGAATTATTTTATCATTATAATACAATTTTTATGTTTTTGATATATACAATACCTGTATTTATCAATATACCTACTGAAAAACTTAATTTTGTTTGCTCATATTGTTTTTGTTACTGGATTTCAGATACAATTTATTTACTTTTTACACATTTGAAGAATCACGTTTTTATTATAATCATCATCACCATTATTTTATTATCTAAACTGTATTAAAACATATGTGGCATTCTCTTCATGTTCACATGAAAGCATATTAAAATATTTTTCTACATTTTTGTTTCTAGGTTATTTTCATTTTCAACAACATATCATGTACTGTAAATATACCTGTAAAAGTCCACATTTTCTGCAGACAAATCATGGTGCATTTGTTAAGATACACTTTTGTGACTATAGAAAGAGTATAATTGCTCATAATCATTGTTTTGGTAGCTGCTTGAATACTTAGTGCATTCCCAAGGGATGGTAAGAACATATTTTTACCTGGAAAGGAAGGGTAGTAAAAAACACAATTTCAGTTTTAAGTACAGTTGTGACCGTGAAACTTTTCTATTGATTTGCAGACATCAGAGATGCCACTTTAGGTCTCCTTGTGGAGAGACAAAGTGGGGTATAAATGTAGTAGTAGTAGTAGTAGTAGTAGTAGTAGTAGTAGTAATTGCTTCTGCCAACCTAGCAGTTCGCAAACATACAGATGTGAGTAGATCAGTAGGTACCACTCTGGCGGGAAGGTAACGGCGCTCCATGCAGTCATGCTGGCCACATGACCTTGGAGATGTCTACGGACAAAGCTGGCTCTTTGGCTTAGAAATGGAGATGAGCATCACCTCCCAGAGTCAGACACAACTTAATGTGAGGGGAAATATTTACCTTTAATAATAATAATTTCCCCACTTAAATGTCAGGTGTGAAAATTGTATAGAAGCTTTGTATACTGGTGGTGATTACTTTCTCCATGCCTTTGGTATTCAGTGCACTGCTTACACATATCACGTTTATGGGCATGCCTAAAGAGTGTACCAAAACCATAAAGCAGGAAGAGGCAGTATTTTGGAGAAATTAATACTGAAAATATACAAAACGGAATGCCTCTCTAACTATGAAACCTGAGTACAAAACATTAAGGAAAAAATGTGTGTATGTGTGCCTTCAAGTCACCTGTCTACTTGTGGAGACTCCATTAACATCATAGGAATATTCAGAAGTGATTTTGCCAGTTCCTTCCTCTAAAACTGGCCTGCACAACCTGCAGCCCTCCGGGTGTTTGGGACTCTAACTCCCAGAAGCCCTAGCCAGCTTGTTCAATGGTCAGGAATTCTGGAAACAGAAGTCCAAGACATCTGGAGGGACACAGGTTGTGGAAGCCTGCTTTAAAATATACTCTACAATAAAGATGTAGAATTTGTGTTCTTCTAGATCTTTCAGACTCCAACTCCCAGAAGCCCTAGCCAGCTTATCCAATGGCCAGTAATTTTGGGAACTGAAGTTCAAAACATCTAGAGGGCCACAGGTTTGATACCATTGCCCTACAGCACCTCAGAAACCTTGGTAGTATCCCATCGAAATACTAACTTGAAGTGACCCTGCTTAACAATATCTGGTACCGTTAAAGTATCCTTAAAACATAAAATGCAATCCTTCATTTCTGACTTCAAGGTACACAAACCAATTGTGAGACGACACACAGACATATTTGCCTCTTATGTCATTAGAAAGAGTGGGGGAACTTTGACTCTTTTGGAGATGTTAAACTCTTCCAGTAATCAGGATCAAAGATGCTTAAAGTTATAACCCTGCAATACATGGAAGGCTGCAGGCTTCCCACTCTTCCGTAAGATCTACTGGAATACTGAACAAGTACCTACGGTTACTAAACGGTTTTGGCCCCGCCTATCTCCGCGATCGCATCTCCTTCTATGAACCAGCATGAGCTCTAAGATCTTCCAGGGAGGCCCTCCTCTCTGTCCCACTACCGTCTCAAGCGCGGTTGGTGGGGACGAGAGAGAGGGCCTTCTCAGTGGTGACCCCCCGTCTCTGGAACGTCCTTCCAAGGGAAATAAGACAGGCCCCATCCCTCCCCTCCTCTCCTAAGAGCTTGAAGACCTGGTGGTTTCAACAAGCCTTTGAAAATGACCAGTTCTAACTCAGCCCTACACATTGTCGAATGCGGCCTTATTCTTCCTACCAATTACTCAGATTATTTCCTCTAATCGGCCTCAGAATGAACAGCCACAGACCCGTACCTAATATTATTGTTGCCTGCCATAGCACTGCACTTAATTCCCGGGCCCCCTAGAATTTTTGGGCTTGCACAAATCTTGGCCCGGCCTTTTAAATTTTTAAATTGCCTTGAACAGGCAGGATTACTTTTAATATATGTGTGTTCTGGTGACAATTTTTATGCTTATATTTTGTTTTGTTAATCTTATGGTTATGTTGTTTTGTGATGTTACCTGGGAACCGCTCTGAATCCCTTCGGGGAGATGGAGCGGTATATAAATAAAGTATTATTATTATTATTATTATTATTATTATTATTATTATTATTATCTACCTCCTCATGCCATTTCATGGGCTGTAAAGGCATAAGTGGCAAAGGCTTATGTCCTTCACAGTGAGAACATCAGCATTGTACTTATTGTTGTTTGTGTGCCTTCAAGTTGTTTTCCTACTAACTAAGGCTTGTGTTTTTTGGGGGAAGATTTGTTCAGAAGCTGGGATTCCTTTGAAGCCTTCCTTTGAAGCTTAATGTGTCTGACTTGTCCAAGTTCACCCGGTGGGTCTCCACAACCAAGTGTGACTGTAAAGACTGGTCCCCAGGGTCGTAGTCCAACTTTAAAACCATTGCACCACTCTGGCTCTCTGCTGTACTCAAATACCAAAGTACAAAATATTTCAGAAATAAAATAAGAGAATTTAGATGGACAGTTTCTTCTGAAAAGTACTTAACAATTATGCAGCACTTCAAAGAGTTCAAAATGTTTCACATGTATTATCTTGCCAGGCCTTGAACTATGTCATCCTCGTTTTAAGTATTTAGTGCTGTTAAGTTTCTGGCACTATTTTGAAGACAGTTTCACAAGTTAAAGAAGTTGTTGTAAAGCAGCTTTGCTCAGTCTGATGCCCTTCAGAAATTTTAAACTACAGATCCCAGCATTATTGACAATTATTTTGACTAGAGTTGAGGGGCATTGGAGTCCAAAACACAACAGTTTGGAGAAGACTGCTGTGGGAATGTTGGGTGGTAAAGGGATGAGTATACAGGGATGAAGTTGCTTTAGGGCAGTGGTTTTCAACCTTCCTTATTTTGCGACCTCTTAATACAGTTCCTCATGTTGTGGTGACCCCAAACCATAAAATTATTTTCATTGCTACTTCATAACTGTACTTTTTCTACTGTTATGAATCGTCATGTTTGATATGCAAGATGTATTTTCATTCACTGGACCAAATTTGATACAAATACCCAATACTCCCAAATTTGAATACTGGTGGGGTTTGTGGGGGTGGGAAAGGAGATAATTGATATTGACATTTGGGAGTTGTAGTTGCTGGGATTTATAGTTAACCTACAATAAGTGAACATTCTGAACTTCACCAATGATGGAACTGAACCAAACTTGGCACATAGAACTCCCATGACTGACAGAAAATACCGGAAGGGTTTGGTGGGCACTGACCTTGAGTTTTGGAGTTGTAGTTCCAACTACATCCAGAGAGCACTGTGGACTCAAACAATGATGGATCTGGACCAAACTTGGTATGAATACTCAATATGCCCAATATGAACACTGGTGGAGTTTGGGAAAAATAGACTTTGACATTTGGGAGTTGTAGTTGCTGGGATTTATATTTCACCTACAATCCAAGAGAATTCTGAACACCACCAATGATAGAATTGGGCCAAACTTCTTATACAGAACCCCCATGACCATCAGAAAATACTGTGTTTTCCGATGGTCTTTGGGGGTTGGGACCCCGGGGGGGGGGGCATCACAAGGGAGTGTTAGAGGAGTCACCAAAGACCATCGGAAAACACATTATTTTCTGATGGTCATGAGGGTTCTGTATAAGAAGTTTGGCCCAATTCTATCATTGGTGGGGTTCAGAATTCAAACTGGAGGTTGGGACCCCAGGGGGGCATCACAAGGGAGTGTTAGAGGAGTCACCAGTTTGACCAACATTGCTTTAGGGTAAAATGTGAGCAGCCTTGGATAACCTCATACTCTTCCTAGACAACTAATGGAAAAGCACAGGGAAGAGCAATAAAATTCAGAAGGGAACCTGGAATAAGATTTCACTGTGTCAAGGCCTTGCAGTATGTGAACGACCTCAGAACAATTCTGTTGAGAGACTTGTAAACTGTCAGCATACAGAGTCACAGTCCAGGTCATCCACAAGTCCGTTGAAGCTCGGCCAAGTCTGTTGTTCATAGTAAAACCATTGCAGAGGTTGAGGGGAAATGAACCTTTTGTCACTTACCTCCTTGGCCTTGACATTTTTGTCAACAGCCAAGTTCACTTTTGGAGGCATGTTCCAGTTGAGAGTGAGTGTGACAACGAGAAAGACTGCCTGCAGTGAAGTGAACTGTGAACAGAGGAGAAGCGTTGGATAGATTGCATTATGTGAATAGATCATGATTAAACAAATTTTTCTGCAGTCATTGCATCTTGTTTAGCTCATAAACTCAAATCTGTGCTTTAAAACATAGATTGATTCTTTGAGGGTTGTGTGTGTGTGTGTGTGTGTGTCAGGAGCGACTTGAGAAACTGCAAGTCACTTCTGGTGTGAGAGAATTAGCCACCTCCAAGATCATTGCCCAGGGGACACCTGGATGTTTGATGTTTTACCATCCTTGTGGGAGGCTTCTCTCATGTCCCTGCATGGGGAGCTGGAGCTGACAGAGGGAGCTCAATCTGCGCTCTCCAGAACTTGTTGGCACAAGGGTTTAACCCATTATGTCACTAGGTGCTCCTTTGAGGTCAATGTTTCCTAATGTTTGGTCCTCCAGGTTTGATACTCCAACTTCCAGAAGCCCCAAACAGATCTGGTCAACTGTCAGGAATTCTGGGAGCTAAAATCCAAAACCCCTGGAGGACCAAATACTGCAGTGTTTCCCAACCTTCCTAATGCCGCGACCCCTTAATACAGTTCCTCATGTTGTGGTGTCCCTCAAACATAACATTATTTTTGTTGCTACTTCATGACTGTAATTTTGCAACTGTTATGAATTGCAATGTAAATATCTGATACACAGGATGTATTTTCATTCACTGGAACAAATTTGGCACAAATACCCAATATGCCCAAATTTGAATACTGGTGGGGTTGGATGCGGGATTGATTTTGTCATTTGGGAGTTGTAGTTGCTGGGATTTATAGTTAACAATCAAAGAGCATTCTCAACTCCATCAATGATGGAATTGAACTAAACTTGGCATAGAAAATACTGGAAGGGTTTGGTGGGAATTGACCTTGAGTTTTAGAGTTGTAGTTCACCTACATCCAGAGAGCACTATGGACTGAAACAATGATAGATCTGGACCAAACTTGGCACATATACTCAATATGCCCAAATATGAACACTAGTGGAGTTTGGGGGGGGGGGGGCTCAACATTGGTGAGTTGCAGTAGCTAGGATTTATAGTTCATCTACAATCAAAGAGCATTCTGAACGCCACCAATGATAGAATTGGGCCTAACTTCCCACACAGAAACCTCATGACCAACAGAAAATACTGGGTTGTTGTAGGTTTTTTCGGGTTATATGGCCATGGTCTAGAGGAGAAAATGCCTCTAGACCATGGCCATATAGCCCGAAAAAACCTACAACAACCCAGTGATTCTGGCCATGAAAGCCTTCGACAATACATTCAAATACTGTGTTTTATGATGGTATTTGGCAACCCCTCTGACACCTTCTCATGATCCCCCCAGGGGTCCTGATCCCCAGGTTATTTATCGTGTCATTCGCAACCAGAACATTGTATTACATTTCTAACAGAACAAAACAGACAAACAGATTAAAAAAACACACAAATTTTGCAAACTTAGTAGCTGATTAAATGTCCTTTGACCAGTATCTGGCCACTTGGAGTGCCTCTGGTGTTGCCGCAAGGAGGTCCTCCATTGTGCATGTAGCAGGGCTCAGGTTGCATTGCAGCAGGTGGTCAGTGGTTTGCTCTTCTCCACACTCGCATGTCGTGGATTTCACTTTGTAGCCCCATTTCTTAAGGTTGGCTCTGCATCTCGTGGTGCCAGAGCGCAGTCTGTTCAGCGCCTTCCAAGTCGCCTAGTCTTCTGTGTGCCCAGGGGGGAGTCTCTCATCTGGTATCGCCCACGGATTGAGGTGCTGGGTTTGAGCCTGCCACTTTTGAACTCTCGCTTGCTGAGGTGTTCCAGCGAGTGTCTCTGTAGATCTAAGAAAACTATTTCTTGATTTAAGTCGTTGACGTGCTGGCTGATACCCAAACAAGGGATGAGCTGGAGATGTCTCTGCCTTGGTCCTTTCACTATTGGCTGCTACTTCCCGGCGGATGTCAGGTGGGGCAATACCAGCTAAGCAGTGTAATTTCTCCAGTGATGTAGGGCGCAGACACCCTGTGATAATGCGGCATGTCTCATTAAGAGCCACATCCACTGTTTTAGTGTGGTGAGATGTGTTCCACACTGGGCATGCGTACTCAGCAGCAGAGTAGCATAGCGCAAGGGCAGATGTCTTCACTGTATCTGGTTGTGATCCCCAGGTTGTGCCAGTCAGCTTTCGTATGAGGTTGAGAAACGCTGAAATACTGGGAACTCTTCTAGATAATCAGTGGAAAACTTTCAGCTACTGTCCAAATACAAATTCCTGTTTCCTTATTCTTATTCTTCTCACAAACACAGTTACCTATTTCTTAATCTCAAGATCGTCACAATCTTTAATGTTTTTACATTCAATTCCTTGATCATAGGATGGATCCTGTTTTGCACTTTGGCTGCCGATGCATCAAGTCGCTTAGTTGTGCAGAGTATGTTTTGTTGTTTTTCCAAGAAAAGACCATTGATTGAACTTTTCCATTCGACTAGATAGCGCTGTTTTTACTTAAGCGAACTGTTGTTTCCCTTCTAGTGATTTTTCTTGTGTTGCTCATGTATCAAATATGTTCATTTTTCATACAGTTGAAATACCATTGCCCCTTTCTTGGCTATGAACTACATAACCGTGCTTTAATTGCAACATGGTGTGGGTTTATTTATTCTTTTTCCCCCTCTTGGAACAGAGCTGATGCACTCTTCTTGTTAGTTGTCCAACTCTCTTATAAAAACAACGTCAGGGGCTCATGCTGTGTTCAAACTTTGCTCCTAGTAGAGAAGGCTCCAACTTTGACAGGAAGAAAATATTTGTGATTGCTTTAATAACTGCTAAAGGTTACCCTGAAAAACACAGGGCACCCTTGATGCGAAGCAGTTCCAAAGAGATAATGCGGTGAGATTATGAGTTCTCTGCAAAAATCCTTCTCTGCCCTCTCAAGTCTTAATTTGCCAAAGGCGCCGCTCTCCGTCTGGTTTTGGAGGGGCAAAAAGGAACTGAGAACATCAAGCAACGTGCGAAAAAGTTCCAGAACACAAGGTCATTCTAATTCAGCGTTCCCCTTTTAAAAAATCGCATCTTCACTCAGCTTTGATAATTTCCTTTTTCAGAAGGGAAAAAAAAAACCATTCCTCTTTATGGCACGTCATTAAAAGAAAGTTGGCTCTTTAAAGCACATTATCAAAGAGTCTAGAAATAGAGAGTTGCAGAAACTGAAAATGCATGAAGAGTTTTAAGTCCAGTAACTCAAAGCCCACTTAAAATCAGTTTGGCTTTTATACTATTCGTAGTTGCATTGAGCTTTTTTTCTCCCCTTCCTTCCTTTCTTCTTTCCTTTTGTGCAATGTAACGCAAGCATACCCCATCCGTTGCATCATTGTCTTTAGATCTGATAGGCCCAAAGCCTTTTTTTAGTTGTGTGTTTTTCTGGTTTTTTCACTAATCAATATTTACTGAGGTTTACCAAACTTACTGTGGTGGCTAGTGGGTTAAAGTGTCCGAAAGGACACAGGTTCGAATCTGGGGAACAGCGTGAGCTCCCACTGTTAGCCCCAGTTTCTGCCAACCTAGCAGTTCGAAAACATGTAAATGTGAGCAGATCAATAGGTACCACTACGACCAGGCCCGTAGCCAGGATTTTGATTCGGGGGGGGGGGCTCAGAATCGTTACCCCAGTACCCCCACACATATAGGATATATTGAGCATGATGATCAGATCATGATACTAATAAACATAAGTTTAAATAATGTACCATTAAGGCCTTCTCGCGGACCACCCTGAGAATCAACCCCCCCCCCCCCCAGCTACAGGCCTGGCTACGACAGGAATCTAGAGAAGTAATGCTACCCCTCTATTCTGCTTTGGTTAGACCACACCTGGAATATTGTGTCCAAGTCCACAATATTGACAAGCTGATATTGACAAGCTGGAATGTGTCCAGAGGAGACATATTGACAAGCTGGAATGTGTCCAGAGGAGGGCGACTAAAATGATCAAGGGTCTGGAGAACAAGCCCTATGAGGATCAGCTTAAGGAGCTGGGCATGTTTAGCCTGAAGACTTAAGGAGCTGGGCATGTTTAGCCTGAAGAAGAGAGGCTGAGAGGAGATATGATAGCCATGTATAAATATGTGAGAGGAAGCACAGGGAGGAGGGAGCAAGCTTGTTTTCTGCTTCCCTGAGTGGAGACTAGGACGCGGAACAATGGCTTCAAACTACAAGAAAGGAGATTCCATCTGAACATGAGGAAGAACTTCCTGACTGTGAGAGCCGTTCAGCAGTGGAACTCTCTGCCCCGGAGTGTGGTGGAGGCTCCTTCTTTGGAAGCTTTTAAACAAGGCTGGATGGCCATCTGTCAGGGGTGATTTAAATGCAATATTCCTGCTTCTTGGCAGAATGGGGTTGGACTGGATGGCCCATGAGGTCTCTTCCAACTCTTTGATTCTATGATTCTAGGAAGGTAATGGCACTCCATGAACTCATGCTGGCCACATAAACTTGGAGGTGTCTATGGACAATGCTGGCTCTTCAGCTTAGAAATGGAGATGAACACCAACCCCCAGAGTCAGACACAACTGGACTTAATGTCAGGAGGAAACCTTTACCTTTACCTACCAAACTTCCATTGTAATCTAAACTAATAATATTACAGTATAATTGATATAGTGCAATATAGCAATATTCAGAACTGATATTGTACTATGTTAATAATATATTGTATGTATATATACCTTGTAAGCCGCTCTGAGTCTCCTTCGGGGTGAGAAGGGCGGCATATAAATGTTGTAAATAAATAAATAAATAATCCATACCCCGCCTGTCTAAAACAGAACAATTCGGACAGGAAACAAATGTAAACATATAAAATTGTACCTTTTAGAGCTCCTTCCTCACTAAAGAAAAAAGATTAAAGGATGGAAGTGCCTCCTGTATTAGTTGTATCTCCTGTTGGAGTTGTATCTTCTACTGAAGCATTACCAGGTGGACTTCTTTGATAAGCGTACATGGGAAAACACAGTTACTTGCAGTCCCAAATACACACATTTATTTTGTTTTCACTTAGCCACAGCTGCAATACCTTGGAATATTTTGATTTACATAACATCCTTTTGCAATTTTATAGACTTTGCCCCCAGTTCTGACCATTTGGTCATTCCAAGTGTCAACTGGACTAAGTCAGCTGTGATCTTGCAACTGGTGCTATCTTACAAAGTGTGAATTATCCCACTTACCAGTTTGGCTCTCTAACAGTGTTTTCAAAGTGTCTCTGTATGCTGCCTGAGCTCCCCACGGTTCAAGTGGTATCCCCTGGGTGTTGGGAAAATCACTTTCCAGTGTGTTTTGAGATGTTTCATTTGATAGGGCAAGGGTTGACTCCATGCAATGGATACTGGAGCATGATGTGCACAAAACACCCAAGCTGTTAATTCAAACAATAATTTCTAGAAATTTGGATCACAATTAACTCCTGAATGTCATCATGATCACATTAATTGGGACTTTTTTAAAAAGCATATTGGAAAACGCATGTTTGCATCTGCATGATGTTGGTTGTTGTGATATCACATATTAATGAGAAACCTATGTTCGACATATAAAAAGGAAACGTGTAAGGGAAAGTGATCTCTCCTTCCAAATACTAAACCTGTAGCTGTAATAAATGCATCCTTCAATTGACTATTGCCACTATTATGGAGCCACAGTGGTGCAGCAGGTTAAACTGCTAAGCTGAAGAACTTGCTGACCGGAAGGTCGGCGGTTCGAATCTACAGGACGGGGTGAGCTCCTGCTGTTAGCCCCAGTTCTGCCAACCTAGCAGTTCAAAAACTGGCAAGTTGAGTAGATCAATAGGTACCACCTCAGTGGGAAAGTAACGCCGCTCCATGCAGTCATGCCAACCACATGACCTTGGAGGTGTCTATGGACAACACCAGCTCTGGGGCTTAGAAATGGAGATGAGCACCACCCTACAGAGTCGGGCATGACTAGACTTAATGTCAAAGGGAAACTTTTACTTTTACCTACTATTAGAAATTTTAGTCAAAAACAATCCCCAAAACCTGGGTCAACTTATCCTTACTATACCTTAACTAATATACAGATATACAGAGAGAGAGAGAGAGAGAGAGAGAGAAATATCATTTTCTTCTCTAAGCTGAGTGGTGAAAGGCAACAGCTTAGTCCATCCTGGAGCATCTAAAAGAAGCACTGACCACTTCTGCGGTCTCTGCTGTGGGGCTACTTCTGATCTTTATGAATGTTTGGATAGGGAGAATGTGGCAGTGGCCAGGGCTAACTGGATCCTTCACATATCCACCTGTCATATCAAAATTCATAACGTTGGCCCTCAAATCTAGTGTGGGGTTCTAGCCTGATCTTCCAGTAAGTGAGCTACTTAAACATGAGCATTTTTTTCTTGTCAGGAGCAACTTGAGAAACTGCAAGTCACTTCTGGTGTGAGAAAATTGGCCGTCTGCAAGGACATTGCCCAGGGGATGCCCAGATGTTTAATGTTTTACATTGTGGGAGGCTTCCTCATGTCCCTGCATGGGGAGCTGGAGCTAACAGAGGGAGCTCAACCCCTCTCCCTGGATTCGAACTACTGACCTGTCAGTTAGCAGTACTGCCACAAGGATTTTACCCATTGCATCCCTGGGGGCTCCTATACGTGATCATGATTTCTATATGTGCATATAGGACAATTTATTTGCAGTATCCAGAAAACACAAATTTGGGTTGTAGGTTTTTTCAGCCTATATGGTCATGTTCTAGAGCCCGAAAAAACCTACAACAGCCCAGTGATTCCTGCCCTGAAAGCCCTCGACAATACATTAAACACAAGTTTGCTTGTATTACACTATGTCACACAATTTTTTTGCTGGGTTATAAAAGTCATTTTCTAATTGGTTCTATCATAAAAATATGGGGAAAATTTTACCATATTTACATCCTGCGGCCCATTTTGCTATAGTTTTTCAATGAATATCTCATTGTCTCAACCAATTCAACATATCTTGTGGCAGTCACTAAAACAAAGTTTCTGGAGGATAACAACTACTTTCAAAGTAAGCAGCACACAATTAAACAGGAAATAACACTTTCAAATCAGGAACATATTTTTTTTCAAATTTTGTTACATAGTGTTGCATTTTAATCTAAGCATCCGAATTTGAACAGACTGAGAAATGATGTTCCACACTGATCTGCAGAGACTCTTTGTTCCCTCACATCCCTGTTCCTGAAGAGTTTGCAGAGTCAAAGGAGGTGACACACGCTTCACTTTCCCACAAAGTCAAGGTGTGAAGCAATTTCAGAAAGTGCTATAATCACCCTGCTCCCATTAAAAAAAAAATTAGCTGTTCCTGGAATGAATCTGCTGCCTCTTCCAACTTTGTGCCTAGGATGTCTTCAGGACTTTTATAGTTCACAAAGCTTCCCTTAAGGAATGGCAAAGAGCATTATACTAATTGGCACGGTGTACAATACATTTGTGCAATATTTTCCTCCTCATTTCTCGTACTTTGGTATAAATTGCCCTTTCTGATGGATGCCATCAGAAAGGGTGCTTTATGCACATGATGTGGGAATGTGAATATGTACATGATTTTTGGCAGATTATACAAAATGAATCAAATCAAATACTAGGAAATGAGTGGGTCATAACAAAGAAAATGGTGGTATTAGGGAAAAGAGAGGAAACGGGAAATAAAAGAAGCAATAATAGAATGTGCACAAGCACTAATAGTATTAGGGTGGAAAGATAAATCAAAATGGACAATAAATAAATGGTACCAATAGATGGTGGAGCAAATGGGATTTGAAATTATGAATGTGAAATTAAATGATTTAAAAATCAATGAAAATAGAATGAGAGAAATGGAAGATAGATGGATAAGGGTAAAGAACCATATTATGAATCATTCCGGAGATCAAGCCATAAGAAAGAAGATACAAATGTTATATAATATACAGGATGGAAATGTACAAAGATAAATATATAATGATTGTCTCCAAAAGAAATGAATATGTGAAAGAAAATAATCCTAGTGTTGGTGGTGGCAGGCATGTAGCCGGGGGGGGGGGCCTCGGGGGGCTTCAGCCCCCCCCCCCCGAAATTTTCATGGTGGTTCGCGAAAAGGCCTTATTGGTGCATTATTTAAACTGTTATGTTTATTCATATCATGATCTGATCACCATACTCAATATATCCCATATGCAGTATGATACAAAAGGTTTGCTAGGCTAGACCCTCTTTCACTCAGACTCAGCCCCCCCGCCCCCCCCCCCCGAATTTTTTTTAGCCCCCCCCCCCCAAACCGAAATCCTGACTACGGGCCTGGGTGGTGGGAATTGTAAATGTTTTGTGTGTGCATGGTATGTATTTTTTGTATTGTAAAAATAAACATTCTTTAGATCTATAGAAAGGAATGGCAAAGAGCAAGGGAGGCTACACAGCGGCGGCTCACCCTAACAAAATAAGGCTTGCAAAACATTCTTTTGGCCCTTTCTGTATTGTTGAAGACTTTCATTACTGGAATTACTGAGTTATTCTAGGTTTTTCGGACTGTATGGCTATATTCTAGAAGCATTCTCTCCTGACATTTCCCCTACATCTATGACAGGCATCCTCAGAGGTTGTGAACTCCCTTTCTTTCAGCCAGCATGGCCAGTAACACTGGGAATCTTAAGAGGTGGAGTTCAAAAAAAGTTATTTTTCCAGGCTTAGCTGCAGAACCAGTCTATTCCAATTATAGAGTAGGTTGAATTATGAAAAGGTATGAAGAAGATAAATTTGGCAAACCTAATATGGATCAGTTCTACCAAAACAAAAGGCAAAGCAGCACCAAGCTGATTAACGTAAGCCTCTTCAATATAATCTTTTTTGTTTTCCGATTTACCCTTAAAATACCATCTGTATCATAAGACACATTTCCCAGTGAACAACGCACAATTCCTTTCATAGGCCTTTGCGCTGTGAGACTTCAAAGCTAACCTTGAGAAAAGGAAGACATGAGAAAAGAACAATAATGTAGAGATACAGTTGTCAGATTCAAACACATTGGGCAATTATTGCTTGCATCCTATATTTTGAATTTTAAAATACATAAATCTTATATATAATAAATATATTATGTTATTTATTCAAAAATATGACATCAAACAACGTCTTATCATATTTTTTTAAGTATGACAATAGATTCTCCTGTTTCTTCTGCCTTCAGATCTAAATTGAGCACAATAAGTGAAAGTCCCTGATTGTGGCCTTGTTGCCGGAATCTTAGCAAGACTCTCAAAAAGCAGGATTTCCCTATATTTGTTTATTTATTTTATTTATTTACTTGCCATATTTATACTCCGCCTTTCTCTACCAGGGGGACTCAAATTCACCGAAAAATAAAATTACAACATATTAGCCATTCAAAGCCATACATTCAGTTAAAAACACTCCATCCAGAGTTCAAGGTCCAAGGCTATTCCAAGGTCAAATTGCAAATAATTCTATATTTGGAATACTGCATTGCCCTAATTTTTTGAAAGCCTGCTCCCAGAGCCAGGTTTGGACTCTCTTCCTGAAGGTTAGTAGGGAGGGGGATGATCTGATGTTGCTAAGGAGGGAGTTTCACAACCAGGGGGCCACCACTGAGAAGACCCTGTCTCTCATCCCCACCAGCCATGCTTGTGAGGCAGGTGGGACCAAGAGCAGGGCCTCCCCAGATGATCTTAGTCTCCAAGCTGTTTGTAGGGGAAGATACGTTCAGACAGATAGCCTCGGCCGGAACCGTTTTGGCTTTATAGGCTAATGCCAGCACTTTTGATTATGCTCAGTAGCAGACTGGCAGCCAGGCGTCCCCTGGGCAACGTCCTTGCAGATGGCCAATTCTCTCACACCAGAAGCGACTTGCAGTTTCTCAAGTCGCTCCTGACACGACAAAAAAAAAGCCAGTGCTGCTGATGCAACAGGGGAATTGTATGCTCCCTGAATGTCACTCCAGTGAGCCACCTGGCTGCCGCTCGCTGGACCAGTTGGAGTTTCCGAACAGTCTTCAAAGGCAACCCCACATAGAGTGCATTACAGTAGTCTAGACGGGATGTAACCAGAGCGTGGACCACTGTGGCCGAGTCAGACTTCCCAAGGTACAGGTGCAGCTGGAACACAAGTTTTAATTGTGCAAAAGTTCCCCTTGCCCCCGCCGAAACCTGAGGTTCCAGGCTTAGTGATGAATTTGTTCAGTCAAAATAAAGAAAAGTGGAGGCTACCAAGTAGAGAAAGAATAGTCAAATATTGCCCTACTCCCCATTTCACTGGTATGTTTATTTTTCATGTCATAAGCGAATTGAGAATACAGTTATAATGCATAGAAAAACCACAAACAAAGTTAAAAACTTGGCATTATACAAAATTTCCTTTGACCAGACGCTGGCCACTTGGAGTGCCTCTGGTGTTGCTGTAAGAAGGTCCTCCATTGTGCATGTGGCAGGGCTCAAACTGCACAGGTAGATGCCTGATATATAACCCCTAAATTTGCCTGTTTAGAAAAGTGTCTAACAGCCTCATCAGACATACAAAACTGCCCATCGTATGGCACTTCCACTTCGCTTGTGGCACAGAACTGCAGGCTCCTACCCTGTAACGATGATCTACTTTCAGCGGAGCTCTGTGCCGCAAGTGAAGTGGAAGCATGGTAAGCCATTGTGCCATCAACATGGAAGGCTTCCCATGTTACATAGGAAACAACAGAAAGCCAGGCAGCAGATACTGGTGTGAGGGGGAAGGTGGATGATGCGGGGTGTGGGGTGACGGGTTCTCCATGCTCCCTGCTGGATTTGCCACAATGTGTGGCGAATTCCAACCTTAATGTGATAAGGTCCCAAGACAATCCAAGATAAGTTGCTAATCCTGCCCGAACGAGTCCTGTTCTAACTGTAGGAGCATACACACAAGTGGATAAGCAGTGGTTCTCAACCTGGGGTCTCCAGATGTTTTTGGCCTACAACTCTCAGAAATCCCAGCTAGTTTACCAGCTGTTAGGATTTCTGGGAGTTGGCCAAAAACATCTGAGGACCCCAGGTTGAGAACCACTGGGATAATGGGAAATTCTGTGAATGATCAGATAAATGGTGGTCTTAGGCCAAGTTTGCTCAAGTATTCTTCCCTAGGGGTGACCATAGGAATCTTTTGTCAGATGAATCTAATACAAAGACCCAGCCCTACCATGGAGTTAAGAGAGAAAGACATGTGCCTCAGACAACAAGAGGGTAGGAGGCAGAAGCAGTACCTCCTCCACACATTAGTCCTTCCAGCTAAAGCTTCTTAGATGTTCCCTCTCTTACATGAAAGACATTTGTGTGCTCTGTTCACCTAAACTAGCCTACTACTACCTTCAGGTGTGGGGTGCTACTAGTCCAGCTGGCTCCTGTTCAGGGAATTAAAAAGAAGGACCTCATCCTTTTCTTAAAGCAGCAAAATGTTCTGGTCCTGGGCTAATGTCCTGATTCTGTAGATGAGCAGACTGGGCATTTGTTACCTTGAGGTTGGTTAATGTTATTGTAATGGAGTCTATGTTTGAGAGACCTTTGGAAACTGAATTCTATTGGCAAAGTATTAACCAGCAATAGGGACTGTTACTTTTTGCATTGATTGAATTAGCTAGTTCCTGAGGGCAATTTAAGGTACATGTACCTTCAAAGTCCTAAATGTTTTAGAGTATGTTGTCCTTCATTGGAGAACACAATTCTGCCAGGCTCTCAAAATCACTGGGTGAAACATTTTGTATATGCCAGTGTTCACTGGAGCTGCTGACAACACATAGTGAAGTTTTCTATGTATGAACACCAGTATATGCACCTCCTTCCCTTAGAATATCAAGTTGTCTCTCTTCCCTTGGAACATGTTGAAAACTATTGTTCCAATTTTATTTTTGTTGCTTCTTAAATGACTTCTAGATTGTTTTCAGATTTTTCATTTAGCCTGATATTCTGTGGTTTATGAGTATTTTTATCTGTTGCTTTTGGTTTTTACCATCTTAACTGGGCTATAGATTTCTTTTGTTGGTTGGATGTTCTACTTGGTCTTGGTGTTATTTAACCAATTTTCAGTGCCTGGACAGTAGATGTGCCTTTGGATTAAAAGCAATTGATTGTATCCAGTGGTTTTCTTTATAAATATTCCAACAAAAATGGTAGTACTAATTACTAATAAGCTTCTATTTAAAAGCATATGGCGATACCAACAGTTTACACTAGTCCTTATTTCCTGTTTTCAGAACACTGCACCTGAAGTCTGAAAACTCATCTGTATATACAATGGAACTTCAACTTCAATGTATGCCAACTTAAGAGCATTAAGAGCTGTCACTCAGCCTTATTTTGCTTGTTTTGCTTTGATATACAAACAGCATTTTGAGTTAAGAGCTAGTGCTAGAGGGAGCACTAGCGTGAGAGTAGAGGGCATTAAGGGAGCAGCCTCTAGGCCTTGTGCTCTTTTCCACTTTGGGAGATTGCTGCCCACTTTGCCCTTGTCCGCTTTGAGGAACTTTGGGTTAGTTGATTTTGTGTGGTTTTCATTCCTGATATGTTTGGCTTCATGGAGAGAGAGAGGAAGAGAGAGCTGAAATGAGTACAGTATGAAGAACATGATACTTCTGCCTCCTCACTTTGTGCTTTATGCTTCCTTGCCACAACTTTGTGCTTCTATCATTTTAAAGTTGATCTTTCTTTTTTATTGTTCCATGTGAAGGTGCATTTATACATTATTTATATTTATAACGTATATTTTCTTATTTAAAAACACCTAAAAATGTTTTTTGGGGAAACATAACGGATTAGCATTTCAATGGGGAAATTAACTTTGAGATAAGAGTAGTGTGAGTTAAGAGCTCATTCATGGAGCAAATTAAACTCTTAACTGAAGGTATCACTGTATAATAAAAGCAAAAATATGTAACACCTGAAGACAGCTTTAGGGCTCAATTTCCATGCACTGAAGAAACGGAGTCCAAAGAGTCCCACTGGAAGTTCCCTTACATCACGTGATGGCCTCCGTGGGACTTTTTTCCCACAACTCATAGAAATGGAGCCCAGACTGCATGTGATGAGGTTGTAAATTTGCGATTTCAATTGGCCAGTGATGAAAGAGGGGGCAGCCTTTAGGTGTAGGTTATAGAGTGAAGTAAGAGGGGTGGACAAAGGGCTAGTTGTGGGGGGTAATAACTGTGTGTTACCCCTCTTTAAGAGAAACTCAGGGGACCCTGAGGGGACGAGATGCCAAGCCCTGAAATGAAAAATCACCACGGCCTGAAACTTGTTTTTCAGCAACTCTGAGCATGGGACTGTAGCCAGTGGACGAAGATCCATGTTTTCAATCATGGCAAGGTCATGTGGAATTATGTTTAAATAATCACAAGCAAAACGAGACACACAACAGCTCATCAACAAAATAAAACATCAACAAAAAGCTTTCCCATCAACAGCTTCCAAATGACTCATGGAGTCACTGAGTATTGTAACCAATTCACATAGTTGCCAGAGTGGTATGTTCTTAATAGCTTGGGGGAGGGCAAGATGGTGTCTGCATGATAGGATGTGATTTAATGGGATCCGGTATTTTTGTTTTTCCTACTCCCTCTCCTTGCAAAGGGGAACAGAAAATGCAATAGGACTAGCCCCGCGTCAACAACACACCATAAGGCTTCAAATAGCTTGGGGTACATACTCAGTCCGTACATTGTGGTATTGACCACAATGTACGGACTGAGTTGGACATGATTTTATCTTGGCAAATGGTTTACATGCATTTTATCGTATATGTATATTTAATTGATTGTTTATGTATGATGTTTTAAAAGGTTTTTATTGTTGGCACTGAATTCTTGCTGTTAGCCGGTCGGAGTCCCTCTACGGAGGTAGAGAAGATCAGGATATCAAAGTTTTAAATAAATAAATACTGTAAAGACTGCCCATAGCTGCTATTGGTCTCACCACCATCAAGGAAGGCAGCCTCCGGGCCTTCTGCTCTTGTCCGCTTTGGGAGATTGCTGCCCACTTTGCCCTTGTCCGCTTTGAGGAACTTTGGGTTAATTGAATTTGTGTGGGTTTTATTCCTGATATGTTTGGCTTCATGGAGAGAGAGAGGAAGAGAGAGCTGAAATGAGTACAGTATGAAGAACATGATACTTCTGCCTCCTCACTTTGTGCTTTATGCTTCCTTGCCACAACTTTGTGCTTCTACCATTTTAATGTTGATCTTTCTTTTTTATTGTTCCATGTGAAATGCATTTATACATTATTTATATTTTAAAAGTATATTTTCTTATTTAAAAACACCTTTAAAATGTTTTTGGGGAGACACATTTCTATGGGAAAATTAACTTTGAGATAAGAGTGGTGTGAGTTAAGAGCAAATTAAACTCTTAACTCAAGGTATCACTGTATAATAAACGCAAAAATATGTAACACCTGAAGATAGCTTTAAGGCTCCGTTTCTATGTGCTGTGGAAACGAAGTCCAAAGAGTCCCACTGGGTCCCCCTCCCATCAAGGAGTCCTTTTTGTGTGTGTGTCAGGAGTGACTTGAGAAACTGCAAGTCACTTCTAGTGAGAGAGAATTAGCCGTCTGCAAGGACATTGCCCAGGGTGGCACAGTGGCTTAAACCCCTGTGCTGGCAGGACTGAAGACCAACACTTCGCAGGTTCGAATCCAGGGAGAGCGCGGATGAGCTCCGTCTTTCAGCTCCAACTCCTCATGCGGGAACATGAGAGAAGCCTCCCACAAGGATGGTAAAAACATCATCAAGGTGGGCTGAGGAGATTTCTATCAGCATAGATGTTTCCATGCAGGCCCTTTTGACACATTCAATTTGTGGGAGGGTAGGGTGTTTTTTTTCCGTGTCAGGAGTGACTTGAGAAACTTCAAGTCACTTCTGGTGTGAGACAATTGGCCGTCTGCAAGGACATTGTCCAGGGGACACCCGGATGTTTTGATGTTTTTACCATCCTTGTGGAAGGCTTCTCTCATGTCTCTGAATGGGAAGCTACAGCTGTCAGAGGGAGCTCATCCATGCTCTTCCTGGATTTGAACCTGCGACCTGTCAATCTTCATAAGGGTTTAACCCATTGCGCCACCGGGAGATTAACCGGAGGGTGGTTAATCTCTGGATACTTGTGACCCCAATTCTCAAGGCTGTTGTTCCAAGAAGTATAATCTCTGGCCTTCCACCATCTCTTCTGAAGTTCACCATCCTAATACCTGTTCATGGTCTTTACAAGTGAAGATTTCTCTAACTGATAATTTGGACAAAGGGAATGTGAGCAGGAGCAAAGCAGAAGGTTAGCTTACACAAACTTAAAAGGTCATGAGCTCACCACACTTCTGAAGATAGTATTTTGAGTAAAGCATGTGTATGTGTGTTTTGGGGGGACGGGGACGGGATGGGACACCTTTAGCCCTTTTGAAGTTTTGCATTAAAAGTCCCATGATCCTTTGGCCATTCATTCTAAGACCCCAAGGTGCTCTGGATAGAAGAGTTTCTTTAATGACAATTACAACTAATCTTATTTCCATGAAAACATGGGGAAATGTCAAGTTACCTTCCAGTCCTTACGGCATTCTAACCTGTATCCAAGAAAGAGTGCCTCTGTATTTTCCAACTAAATGAAAACAAATGTCCGGTCAATGTCACCCCAGAACTATCTCCTACCCAGCAGAGAACAAAGTCTTACACTGAGCTTTGTTCCCTCGCTTTCCGAGGGAACAAAGTGGTAATGTGTTGAAAGTCCAGAAGCTCCAGCTAGCAACATCTCAACATGATACTGAATTATCCTTTTAAACTGATCTCTGTGTAGCAAGGGGTCATATAAGCTTGACTACAACAGGGTATAAAATCTGAAATCTCTTTGTTGTTTTCAAGTACAGCAGGACTTTCTCTACTTAAGGTGCTCTCTTGGTAGAGTAAGGATGGGTGACTTGTAGCCTCCCAACTGATGCTGGACTGCGACTCCCATAAACCCCAGTTAGTCAACTAATGGTGAGGGAATATTGTAAGGGACTATCCAATAATACCGACAATCCTCCATGTCATTGATATAAGGAGAAAATGCATGTCCCATTGTGAATGAAATGCTGTCCAGCTGGAGTTGAGTTTACAACAACAACAACAACAACAGCCGTGAAAGCTTTCAACAATATACTGAGAAAGTTTTCTGCAATGAAGGATTTGCCAACATTTTAAGGCACTAGGAATATTCTTCTACTTGAAGGAGTTTCTTCCCTCTGTCTAATAATAGAGCCTACCTTCAGTCCTATCATAGTGGATCTTTCACTCCTGATGCCTGTTGTAACCTCACAACATAGAATTTCTCCCTGTTACACCTCAGAGGTATTACTTCGGAGGGGGAGGAATCTACAAATTCGGTGTATTCAGAAAAGTAACTGGATGAGGCATTAGAAAAATAAGGAGTTAAGTCCCATTAAATCTATGCATGAGAGACAATGGAATCATCCTGGAAAATTGAAGCAGACAGTTTCCTTAATAATATCCGTCTTTTTCTCCGTCATTTTTTTAATAGAAGGGAAATTGATTTTATTCCTAGGAGGGGCGCCTGTGTGGTCTTGCAGTGCTCGGTTCTCTGGCTGAAACCCCAGACTAGGATGAACTGATTAATTGAGTTTGCTCCAGACAATACTGGCAACGGCCCTCTGTTAGAAGCATTTAGTGGAATTAGCCGAAACGCTGCTGGAACAGTTGTTTGGGAAGTCGCTGAAAATCATTCAGGGGCAATGTGTGCTTCGTGGCTAACAAACAACACAACTCCACACATCTCTGATGGAAGGGAACAATGCATTTAATACCAAACTCCACATCAGTTGTGGGTATCCAACCACCTGATTCCTGTACATTGGCTGGAGCTGCTGGGATTATCTCCCCTTCAGTGTAAGTAGGGCAAAACCATTCAGCATCAGAACCCTTAACTTCCCCTGTTTACAAGGGGCCTATAATGTGATCCCACCAGTATGCCACCAAAAATATAATGGGTATTGGGATTTACATTAAAAAAAACCCCAAGATTATAGCAACAAGAATGATTGACTACTGGGAAATAGAGGGAGAAAACATGGAGGCTGTGACAGACTTTATTTCTGGGTGAAAAGATTACTACAGACATAGACTGTAGCCAGGAAATCAAGAGATGCTTATTTCTTGGGAGGAGAGCAATGTCCAATCTTGATAAAATAGTGAAGAGTAGAGACATCACACTGGCAATGAAGATCCACATAGTTAAAGCAATGGTATTCCCCATAGTCACCTACGAATGTGAGAGCTGGACCCATAGGGAAGGCTGAGCAAAGGAAGATAGATGTTTTTGAACTGTGGTGTTGGAGGAAAGTTCTGAGTGTGCCTTGGACCACCAGAAGATCCAACCAGTCCATACTTCAGGAAATAAAGCCCGACTGCTCATTGGAGGGAAGGATAGTTGAGGCAAAGATGAAGTACTTTGGCCACAGGCTGAGAGGATCTCCCTTTGTTTGGAGATCCCACCGCTGCCTCACCAAAAATGTAAAGAGAAGGGGATTTACTCTATCAATCCCAATGCTGAACCACCAAAATGTAAAAGGATTATCAAATAGACCTCAGCCTGTTAGAGATTCCCTCCTTCTTAAATCCCCACTGCTGAAAGGAGAGCTTAGAAAAGACAATGATGCTGGGGAATGTGGAAGGAAAAAGGAAGAGTGGCCAACCAAGAGCAAGATGGATGGATCCTTGAAGTGCCTGGATTGACCTTGAAGGAGCTGGGGGTGGTGACGGCCAACAGAGAGCTCTGGCGTGGGCTGGTCCATGAGGTCACAAAGAGTTGGAAACGACTGAACGAATGAACAACAAAGCAACATTTTACCCCAGTGTTTCCGAACCTGTGGCCCACAGCCCACTAGTGGGCCACAAGACCTAAAATAAGGTCAGCGAGACATGCATTTTTAGGCCTGTTCCTGGGGTTATTTAGGGTGCTGATTCAGAAAATTGCATTGGATGAACCACATAAGCTCTAGATTATTAAATATGGTTTTCTGTGGGTGAGCAGATGGCAACTACTGGATGGCATAGGTTCTGTATCAGAAACTAGATCTGATGTGGTTGATCCAATGCAATTTTCTGAAACAGCACCCCAAATAACCGAACTGAATCTAAAGTTGACCGAAACTGATTCGTAACCCTTTTGGTACTAGTGTTGGAGAGTTGTCCCTGCTCAAGTAGTCCCTGGTCAAAAAAGGTTGGGAATCACTGTTCTAGCCCATCTGGTTGCTTCCACCCTGCTCCCCACAGGCTAGCTTTGTTAGAATAGAATTTGGTCCATAGACTGAAAGACATTCCTCAGCCTAGTTTAAAGGAGCACAACTAGATAATCTATTTTAAGGTGTTCACATAACTTGAAATTAATGTGTACATGTCAACAACAACAGTTCCTATGATCAGCAAAGACATAACCAAAAAAATCTGGGGAAACCAAGGAGAAAAATTAGCTGCATACAATTCTGACTGCTACCCCTAAAAAATCCCGCTGGAAAAGTTACAGAACTGAGCCGTCAAAATGATCACATCGCTGAAGCAATTCCCTAGTGAAGAAAATGTAAACTCAAGAGGGCTATTTAGCTTAGCAAAAAAACGCAAGTAATGCGATAAAGTATACACATGCCTGTACGATGGTATTGAGAAGGTGTTTAAAGGGTGTTTTCTCCTTCTGTCATAATAGTAAAACTCAGGGCGATTCAATGGAACTGAATGGTAGGATAGATAAAAGGGAAATATTTCTACACATAGTGGGCTGTTGACGCAATGGCATTCACTACGTCAAGATCGACTGATAGCTACCAACCTGAACAGGATTTTCAAAGGGGATTGAATGGACAAATACCTGGAGGACAAGGCTATCAGCGGCTATATTTCCCCTGCATCAGAGCTCCTGAAGCTGTTTTTGAAAAGTAATTAGCTATTGTTGTGGTTTTAAGGCTCAAGGGAAAAATCAACTTGAGTTATAGTTATCTCTTTCTAAATGTAACTCATTAGCCTCAAAGAAAGGCAGGTAACAAATTATTATTATTATTATTATTATTATTATTATTATTATTATCATTATTGAAGCCCTCGGTGGCTCAATGGGTTAAACCAGGGGTCCTCAAACTTTTTAAACAGAGGGCCAGGTTACAGTCCCTCAAACTGTTGGAGGGCTGGATTATAATTTGAAAAAACATGAATGAATTCCTATGCACACTGCACATATCTTATTTGCAGTGCAAAAAGACACTTCAAAACAATACAATAATGAAGAACAATTTTAACAAATATAAACTTATTACTATTTCAATGGGAAGTGTGGGCCTGCTTTTGGCTGATGAGATAGGATTGTTGTTATTGTGTGCTTTCAAGTCGTTTCAGACTTAGGTTGACCCTGAGCGAGGGCCGGGTAAATGACCTAGGAGGGCCGTATCTGGCCCCCGGGCTGTAGTTTGAGGATCCCTCCCACAGGATGGTAAAACATCCGGGTGTCCCCTGGGAAACTTCCTTGCAGATGGCCAATTGTCTCACACCAGAAGCAACTTGCAGTTTCTCAAATCTCTTCTGACTGCTTCTGGGGCAGTGCAATGAGGCAAAATGGTGTCCTGAGATGGTTTTAAGCAATTGATTTTAATATGAATATAAGTGATTTTAATGTTTGTATATATTTATGGTTTTATGTCCCAGCATTGTGTGTTTGCCATATATATGTTGTGCTCCGCTCTGAGGTGAGAAGGGCAGAATATAAATGTTTTAAATATATTATTATTACTATTATTATTATTATTATTATTTTACACCATCTGAAAAATATCTGAATACTATAAGCTTTTGGACAGTGATACAAAAAACTGCTCCTCCTATCCACTTCCTTGTTGTCTCAGTACCCACAACACAAGCCAGCATTTGAACCCTCCTTGGCCCTTTAATGAGACACACACATAGTCACTACATTCGTAATATAGCTACTACAGTTTCAACACTAATGGAGTGAAGTTATCCCTTCTTAACACAATACTTTAGTTATTGGCAGGTGATGATTAGGGATCTACCCTGCAGAATTAGTTTTGAAAGGTCTTAAGCCTTCTCTTCCATAGTTTTGGTGCCTCACCAAACCACAACACCCCAATATTTCATAGCAATGGCATTTGAAGTAGCATCAAACTGCATTCATTCTAGATACACACACAGGCCCCTTCCACACAGCTGAATAAAATCCCACATTATCTGCTTAGAACTGGAATATATGGCAGTGTGGACTCAGATAACCCAGTTCAAAGCGGATCTTGTGGCATTTTCTACCTTGATATTCTGGGTTATATGATGGTGTGGAAGGGCCCCAAGTCTCACTTTGACACTCAGTGTTGTGGGGAGATGAATCATATCTATCTATCTATTAGGCCTGAGCGGTTTCATTCGTTAATTTTGTAATTCGTTAATTATTCGTTATTTTTAATAATTACAAAACGATTACAAAACACATTTTCAAACCCGGAAGGGTTTTAAAATAACGAAGCAGCATCCCCCATTCTTTTAACGAGCTTCCGCCCGTTTCGGAAATGGGATGGAGGATGCTGGTGCCTGGGAGCCAATCCGGCGCTCCCAAGCACCCAAGCAGTGCACCGTGGCTGTGTCTGATTGGCCGGCAAGGCCTTTAAAAGCGGCTCCGCGTGGCCGCAGAGCTCATTTGTTGCGCGGAGGCGAGGGAGGAGAGAGGTCTGGGAGGGCTGCTTGCTTTGGGTTGGCTTGGTTGGTAGGAAAAAGACTTGCATTGGGTTGGCTTGGTTGGAAAAGACTCTTCTGTTGGTGTGTGCTCTCGATTGCCCTGTCTTTTGGCTGTGTTAGCTCTACATCAGGGCCAGTTTTTGGTTAATTTTCCATTTCTGAATATTTTTTAAAAATACCTGTCTTTTATTCTTAAAAAAAATACAAAAAATATTCTAAAAAAAGAAAAGACTCTTCTGTTGGTGTGTGCTCTCGATTGCCCTGTCTCCTGCCTGTGTTAGCTCTACATCAGGGCCAGTTTTTGGTTAATTTTCCATTTCTGAATATTTTCTAAAAATATCTGCCTTTTATTCTTAAAAAAAATACAAAAAATATTCCAAAAAAAGAAAAGACTCTTCTGTTGGTGTGTGCTCTCGATTGCCCTGTCTCCTGCCTGTGTTAGCTCTACATCATGGCCAGTTTTTGGTTAATTTTCCATTTCTGAATATTTTCTAAAAATACCTGCCTTTTATTCTAAAAAAATACAAAAAATATTCTAAAAAAGAAAAGACTCTTCTGTTGCTGTTTGCTCTCGTTTGCCCTGTCTCGTGGCTGTGTTTGGTCCACATCAGGGCCAGTTTTTGGTTAAGTTTCCATTTTGAATATTTTCTAAAAATACCTGTCTTTTATTCTTAAAAAAATACAAAAAATATTCTAAAAAAATAAAAGAGTCTTCGGTGGCTGTGTGTGCGTTTGTCATTTGTGTAGTTCCAACCAGTGCGCTCCTTTTGCCAACACAAAGTGCTACATACACTGCTCGCTCATTTGTGTAGTTCCAACCAGTGCGCTCCTTTTGCCAACAGAAAGTGCTATAATACAGTGCTCGCTCATTTGTGTAGTTCCAACCAGTGCGCTCCTTTTGCCAACACAAAATATTTAATAACGAAGTTATTAATAACGAAGTTTTTAATAACGAAGTTTCGGAAGTCGCTTTGCGCATGCGCAAAGCGTCCGCCGTTTTAACGAATCGATTCGTTATAACCTTAACGAATCGACCCCGCACCAATAACGAAGCTTCGGAAGTGATTTTGCGCATGCGCGGGGGGTCCGCCATCTTAACGAATCGATTCGTAAATATTTACGAAATTTCGTAAATACCGAACTTTTTTAAGGGAAAATTTTGTAATTATTTTAAATATCGAAACAAAAAAACACCCCAATTACAAATCGATTTTAGAAACAAATTTTTGCGTTGTTACCCAAGCCTACTATCTATCATCTATCTATCTATCTATCTATCTATCTATCTATCTATCTATCTATCTATCTCTATGGCTGGATGGCTCTTTGTCAGGAGGACTTTGATTACGTTTTCTTGCCCTGATGAAGGGAGTTGTAATGGATGGCCTTAAGTATTTTCTGTTGGTTGTGGGGGGAGTGTGCCCCGATTCTGTCGTTCATGGGGTTCAGAATGCTCTTTGATTGTAGGTGAATTGTGAATCCCAGTGTCTACAACTCCCAAATGTCAAGGTCTATTTCCCCCAAATGCCATCTGTGTTCATATTTGGGCATATTGAGTGCTTGTGCCAAGTTTGGTCCAGATCCATCATTGTTTGAGTCCACAGTGCTCTCTGGATGTAGGTGAACTACAACTCCCAAACTCAAGGTCAATGCCCACCAAACCCTTCCAGTATTTTCTGTTGGTCATGGGAGTTCTATGTGCCAAGTTTGGTTCAATTCCATCGTTGATGGAGTTCAGAATGCTTTTTGATTGTAGGTGAACTATAAATCCCAACAACTACAACTTCCAAATAACAAAATCATAATTTTTTGAGTGATGGGCACTCCTTGTGTTGTGAGACGTTTTGTTGCCAAATTTGGTGTGATTTCGTTCATTGGTTCTTTTGTTTTTAAGGAACTCATTATGCACAGAGCATTTTTATATATATAGAAGATTAGTATTTCAATGGGAAGTGTGGGCCTGCTTTTGGCTGATGAGATAGGATCGTTGTTGTGTGCTTTCAAGTAGTTTCAGACTTAGGTTGACCCTGAGCGAGGGCCGGGTAAATGACCTTGAAGGGCCGTATCCGCGCTGGGTCTTAGTTTGAGGACCCCTGCTCTACTGTATTAATAAACTTAGTTACCTCTACATTTGGTTCTTGTGGGTTTTTTCGGGCTATAGAGCCATGTTCTAGAGGCATTTCTCCTGACATTTCGCCTGCATCTATGGCAAGCATCCTCAGAGGTAGTGAGGTCTGTTGGAAGTAGGAAAATGGGTTTATATATCTGTGGAATGGCTGGGGTGGGGCAAGGAGCTCTTCTCTGCTGCAGCTAGGTGTGAATGTTTCAACTGATCACCTTCATTAGCATTTGAAGGCCTGCCTGAGCCTGGGAAAATCTCTTGCTGGGAGGTGTTAATCTGTGCCTGGTTGTTTCCTCTCTGTTGTTGTGCTGTTGTAATTTTAGAGTTTTTTAATACTGGTAGCCAGATTTTGTTCATTTTCATGGTCTCTTCCTTTCTGTTGAAATTGTCTACATGCTTGTGGATTTCAATGGCTTCTCTGATTTTCCCAGGCTCAGGCAGGCCTTCAAATGCTAATGAAGGTGATCAGTTGAAACATTCACACCTAGCTCCAGCAGGGAAGAGCTCCTTGCCCCACCCCAGCCATTCCACAGATATATAAACCCATTGTCCCAATTCCAACAGACCTCACTACCTCTGAGGATGCTTGCCATAGATACAGGCGAAACGTCAGGAGAAATGCCCAAAAAAACCCACAAGAACCTAGTGATTCCAGCCATGAAAGCCTTCGACAATACATCTCTACATTTGACCTTGAGCCTCAAGCTTGGACTGTACTCTCCTTACTGGTGCACGCTCATTCCTCTCCCTGCTTTAGTTTTTCAGCAAAATGCTGAGGAGAGATGGCATTTAATGGAAACCAGGCAAAACTCAGCGGCAGCTGCCCGGGGTCTCCAACACATCTCTCCACCGACTTTGTGTTTTCTCAGGCGGGCACCTGGCATGCCTTGCTAGCTGGGAGCCCACGTCCAGAGGGACCCAGCACCAGACACCAGGGATTACAGGAGGGACTTTTCTCCCCCTAAAAGCCAGCAGGGTTGGCTGTTTGTCTGCATTTCTCTCCTGACATCCCGTCTCCAAGGAAGCCTTCCTTCACTTTCTAAGAAGGATGCTACCCACTGAGCTATTCAAAGCACTTAAATGAGAGAAGGGGGTTAATACAGCGCATGCTGCTGCGGTGGAGGGGGAAGGAGAGAAAGAAAAGAAAATAAGATTAGAAGGGCTGGATATTTGAAGCTGTAAGGCCTTCTTTGGGCCATGAAAATAAGGGGGGTGAATAAAAAGATTATTATTCTTTCTTTCCCCCCTCCCACTACACATACACACACCCTTTCCCCTTCCCCAAAGGGCTTCATGGCTGAAATCCTTCCACTAATCCAATTTTCCCTCTCCAACAAGTATTTTATCAACACCCCCACCCCCGGACATCTCTGCATTCTGGCGGCCTTTTCTGTGTCTCTTTCCGGAGTGTATTTTCAAAATGAGGTAACAAGAAAGTCACTTTTTATTGCAGCAACTTGAGACATTTACTTTGCTGAGGCTGTGATCCTAAGCCACACGTAGGTGGAAGAGCAGAGCACTGAGAAGCGTGTCCCTCCCTGCCTTTGATACTTTTGAGGTGCCAGGGAAACAACGCAGGGCTGGCTACCCAGGGACCTAATTATTTCCCCCCTATTCTTCCCAATCAAATACAAAGTTTAGCTCAGTTACCAATATTACAATGGTTCAGAGTTTTAGGAGCCATGTTGCTTCCACAAAACGGGGAAAGACTGAATAATTGAAGTAACAATGGCTAAATCTAACACAAGTTTGTTGCAGCAAAGTTTCAGGGACAACATTAGAAAAGGAGCGTTCAACTTTAGAAAGCTGGTGGACACAGAGAGGAGAGCAAATGAGCATTAGCTGTTTCCAAAATGTTTATATAACGTTAGCATCAACATCCCCCACAACTGAAAATGATGCTGCTAAACATCAGTGAATGGCAGGTAATCATGATTTCACTTATCCACGTCTCACAAAATATGCCCTTTCTCGGCACTTCCTAAACCCTTTGTGCAATTCTATGATACGCTTCCATTAAAGGAAGCTAGCAATTCCTAGAGAAATGTCCTTTGTAGGCATTTATTAGGTCGATGGCCAATTTCTGGTGGAAGTTGTTCATTACTTACTTACTTACTTAGGTGATCCTTCGTAGTCTGAGGATGATGGTCTTCCAAGGTCGGTGTTCTGGCGGTGGGTCCGTAGGTGACTGTGGAGCCCTATTCTTGATCTGCATCTTCTCCCACAGTGAGGGCATTGGTTTCCAGGTGGAAGGCAGTCCGGGTCGGGGTTGGCTTGACGCGCCTTCCTCTTGGCACATTTCTCTCTTTCGCCCTCCATTCGCGCCTCTTCAAATTCTGCAGCACTGCTGGTCACAGCTGACCTCCAACTGGAGCGTTCAAGGGACAGGGCTTCCAAGTTCTCCATGTCTATGCCAGAGTTTTTAAGGTTGGCTTTGAGCCCATCTTCAAATCTCTTTTCCTGCCCACCAACATTCTGTTTTCCGTTCTTGAGTTTGGAGTAGAGCAACTGTTTTGGGAGATGGTGGTCGGGCATCTGGACAGCATGGCCGATGCAGTAGAGTTGATGGTGGAGGACCATCGCCTCAATGCTGGTGGTCTTTGCTTCTTCCAGCACACTGACATTTGTCCGCTTGTCTTCCCAAGAGATTTGCAGGATTTTTCAGAGGCAGTGCTGATGGAATTGTTCCAGGAGTTGCATGTGACATCTGTTAAACTGCCTAGGATTTCTGGGAGTTGTAGTCCCAAACACCTGGGAACCCACAGGTTGAGAACCACTGCTCTAATGCAACATATTTCACAGCTGAACAGGATATAAAACAAATGGTTTGAACATATACTCAGCTGCACAACTGATAACAACCAATGTTGCATTGAAAACAATTATTCCCAATCAAGTTCATAAGTGGTTGTAAGTCATGATTCCTCAAGCTCAGATGTTTCTTTGTGAAATCATTTCTGTTTCATTCTTCATGTATGATTCATTCTTCATGTATGATTACTATAATCACTTCTGCTAGTAGTACCAAAGGTTATCTTCTATGTTGTTTTCGTGTTTAGGGTGTTTGGAATACAGTTTATCGTGTTTGTGTATGTTTTTGTACTCTGGGCTGTTTATAGCACTATTCAGCGCTTGGATGATAACATTCCAAACAAGCACGTCTCTTCTTATTTTTCTCTCTTATTGGAAACCTTACATTTGAGAAGAATTTCAGGACAATGTTACCCATTGACATCTTTTCCCATTGACCTTGCTATCTTTTGCTGTTCTTCAAAAGTCAGAGCACCAGTCAGAATCATATGACAGAATCTGTAATGTTTTCAAAAGCCCAGATCTTTACAAATGAAAGAATCAGATGTTGAAGGATTGTCTGATTCTACTTTTGTATAACTTCTTCAAAAGTAGTAGCGGTGGGATCAAGCATTAAATCAGAGACATGTAACGTACATTCTGATAGTTTTCTTTTTCATCTCTTATGTTTCCCACAGACTTAGTCTCTATGTTGAGATCATTTTCTTCTGGATTTTGTTCAACTGATTTGTAGTTGCTGTATTTTTCCTTGTTGGATCTGGAGAACGGTTCGGAGGACAGATTGATGTCCTGTAATTTCTTTTAATCCGTTTTCTTTGGCCTCCTTATGTTTTCCCCAGCTTGATTTATGTATATAATCATGACCAGAAATACCAGAATGGTGTGTATGTGCACAGTGAATTCAGACACTTACCCAAAGGATTGCAGATCCTATCAGCAACAGGAAATATACACTTGCTCCTATTTTTTTCTGTGTGTGTGTGTTTGGGGATTTGTTGGTGTAGAACTTTGCACTCTTAGCAGTTGTTTCTCCCTCTTGCCAATTCCCAAGGCACTCTGGAACTTGGTCTTCTTTGTATGATAGACTGTGTCAAATAGAGGAAAACAAATATCTCTGCCTGTCGGTCTCACAGAGCTCTAGTTGAACAGTACCAACTCTATTCTGGAGATGTGACTGGGATAGGAGGTCCACCAGTTCAAAATATTGCTTGAGATTACTCAAGCGTTACTTTCGGTTCTCTCTAGGATATGGACAATCATCTATCTATCTATATATTAAAAAAATGCTCTGTGCATAATGAGTACCTTAAAAACAAAAGAACCAATGAACGAAATCACACCAAATTTGGCAACAAAATGTCTCACAACACAAGGAGTGACCATCACTCAAAAAATTATGATTTTGTCATTTGGGAGTTGTAGTTGCTGGGATTTATAGTTCACCTACAATCAAAGAGCATTATAAACTCCATCAATGATGGAATCAAACCAAACTTGGCACACAGAACTCCCATGACCAACAAAAAATATTGGAAGGGTTTGGTGGGCAGTGTCCTTTGGTTTTGGAGTTGACCTTGAGTTTGAGAGTTGTAGTTTACCTACATCCAGAGAGCGCTGTGGACTTAAACAATGATGGATCCGGACCAAACTTGGCACAAATATTCCATATGCCCAAATATGAACACAGATGGAGTTTGGGGGAATAGACCTTGACATTTGGGAGTTGTAGTCACTGGGATTCACAGTTCACCTACAATCAAAGAGCATTCTGAACCCCACGAACAACAGAATTGGGCAAACTTCCCCCACAGAACCCCCATGACCATCAGAAAATACTTAAGGCCATCCAATCCAACTCCCTTCATCAGGGCAAGAAAACGTAATCAAAGTCCTCCTGACAAAGAGCCATCCAGCCATAGATAGATAGATAGATAGATAGATAGATAGATAGATAGATAGATAGATAGATAGATAGATGTGATTCACACACAGAAAGATATAATATCCTAGATTTGAAAGGGACTCTTAAAGAAGGACAATTGTATGTTGCATATTCCAGAGTGGGCAAACCAGACACTCTCCACATCAACACTGACAAAGAAACAGCAAGAAATACTGTTTACTCACAAGCATAAAGAAATTACATATATTCGAAACCAATACTTTCTCATTACTTTATTCAACAGACTGGGCCACAGCAACACATGGCAGGGGACAGCTAGTAGTACTATTGAATGGGTTTCTATAAATACCCTTTGGCTTGATCTATAGTTTATCCTCAGCATTTTTCATATAGTGATGGAGATTTCAATCTGGACATTGGCCCTCTCTCCCCGTACAGGAGATCTGGACTGGATCCACCAAAAAAGGTGTTTTTTGGACCACTTTGCCCTTCTTGGCTCATAAAAGCAATGAAAAGGGGGAAATAACCGACCAAGTAGGCACAACAAATGGTGGATATATCTCTGCAGAAAGGCAAGATTCCAACGCAACTAAACAAGGCCGTGATAAGCTATTTTTTTTTGGAAGAGCTGCCCAAGTATTCAGCCCATCAGATAACTCCTACCAGTTTCCAATACTCCATTTCTGGGCAAGATGTTCAAACAAATGGTGGCATCCTGGTTCCAGAGATTCCTGAATGAGGAAAAAATAGCTAGACCCAGTCCAACATAGCTTGAGGTCTATTTATATAATGGAGATAGTCTTTGGTGGACAATCTATGTTGGGAATGGTGAAGTATGTTATTTCTATGTATTGTCGAAGGCTTTCATGGCTGGAGTCACTGGGTTGTTGTAGGTTTTTTGGGTTGTATGGCCATATTCTAGAAGTGTTCTCTCCTGACGTTTCACCTGCATCTATGGCAGGCATCCACGACCTGCCAGTTTGAAAATTTCAAACAGTATGGGTGGAGAAGGAACCCATTTGACTGGCCTAGGGTTTCCATAGCAAGAATGAAACACGCCACTGAGTGCGAGTAACCCCCAAGTTGTCACAGACTCACACGCCTAAGTGGACCGCTTTTCTGAAAGTGTTGCCTTGTTGTTGGCTGGTTTATTCCTCCAGAAGGAATTCTTGGTGGTCCTTGTACACAGGCCATGTGCTGTTGTTGTACGTAACCAGGTAAGGGGAGAATTGTTTATTTATTTATCGTGTCGGAAGCGAATTGAGAATTCAGCTACAATGTACAGAAAAACCATGAGGGAGTCTCTCATCTGGCATTAGCCACTGATTGAGGTTCCAGGTTTTAACCTGCCACTTTTGGACTCTCACTTGCTGAGGTGTTTCTGCGAGTATCTCTGTAGATCTTAGGAAGCTATTTCTTGAGGGGAGGAGAAAAGGAGGTACCTTGCTGGGACTGAGAAAGAAGAAGGGCCACATTTTTATCCCGCTTCTTAGAGCACGGTCCCCACACTCTCCTGCCACGACTGGCCCAGAAAGAGGTGCCTGCTCTTCTCCAGCAAGCACTCATTACATCTCCACTTTCTTCTACATTCTCTGCATTTCTGTGGATTGCCCAAAACCCTTTCATGGGCCACATGTGACCTGTGGGCCGTATGATGTGCAGGTCTGTTCCAGACCTTCTTGGCAGCCTTCAGAAGCACCAACTGTGCTATTCCTCTGAATTTTTTTTCTGGAACAGGACTTGAAAGCACTGATTCACAGAGGCTTTGGTATTTTCTGCAGGTGGAAACTTCAAAGATGATGCTGGACGATGATTACACCATGTAACACGATTTTTGTTCCTGGGTTATAAATGTCATTTCTTAATTGAGTCTATCATTTAAAGACATGATAAACTGCAAAAACTTTGTTTTTGGAGGACATCCTACAACACGTTTTGCTATAGTTTTTCAATGAATATCTCATTGAGTCTCAACCCATTCAACATAGTTTGTGGCAGCCACAAAAACAAAGTTTCTGGGGTATAGCAACTACTTTCAAAGTAAGTACCCCACAATTAGACAGGATATAACACTTTCAAACCAGGAACAGTTTTTTTTTCTTCCAAATTTGGTTACATAGTGTTATTCAATGCCTTGATAACTGGCCTCTGTGTGTGCGCGCGTGTGTGTAATCTATTTCATCCTCCATGTTATTTTACTGATACATGACACTTGTAGAATTTGCCTGTGGTTTTGGGCTCAGTGAACCCAGGGGCGGCTCAACCCATTACGCAAAGTAAGCATTTGCAGTATAGTTGATTTTGCCCAGGGGCACTCTTGAGGCGCTCTTGGGGGAAAATAAACCTGGACATATGTGAGTTGTAGTTACTGGGATGTATAGTTCACCTACAATCAAAGAGCATTCTGAACTCCACCAATGATGGAACTGGACCAAATATGGCACACAGAACTCCCTTGACGAACACAAAATATATATCAGTGATTGGTTTGGGGGGGAGGGGGGGCGCCAAAATACTGTTTGCTTACCATGGAAAATTACCTAGGGCCGCCTCTGAGTGAACCCCACTATGTTAGTGAAAGTCAACTCTATTTCTCTACTCCAATTAATTTTTTTTAAAGTTCTAGTTTTATACCGGTTTCTGGTGTCACGACTTGCCCATATGAAACAGGGCAAACTGAGTCAAGCTTAATGGGATCCTATTCAGACAGAAGGTAGAATTAACAAATATCCCAATGGTTTCATTATCTTTTGATATTATAATTTTAGTTTCAACTATACCTCTTTTTAAAATCATGTTGATACCCATCTTCAGTCTCAAGTCTTGAAAGCTAGGTGGGATACTCAGGTGATCCCTCATAGCTCAAGGATGATTGTGTTCCAGATGTGGTGTCTTGGCAGTGGGTCTGCCAAGACCCCACATCTGTCTTGGTGGACCCAAGACAGATGTGGTGTCTTGATCCGCATGTTCTCCCACAGTGAAGACATCAGTTTCCAGACACAAGGTGGTCCCGGTCAGGGTTGGATTGACGTGCCTTCCTCTTGGCACGTTTCTTCCTTTTGCCCTCCATTCATGTCTCTTCGTATTCTGCAGTACTGCTAGTCACAGCTGACCACCAGTTAGAGCACCAGGGCTTCCCAGTTCTCTGTGTCTATGCCACAGTTTTTGAAGTTGAAGCCAAGCCAACGTGGGATATAACTGTTACGTGTCACAACGTATTTTCAGCCTAGCCCAAGTAGGAATTCCTGGGGGAAATAATGCCTTCTGAGTTGCATAGGTCTTAGGTCTGTAAACAACAAGCCGCAACTCATTTGTATGAATAGCCTTTCAATACAAATACCAGGCAGAAAGGATATAAAGCCTATGAAGCAAGGGGCAAGTAATGATTAAAGCATTCAGTCTGTGCGTCACTAAATGGCTAGGGAGGAATATCATCTGGTTCAAGTGCTGGCTCAGGCTACTGCCTTGCGGTCAGCTGCAGGTGTTGACACAATGATGAGACGGATGGGAGACAAATGCCTTTTGCAGCACAGGCCAAGTGTCTTACAGCATTCGGATACTTGAAAAGTTACAGTGGAGACACTTTTCCTAAACTAGGGAGGGTTGCTTTGCAATAAAAGTACCACAACAAGAGAATACATTTTAAAGCCTTGGAACAATTACTTAACCCAACTTTATTGTTTTGAACTACGGCAGTGGGGAGGATTCATTAACCCACCTATGACATCAGGCTAGATTGGCTCCCATTTGCAACGAACTTTATTCTATGATTGATATCAATTTTGGAGGAATAATAACATATACAAATTAAGTTGTTTCACATGGACAAGCCATATAAAAACTTGGTAGTGTTCCATTATTTGGGCGGAGGCCACAAGGGGGCACTGGAGAGAGAAGGATAGCCCATTTTATGGTGCGGGGAGTTGGAGGAAAACCATTTCCTCGTTTTCACTGGTTTTTTCCCCCCCTCTCTTTCCATATCATAAATGAGGGTTGCTTCCACGACGGGGACATGGGTGGGGGAAATAACAGGAAAACAGGAGGAAAGGATTTTACTCCGTCAACCTACCCTCCACTCCCATAAAATGGACTATCCTTCTCTCTAGCTCCCCCTTGTGGCCTCCCTCTAGATAATGGAACAGTATCAAAAACTTTTGTAAAAAGAGTGCTGCATAGTCAAGAATTGGAGAATAGCTGGTGCCCTGACACTGGGAACATGTGAACCCTTTCTTCAGAACACAACACTCCTGTTGCACATATTCACTTCTTTGTTCAAGACAGAAAGAGGCCTCCACCCCCTCCATAAAAGTTATAAGTATGTATGGTGAAACATAACTCACCTGTGTTTAAAGGGATCTTGTCGAGAAAAAGAAGTGTGTAGCTTTTGTAGGCTACAGGTGTATCTACACTGTAGAATTAATACAGTTTGATACTACTTCAACTGCCATGGCTCAATACTATGGAATCATGGGAGCAGTGGCACAGTGGGTTAAACCCTTGTGCCAGCAGGACTGCTGACTGACAGGTCAGCGGCTCAAATCCAGTGAGAGCGGGTTGAGCTCCCTCTGTCAGCTCCAGCTTCTCATGCAGGGACATGAGAGAAGCCTCTCACAAGGATGGTAAAACATCAGAACATCCAGGTATCTCCTAGGCAATGTCCTTGCAGATGGTCAATTCTCTCACACTTGCAGTGACTTGCAGTTTCTCAAGTTGCTCCTGACATGGAAAAAAAACCCAGTTGTTGTTATTTTTTACTTTCCCTGGTATCTCACCAAACTACAATTCCCAGGATTCCATTGCATTGAGCTATGATGGTCAAGCTGAATTAATACTATAGTGAAGATGCATCCTAAATGTGCTTCATCAGATCTGATAGATCTGATGAAGTAGAAGTAGTCTATGAAAGCTTGTACTACTGACAACTCTCGCTCTGTTTCAAATGTGTTACAACATTCCTTTTCATACTGATCCAGACTAATATGGCCATGGCAATGAGTTTGCTATCAGTGTATTATAGGGTTTAAGACATACACGAGAAGTATGCATTCAACTATTAACATATGGCAAAATGGTGACTCCATATGTGATGGACTATAGCTACCATCAACATTAGGCATCATAGCCAATGGTCAGGGATGCTTGGAACTGTAGTGCAAGAGATTGAGGGCACCATAATGGGGAAGAATGTTTTACAACCAATGGGAGTGACTGGAAACAAGTATTTGTATATGTACAACATATTTATTCAGGTTGATAGATTCAGAGTACCAGTATCCATCTTACTTACTTAGGCGATCCCTCATTGGCCGAGTAGGATAGTCTTCCAGGATCAGTATTCTTGTGAGTCCGTAGGTGACTGTGAAGCCCTATTCTTGATCTGAATCTTCTCCCGCAGTGAGGGCATTGGTTTCCAGGTGGAAGGCGGTCTCGGTCAGGGTTGGCTTGACACGCCTTCCTCTTGGCACGTTTCCCTCTTTCACTCTCCATTCATGCCTCTTCAAATTCTGCAGCACTGCTGGCCACAGATGACCTTTAGCGATCAAGGGCCAGGGCTTCCCAGTTCTCAGTGTCTATGCCAGAGTTTTTAAGGTTGGCTTTGAGCCCATCTTTAAATCTCTTTTCCTGTCCGCCAACATTCAGTTTTCCGTTCTTGAGTTCGGAGTAGAGCAACTGCTTTGGGAGATGGTGGTCGGGCATCCAGACAACGTGGCCGGTCCAGCGGAGTTGATGGCGGAGGACCATCACTTCAATGCTGGTGGCCTTTACTTCTTCCAGCAAGCTGACATTTGTCCACTTGTCTTCCCAAGAGATTTCCAGGATTTTCCAGAGGCAGCGCTGATGGAATCGTTCCAGGAGTTGCATGTGACGTCTGTAGACAGTCCACGTTTCGCAGGCGTATAGCAGGGTTGGGAGGACAATAGCTTTATAAACAAGCACCTTGGTATCCCTACGGATGTCCTGGTCTTCAAACACTCTCTGCTTCATTCGGAAAAATGCTGCACTCGCAGAGCTCAGGCGGTGTTGGATTTTGATGTTGACTTTGGTGGAGAGGTGGTTGCCAAAGTAGCGGAAATGGTCAACATTTTCTAATGTTAAACCATTAAGCTGTATCTCTGGCATTGGAGAGGGATTGGCTGGTGACTGCTGGAAGTAAGGAAGTAAGTAAGTAAAGGAGAATTAATACAGTTTGACACCACTTTAGCTTCCATGGCTCAATGCTATAAAATCCTGCGGGTTGTAGTTTTAAGAGGTTTGCAAAATAGAGACAAAGCCTCACCAAATCACGGCTCCCATAATTCCATAGCATTGAGCTAGAGCAGTTAAAGTGGTGTTGAGCTGCATTAATGCCACAATATAGATGCAGACTGTATATAGATATAGACTGTAATAAAAAGGGCAGTGACTGTACTATATCGGGGCAGAAGTGTATACTAGAAAATCGATTCCGCATGCTTGAGTTAGCATCAGCTTTCACTGTAAGACAAAAGCAAAGTTCTAGCGCTCAAGCTTACAAAATCACCTTGAAAGTGTGGAGCAATGATGGAAGGAATGGATTGACATCATTTAGTGTCAATAGGGAATAGATCTCTAGTACTCCTCACCTTTGATCTTTCCAGATATTGCAGAAGTAGAACAAATCCTACCCCAAACACCAACTGTGTTTTATGGTCCAAAATTATATTGGCAACATAATTCAGTGTTTTTGGCAGAGGTTTGGGTTACCTTGACACATTTTTTCCTCATTTTATTTCAGGCAAGAACACACATGTGCCGCAGTCAACTCCTTCATCAGCAAAACCTACTGAGTCCAACTGAGTTGAATGGAGCTTTCTTCCATGAAAGTGGTTTTTATAGAACTGAAGCATAATGGAAAGAAAAAAGCAGGTATGTGTGCGAGGGGAAAATCCAAGGGCAGTGTTTCAGAAGTGATTGGATACTTGATGTGGGGTGATTATTTTGAAGGGAAGGGTTATTTTGAAATGGAAGGATGATGATGGCCAGTGTCTCATAAATGTGGGGCTTCAAGTCTGAATCGGTTCTGTTCATTCATAAACCAGTTCTAACAGAGTTATAGAAATGCAGGCAATCCCCAAGTTACAAATAAGATAAGTTCTGTAAGTTCTTAAGATGAATTTGTATGTAAGCCGAACCAGGTACATTTTTAAGTATGACTCCAGTCATATATATGTGTGTGTGTGCATGAGTGTGCGCGCAAGTGTGCCTGTGTGTATATATATATATCTATATAAATAAAAATATAATTTTCGTTTGTGGGGTTAACAGAACTCAAAAAGCACTGGATGAATTGACACCAAAGACACCTAACAACCCAAAGTATGTCCTTCACTCAAAAAATTGATTTTGTCATTTGGGAGTTACTGTTGCTGGGATTTATAGTTCACCTACAATCAAAGTAGTTGCTGGGATTTGTAGTTCACCTACATCCAGCAATCACTGAGGACTCAAACAATGATGGATCTGGACCAAACTACATGAATACTCAATATGCCCAAATGTGAACACTGATGGAGTTTGGGGCAAATAGAATATTGACATTTGGGAGTTGTAGTTGCTGGGATTTATAGTCCACCTACAATCAAAGCACATTCTGAACTCCACCAACGATGAAATTGAACCAAACTTGGCACACAGTTCTCCCATGACCTACAGAAAATACTGGAAGGGTTTGGTGGGCAGTGTCTTTTGGTTTTGGAGTTGTAGTTCACCTACATCCAGCAATCACTGAGAACTCAAACAATGATGGATCTGGATTCTGGACCAAACTACACGAATACTCAATATGCCCAAATGTGAACACTGATGGAGTTTAGGGCTAATAGAATATTGACATTTGGGAGTTGTAGTTGCTGGGATTTATAGTCCACCTACAATCAAAGCGCATTCTGAACTCCACCAACGATGAAATTGAACCGAACTTGGCACACAGTTCTCCCATGACCTACAGAAAATACTGGAAGGGTTTGGTGGGCAGTGTCCTTTGGTTTTGGAGTTGTAGTTCACCTACATCCAGCGATCACTGTGGACTCAAACAATGATGGATCTGGACCAAACTACATGAATACTTAATATGCCCAAATGTGAACACTGGTAGAGTTTGGGGCGAATAGAATCTTGATATTTGGGAGCTGTAGTTGCTGGGATTTATAGTTCACCTACAATCACAGAGCATTCTGAACTCCATCAATGATAGAATTGGGCCAAACCTCCTACACAGAACCCCTATGTGGGCCACAGCAACGCGTGGCAGGGGACAGCTAGTGTATGTATGTATGTATGTATGTGTGTGTGTGTATATATATATATGGTAAAAGTCAAGGCTTCCCCTTAATATTAAGTCTAGTTGTGCTCAGCTCTGGGGTGTGGTGCTCACCTCCATTTCTAAGCCAAAAAGGCAGCATTGTTCATAGACACCTCCAAGGTCATGTGGCCGGCATAACTGCATGGAGCACCATTACCTTCCCACCAGAGCGGTACCTATTCTTCTACTCACATTTGCATGTTTTTGAACTGCTAGGTTGGCAGAAGCTGGACCTAACAACAGGAGCTCACCCTGCTCCCTGGAATCGAACCGCCAACCTTTCAGTCAGCAAGTTCAGCAGGTCAGTGGTTTAACCCACTGCACCACTCCGTGTGTGTGTGTGTGTGTGTGTGTGTGTGTGTGAATGCATGCTTTGGATAGCATAGGGAAGGGTGACACCCCTGTGGTGTTCGTTTTGCTGTCTGTGCCTCTGTTCAGAAGATTTTGCTTCACTTTCTGTCCCCATAATCATCGGATTTTGAAAAATGTGGCTTGTTGTGGAAACAAGGATCGGTGAGAAAGCTTCACTGGAGACCCCTTTTCCCCAGGATAACTCTTCCAGGAGAGAAGAGTTATCCCTTCCAAGACATAGATTTCTTTCACATCCTGTTGTCTCACCCCTGTTCTTAACTATGAGTCCTACTCCTATGTAATCGAATGTTTGTAATTTGGGAGCTGCCTCTACTTCTTCATTGAGATCACTTAACAGAACAGGGACTGAAAACTCTTAACAACGTTCCTTTCCTTGTAACAATAAGATTGTGTTTATTAAGTTGAAAACTGTTGCTTTCCTCACTGGCAGTTGGTCAAAGGGCACAAAATTAATCAGCTAATATCCCTTAATTGATACCCATCTGGATCTTTCCCAGTTTGAAGCTGCTTTGCTTTTGGGAACTAGAATCCTGGCTGTATTTTAATCCTATATGTTGGTTTTTCCCATTTCCATAGCTTTCTAACAAAATAACCCGAGTTCTCCTTGTGCAGAATCTTCCCTATTCTGTATCCAACCCCATGGAAAAATATTACTAGGAAGTGATTCAAAGGTCAGGTCTTCTGAACTATGGTTTAACATTAGACAGTCTCTATCTATCTATCTATCTATCTATCTATCTATCTATCTATCTATCTATCTATCTATCTCTCTAGTCTCTCTATCTATATCTATCTATCTTTCTATCTTTCTATCTCTCTATCTCTAGTCTCTCTATCTCTATCTATCTATCTATCTATCTATCTATCTATCTATCATCTATCAATCTATCTTTCTATCTCTCTATCTCTAGTTTCTCTATCTCTAGTCTCTCTATCTCTATCATCTATCTATCTATCTATCTATCTATCTATCTATCTATCTATCTATCTATCTATCTAACTACACACACACACTGTTTTTTCACTCCTTTAAAATGAAAATAGAAAGAAAAAGTGCCAGGTTCAGACATATGCTAGGAAGAACCCCTTATTAAAGCACAAGAAAGGGTCACTCATGTGGAATGGGGGAGAAACCTGCCTTAAAGAAAACAGATTAATCTCCATTTACCCAAAACACTCAGCTGGCTGTCCTTTCCAGTGCACCACTGGCTGTTGAAGTGAGAGCAATTTGGTGCTGACCTTCAGGTGTTAAATGCTGAAAGACAAGGAAGGGGAGCTGAAAACAGAAAAGCGGCTGCTAAAATCACTGCGACTTTTCTTCTGGAATGATCCAACAAAAAGACTCAGCTGCTCCGTTTACCTGGAAACCTGCAATGTTATCTTCTCAAAGCCTCTCACAACCTTGAGCCCTGGACTATTGCATAGCTCCCATAGACAAAGAGAGAGGGGGATTTTGAACTAGTCTTACAACTACATCAGATGGGCTAAATTCCGGATCGTATGCCATGGAGCCCGCCATCTCTCATCCCACAATGTACATCTACTTCTGGTGGGGCTCCATGACAAAAGGGAAAAGGAACTGGTGTAGGCCGCTATGGCATCAACGCAGGAGGAATGGTTGGGAAGCTAGGCGGCAGATGCTCCCCCCCCCCCAATGGGATGGGGTAAGGAGAAGCTGGGTGATGCAAGGCGTGGGGAGATGGGTTCCCTCCACCAGGACCCCACGGATTCACCACAATGTGTGGTGAATTCCTATGCTAATGAGATAACGTCCTAAATCCAACATGGAAATCACTGCACTCATTCATGCCAAGCTTTACTGCTCTACAAAATGAGACAGTTGTTTCAGCCAGAAGACTGTGATTGTTGTGTGCCTTTGAGGTGTTTCTGACATATGCCAATCTAAAGGTGAATATATCATATGGTTTTCTTTGCAAGATTTGCTCAGAGGGAAATTTCTTCTACCTTCTGAGAGTGAGGACCTCTTCACACTGAACTAAAAATGGCAGCATGCACTGAATTACTCCAGGTCACTCATGGAGCCCACCAGCTCCCATCAAACAATGGCTCCGGGGATGAAGGAGGGTGGAGTTGGCATATGCTACCACCATGGCAACACGGGAGGTTTCCCATGTTGCCATTGGAATCCATGGAGGAAAGCCACACACTCCATACTTCCCCCCATGGAATCACTTTCTGATGAAACTGGGCAATGTGGGATACGAGGAGCGGGGTTTCCCATATACCCACCTGTTAGAGACCCTAAATTGGGTCTTCTTAGGTCCACATCACGGGAGCACGAAAGGAAGTAGACAGTCCCAAAAAAGATAAAAAAACAAGGTTTATTTTAGTTTCTTCATGAAGAAGACGGACAACCTGACAGCATACGCAGATGCTACCCTTCAAGTGACTGCCGCCTCTTCTTGGCTTTTTACCACCAATATATAACCTCAAGTAAACAAGAACATTTTTTTGTCATGGAAAGTACTCTCTTTGCAGCCCCCTCCCTTGACCTTTTGATGGAAAGTACCTTCTTGTACCTGCAGACTCTGCGCTTAACCACAACCTTTGAACTTAACCACAATACAACTGCCAGCCTCTACATGTCACATCTTGTTTCTTAAAAACATTTTCTTCCGTGTTGCTCTTTTTCTACAGAGAAAGGGTATGTTTCTCTTTTGCTGTTAATTTCATTCAAAGCCCCTTGCTTAGCATCCTTCACACCGACAAAGTGGAGCAACTCTGGTGGCCATGTGACAAGGTGGTTTGAGTTGCCCAAGGTCACCCAGAGATTTCCATTGGCTGAGCAAAAATTCAACCCCTTGTCTCTAGAGCTCAAATCATGCTTCAGATAGTCAAAAGGCTAGTAGGAAAAGTGCAGATGGGGCATGTTTCCCACAATCACACACATTTATCTTCAGATATTCCCATCCCTTGTGCCTGCTCCACTGCCTCTCCTTATTCCCCTTAAACCAGCACTAAAGAAATACTCCAATGTTTGTTCCAGGCAGTTTTATATATGGATTTATTAGGGGAACCATCTTGTCATTGATTTCAGGAAGTCTTGGACCAAACTGTAGACTAAAAGTACCCCTAAAATGTGGATGTGAATTGGGCAGAGGTCCTTAAGTAAAAGGAAATTACTGTTGTGAGCACTGTGCTGACTTTCTGACCTATTTGCAGTAATGAACTCCTTCAGTAGCAAAATGACATAGACATCTCAGGGAAGTGTTGATTCAGAGTTTCTCTCCTGAGGGGTTATCCCATATATTTTTTTGGAAAAGATGAAGTCGAGTTCAATTAGTAGGCAATCTCCTCTGGCAGTTTGCAGACTAATGCGTTAAATATCCCTCCGAGACTAACTTTTGTAAATACGAGGAAAACAAGCAGTATTCCAGTTATACAAGTTGAGTGTCCCTTATTTGAAATGCTTGGAACTAAAGATGGTTGGGATCCCCTCCCCCCCCCAAGATTTTGGGATACTTACATTTGCATATACATACATAATGAGATATCTTGGAGAAGGGACACAGGTCTAAGCACAAACTTCATATATATCTTAAAGACATACCCTGAAGGTAATGCCTGTTCCTAACTATGAGTAGTTTGTAAGTCAGATGTTTGTAACTCGGGGACTGCTTGTACTGTGCCGGATAGTGACTCCCATGATCCAGAATTTCACATTCCAGTGCACTGAGTCCTGCAGCGAGCATAGTTATTTCCCATATCAGCTGGAGAACTGTGGGAGCTGGAGTTGAAGTCCAAAAAGTAATTTCCTAATCTGTACCTAGATCTTAATCTCTATGCTCTTTCATCACATCTAATTGCTACAAGCCGAATGACGCTGTTCTGATCCTATCCTGAGCAACATGGTGATCTAGTTCAGATTAGACATAGAGGCAAAATATGCAACGTCCCATCTTCCTTCCCATCCCCAGTAATGTTCCTAGTCGCTTCCTAAATTGCTCAATGAGTTGTTCAAATAGTCCCGTCCTCTCCAAGTGCCCCAGTTTGAAGACACCATTCTGATTAGGCTCCCGTCATCCCATTTTCTAAAGTATCCCAGTTTTTCTCATCCCCTCAGTTTCTGTCTTTCTTCTCAGTTTACCTTAATCTTGACAGAATTCAAAGTGGAAAGGTGGTGATCATTCAATTAAATCAATAGGAGAGAAAAGGGGGGAAAGGAGCAGCATCGTGCCCTTCCCAGTAGGATCAGGCAAAAGCAAACTACTGAATGCTGTGTTCATTTGTGTGTTCTTCCTTACTGATAATAACTTCCATGTTGACCACACTGATGGTGTATGCTGTCGCGCCTGGGGGCTATAACTCTTAGTGAAAGAGACATAGACGTGACATCTTTCCCCCAGGGGATTACTTCTTGCCTTCCTTTAGAGAACTGGAACTCCCAAGGACCAAAACACTGTAGATAACTCAAAATAAGTTTTATTGTTCACAAAGAGTTATCCCTTTAAGGCAATAAGCTGGAAGTTTCAAAGGGGGTAAAGGAAATATACATTACAGTCTCTAGTTGTCTTAGGTCCAAGGAGATTTCGCAGCTGAGAAGCCTTTCCTGTTCCCTCTTTTCTCAATGGCTGTGAAAGTCAGAACAAACACAACCCCCAGTCCAATGGCCTATGTTGAAGGCACAGAGTCTTCCTTTTGATGCCAAAGGACCGGTTTGAAGGCGCTTGGGTCTCCTCAACGTTGTCCAGGGCGATCTGGACATAAAGCATGAGTCCCAAGGGTAAAAACCTTAGAATTGGTGATGAGAGGTAACTTAATTAAGGGCTTTAGAGCCAAGTCTCTTTCTCACATCTATCTGATAGAAAGTTTGATGGTAGAATGGAAAAGGAAAAACTCTGCCCTCCTCTAGGAAGAGGTGGAGCCAAGCAATTGAGCTGAGGAAGCAATATAACTGGTGCAAACAACATTGATTGACAGCTATAAATAACCAATCAATCCAACTATACATTTACAAACTAAGCAAGTATGAGCATGTTATACAGTTTAAACCTTTGCACTTTAAAGTTCTACACACAGGTGGCGCCACTCGCTCCGTCACATGTTGATTGGCCACACATGCTCCGGTTTTTGTGTGTGAAATGTTGGAAGATATGCAATCCCTGAATAGACATGCCCTTTGATCAAGTGTTTATATAACATGGGTTGTTGTAGGTTTTTCAGGCTATATGGCCATGTTCTAGAAGCATTTTCTCCTGACGTTTCACCTGCATCTATGGCAAGCATCCTCAGAGATATATAACATGGCATTTTTGGTTTTGAGTAAATATTCCTGGACCAGCAATGTGAGATTTGTGAGTGCATTTCTATACTTGAGCACATCAGGTTTGGTAGTACATACCTTTCCTAGTACACTATCGATAGAGCTATTTCAACTTACAACATCCCATCAGGGCAATTTCACTCATGAGCCATCCTCCATGCAACTCCATGCAACATCACAGTAGAGTTAAAAAAATCCACGTAAAATCTGTTTTCTGCTTGCTGCAGAATTCTGGGGTTTGTAGTTTATTGAGGTTGTTAAAGGCTCCTCACTAAACTACAAACTCCAGAATTCTGCAGGATTTTAAGTGGATTTTTTCCTCTAATGTGATGAGGAAACAATTATATTGACTGGTAGTTGGAAGAGACCACATGGGCCATCTGGTCCAGCCCTCTGCAATACAGGAAAAGCATAATTAAAGCACCCCTAACAGATGACCATCCACACTCTGTTTAAAAGCTTCCAAAGAAGGAGCCTCCACACACTCTGAGGCAGAGTCCCACTGCTGAACAGCCCTTACAGTCAGGAAGTTCAGGTGGAATCTCCTTTTCTGTAATTTGAACCCATTGCTCCAAGTCACAGTCTCCAGGGCAGCAGGAAATAAGGCTACTCCCTCTTCCTTATGACACCCTTTCACATATTTATACATGGCAATCATTTCTCCTCTCAGCCTTCTCTTTTGCAGGCTAAACATACCCAGCTCTTTAAGGCGCTCCTGATAGGGATTCATGGTCTCCAGGCCTTTGATCATTTTAGTTGTGCCTATGAAACACAAGTGAACATTCTGGCCAAAATCCTCAAGTGTGGAGAAAAATCTGTTGGGCAACACCAACAACAACAACACTATATTTGTAATCTGCCCTATCTCTCCTGGGGGACTCATAAAATCTACTTACCTTTAAAGGTAAAGGTTTTCCAATGACATTAAGTCCAGTCGTGTCCGACTCTGGGGGTTGGTGCTCATCTCCATTTCTAAGCCAAAGAGCTAGCGTTGTCCGTAGACACCTCCAAGGTCATGTGGCCGGCCGAATGTGGCCGAATGAAGCAGAGAGTGTTTGAGGACCAGGACATCCATAGGGATACCAAGGTGCTTGTTTATAAAGCTATTGTCCTCCCAACCCTGCTATACGCCTGCAGGACGTGGACTGTCTATAAATGTCACATGCAACTCCTGGAATGATTCCATCAGCACTGCCTCCAGAAAATCTTGCAAATCTCTTGGGAAGACAAGCGGACAAATGTCAATGTGCTGGAAGAAGCAAAGACCACCAGCATTGAAGCGATGGTCCTCTGTCATCAACTCCGCTGGACCGGCCATGTTGTCTGGATGCCCGACTACCGTCTCCCAAAGCAGTTGCTCTACTCCAAACTCAAGAACGGAAAACAGAATGTTGGTGGGCAAGAAAAGAGATTTAAAGATGGGCTCAAAGCCAACCTTAAGAACTCTGGCATAGACATTGAGAACTGGGAAGCCCTGGCCCTTGAGCACTCCAGCTGGAGGTCAGCTGTGACCAGCAGTGCTGCAGAATTCGAAGAGGCATGAATGGAGGGTGAAAGAGAGAAACGTGCCAAGAGGAAGGCGTGTCAAGCCAACCCCAATTGGGACCGCCTTCCACCTGGAAACCGATGCCCTCACTGTGGGAAAAGATGTAGAGCAATAATAGGGCTCCACAGTCACCTACGGACCCACCGCCAGGATACTACACTTGGAGGACTATCATCCTCGGACTATGAGAGATCTCCTAAGTAAGTAAGTAAGTAAGCATGTCGCCAGCATGACTGCATGGCGCATCGTTACTTGCCTTTATAAAGACCATATTATTTTTAATATCGTCTTTGCAGATCAATTTCCCAAATGGTCACCATGTTTGTCAGTTGTGTGGAAAGCAACAAACGGTTACACTTGAAAACCTAGCAACTTTATGATATCAAGGTGGGCCATTGTGGCTCACATTTTGCGACTGCAACTCTCATTGTCCCTTGCCATGGACTATGTTGCCTTGAGCCGAAACCTTGAAAGGCCCCCAGTTTTCCACTCCTGGATTGTGACCAAAGTTTTGATGTCTGTTGGGAGGCAGAAATTTGCATTGGTGTTAATTCACTTTATGTGACCAACCACTGTGTGGGGACTGCTCAGTGTTCAATAAGGCAGTTGTCAGTGCCAGTCTATGATTCTATGATTCAGTGCCAGTCCTCTCTGTATTTAATTTCCCTGGGATCTCACTTTCTATAAGCAGTGCTCTGCCTATACCACCTGAAATTCTGGCTAATGCTTTGTGCATCTGACAGGTCATGAAAGCTCACACTGCAAAAAGGCTGTAAATCTTGCACTTTAAAGTGTCACACTGTTGCTCTTGTGGATCGTGAGATTGTGCAGATCACCATCCCCAGGGTGGAGACTGGGGAAAGTATTTATGAGGAGACTACAGTTCCCAGCATGCTCCTGAAAATCCCACCAACATGGAGGGTATGGTATATAATCCAGAGTGTCATAGCAGATAATCCACTTTATCTGCTTTGAAGTGGATTATCTGAGTCTACACTGCCATATCATCCAGTACAAATCAGATCATGTGGATTTTATATGTAAGTGTAGAAGGGGCCTCATTTTCCTGCTTACTTCCAACCTCATTGATTTCCTTCTTTCCCGACTGAGAAATCAGAGTTCGGCATAAACATCTCAACACAGTGCATCTTCTTGGCTCATCCTTCTGCTTTGGATTATACAGGTCATCTTGATCTGGGCAGATATACAGAAAATCCTGCCTCAGACGAAAGCAGAGAGCATGCCGACCTTCGAAAATAAATCCTTATGTCCCAGCAGTGACAACAGGTTCCCACTTGCAGCAGATGAGGAATTAGGATGGATTACACTATGTAACACAATTTTTATTCCTGGGTTATACGTGCCATTTCCTAATTGTTTCTATCATAAAAAAACATGGAAAGGGTGTATTAAACTGCAAACACTTTGTTTTTGCCCAACATTCTGCAGCATATTTTGCTATAGCTTTTCAGTGAATATCTCCCTAGGGCAGTGGTTCTCAATCTTCCTAATGCTGCGACTCCTTAATACAGTTCCTCGTGTTGTGGTGACCCCCAACTATAACATTATTTTCGTTGCAACTTCATAACTGTTATTTTGCTACCGTTGTGAATAGTAATGTAAGTATCTGATATGCATGACATATTCTCATTCACTAGACAAAATTTGGCACAAATGCCTGATATGCCCAAATATAAATATTGGTGGGGTTGTGGGGAGGGATTGATTTTGTCATTTGGGAATTGTAGTTGTTGGAATTTATAGTTCACCTACAATCAAAGAGCATTCTGAACTCCACCAACAATGGAATTGAGCCAAACTTGGCACACAGAACTCCCATGGCCAAGAGAAAATATTGGAAGGGTTTAGTGGGCATTGACCTTGAGTTTGGCAGTTGTAGTTCACCTACATCCAGAGAACACTGTGCAAACAATGATAGATCCGAACCAAATTGGCACAAATACTCAATACACCCAATTGTGAACACTGGTGGAGTTTGGGGAAAATAGACCTTGACATTTTGGAGTTGTAGTTGCTGGGATTTATAGTTCACCTACATTCAAACAGCATTCTGAACCCCACTAACGATAGAATTGTGATAAACTTCCCACACAGAACCCCCTTGACCAACAGAAAATACGGTGTTTTCTGATAGTCTTTGGCGACCCCTCTGACACCCCCTCATGACCCCCCCCCCCAGGGGCCCTGACCCCCAGGTTGAGAAACACTGCCCTAGAGTTTCAGGACCCTTCATCACAGCCCTATATCCCAGAATAATCCCACAATATCTGCTTTGAACTGGGTTAATCTGCATCCACACAGATAATGTGGGATTTTCAGCCTTGATATTCTGGGATATAGGGCTGTGTGGAAGGGCCCTCAACCAATTCAACATAGTTTGTGGCAGCCACAAAAAATGAAGTTTCTGGAGTGTAACAACTACTTTCAAAGTAAGTACCGCACAAGTAAACTGGAATAACACTTTCAAACCAGGAACAGATTTTTTTTTCAAATTTTGTTACATAGGGCCCTTCCACACACCTCTATATCTCAGAATATCAAGGCAGAAAACCCCGCTTCTACACTGCCATATGATCTTAGTATCAGGGTTTGGTTCCAGGATCCTGTGGATACCAAAATCCGTGGGTGCCCAAGTGAAATGCATAGCAAATTGATGGCCCTTATATAAAAAGGAAAAATTGCTTGTTTTGTTTTGTTGTAATTTATTTTTAAATATATATTTAAAAGCTGTAGATAGTGGAATACATGGATGGGGGAATCCGTGGATATGGAGAGCTGGCTGTATCCTCTGACTCAGCTTTTTTGCAAGCTTGTGTCTTCCACATTTGGACGTCGCTGCTACAAACTGGTCATCTCTATGAAATGTCTCAAGATCAGATCCTGGGTATATGGCAGTGTCTCTCAGCCTCTTCTACACTCCCATATAATAATTATAATTATAATTATAATTATAAATAACAACAACAACAACACTTTATTTGTAATCTGCCCTATCTCTCCTGGGGGACTCATAAAATCTACTTACCTTTAAAGGTAAAGGTTTTCCCCTGACATCAAGTCCAGTCGAGTCCGACTCTGAGGGGTGGTGCTCATCTCCGTTTCTAAGCCGAAGAGCCAATGTTGTCCATAGACACCTCCAAGGTCATGTGGCCAGCATGACTGCATGGAGCACCATTTTCTTCCCGCTGGAGCGGTACTTATTGATCTACTCACATTTGCATGTTTTCGAACTGCTAGGTTGGCAGTAGCTGGGGCTAACAGCAGGAGCTCACTCCATTCCCCGGATTTGAACTGGTGACCTTTCAATCAGCAAGTTCAGCAGCTCAGTGGTTTAACCCACTACGCCACTGGGAGATATATACTTCATTTACATAAAGTATATATAAATAATATACTTTTTAAAATATTCCACTCCACATCTCTCTGAGGGGACTCAGTGGAATACAGAACATATATGTGGCAAACATTCAATGCCATTATACAATTAACAAAGACATACAATACATAGACAAAGATAAAGTCTTCCCCCTTTTTATCTCTGGCGTCTGGAGGCTGTGCTCAACTCCGGCCATGGGGAGGTGCTCTTGTTCCATTTTTCCAAGCCGAGGAGTCTATGGATGCCTTCCTGATCGTATTGCCGGTACGTCTACCTGAGCCCCTGTTACCTCCCTGCCAAAGCGGTACCTATTGATCTACTCACATTTTGATTTCGAATTGCTAGGTTGGCAGAAGCTTGGGCTGATAGTGGGAGCTCAGCCCGACCAACGGCTTTGAACTGCCAACCTTCTGGTCGGCGATTTTTCTGGAGCTGGTGGTTTGACCTGCTGTGCTACCGCAGCTCATATAATTCAGATTTATTTATTTATCGTGTCATCCGCAACTAGAACATTGTATTACATTTCTAACAGAACAAAACAAACAAACAGATAAAAAAACACGAATTTTGCAAACTTGGTAGCTGATTAAATGCCCTTTGACCAGTATCTGGCCACTTGGAGTGCCTCTGGTGTTGCCGCAAGAAGGTCCTCCATCGTGCATGTGGCAGGGCTCAGGTTGCATTGCAGCAGGTGGTCAGTGGTTTGCTCTTCTCCACACTCGCATGTCGTGGATTCCACTTTGTAGCCCCATTTCTTAAGGTTGGCTCTGCATCTCGTGGTGCCAGAGCGCAGTCTATTCAGCGCCTTCCAAGTCGCTCAGTTTTCTGTGTGCCCAGGCAGAGGCGGCCCTAGGTAATTTTCAATGGTAAGCAAACAGTATTTTGGTGCCCCCCCCCAACCAATCACTGATATATATATATATATATATATATATATATATATATAGAGAGAGAGAGAGAGAGAGAGAGAGAGAGAGAGAGAGAGGCAGGCATGGACAAATTTTGGCCCTCCAGGTATTTTGGACATCCTACTGGTTGTTTGGAATTGTGGAAGTTGAAGTCCAAAACACATGGAGGGCCGAAGTCGGCCCATGTCTCTCATATATATGTGTGTGTGTGTGTGTGTGTGTGCGCGCGCTAACCATCCCCTGCCAGTCTGGTCATCTTGAAAAGAAAGTAATGAGAAAGTTGGTTTCTAATATATGTAATTTCTTGATGCTTGTGGGTAAACAGTATATCCTATAGATCTATCTATATCTATGGCAGGATGGCTCTTTATCAGGAGGGCTTTGATTGTTTTCTTGCTCTGGTGAAGGGAGTTGGTCTGGATGGCCATAAGGCAGCATTTCTCAACCTGGGGGTTGAGACCCCTGGGGGGATCATGAGGGGGTGTCAGAAGGGTCGCCAAAGACCACCGGAAAACAGTGTTTTCTGTTGGTCATGGGGGATTCAATGTGGGAAGTTTGGCCCCATTCTATCGTTAGTGGGGTTCAGAATGTTCTTTGATTGTAAGTGAACTATAAATTCCAGTAACTACAACTCCCAAATGTCAAGATCTATTTCCCCCCCAAACTTCACCAGTGTTCACATTTGGGCACATGGAGTATTTGTGCCAAGTTTGGTCTAAATTCTTCATTGTTTGAGTGCACAGTGCTCTCTGGGTGTAGGTGAACTACAACTCCAAAACTCAAGGTCAATGCCCACCAAACCCTTTCAGTATTTTCTGTTGGCCATGGGAGTCCTGTGTGCCAAATTTGGTTCAATTCCATCATTGGTGGAGTTCAGAATGCTCTTTGATTGTAGTTAACTATAATTGCAGCAACTACAATTCCCAAATGACCCTGGAAGGAGGGCCAAAATTGGCCCAGGCCTATGTATGTGTATGTATGTATGTATGTGTGTGTGTGTATACACACACACACACACACACACGGAGCAGCACAGGAGTGAGGAGGAGGCTGCTGCCAAAGAGGGCCTCAGCAGCGGCAGCTTCCCCCTCGCCCCTCTGTTGCTCCGTCATCCTTCCTCCGGGCTGGGCGCCAGGCTTGGGAGCCCAGCCTGGAGAGGAAGGGACCCTTTTAGACACGGAACAGCAAAGGGGCGAGGAGGAGGCTGCTGCCGAAGAGGGGCTCAGCGGCGGCAGCTTCCCCCTCGCCCTTCTGCTGCTCCGTGCTCCTTCCTCCCCAGGCTGGGCGCCAGGCTTGGGAGCCCAGCCTGGCGAGGAAGGGACCCTTTTAGCCAGGGAGCAGCAGAGGGGCGAGGAGGAGGCTGCTGTCGAAGAGGGCCTCAGCAGCGGCAGCTTCCCCCTCACCCCTCTGTTGCTCTGTCCTCCTTCCTCCCCAGGCTGGGCGCCAGGCTTGGGAGCCCAGCCTGGCGAGGAAGGGACTCTTTTAGACACGGGGCAACAAAGGGGCGAGGAGGAGGCTGCTGCCGAAGAGCGCCCCTGGGGGAAATGAAGTGTTCCGCAACGGCTTACTTTGCGTAACGGTTGAGCCGCCCCTGTGCCCAGGGGAGAGTCTCTCATTTGGCATCAGCCATTGATTGAGGTTCTGGGTTTTAGCCTGCCACTTTTGGACTCTTGCTTGCTGAGGTGTTCCTTCAAGTGTCTCTGTAGATTTTAGAAAACTATTTCTTGATTTAAGTCGTTGACGTGCTGGCTGATACCCAAACAAGGGATGAGCTGGAGATGTCTCTGCCTTGGTCCTTTCACTATTGGCTGCTACTTCCTGGCGGATGTCAGGTGGTGCAATACTGGCTAAGCAGTGTAATTTCTCCAGTGGTATCAAATGAGATAATCCACATTATCTGCTTTGAACTAGATTATATGACTTTACACTGTTCAAAGGAGATAATCTGGATTTTACATAGCAGTGTAGAAGGGGCCTCAGTTATTTGAAATGTTCTTATATCATATTGTCCAAAGAATTCCAAGTACAGAGACTCTCTCTTAGAGATTTCTTGGCTGGACGTATCCAGAAGGGATTTGCTATTAACTTCCTTTGAGGCTGAGAAAGTGTGCCTTGCCCAAAATCACCCAGTGGATTTCCATGACCGAGTAGGCATTTTCAGTCCAGACCTTCCAGAGTCATAAGCCACTACTTCTCACTGGTTCATCCAATTTCAGACTAATACAAGCCGTTAACAATACAATATAGCACCTCTATTCAAAGTCGTTGCTTTAAAAGCCACTCGGCTTTGCATGCCCAAAATTCAGTCTCCAAAATGGCAGACGTTCAAAGGCTCAGGACGCCATGAATGGGAAAGAGGGTTTTTCTTTCTGATTAAAGAGCTTGATGAATGGCCACCAGCTGCAATGGGCAGCACTGGCACAAGATGGTCTGTGCATCTGGCCAGTCCTGAATCAGCCTTGGATGGAAAACCGAAGCCAAACATTCATTTTGTGCTGCCAGGCATGGCTCAAAGGGATCCGAGCCACCTGTGTGTCCTTTGCTGTCTTTTTTTTAAAAAGGTACATGATGAAAAGGAGGAAGGGAATTAAAAAAGAAAGAAAGAGATGTGGCGGCACCTTTAAAACGAAATGGTTTCTATTTTAGCAAGAGCTTTTATAGTTTCCTCTCTCCTTACATTTTCAAAGGGCCGGGTGAAGTCATACAGGTCTTTCAGATCGTTACATTGGTCAGTTCGTATTGATTGGCTTTCTTCATCTCTCTGCTAATGGTTTGGAATTTGTAAAGATAACTCGATTCAACTCTTCCTTTTTCTAGTCTTCCTTTGTAATTTCCTTCTTCAAAGACTGTGACCTGTACATCCCTGACTGTGCCTTGGAACAAAGAAAATAGGTTTGTGGCATACATATTACATACATTAATGCAAGGGTCCTTAAGATATTGCACATATAATAAAATTAATCTTAGAGGGAGCATTACACCCTGGAAAACTGAGTTCACGTCTTTACATTGGTCAATACTAGAAAGATCTAAAAAATACTGAATCACCTTGTCCAGCCCTTTGAAAATATACACCAAGAGACACGATTTGATTCTTTCTGGGTGCTATTACATTCTATCCTATTTCTATCTATATATATAAAAATACTCTGTGCGTAATGAGTACCTTAAAAACAAAAGAACCAATGAACGAAATCACACCAAATACGGCAACAAAATGTCTCACAACAAAAGGAGTGACCATCACTCAGAAAATTATGATTTTGTCATTTGGGGGTTGAAATTGCTGGGATTTATAGTTCACCTACAATCAAAGAGCATTCTGATATGTATGCCACAAACCAGTGATGGAATTGGGCCAAACTTAGCACACAGGTCTCCCATGACCAACAGAAAAAAACTGGAAAGGTTTGGTGGACGTTGACCTTGAGTTTGGGAATTATAGTTCACCCACATCCAGAGAGCACTGTGTGCCCAGGGTTGAGTCTCTTAATTGGTATCAGCCATTGATTGAGGTTCTGGGTTTGAGCTTGCCACTTTTGGACTCTCGCTTGCTGAGGTGTTCCAGCGAGTGTCTCTGTAGATCTTAGAAAACTATTTCTTGATTTAAGTCATTGACGTGCTGGCTGATACCCAAACAGGGGATAAGCTGGAGATATCACTGCCTTGGTCCTTTCACTATTGGTTCCTACTTTCCAGCAGATGTCAGGTGGTACAGTACCGGCTAAACAGTGTAATTTCTCCAGTGATGTAGGGTGCAGACACCCCGTGATAATGTGGCATGTCTCATTAAGAGCCACATCCACTGTTTTAGCGTGGTGAGATGTATTCCACACAGGGCTTATGTACTCAGCAGCAGAGTAGCATAGCGCAAGGGCAGATGTCTTCACTGTGTCTGGTTGTGATCCCCAGGTTGTGCCAGTCAGCTTTCGTATGATATTGCTAGCGCCCACTTTTTGCTTGATATTCAGGCAGTGCTTCTTGTAGGTCAGAGCACGGCCCAGAGTGACTCCCAGGTATCTGGGTGTGCTGCAATGCTCCAGTGGGATTCTTTCCCAGGTAATCCCCAGAGCTCGGGATGCTTGTCTGTTCTTAAGGTGAAAAGCACATGTCTGTGTTTTAGATGGATTAGGGATCCGCTGGTTTTCCCTGTAATAGGCAGTAAGAGCACCTAGAGCTTTGGAGAGCTTCTGTTCTACCATCTCAAAGCTCCCTGCTTGAGTGGTAATGGCACGATCGTCAACATAGATGAAACTCTCTGTCCCTTCTGGCAGTGGTGGTCATTTGTGTAAATGTTGAACATGGATGGAGCAAGCACGCTCCCCTGAGGCAGGCCGTTCTTCTGTTTCCGCCATCTGCTTCTCTGGCCCTGGAACTCAACAAAAAGCTCCTGTTTTGTAGCAAGTTTCCTATGAGGCGGGTGAGATGATATTATACATTTTTCTTTGTGATATTATCCTTTTTTCTCAGACTGGACTTAATGTCAGGGGACAACCCTTATCTTTACTTTTACATTTATAAATATTTTGAACATTCATTAATATAGGGTTGTTGTAGGTTTTTTCGGGCTATATGGCCATGATCTAGAGGCATTTTCTCCAGACGTTTCGCCTGCATCTATGGCAAGCATCCTCAGAGGTAGTGAGGATGCTTGCCATAGATGCAGGCAAAACGTCAGAAGAAAATGCCTCTAGACTATGACCATATAGCCCGAAAAAACCTACAACAACCCAGTGATTCCGGCCATGAAAGCCTTCGACAATACATTAATATTGTATAGGGTTTTTTTTCATGGTTTTTTGCACGACAAATAAGATATTCTGTGTGCATAGGGATTCATTTATGTGTTTTCCAAACTATCGTCTGGCCCCCACAACAGTTTGAGGGACCGTGGACCAGCCCTAGGTTTTAAAAGTTGGAAGTTGAAACCCATCCTTCTGCCCCAAAACCATCTGTTTCCAGGAGGAACTGAAAGATGGGGGTTGTATTTGAATCAGGCCTCTTTGCCTGGATGAGAGTGGAGAATCCATCTCGCTTTCTCCTTTTAACAGCGTTATGGACCATGTCAGACATCAAAGGCCTGATTAAGCCAATACTTTAATTGTATCTTTGTGCTTCATTACTTTTCCCTCTCCCTTTGATGAGGGACAGGCGCCCTCCCTCCTCGCTGCTCTTCCTCCCCCAAATTATCACCCCTCAGCTTAGGTTTTTAGTGCTGATTTGGAAATTGCTGTGCATCTGTCTTCCCCCATCCATTCCTTTAAAAGAGATCCTATCACTGAGAACAATGTGTCCACTTCTCCCTTCTTTTCCTTCCTTCTTCCCCCCAACCCTAAAAGCAACTCGGCCCATAGTCAAAGGGACATTCACACCTATTTTCTGTTGCCTGGGCTCTCCTATTCTCATGAAGCCCACATTGATTATTGCCCTTAAATTCCTCAATCCGGTCATAGATAAAAGGATAACCACTTCAAAGAGAAGTGTTAAGAGTTTAACCCCGAGCTAAAAAGAGTGGACAACAAGGTAATTGAGGGTAATAACTGATCACAGACCAGCTTTCAAAGGCACACGTGAATCCTACTTTCAGATGGCTTTAATTTTATGAACATTTGTAGCAGCTTCTTGATGCTTTTGAATCATTACGGGACTTCAAAGTTAGCGAAGGTAACACTCCAAATGGAGAAGCTGACACCAGTGTGTGTGTACACACACACATGCGTGCCTCACACACAAGGCTAAGTATGGTTGCTCAAACCTAAGCTTGCAACATGTATCCTAAGATAACTTCAGAACAGGCGTCTTGCCATTTGAATTTGTCAACAGAGAGTCCATTTGCTGCAACTCATTTCTTGCTCTGCACTGCAGAGTTTTGCTTAGCTGGATCTTTTCTGACTGCAGTTGCTAAACTCATAGGAACCTTACCAGAAAAGGTTCGCATGAGGAGCTGGAGCTGATAGAGGGAGCTCAACTGCCTCTCCCCGGATTTGAACCTGCGACCTGTCAGTCTTCAGTCCTGCCAGCACAGGCCTTTAACCCACTGCGCCACCAGGGGCTAGATGAAAAATGGCAATTAGGACATTAGGAAGGAAGCATTCAGGACACTTCCAGGTGCCCCCCTCTGTGGGAAATACAAATATAGAGGTGGTCCATTGCAATTGTTGCCTCTTGCTTGACTGCTTCAGCTACTCAGCTGGCCTCTATTACTGGCCATTTCGGTGGCAGTCATGCCAAAAAGAGGCCAAGGCAGATTAAGAGAAACGTTGAGCCTCACAAGTGGTTTTTTTTTTGTCGTGTCAGGAGCGACCTGAGAAAATTCAAGTTGCTTCTGGTGTGAGAGAATTGGCCATCTGCAAGGACGTTATGATTTGATGTTTTATCATCCTTGTGGGAGGCTTCTCTCATGTCCCCGCATGAGGAGCTGGAGCTGATAGAGCGAGCTCATCCGCCTCTCCCCGGATTCGAATCTGCAACTTGTCGGTATTCAGTCCTGCTGGCACAGGGGTTTAACCCACTGCGCCACCGGGGGCTCCTCTCACAAGTGCTGAGCCATCGTATTTCCCAGACACATCCCAAAAATAGGGAAGTTCTGTCCCAGACTGGAAACTGGTCTCCTTGTTTTCCATACTGCAGAAAGCAGTGAAAGTGGAGACCAACTGGCCACTTAGGGAAGTTGTCTGCCCTCTTCCCAATCCCATCGTGACTGATCTGGACTGATCTGGACCCAGAAAGGCTTAGGCTGTACAGTCAACTCTCCACATTTTCTGGGGTTAGGGCACAGGGTCCCCATGAAAGCCAAAAACAGCTAATAAAGTCCCCCTCGATGGACTGTCACCTTGTCATGGTGAGGGGGCTTGCGTGTGCCAATGAACCTGCAGGCACAACGACTGGAGTTGTGCACTCCCAGGAGTGGCCGCGGAGGAGGTTCCAGACCAAGCACAGTCTGAAGACCCAAAGACCTCAACGGCAGAGCAGGCGGAGGATAACATGGTACATGTTACAACGGCCGTGAAGGTGGAAGAAGGCTGCAACAGATTGAGAAGCCACGGCCGTCTTGTTAAACTATGTCACCCGTGAAACCTCACTCTGTGAAAACTGTGTGTTGATCAGTTGTGCACTGACCTCCACACATTAAAAAAAACCACGCACAGGCGTCTTCCAAGGAAAATAAAAACAGGCCAACCAAGGTCCCATGGCAATCAGTGAGCGGTGACGGGAGCAGGACTGTGAAATCTGGAAGCTCCTCATCACAGACTGGCACATGGGTGGTGGGTACGGACTCAGTCGTTCTACCTCAAGGTCCGAGGCAGTGGAGTAGTTCGGCAGCTGTATCCACGACTGAGCAGGCCTTTTGAGGATCCACTCTGCTCACCCCACATGGGGAAGGGGCTAGAAAAGGTGCCCTAAACATAGTCTGCCTCTCTTATCCCTGACTGAACTGCCACGTCCAGTGGGGTCACCACCCTGTGACCAAAAAGGAAAACACCTATGGACCCACCAACAGAACACCAACCTTGGAGGACAAACATCCTCGGACTACAAGGGATTGCCTAAGTAAGTATATGATTGAATTCCACTGGAAGCTGACCACAGAATTGCACTGGAGGACCTTGAGCAGTCGTTTTCAACTTGTGGGTCCCCAGGTGTTTTGACCTACAACTCCCAGAAATCCCAGCAAGTTTACCTGCTGTTAGGATTTCTGGGAGTTGATGGCCAAAACATCTGGGCACCCACAGGTCAAGAACCACTGAACTAGAGATTCCTATGAGTTGATCCTGCAACAATACTAGAGGAAACTGATCATAGTGTCACACTGGAGAATGAAGAGATTCTTAGAAAGAACATTTTAATCAAATCCATGAATAATCAAATCCACAAAAATGGAGGGATGGCTCTCTCTGTGTTTATGTCTATATAAATAAAAATGTAATGTTCGTTTGTGGGTTTAACATAACTCAAAAACCATTGGACAAAATGCCGCCAAATTTGGCCACAAGACACATACTAACCCAAGGAGTGACCATCATTCAAAAAATTGATTTTGTCATTTCAGAGTTGTCGTTGCTGGGATTCATAGTTAACCTACAATCAAAGAGCATTCTGAACTCCACCAATGATGGAATTGAACCAAACGTGTCACACAGGACTCCCATGACCAACAGAAAACACTAGAAGGGTTTGGTGGGCATTGACCTTGAGTTTGGGAGTTGTAGTTCAACTACATCCAGAGAGCACTGTGGACTCAAAATGTGATGGATCTGGAGCAAACTTTGCATGAATATTCCATTTGCCCAAATATGCACACAGAGTGAGTTTGGGGAAAATAGACCTTGACATTTGGGAGTTATAGTTACTGGGATTTACAGTTCACCTACAATCAAAGGGCATTCTGAACCCCATGAACAACAAAATTGGGGCAAACTTCCCACACAAAACCCCCATGACCAACAGAAAATACTTAAGGCCATCCAGTCCAACTCCCTTCACCAGAGCAAAAACCCTTATCTAATCCCCCCTGACAAAAAGCCATCCAGCCATAGATAGATATATATATATGATTCACACACACACATATAGTATTATAGATGTGAAAGGGACCCCTAAAGAAGGGCAATGATATGTTGCATGTTCCAGAGCAGGCAGATCAGACAATCTCCACATCAACAAAGAAACAACAAGAAATACTGTTTAAGTTTTTATCTTATCTCTTAATCCTTATGTGAACCAAAGCATTCTGCAACTTTTATCAGAAATTCAAATACCGGTATGCCCAAACACAAACTTCCTGAGATTAGCATCCACTGCCATCATTTTCACAATTGCCGACTTGAATAAACACGGTTTGATAATCGGAGAAATGATAGCAACTTAAACAGGGGCACCTTTAGGTTTTCTAGACAGAGTTAGGAAGTAACTTGCTATTTGAATTAGTTATCAGGATAATGAGTTGCTTATGCGTAACAAGCTGGAACAGTGTTACTTTTTAAAGTCTGTAATGGAAATTACAGACTAAGGACCACATCACACTAGAGAATGAATCCACTTTAAATCCGGTGTCTGCCTCCAGTTAAAGGCTCCTCACTAAACTACAAACCCAAAATTCTGAAGGAGGCAGAAACCGGATTTAAAGAATTCATTCTCTAGCATGATGAGGCTGTAAATATTGCCTACTTTTCAGTGGAAGAGAAATTGGATGGTGTCCAACTCTCTCATCACCAACTTGAGGAATGGAAAAGGGAGAAAAAGGGTTGCATATGTGGCTGCCTTGTGTAGCAGCCGAAAATATAACTTTGTCACAAATTTCGCACTTTTCTCAGAATTTCCAAGATGCAATATCTGATTCCACCACTTGGGGGAATGAGAGAGAATGTGTCTTTAATTTTCAAAGGAACACTCGTGGTTAAAAAGGTAAAGGTTGCCCCCTGACATTAAGTCCAGTCATGTCTGACTCTGGGGTGTGGTGCTCATCTCCATTTCTAAGTCGAAGAGCCAGCGTTGTCCATAGACACCTCCAAGGTTATGTGGCCAGCATGACCACATGGAGCGTCCTTACCTTCCCGCCGGTGCGGTGCCTATTGATCTACTCACATTTGCATGTTTTTGAACTGCTAGGTTGGCAGAAGCTAGAGCTGACAGTGGAAGCTGACGCCGCTCCCTGGAATCGAACCTGCGACCTTTTGGTCAACAAGCTCAGCAGCTCAGTGCTTTAACCCACTGCGCCACAGTAAGAAGTAATTCAATGAATTACATTTTTAAAATACTCTTTATTGAGAACAGCAAAAGGAAAAATATCATTACATAAAAATTATAGATCATACAAAGAAGTTAAATGATCGAAAAACTACACATCTGCATTTAATCTACTAAATGAATTACATTTTATTGGTAAGAATAACTATGTAACAAAATTTGAAAAAAAAATGTTCCAGGTTTGAAAGTGTTATTTCCTGTTTAATTGTGCAGTACTTACTCTGAAAGTGTTTGTTTGTTATACTCTAGAAACTTTGTTTTTGTGGCTGCCACAAACTATGTTGAATTGGCTTCGATGAGATATTCATTATTATTCATTGAAAAACTATAGCAAAATGTGCTGCAGGATGTCTTGCAAAAGCAATGTTTTTGCTGGTTAATAAACTTTTCCATATTTTTATGATAGAACCAATTAGGATATGATATTTATAACCCAGGAACAAAAATTGTGTCACATAATGTAATAAATGAAGTAACTGTTACACATTACATTTTCCAAACTCTAATTCCAGAACTTCTTGTTGGATTGCTACTCACTATAACCGTGGTTGACATATCTAATGAATCCGGGGAGAGGCGGATGAGCTCCTTCTGTCAGCTCCAGCTCCCCATGCGGGGACATGAGAGAAGCCTCCCACAAGGATGATAAAAACATCAAATCATCCAGGCATCCCCTGGGCAACGTCCTTGCAGACGGCCAATTCTCTCACACCAGAAGCGACTTGCAGTTTCTCAAGTCGCTCCTGACACTATACACACACACACTAGCAGTCCCCTGTCTGGTGATCTGGAAAATAAAGTAATGAGAAAGTACTGGTTTCTAATATATGTAATTTCTCTATCCTCGTGGGTAAACAGTATTTTTCGTTGTTTCTTTGTCAGTGCTGATGTAAAGATTGTCTAGTTTGCCTACTCTGGAACATGCAACATATTTAGGGGTCCCCTTCTTTAGGGGTCCCTTTCAATCTATGGTACTATATCTGTCATAAACATGTGTGTGTGTGAATCATATATATTTATCTATATCTATGGCTGGATGGGTCTTTGTCAGGAGGGCTTTATGTTTTCTTGCCCTGATGAAGGGAGTTGGGCTGGGTGGCCTTAAGGCAGCATTTCTCAACCTGGGGGTGGGGATCCGGGGGCGGGGGGTGTTTGCGAGGGGGTGTCAGAAGAGTCGGCAATACCACCAGAAAACACAGCATTTTCTGTTGGTCATGGGGGTTCTGTGTGGGAAGTTTGCCCCAATTCTGTTGTTGGTGGGGTTCAGAATGCTCCTTGATTGTAGGTGAACTATAAATCCCAGTAACTACAACTCCCAAATGTCAAGGTCTATTTTCCATCTGTGTTCATATTTGGGCATATTGAGTGTTTGTGCCAAGTTTGGTCCAGATCCATCATTGTTTGAGTCCACAGTGCTCTCTGGATGTAGGTGAACTACGACTCCCAAACTCAAGGTCAATGCCCACCAAACCCTTGTAGTGTTTTCTATTGGTCAGGGGAGTCCTGTGTGCCAAGTTTGGTTCAATTCCATCATTGGTGAAGTTCAAAATGCTTTTTGTTTATAGGTAAACTATAAATCCCAGCAACTACAACTCCAAAACGACAAAATCATATTTTTTGAATGATGGTCACTCCTTATGTTGTGAAACGTTTGTTACCAAATTTGGTGTGATTTCATTCATTGGTTCTTTTGTTTTTAAGGTACTAATTACACACAGAGCATATATGTATGTATGTATGTATGTATGTATAATGAAAGGGGAGCAAGGGAGCTGCAGCTGAAGACCTTCAAAATTGCATGATTTTTCATGTCTCTGAACTAAAATCACTTAATTTTTTCCACTTTTCTCATGCTATCTTAAAAGAGACTATTTAGCTTATGCATTTCCTGACAGGGATGATTTTCATTATTATTCCTTTCTACCAAACTTCCCCAAAGTTCTTTATATGGGGGTAGTAATAAATGTTCCTTGAAATGGGGGGGGGGGGGGGACTGAGCATATTGCTTTGAAGTATATGTGCAATTTCTGTAAGCACAAAAAGGCTTTTCACTGTGAATAGTTTTAGTCATTGTGATCGATATTGTGGCTGTATTTTAAAGTGACAGTTAATACAGCCAGTCATTCGGTAGTTACACTCCTCTTGACATTTACAGCCTTACTCCCACTGTGGATGCGATTTAATCTGCGTAGGTTGAATATTTAACCTAACGTAATTTCAAGCATTTATTATACCCTCACCTGTGTGAGCTTATATAATCTAGTACGAAACCACAGTGATGACATGACTATGAGATGATGCTGAAGTCCCTCCTTTGCTCTGGGTTTTAATTTTGTCTGTCCGCTTGTTTTGTTTACTGCTGCTGTGTTCGAAGGTCTGTAGATAAAGTGGTACTACCTCTAGGTAGTAGATGGAGATGTCAGGAAACTCCTTTCTTCTTATATAATAAGAGCAAATCACTATTTACTCTGCTGTTACTGTGTTTGTATAATCTGCCTTGGGTGGAGGTGCCTATGAGATTTCCTGCCCCAGGTGCCAAAAAAGCAATAGCGTGCCTGACCTTGGGTACTCGGCTCCTTCCCATGGGTAGGGCACACATTCATGCTCTGTCTAAGGCAGGAAAAGGTCCTGAGCCATCCTTGCCTAGGAGAAGCCCAAAAAGGACAAGTTCCCTTCCAAGGAAAATGCCACTACAAAGCAAATAAAGAAAATGTCACATGAGTTGGAGACTTCCTCATGTAGGCTGAGTAGAGCCCTTGTTCTGTGATGCACCAGAATTAGTAAGAGATACATCCAAGGCTCTTTTGAGTATCTTAAAGCTCCTGTTGACATCTGCCAACATCCTCAGAGTTACTTTTAAAACCATCTCTCATATTTTGGCTACAATTTTGAAGTGGTTCCCAACCTATGGTTCTTGGACCACCAGTGGTCCACAAGAACTAAAATATGGTCCATGGCCTCACCATTACTACACTGTTGTAATGAAAGCAACTGGTCTTGTGAAACCCTCTTATAGTGCCGAGGCTTATTAAATATGGTTTTCTGTGGGCGAGCAAATGGCCACTACTGGATGGCATACCGGTATGTTCTGTATCATAAACTAGAGTAGATGTGGTCTATCCAATGCAGTTTTCTGAATCAGCACCCCAAATAACCAAACTAAAGTTGACCACAAACTGGTTCGTAACCCTTTTGGTGCTAATGTTGTAGAGTGGTCCCTGGTCAAA